>OW964831.1:675997-1351995 GCA_943142095.1 Ophonus ardosiacus
GATTTTAGACATGGAAAAACAATCCCTTTTATGTGAAACACGTGCACGATATAAATAAATAGATATTTCGACACTTGCAGTGAACCTGTAACCATTATTTCTCAAATTTAATCTTTATCTCGTTATTTGTTGTAATGAATGTTAAAATTTTAGAACTGCAGAATTCAATATTCTAAGAAATATCCTTCTCGTATTTACACCAGCTACCTGTCTATTTTAGAGGGGTATTATAAAATTTATTGCTGTTTACAGACCGCTGTAGATATAAACAGACCCACTGTAACGGTTTGAATTTGAACTCACTTCTAGATGTTTGCCTCTACATTCAAGATGATGAATCGGATCCAGAATTAAAATTCGGATATACGGATCCGGATCCTTAAACAACACATCGAATCCGGTTCCGGATCCGAATAGGATCCGGACCCAAACCAGGATCCGGATCCAAATCAGGATCCGAATCCAAATCCGAGTTAAATTTACGGATATCCGCTTCAATATCCGAACATCGGATATCCGAGGAACCGGATATTTTGAAATCCGTAACCTCGGATCCATGTTTTGTAGGATCCTCACAGCACTATTTTTTATTATACATGCATCATAATCGCTTTTTTAAACACGCAAAAGCGTGCGTAAATCGACCATTAAAACACGCTAAATTTTTGAGTTACCTAGGTAACGAAAAATGACAATAAATGTGAATAACAACTAAAACAATGAAAAAGAATATTGACTTGTTTACTTAACGTAAACAATACCAATAATTGCTAACTGTCTCCTTGAAAACGCTCAAACTCACTAGATCAAAAATCAAAACCGTATGATTTGCAATAATTTAAATAGCGTATGAGACACGTGTATAAGCTAGTCTTTAAAGCATACATACATTTGTATCATAATATACTATTTACAAACCTTAATTTCATTAAAATCACAACAATCTCCTTAACACGGTTTCATTATTAATTTTAATGTAATTGCTTTTTGACAGTGACATTTGTTTAAATATATCAAAATTATTATTAAAATATTATGTTTTTGTTTGACGCATACGCAAGATGATGTACAAAAATAAATTATTTTGTAATTATATATTTAGTTAGTTACTAAATGCTATTATCGTAGAATTGAAACTGTACCATTATATTCAATTTTTATTAGAAGAAGTTGCAGAAAAATTATATTCTTGTCTGTTAAAAGTTTGTATAAGTGATACTTCCGGTTATCCGATATACACTAAAAACAAATGAGCTCTTCTCACATTAATACAAAATGTGTATACAAAATTTCAAACAACAAGGGAAAAGAAAAGATACAAATCATTGAGTAGTTTTATTTTGATGAAACCTATATTTTATACAGAGAATTTATTTTAACATGCAACATATGGCGAATCACTTCCATGGTTACTCACTATTGTCAAAAAATGACAGCAATATAATATTTATCCATTTTAAAATGCAACATACAAAATTTGTAGTTTTGTATTAACAAAACTAATTTCCAGTAAATTAGCCTACATACGATTAACAAATAATCAAAACATGAATGTTGTACATCTTAACAAACTTACAAAAATTCATAACTTTCATGTAATAAATGTTAAAAAAAAATACCCCCAATCACTCTGAGGCAATATCCTAGTCGGTCGTAATAAGAATTGACACCATTTGTGATGTGTTATGAAGGTATTCCTGTGCTGCAATACTATTTATAATGTTGCATTTTAAAATGGACAAATATTACATTGCTGTCATTTTTTGACAATAGTGAGTAACCATGGAAGTGATCAACTATTATAGGTGCGTTCGGCAAATGAGTTCTGTTCATTCTTTTCACTCTGTACACTCCTAGCACCGTTCGGTAATTACATGGAGTGAGAAGCGTCTTAAAATGGAGCGTTCGGCAAATGCAGAATGGAGTCAAGTGGAGTGAAAAGTTTTAACTCCATAAGTCCAACCTCGATATGCAAGCATACGTGGATTTTTTTTTTGTTTTATTTGACATCTGTCCGAACAGTTTGTATTTTTATGTTGAAATATTTTATTATACACAATTATTTTATATTTATAATATTGTTTTGTAATATAACAAGGCACAGTATGTCGGAACGGTAAGAATTCTGTACTATTTCTAATACATACTTTCTTCAGAATCATTAAAGAATAATACCAAACTGAATAACTTCTATATGGCTCATTATTTATTTTTTTTAGCAGTGCAGTATATCAGATTGTCAAAAAAGGAGGTTATTATATTCGTGCATTAAAATTTTAACTCTACTCGTTCGGTTAATCACAAACAAAGGAGTGTACCTTGTTCCCTCGATCTACTCCAACTCCAGCTCTACTCCCACTCCACTCCAACAACTCTCCGTAAATACTCCAACTCCGTATGATTTACCGAACGCACCTAATGTTGCATTTTAAAATAAATTCTGTGTAGTTTCTGCCAGGTAAAATGTCACAAAATTTGTTTGAGTTTTTATTTCAATACCATGGCTAATACTACAAAGAAGTAAGTTTTATAAAATTTTAAATTCAATTTCTTTGAGGTAAAATGCCACCTACATAAGATTTTTCCAATTAACTATTCCGAGAGTAAAGTATTTCACTTTGTAAATGTCATCCACTATTCTAATTAGTATTGCAAAAACTTCAATATGCAAATCAAATGCGGGGCAATTAAATCCGTTTGAAGCTCTTCTGCTCTCCAATTGTGAAATAGTAGCTAACTAGAAAGACAAAATTGCAGGCTATTAAAATTCCAATTGAAATTCATCGTGACAGATAAAAAGTTCCCAGACTGAGGAAGAAGAGAACAATCCATTGAAAAAAGCACTTAACTCCACAGTGTAGAGCACGGCTCATCCTCAGTGTTTCTCCAGCGAATATCTGTCACCTTGTACGTAAATAAGCTGCTCTAATTGGGTACAAATATCCCTCATTACTTTGGAAAATCTGCCCGGGATTCACGATTCTAATTTATGTCGGAGATATTTTATCTTCTTGTTTATTAAACACTCCTTTTAATGGATTTTAAATTGTAAACATTGCTATCTTGTCGGAATTTATGTTTCAATGAAAGATATAAAAAATTACAGTTAACAATTTTCAGGAAAATATACAAAGTAGATTAGCGAAGTATATACTGAAATAAATTCCAAGCCGTACTTTTTCCAAATATAGATTTAAATTTTGTTTAGAAAGTTCTAGTAACAAGAAAAGTTGAAATTTAGGCTTTGAGAAACATAAGGAAATTTTAAATTTTAACTTTGTTAGAATTTAGATTGTAAGAAAGTTGGAATTACAAGCAAGATTATAAGATTTAAAGTTACTTCAAGATGATCCTATTTCTCACAAAAATATGTTAGAAATCCCTTAGCACTTATCGTATAAATGTATGATTATGAAATAAATATTTGTACAGTTTAATTCGATTATAATAAACATTAAGGAACTGTTTATATTTGCTCATTATAAGTGCTAATCGTTAAAAGCACGAAAAGGATTAATAGTACATTAAAATACAAGTTTCATAAGACATGATTTTATCGCACGCGTCCTTGTTATAAACGAGCTTCTTGCCGCGAGTTTTCCAATGGACAATTTTATACCATTTTTTCTATTTTGGTCTTTTTGTCAAAGAATATTTAGAAAGCTTCGTTATTTCATTTTCTAATTTATGAACATTGATTGGTAATATTTATTTTTTGATATGATTGTTGGTTACAGTGATTGACATTTATTTATATTACTTTTTCATTTCAATAGTAGGTTTACAAGAACCAACCTAACAGAAATTAAGTTTGAGTTCTTTAAAGAGGTACTTTCTGACATCCAAATGAGTTTCATAAAGTACCTATTAAACAACCAAAATAGAAAAAATATCAAAAATAATTTGTAAATTGCTCTTGACGTTGTTACTTTTGTATTTGTAATATTTAAACATTCTTGTGGTGTAGCATAAGGATATTCAAAAGTCATTTTTCAAGAAAAAAATAACATATCAAAAAAAAGTACAATAGCGAACTCTAGGTGAAAAAATTAGAAAACACTCATGTTTCTCAAGATTTCAGCGCCTGAATCAACCTCTCAGTCATCGTCAGATTCTGTCTGTGCCCAGCTAGTAACCACAGATGCCTTTCGCTCTTGTTGGGGCTCATCACTGAGGTGCAACTGCCGTTTCTTTGCAGAGAAAGATAGTTGGCTCAAGAGGTAACTAACTACATGCAGAGCCATCTATCAAAGAATCGCCAATAAGCACTGGCAGCTCTTGAAAAACAAAGTACACTAGCTCCAACAAGAGCGAACCGCGTATGTGGTTAATAGCTAGGCATGGCCAGAGGTCGACTAAGATGTTATAATCTTGTGAAACATGGTAATTTTTTAAATAACATATCGTTTAAATGTTGGAAGAAATACAATTATGTAGGTTCCCTAAATAGCTATAATAATTATTTGTGAAGAAAGTTATTTACTTTGCTCATTTCTGATTCAACATGATACTTTGCTCACTATTTTAAGTTGAATAATAATGAACTTTGCTAACGACATAGGCGCAATATTAATAATTAAAGACTTAATAAAAAGTTCCCATTTTAAGTGAATAGGTGAATCGAAATACTTCTATTTACCCTCTGTTGGTCGCAAGTGGCATTTCGTGTCTCGGTTGCAGCGAAAGAGCCGAGCATTGATATTTAAAGTGATTCGCATATGTAAGTTTGCGGTAAACGATTGTTTTCCTACATTTTCTATGCATTTGTAATACTCGAAGCCGTGCATAAAGTGTTGTTTAATGTAGCGGAAAGTTCTAGAGGTTCAATTTTATACGCTGACATTACAGACCTCTTTATTTTATTTCTTACATGAGCTGAAAGGAAAAACTGCTAGGTTTTTCAAACCCGCCATAAACGTAAATAAATACGCTTGGCATTGCTACACTCTATATCACCATAAGAGTCTGCTGGCCTCTCCAAAAAAGAGAAACAGCTAATAAAAAATATACAGCTTTTGTTTCAGCTTTTCCTTTTTGGCAATCATTCTTCGACAAGATTGACTGCGATCTATTGGAAGGCGTACAACACTTTAATGTTTATAATTTACATACATTATAGATTTACATAGACCCAATAGAAAAAGTGTTAACAAATGGGAAACATTTTTCTACAATCAGTTTTCAATGGCAAGTTTATTCGCAGGCTATATGCAGTTTTATTTTACCAAATGTTTTGAAATTTAAACACTTAAACTCATAGAAATCATACGAGTAAAATACTAGTTCTTCCTATTTCGTTTTTAAAGATAAGTTTTGTGACACCAAATTCCCATTTTATATATTTTGTAACTTTCTTTTCTTACCCAACGATGACTTTATCTAACTGGTGGACACTTCACTTGAAGAGGACGGTTGCCGGATTGTCCACCACTTAACTGAGACGGAACACCCTTACGCTCACTATCACTAAACACTTACACTTGATGATAGATGATGAACATATTTTGGATGGATGACGGACACAATATTTTTATACTAATTATTCTTTTATTTACACATACTTACATTAAACTAACTTATAATTATTGATTAAACAAACTAACTGTTACATTATTATATTGTAACCCTAATTCCGAGTTCTGACGTAAACGCCCAAAAACTAAACACGGACTACTCCATGACCTTATCGGTTTGAATCATAAAACTCGACTGCCTTAAAACAAAAGGGTTATCTCTTCAACAGGCATATCTGATGAAGCGTGCGAGGGTGTAACATCCATAGCTAAATAACAAGACTGCACGTATCATAGGCAATAACTTATATGGTTAATTGTCAAAACAATAAATGTCTACGCGGTTGACATCTAGACTAAACAGATATATGAGAAAATAATGATTATTATTTCTAAACAGAATTTTGACTTACAAAGAAAATTTTTTGGTTAAAAAATTATTCAATTGAATCCCTTTATTTTTGACCACGTGTGCGAAAGTAACCAATCAAAACAAACTAACACTGATAATTATCCTAAGACAATTATCACTTATGTCACTAAGTTGCTAAGTAACAAACAGTTTTTGACAGATAATTAAAGATTAATTGTTTTAATTTAAAAACGTCATTTTCACGTTGTCAATGAAAATGCTGATTTAATCAACAAAATTATAGAAGAAAGCACATCAAAAAATACTGTATTAAATAAAAAATCTAAATGTGGAGAATATTTATGGACTTTCGTATGTCTATCTTCCTCTCTTTGGTCTCACTCAAAGTGGTCTCATTCTTATTACACACTTCACACTGAACATATTCATAGCCACATTCACATTCATAGGTACTAGTGACATCTACTGGGCTATGTTAGACACAAAAATTCTGTCAAATACAAATTTTAGGCAAATTTAATGTTAAAACTGCAAAAAAAAATTCTCTCCGAATACCCCTGGATCATTGATAAATACTTATAATTTTATCACACTTTCTCAAGCACGTTGCTTTTAGGTAACACCACCTCCGCCTTTGGCGTCGAGCTTTCGGTAACTATCATAAAATTATTTCGAAATTATCAATGTCCTCGGGATATTATAGCTGATAACAGAGTTAAAATGTAGTTATTGAAACTGTAATTTAGAAGTTTATAATAAAGTTCATTACTTGTTATTTCACCATAATCATCTTGCTACAATTTATTGGCGGGAAACGGGGCATCGAACCTGAACCTAAACCAAACCAAACCTGGAACCAACCCGTAAAATTTTAACGAACCCAAACCAAGAACCGAACCTCAGATATATTTTTCAATTGAACCCAAGTCAGAACCGAACTGGTTATTAAAATTCGGGTTCAGGGTTCAACTCCGGTTCAGATTCATTTCGAATAGAAAGCGTAATCGTAATATAGCCGATAATCTACTGCCTGTATTGACTTTTCGTGAAATTTGTTTTCGGTTCTTGTGCATTAATCGTGCAAAAAACGTAATAAGAGGATGGGATGATTAATAGGCGGCCTACGCTAGATCCAGTAGGCGTTTTTCAAAATTTTTATTTTTTGTTGTACTGTCACTTATCAATAGTTTGTCAGTGAAATTTCATTATCTTCGGCCAAGCAGTTTCTATTTGAGAAAGCACCAAAGAAAACAACATTTGATTTTATCAAAAAATGGAGAAAATCGAAGTACGAGCTGTAATAATTTTTTTTTTATTAAGGGCTTAAAGGTCTCACAATCTGCTCCATCATTCACCACTGTTAAAACGTGGGTTGCAGACTTAAAACGTGGTACGAGTACTATTGATGCTGAGGCGAAAACAGTTCTCTCAGCCGGTAAAGTTATGGCAACCGTATTTTGGGATGCGAAGGGTATCCTTTTAGTAGACTACCTTGAAAAGGGTAAAACGATTAACGGACAATACTACGCAAATCTACTTGACCAACTAAAGGAAAAAAATTGTGAGCAGAGACCTGGTTTGGCAAAAAAAATGCTGTTTCACCAGGACAATGCGCCCTGCCACAAATCTGTTGTTGCAATGTCTAAAATTCATGAATTGGGTTTCGAATTATTGGCTTATGCCCCCGATTCTCCAGATTTGGCTTCTTACGACTTTAGTTTGTTTCCAAATTTAAAGAAATTCCATGCTGTCAAAAATATGCGTCGGATCAGGAAGTAATAGAGAGCACAAATGGCTATTTTGAACTGAGCTGGAAGAATCTTCCTATAGGAACGGGATAAAGGCCCTTGAATATCGTTGGACCAAATGCATTGAGTTACAAGGAGACTATGTCAAAAAATAATATCATTTTTATTTCCATGTTTTGTTTCTATCTTTCTTAGGCCGGGTATTAATCATCCCATCCTCGTAAGTATTGTGGTCAGTATGTGCTCTTCTATCGGTATCGAATGTATTGGAGATCTCGACTTTGTCCCGATATCCAAAATCTACCTTTAATACTTAAATAACTAAAATTCTCTAATCAGCTCCTTTTGTGGTAGAGAGTTTATCTATTCATGATCGTAGTGTAATACACAACCACCAATCATGTAACTTTATCCTGTAACCCTGTCTCGTAAATAGTTCACCTTTAATAGAAACAAATTACAATTTTAAAAGAAAAGTCCTAAATTGTAAATGACGGATATTTACAACATCAATAAAAGCGTTATTAAAATAAAATTAAGTTTGTAAACCAACATTTGAAAGAATTCATTATTCATTTCTATATTTAGTGCCAGCAGTCTGAAGCTAATGGCACCATCTATCCATTTCATGGCAATATTTAACGGTCCAAAGCTCTCCATTAAACTGTCCCGGTTAGTCCGAACCTATTTTTGAAAATGCAGTGCAGTCCATCATCAACAAACGAACAAAAAATCCCGTGAAAGAATTAAGCATGTAAATTGTTCAATTACGGAAACAATCCAAACATGAAACCTTTTCTGTGTTCGATATTCGTATCCGATATGCAAATGTCATAGTTCAGTGCGCATCTCTGATCCACCGTTGCCATAGGTAGCTAAATGTGTGTTCTCGGCCCGCCAGACTGCTAAAATATTAACACTGAAGCGATGTTGCCATATTTACCAGAATAATACGAGGTACCTAGCACAGCTTTTAAAAGGTGGTTAACTTATTTTCAAAGTCCTGCTGCCGCAATGAATTATTTAGGAACCGAAATGGAGGACCGTTACATTTAAAAGGTTTCAAGTAAATTTCAAATTAGGTACCAACACTTCATGTTAAGTTGGAAATTTGTTGGAGCTTTTAACAGTATTCAAAAAAAAAAACAAAAATTTTAATATTTTTAAAATGATGTCTGTGTGTGTGTGTGTGTGTGTGTGTGTGTGTGTGTGTGTGTGTGTGTGTGTGTGTGTGTGTATGCCTGGATGTTGATTCCTCAAAAACTATAAGACTTAAGAACTGTTTAACTATGGATTCCTCAATCTGACATTCCTGGGAAGAGTTGAAAAGGTTTTTGTAACAATTGATTAACCGGAAGTAGTAGTTTCTTAGAAAAATTATTCTAAATATATTTTTTTGGAAATTTTTGTTACTAAATATTGAAGAACAAAAATTCTCCATCTAATACACTTAAAAACTTTATTACCTATATCTTGTATAGATTTAGAGATAAAGACATTATAATATATAGAATATTCTAATCGCAGAGGCTAAAGTACTAAGGAAACCAATTGACAAATTCCAATGTTTATAACATAGTTTGTAAATGACACATGTCAGTGTGAAAAATCGACAGTTTTAGTAACATTCTGATAGAATCTTTCTTATTGTTTTATTAATTAAATATTTGAAATTATAGGTAAAATGCATATATCCATCAAAAAATACCGCCAATCTGGTTAATGAATTGGAAGAATCTCTGACATTTAGAAACTTCCTCATTCAATGAAAATAGATATAATTAGAATTATATGTGTGCAGAAGACATATTAAATACAATAAAAAAACAATATTTGGGTAAAGTTCTGTAATATTTTGTTATAAAACAACGGTTTGAAAGAGAAGTGCAATACAATACTTATATAGGCTAATATGGAATGGCAAGAGGTCTTGTGCTGGCCACAACAGAGAGAGTTTGATAATCAGTGTCAAAAATCAACAGTTTTAGTGACATTCTGATAGCTTTTTCTGGGAAGTACATTTAATCTTTCTTATTGTTTTATTAATTAAATATTTGAAATTATAGGTAAAATGCATATATCTATCAAAAATACCGCCAATCTGGTTAATGAATTGGAATAATCTCTGACATTTAGAAACTTCCTCATACAATGAAAAATAGATATAATTAGAATTATATGTGTGCAGAAGACATATTAAATACAATAAAAAACAATATTTGGGTAAAGTTCTGTAATTTTTTGTTATAAAACGACGGTTCGAAAGCGAAGTGCAATATACAATACTTATATAGCCTAATATGGAAATGGCGAGAGGTCTTGTGCTTGCCACAACAGATTTTATATTAGGTATGCGCGATGTAAATTAATTGTATTTTGCGTGGATTTAAACGGAACGCAAATATTAGACATATTTTCCATTGCATATCTTTCGTGTCCAGCACTATAATATACATTTTTAGCCATAGTAAAAATCTTCAGATGTATTGAAAATTGAAATGAAAATAACAATGAAATGATAAGAGGTAATATATTGATCTCGTGAGAATTAGTTTCAATCTACACTTGCCAATAGTGCCTTAACGAAACAAACCATCTACATTGTTTTAAACGGCATCGACAATCCAGAGTAAATGGAAAAAGTGATTTATCTAAAACTGCACAATACAAAAAGAAAAAGAATATTAGCTGTACAAAAAACGTAGGTACATGACCGTATATATCACTCCGTTAATTCTTCCCGTAAAAAATGCTAGACAAAAGTGAGCTCTCTCTCACCCGAACGAGTTAAATTTCATTTCGCAATGTAATTAGTTTCACAGCAGCAATAAACCATCGAACGTTTTAATCAAACATTCAAGGAAAGGCAATAAATCCTGCGCAAAAACTGCTACATCTCCCTTTATGATATCGATTTGCTTCGAATATAAATTTAGATTTGGCAGTGTACATGCTGCACCAACTTTACACATCAAATTTGTTTCGGAAACATTGAAATTACGTTGTCAATGGCGACATGAAAAAGAATTGTCATTGTTACACTACAATCGCTTGTTGTTGAAATGTTTGATTTGTATGTATCATCATCGTTGATATATTCTGCAAATGAAACAAATACTACAAATTTATTCGGAAAATTTCGTTCATTCGTTTCAAAATGGTTTTACATTAGTCAAAGCCGGATATTAATATTTGCCGTCTCGAAACTCATTAATAACGTCTTTAACTTTATTTATTATAACGGTTTAATTGCGTGAAAGGGTACCTATATTATAATCTTCATTGTATTTTATAATGTGCAATTTCACTTATTATACTGATAAGAGAAAAACATTAAAGGAAAAACATCTAAATGACAAATTATTTCGAGGTATTTAGTCTACAAATCATATACCAAAAGTTCCTTGAAAAAAGATTCTATATTTCATGTAAAATTATGACACGAACACATATTATTTTTATACAAATTCCATACCAAAAGTTTCTTTAAAAAGATTTTATAAATCCAATAAAATTACAACATGAACATACACTATGTAAATTGCACTTGACAATTCCATCTTTCTTCTTCAGCTTTTTCCTATTTTATTAGAGGTCGCTGTTTTTTACTCTTCTCTTCCACTCATTCCTGTCCAACGCATCTTCTTCACACAGTTCTTCCTCTCTCAAGTCTTCTACGATACAATCCTTCCATCTTCTCTTTGGCCTTCCTCGTACTCCCCGCATTGAAAATGCATAATCAAACCGTATGGAGAAGGGCATTTTCTTTAATATTTATAATAAAATAAAAATTTTAAAAAAATTAACTGCGTTTTATTAAGAAAAACTGTTAAAAACTTCAAATAAGGGTACTTCTGGTGGATCAATTGTAACCAAAATCTAATCACCTCTTCATATGGATGTAAAGAAGAGGAATACGAAAGAATTATGATTTTTAGAATACCTAAAGATGACGGTAGGTAAAAAACTAAAACAAATTGAAACTTCAGATATGATATTCCTTAGATATGTCAATTGCTGTATACAATTAGATAAAATATGTGCAAATATGCCAGTGTAAGAGAAGAACTGAAAATACAACCATTGAGAGAAAATCTAAAAATATAAACAAATCTAGAAAGCCCATATAAAAGTAATACCAAATGAAATACTTGAAACTATAAACCATAGTCAGAAAATAAAATGTAAGACCTCGAACAAGGCGGTGAATTTGGAACAGGATGAAAAAAAATTCTATTGTTTTTTTACCGAAATGCTAAATGATTTTTGCTATCCTGCCATGGTATATTTAATTGATACATAAGTGGACTACTTAGAATGTTGTGTCAGAAAAATGTAAATAATATGCATACAAATTAATAATACCCTGTTGCGCTAACAAGATTTTAATTTTAAGTGCCCCTTACAAAAATATGCAAATAGAAAATATGACAGCAATGCATAATAATTCATGTCACACACAATTTTGATAACAAATTTTAGGTTTTAGGAGGGCTTAAAATTTAAGTTACGTTCGAGCAATATTTTCAGCGCAGATAAATATACCATAGATTATATAAAATTTCTTCGAATAATATGGGTCTTACTCAATAAACTTATTTTAAAATAAAAAATCTGTTGTGGCCAGCACAAGACCTTTCGTTAATTTGATGTATTTTGTACAAATTCCATACCAAAAGTTCATAGGAAAAGATTCTGTATATCCAGTAAAATTGTAACACAAACACAATACAATTTTTTACAAATTTCATACACAAAGTTCCTTGAAAAATGTTCTATAAATCCAATAAAATTATCACATGCATATACATTATGAGTATACTCGTATATAAATACTCTAAAAATGCGTACACTTACCTAACATTTTCTTTACAGTCAAATAATATTAGTACTAAGTTTATATCTCTACCCATTTTTGAATAATTGCCCCAAAAGTTAATAAACCCCACATTTACATAAAAACTTCAAAATTTTCAAAAATCTAATTTTTATGTGTCTAGATACTTTTCGATGCGCTGATTTAAAATTTTGAAACCGCAGGTCGATATTTCGTTTCGTTCTCGAGATATTTAGGTTTAAAGTTTTGCTAAAAACTGCCCATTTTTGGGTATTAACCCAAAAATGGGTCGAGATATGAATTTGGCGACATCACCATTCGATTCTACGGACTAAAATACATAAGTATAGGAAATTTCATAATTTTTGACCAACCGGTACATTTTTTATGAATAAAAGTTTGAAAACCCTCAAAAATGCTCAAAATCTGAAAAAATCCTAAGGGGTACACCTTAGATTTTTGCGATTTTTGGCTATTTTCAGTTATTTTGCTCTAGAGATTGTATGCGGTGTTCAAAAATTATAAAAATTGGTGTACCTATGTAATTTTGCCCGTAGAATCGAATGGTGTTGTCGCCAAATTCATATCTCGACCCATTTTTGGGTTATTACCCAAAAATGGGCAGTTTTGAGCAAAACTTTGAATCTAAATATCTCGAGAACGAAAAGAGATATCGACCTGCGGTTTCAAAATTTGGAATCAGCGCATTGAGAAGTATATAAATACATTAAAATTAGATTTTTGAAAATTTTGAAGCTTTTATCTAAATGTGGGGTATATTGACTTTTGGGGCAATAATTCCAAAACGGGTACATATATAAAGTTGGTAGTAATATTATTTGATTATAAAGAGAATGTTACGTAAATTTACGCATTTTTCGACATATTCAACTCGTTACCTTTTGGAAATATCACTCGACCTTCGGTCTCGTGGTTTTTCAAGTAGTGTTTATATGACGCAAGTAAACCACAATCATCTATCTCACCCTAACCTAATGTTGACTGCGTTATTTAATTAACTTATTTTAAAATAAAAAATAGAGTTTTTAAATAAAAAAATAAATATAAATATGTATGAGTGTTCACTAGACGTCACCAAACAGGCACGCATTGCAGGTGTCAATTTTGTGCCGTTTATAATTCGAAATAATTTTGGCGCCGGTTGGGAGCGAATCCGTGTCTCCAGATTCACAACGCTGCCACGAAAACCCCATAATGGAATTTTTCATTTTTATATTCTGATTTATGGTAGAAATGTTCTTTCATGGATGATTTTGGTGCTTGAAATTCCACAAAAAGCAAGAAACAAAAGCTACGCATTCAAATATAGGGTCAATTTACTGCGTTAAATCTCTGGGAGTTATACTAACTTCTGTGTAACTGGAATAAAATGAAAATTTAACCTGGCCTGTCGTGTAATATGAAAATATATTTTTTTGTCTGAAAACCGCGAAAATTTATATTCAGTCTGTTTCGTTTAAGTTTTATTTATGTATAAATTTTAATTTTGTGCTCGGACAGCAAATAGCTTCATTTGCAGAAAGTAAAATGAAACGCATTTGCATAATGGGAAAGGAATATAAAAAATAACAATATTCGATGAATTTATAATATGGTAACGTTTTGCTTGCTTAAATTTATTGAACTGTTATTGATTTATAATTAATTTGAAATTGGTTAACATAAATTTCATTACAGTGATTTGATTCAATTATAAATGGGGAAAAGTAAATATAATATTATTTTTGCAAGTGAATTATATCAAAAATATTTATATTTATTTTCATATCATGTTTACAAAATATCTATAAATAATTAGTTCAAACTGAAACAGCCACATTAATAAAATAATTTCATGGAAATAACGAGTATGTAATACAAACATTTTTAAATATCGAAATATGTGATAAAAATATACAAGCTCGTCCCACATCGACTGCACTGAAATTTCACTTTGTTTAATTAATAATAGCATATGATAAAAATAAAACTAACTAGAATTATCGGCAATTTTTATTAATATTACAAAAAATATTTTATCGGTCTAATGAAATATAGCATGATATGTTTTATAAAATATTTTATTGTTTTAATTGAGTGCGGATTAATTAAAAAAACTGAAAGAAATTTGAGTAAAAGTTTACTGTATGAATCCAATATATAAAATTGAGTGTAAACATTGTAATAACGTTTACATCGGACAAATGAAAGACAAATTGACACTTTTCTATAATTTAAAAACCAGTAATCCTAATAAAATTAGAGTAGCACAACATATGAAACCGGGTTCACGATCCTGACCGACGCCACATATTTTCGAATTTTAAATGGCACAAAAGTGACCTCTGTGGTGCACTCTCCACGCCAGTAATAAATGCCCGTAAGGTGACGCCTTAATTATAATTTAACCTTAAAACTTCATTTTACTTTTTAATTAACAATACTTGTATCATAGCTAAACAAAGATATTTCCAATTTCTACAATTTGTTAAAAAAATCCTAATTCCGAGTAGACTATGAACAAAAAATCTGTTGTGGCCAGCACAAGACCTCTCGCCATTTCCATATTAGGCTATACATATATGTATTGCATTACACTTCGCTTTCGAACCGTCGTTTTATAACAAAACATTACAGAACTTATATATAATATAATTCTAATTATATCTATTTTATATCATTTTCATGTCAGAGATTGTTCCAATTCATTAACCAGATTAGCAGTATTTCTGATGGATATATGCATTTTACCACAATTTTACCTATAATTTCAAATATTTAATTAAAAAGCAATAAGAAAAATTAAATATACTTCCCAGAAAAAGCTATGAGAATGTCACTAAAAATGTTGATATTTGACAAATGACATTTAAATTTGTTAACTGGTTTTCTTAGTGCCTTGGCCTCTGCGATTAGTTTACTCTATAAATGATAGTGTCTTTATCTCTAAATCTATACAAGATATAATAAAAATTTTAAGTGTATTAGATGGAGAATTTTATATTCTTCAATATTAATAAGAAAAACTCCCAAAAAATTATATTTAGAAGAATTTTTCTAAGAAACTACTACTTCCGGTTGTTCAATTGTTACCAAAACCTTTTCAGCTCTTCCCAGGAATGTCAGATTGAGGAAACTGCAGTTAAATATTATTTAAGTCTTATAGTGTTTGAGGAATCGTGTCTACAACATCCAGACATACATACATACACACACATACACACATCCACACACTCTTCATCATTTTAAAAATGTTATAATTAGATTCTAGGGACCTTAAATCGTGCTTATTCAATAAAATCTGGATATGTGAATTTTATCATGAATCCAATACCTCTCTTAGCGAGAGGTAAAAATTATAAAATAATTAAATTTGACATATTTCAAAACAGCGTATTGTGGTATCCGCCATTTTATTACTTGACAATGTACTATTTTTAGGAGAAATTAAATCAAACTCAGCAGCTAGAATTTAGTAATTGTTAGTGGCATGCTTTTCATCCAGCATTACTCTACTAATGTATATGTCAGTTGAGTTCTGAGCAAAATAGTTTTCCCAGCACGATGGTATACAATTTATAATTTTGCGAATATTATATTTAGCACATAGTCGAGTACAAGTGCATGAAATAACACAAATTCATTTGTTATCTGCGTACGAACTGTCGACACAAACTGACGCTCAAACAATGCGTTTGAAACTTTAATAATTTATTCATGAAATATTTAGCATATTTTGTGGTTTCAGGTGCATCTGGTTGCAGTGCGACTATTGTGGTTTCCAAGCGTACCTACGGTGAGTTGAGATTGTTTTACACTTTGTCATTTGGAAATTATCGATAAATGCACACTCTCATTGTTCAAATATTGAATATGTAGGCACTTTGTAACCCAAATAACTATTCATTCATCAGATTAAAGTTCATAATGTAAAATGAATCGTTTTAACAGAATAATTGATATTAAACTTTGAACGAGAAATATTATAGCTATACGTTACAGATACAATCTGTTGTGGCCAGCACAAGACCTTCCGTCAATTCGATGTATTTTGTTCAAATCCCATACCAAAAGTTCATTGGAAAAGATTCTATAAATCCAATAAAATTATATCGTGAACATATGTACACTGTAAATTGCACTTGACAATTCCTTCTTCAGAATTCTCCAAATTTATTAGGGGTCACTGTGTCTTGTCTTACTCTTCTCTTCCACTCATTCCTGTCCAACGTATCTTTTTCACACAGTTCTTGCTCTCTCAAGTCTTCTATGATACAGTCATTCCATCTTCTCTTTCGCCTTCCTCGTACTCGTACTCTCGGCATTTTGATCCTATACTTTCCATATTTGGTTTTTCACTTGACACTTACATCTGTCAATTAGAATTTTTTGCATATATCAAATGTTTCCATGATAAATAGCAAAGTTGAATGATTTTTGGAAGAGAAGAGCATTTCCTTTAATATTTATAATAACTAAATGACAAAAAAATAATATTTAACTGCGTTTTTTTTTAAACTGTCAAAAACTTTAAATAAGGGTACTTCCGGTTGATTATTTATAACCAAAATCTAATCAGCTCTTCATATTTATGTGAAGAAGAGGAATACGACAGAATTATGATTTTTAGAATTGTAGTGTGTATTGGAGTTATCGTCGGAGAAAAATTTGTCACACACGGACACACGGACACACACACACATACACACACACTTACACATACATACATACATACATACATATGTACATACAGACATCATCTTAAAAACAGTAAATTCGTAAAGTAGGGACCCTAAAACGTGCTTATCCATTAAAAACTCACCAACGAATTTTTTGACCAAAGACAATACCATTGAATAAATAATCTACTACTAGTAGATTATTTATTCAATGACAATACCTTCCTTACCTAAAGGTGACGGAAGGTAAAAATAATTGAAATTTTGTCTAATTATATTTAGGTATTATTTTATTAGGCAATATTTTAGTATAATTTACAAATCTTACTTTAACATTTTATTTAATCCGAAAGTGATATTAAATATTCTTTAAAAATCGTTAATTTAAATATGCAAATGGTAACTTTAATTACTTATTTCTTATTTTATTTAATTTTACCATATTTTGGCTTCATTATTTTTGTCTTGCAATTTTCGGTAATTTATCTAATGAATAAGGTAAATTAAATAGAAAATTTAAATACATATTTAGTTAATTTCTTTATTTTTATTTAGTTCAATACTTATTACGATATAAATGTAGACATTTTATCTAATTTTGTATTTAATTTTACTATAATTTGTTATTACAAATTTAGAATATGTATAACTAAATCAACTTAGATATTTTAATAAAACATATTAGTAGGCTAAAAAATGTATTTAGTTAATTTAACTAGTTTTTAGATAGTTTTTTTTTCTGTATATAGCAATCCGCAAATTGAGCCTTTTTGGCGATTCTTCAATAGATGGCTCTGCATGTGGTTACATTTACCTCTTAAGCCAACTACCTTTTATGAGATGTTTATATCTCTCTCCGTGCTCAGTTGGGAATTGTCCTATCATCAGTACATTCACTTTAGTCTACCATATTTTGAAACAAACTATGCTATTTTAGTTTATCTGTAGGATGGATAAAGTTGATATCTTGTGCGATTTCGAAGACAATACAAGAAGTGTAACAAGCGTCCATGTGTCATAGCTATACCTGTTAAAGATGTCGCACTACAACTTGAAATGACAAAACTTTTTAATAGGTTTTCGAGAAGTTCTTCTTTCTATTTTTTGTTTTCTCTCGTTAATGATAAATTTCGCCGGCGACGCGACACGAAACTGAAAGTTGTTTTAAAACTCGTGAAGGAATATAAACTAAATTTTCATATACTTAAGCCATAAATTCTCTCACTCCTAAATTAAATATTCCGGGAATAAAAACCCACGGACGCCGTCGCATGATCTCCCTAATTTAATTTAAAGGCCCAGAACTTCCAAAGAATTTAGGCTCGTGACACGACATTCGCATTTTCCAACAACATTTTTTTATGCCCTTTTCAAACTACTTCTAACAACAATGGGAGATTACGGCTCAATCGAATTAAAGGAAAATAGTACAAAAATACAAATGTATATGCTGAATAACGAATATTAATAAAAAAAAAATGAAATGGTATAATTGAGATATTTCGGAAATAAAGGGTTTTTTGTTATAGCGCTTCGACACTAATATGAAAATATTTTGATTGGCGTCCGAGAAACCGCCTATACATGCATTACAAATAGCGTGTTAGGAAGTAGGGATTACTACCAATGGAAGTTAAGAAATTCAAATTCGAAAGGAGGGGCTAACATTCCTGTACTACAGTTTCCAAACAGTTTTTATTTTAACATAAATTTCTTGCATTAAACTTAATCATTTAAATACACCTGTAATTATAAAGTATGTAGACTTACACAGTGTTATAATATTCATTTATTTTTATGTAAATATAACTTAAAATAGCATATATTTCAAGAACATTTAGGTCCATGATGAAAACAGTTTGATATAAAAACACATAAATGTGACGTCACGTCAATCTTTTCAAAATTCGGGAGACTATAACTCGCATATTAATAGGAATTTTTTTACCGGATTTTCATCAATAGTCTTAGTTTTCCTAATATTTTTAGATGAAATTATAAAAAAAAAATGGCGTAATCCCCCATTTCATTGAACTTCATGACAGAATTTCAAATAATAACTTTGACAGTATGAACATAAAAATTATCAATGTTGCCAACTATAGCAACAATTAAACGAATAATATAACGTTGATGTACATTATTTACATATTTTATTCATGTCATATACGATAAATAATGAACTCTACTATTCATCTTCATAATAATTATATAAGGCTATACACTTTTTGACTGTTAAAAATGATTAAAATTTTATTTAATTTTTCACTATTAGTGATTTTAAAGCATTAAGGTTTTTACACTAAGTGATGACGTGCATTGGCTGCTTGAATGATTTGGGTATAGCAGCATTTTTGGAAATAACCAGTTTAACGACTGTGACACATTTTTTCAAAAATAGAGCACTAAAGTTGTTTTTTACTTCCCGCTACCCTAAATAAGGCAGGTATAGGAATCGTACTAAAAATCGCATGTAGAGATTTTAGTGAATAAGCACGTTTTGATAATCCAATTTTAACATTTTTACAATGATGTCTGTGGGTCAGAAAATTTTGAAATTTTGTATACCCATTCTATACTAATGTGGGAAGAACTCATTAGTTTTAGTGTATATTAGATAACCTGAAGTATCATTTATACAAGCGTTTAACAGTTCTCCTTGTAAAAAATTCAATGAATATAATTTTTCAGCAACTTTTACTATTAGAAACAGAATATAATGGTACAATCTTCAGTTCTACGATAATAGCATTTAGTAAATAACTTTAAATATAAAATTATATAATACATCATCTTGCCTATGCATCAAACAAAAACATAATGGCCAGTAGTATTTATTCAAAATTTTACTCACATGACTTTGTTACTTTAGTCAACGCTTAACCCCTGTTTAAGAGTAAATACTATAGGCCAATATTTTTATAATAATTTTGACATATTTAAATTAATGTCACTGTCAGGAAGCAATTACATTAAAATTAACAATGAAACCATGTTAAGGAGATTGTATTGATTCTAATGAAATTAATATAATTACTTTTCATCATACATAAATATTAGATGTACAATAAGATCGTGTTATCAAAGATTCAAATATTAGATTACAACTACACATTAACGAAATGGATCATGCAAAGAAATAGATAAATACAACGGAACTTATTTAATATAATAGTTTGCAGGATTAGTAAATATGTAGGTATTTAAATTAATAAAAAATAAATAGCGGGAGGTATTGTGTAGAGCACATCAGATTTTTCAAATATAGAACACTAAAGTTGTTCTTCTTATTTTGCTTTTCGTCTGAAATTTTGTCTGGTTTTCAAACTAACCGATTAAATTCTAAGTACAATATTTAGTAACAAAGAGAGCAACGTAAATATCGTACATACAGACAGGTGCTTGATATTTTAGAATGTTTACACCTTAAACCACGTTTAGACTACTTGTTCTCATAGTCAAGCTTGTGGTATGTCAATATGTGTACTAGTAGACGAGCATAAAAGCAAAACATGCTAGCTACATGAACCACCAGCGCCTGAAATCGTCAAGAGTCACTACATCAAAGCAAACATGTAGAAAGTTACAAGATGTATGGACATGGACGAATATTATGTGCTTATGTGTTTATTTTGTATGTTCCTTTAAATAGTGGCCACACGGTAAATAAAAACTTTGTTGTGATTACCAAAAATGAGTCCCAGCAGCAATTTTTTTTTGTCAATATAGGACCAGCAAATATATTTGTTACAGTTACCAACCCTGCGAACGCTCGTTTTTACGTTTGAGGTTATGTATGTTATGTACCTAAATGAAAATATTATATAGTTTTGAACTGATATGGAGGCAATATTATAAACTTACCTTCAAATATTTATTAATTTAAAGTTTGTGAAATTGTTAGAATAAACGTAAATTAAACACAGAAAAGTATGCACTGAATACTCGCAATTAGTCCCTGCTTTATAGTACTTGCTTCAATTTTCGGACTGGTCTGATTAGTACGTAACCAATCATGTACCAGTCCACAGTGTTCCGCGAACACGAAGTTATCAGTCAGAAACGTACCGCGAACGATTAAAACGAAACTGCGCATGCGTGTGATGCTCAAACTAGTCCGGGATCGCTACCGCGAACAAACCTATTATTTTCTATGCTATTTGATTGGCAATATTCAATGAAAACCAACTATAGTTGCCATGTATTCTTCTCGTTCTTCTAGTATGAAAGCAATATTATATTTTTTGTGTAATCTAGCAAGCGCTGAACATGAAAATAATGACGCTATTTTCATATTTTATAGCCGGTAATGCAATGATAAGTACGTAGACGTAGTAAATGCTTCCTTTGTCACGAAGAAGAGGAATTCTTTCATTCCGGACGTATCTCGCGAGAACAGATTTAAAGTACGCATTGTTCACTACAAATAAAGAAGCACCCAAAACTTTCCATCCTCGTTACAAAGTTGACAATGGAAGGCTTTGCGCTAACAATCAGATATTTGTATTATTTTCACAAAGACTTTTTTCCCAATTTCCTTCCACCGTACTCATAATGCGCTCTAATTAATTGGTACGGTTGGATGTTTTGAAAAATAGGTTTGTTGTAGATTTAAATTAGTGGAGATAATTATACTTCATGTTACTATTTATTAAAAAAAAAATCTGATGTGGCCAACACAAAACCTCCCGCTATTTAATTTTATTAATTTAAATACATACCTACCTACGTATTTACTAACGCTGCAAACTGTTCCATTGCAGAAAATTATTGCTTTATTTACTATTTTCTTTTCAAAATGTTACTATTATTAATTTGAAATAAGTTTTCTGACAGTGACATTTACTGTCAGTTACATTAATTTGAAAAATGAACTGTGTAACAAAGGAATAATAAAAATTATTTTTAAATTTATCTGTAAAATATATAGAAAAAGTGTTAATGTATTCCTATAGAAAATTCAATAATCTTTAATTTTAAGACATAAAATTCGAAAAAATGGCATTTAATGGTATTTTTTGAAGAAAACCCACTATGAGCTTCAGAAATAAATAAAAGAAATATATATAAATATATCATCACGGCATATTACCCATTTCTGGGTGTGCCAGTATCTACAACACATGTAGTCATCGGTAATGATGACGATATATTTTACCGTGTGGCCGCTTCCCAGGCGTCACCTCACGGGCACTCATAGCTGATGTGGAGAGTGCACCACAGGGGCATGAGCTTCAGGTAAAGTGAAATTTCCGGTTAACCGATTTACACCAAAATCTAATGGCTTCTTTTCATATTACAATAGGATAGAAATACAAGGTTTCAGAATTTTCTAAATGATAGTAATTGAGTTAGAGCGAAGACAAAAACCCTACACATACACACACACACACACACACACACACACACACACACACACACATACATACATACATACACACATACACACATACAGACATCATCGTGAAAATGTTAAAAATGGATTCTAGGGACCTTAAAACATGGTCATTTACTAAAATCTCGATATGAAATTTTTGGCACGATCCCTATACCTCCCTTACCAAGGGTAGCGGGATGTAAAAAATGGTCTAAAATCAGTTTCTAACTGTATTTGTCACATTAAAGCCCGGTATTTTCATCTCCAGTTAAACAGCCTGTTTATTTAACTGTCAATTAAAAGAAAAACAGCGTCGATATTGTAAATATTACAGATGTGTGAATTTTTCGATGCCACATTGTTCTTATAACCGACAGTTAAGTTAACCAGCAGTTCAACCAGAGATGAAAATATAAAATAAATAATAAATATATCATCACGGCATATTACCCATTTCTGGGTATGCCAATCTGCTTTATCATAGATAACGGTAATGATATAACATTTGTACCGTGCGAGCGTTTAACAGGCGTCACCTCACGGGCACTCTTTGCTAGCGTGGAGAGCACACCACAGGGGTCACTTATGTACTATTTAAAATTAGAAATATTTGGTGTCGGTCGGGATCGAACCCGGACCCCAGATTCGCGACCAGACACTCAGGCACGTGGCCACAGGACCGCATGAGATGAAAATATCGGACCTTAATATTTAGATTACTTATGGCCCATTGCACCAACGTATCTTAAATATTAAGCATGGTTTAAATTGACAATATTGCATCGAAATGAACTGTCAAATGAATTATAATACATTGCTATCAAAATTTCGATTTGCATTTATTTTTTTAAACGTAGATTAAAATTTAAATCTTGTTAGTGCAAGTGGACATTAGAATTTTAGAACTATGCAATTTTTTTGCCTTTTATCTACCGTTACTTTAGGCAAAGGAGGTATAGGGATCGTGTTAAAAGTCGCATATAGAGATTTTAATGAATAAGCACGTTTTGATGTTTAAATTAAATTAAATTGTGGGAGGGTTTTGTGCTAGCAACATCGTTTTTTTCTTTTTATTAACTGTTTTAGATTTTGTTACTTTCCCAGCACGTTATATGTGCCTAAATTATGCGAGTACATTTTATGAATTATTAATGTAATCCAAGTAGCTTGGTGTAATGCACGGTGATATTGGGCAGTATCACGTGGAATGACATTATGTTAATCTTCACGAATCGAATAAATTATCAACTGCGTATGCGTTAACATATTCATCTAACTACAGCTTTCAATTTTCGCAAGTAGATTAGTAATCAACTGATTTGAATATTTGATTTGTATGCAAAATTTTTTCATCTACAATCTGATTACTCTCAATCACATTTCCTTGCAAATATTGTACGTGTTTCTCAAATACCGTCAGTGCTTATTTACTCTACAAATGGAAAATGCAGAAATGTCAATATTAAAGTTGGCACTGAATTCAATCGTATTTGTTCAGTTTGCAGTGATAATATTGTACCTTATTCTCATTACGTTGTAATAGGAATAATTTAATTTTAAATTTAACATACTTTTCAGTTTGTTTTCTGCAAATTGAGAACGTACAAGATAAAAAGGTGGACAATTTATTATTATATCTCTACCCATTTTTGAATTATTGCCCCAAAAGACAATATACCCCACATTTAGATAAAACCTTCAAAATTTTCAAAAATCTAATTTTTATGTATCTAGATACTTCTCAATGCGCTGATTCCAAATTTTGAAACCGCAGGTCGATATCTCGTTTCGTTCTCGAGAAATTTAGATTTAAAGTTTTGCTCAAAACTGCCCATATTTGGGCGTTAACCCAAAAATGGGTCGAGATATGAATTTGGCGACATCACCATTCGATTCTACGGGAAAAAATACATAAGTACACCAATTTTCAGAAATTTTGAACATCGCATACAATCTCTAAAGCAAAATAACTGAAAATGGCCAAAAATCGCAAAAATCGTAAGGGGTACCCCTTACGATTTTTTCAGATTTTGGCCATTTTCAAGCTTTTATTCATAAAAAATAAACCGGTTGGACAAAAATTATGAAAATTCCTATACTTATGTAATTTTGTCCGGAGAATCGAATGGCGATGTCGCCAAATTGATATCTCGACTCATTTTAGGGTTAATGCCCAAAAATGGGCAGTTTTGGGCAAAACTTTAAATCTAAATATCTCGAGAACGAAAAGAGATATCTACCTGCGGTTTCAAAATTTGGAATCAGGGCACTGAAAAGTATCTAGATACATATAAATTAGATTTTTAAAAATTTTGAAGTTTTTATCTAAAAATGGGGTATATTGACTTTTGGGGCAATAATTTAAAAAAGGGTAGATATGTAAACTTGGTAGTAATATTATTTGATTGTAAAGAGAATGTTACGTAAGTGTACGTATTTGAACAACTGTGTGAATTTTTAGAAATAAAAATATTGAAATTAATAAGCTTTATATGTCGTTTTATAAGAAATATTGTTGGAAAACTTTACCCAAATATTGTTTTTTTATTGTATTTAATATGTCTTGTGCACACATAAAATACTATTTAACTATACCTATATTTCTTTGTATGAGAATGTGTCAGCGATTCTTCCAAGTCATTAACAAGATTGGCTATATTTCTTATGGATATATGCATTTTACCTTTAATTTTAAATATTTAATTATTAAAACAATAAGAAAGATTAAATATATTTCCCAGAATGTCACTAAAACTGTTAATTTTTTACACTGACATTTAGCTGTCATAAATAATACAAATATTTGAATTTGTCAACAGGTTTTCTTTGTATAGTTTAGCCTGTGTGATTTATTACATCCAATTATTCTATATATTACAGTGCCTTCATCTTTAAATCTATAGAAGATATAATAAAAATTCTCATAAGTAGAATTTTATATTCTTTAATATTAGTAATAAAACAAATTTTCAAAAAATAATATTTAGTGGAAATTACTTTTTCCGGTGGTCTAATTGTTACCAAAACCTTTTCAGCTCTTCCGATGAATGTCAAATTGAGGAAAACGGTCTTAAGTCTTACGGTTTTTGAGGAATCGTTTCAACATCCGTCCACACACACATACACACTTACACACATACACACACACATACACACATCCACACATACACACACACACATACACACACACACAAAAACAAACATCATCGTAAAAATGTCAAAATCGGATTGCAGATTGCAGGAAACTTAAAACGTATTTATTCATTAAAACCTAGATGTGAGATATTTAACATGAATCCAATATCTCTCTTAGCGAGAGGTAAAAATACATCCCCAAGATAGCACTATGAACTAGGGCACTAAACAAAAAATGTGACATATTTTTTCTTTTCTATCATGTGGTCTTTAAAACGTCTTCCATTAAAAGCTACTACAAAACCATCTGCGCTCATAATCCAATTTCCTCAAGCTTCAATAAACTTCCGGGAAAATTAACCCTTTGTTTTCCTGTCATTCTTACATTTCGCGACAAAAATCAAGTAAAGAAAAGAGCAAATCAAGTTCGAAACAAGCCTTCAGTAGCCAGAAAATAGCTGAGAGATGTCAGGAGTGTTTACTCTCCCATCAGTGACGTCACGAAGGGGCTAACAGAATTACCCCCTCCCCTTTCCCCTGGTTGCAACCTTTCGTTACGCTGTTGTTTTATTGGCAAACAAAAGTATGAAACGAAAGCCAAGATTGGGGAAAATATATACCGAGAATTCGCTGACTAGCTCCGTTTGTTTGATTTTATGAAGGTTTTGTTTGCACTACGAAAATAAATAAGTCCGAATGTGATTTATTATACGGATAAGGATGAGAGATGGATTTTAATGAAGTTATTTTTTGATGTTTCCCAGAGAATTATACAGAGATATAAAAGATCAATGCGAACGAATTTCTTGTAATGATTTAATGGATACAAGACAAATTAGAGATCAAATATTTTTGCTTTATAAGGGAGATGCTTTTGATATAATTTAGGAAAGATAATAATTTCAATGGAACCATTTTTGTGAATAGTATATACTTTATTATATTACCAAAGTTATGAAATACATGTAGGTAGTACTGAATATAAATAGAACAACTTTTTACGACACGGTGACCTGGTATACACGTAATATAGTATGAAATTCTGCTAAAGACATGAAAAATTTAAGGGAAAATAATATCAAAGTGCCTCAACATTGAATTTCCACTGTAACTATCTGATTTTGCAGTGTGCGAGTTTTGGTGGTTGCGTGCTAGCTATTTTCTTTACTTACGTAACATTCTCTTTACAATCGAATAATATTACTACCAAGTTTTGAATTATTGCTCCAAAAGTCAATATACTCCACATTTAGATAAAAACTTCAAAATTTCCAAATATCTAATTTTTATGTATCTAGATACTTCTCAATGCGCTGATTCCAAATTTTGAAACCGCAGGTCGATATCTCGTTTCGTTCTCGAGATATTTAGGTTTAAAGTTTTGCTCAAAACTGCCCATTTTTGGGTATTAACCCAAAAATGGGTCGAGATATGAATTTGGCGACATCACCATTCGATTCTACAGACAAAAATACATAAGTATAGCAATTTTCATAATTTTTGTCCAACCGGTTTATTCTTTATGAATAAAAGCTTGAAAACCCCTGAAAAATAGCCAAAATCTGAAAAAATCGTAAGGGGTACACCTTAGATTTTTGCGATTTTTGGCTATTTTCAGTTATTTTGCTTTAGAGATTGTATGCGGTGTTCAAAAATTATGAAAATTGGTGTACTTATGTAATTTTGCACGTAGAATCGAATGGTGTTGTCGCCAAATTCATATCTCGGCCCATTTTTGCGTTATTACCCAAAAATGGGCAGTTTTGAGCAAAACTTTAAATCTAAATATCTCGAGAACGAAATGAGATATCGACTTATGGTTTCAAAATTTGGAATCAGCGCATTGAGAAGTATCTATATCCACAAAAATTAGATTTTTAAAAATTTTTTGAAGTTTTTATCTAAATGTGGGGTATATTGACTTATGGGGCAATAATTAAAAAATGGGTACATATCTAAACTTGAAAAGTACAATGAGGAACTGTCGGTGAAACAATGTCTAATAAAGAATTAAAAAACACTTCTTATGTTTCACAGAATGAATTACAAAAATTGTGGTTGGTTACCTCTTAAGTCATCTATATTATATCTTATGATGACTGAAAAGTTGATTCAGATGCTGAAATCTATGAATTTTTATAACTCATCGTCTGATACATGACAATTTTTGATTAACTATTTTAATCTTTCCGGGAAATAAAAAAATGTTTGCCTGTCGATTAAAATATGCCTCCATGGAGTCAACCAACATGTGATTCTCGCTATCTGAGCCTGATTGCTTAATGGTGGGTGTAGATATCGAAACTCGGCATATCATTGTGTCTGTTCATTCGCTGAATATTCACAGTCGCATCCAGGCGGCCTTGACTGCCTTCCAGCCAAATCGACTGGAAACGTTTGATTTACTGACGAGCCAAGAAGTGAGAAAGGAGGAACACACGTGTGGAAAACTTAATTTATAGGAAGCAAGAATACGTGGGTGCGATGAATAGTTTTCGGATCTTCGGCCTAAAAAGGAAGGGTTGTTTCACAGCAAGAAAAATTTGTTTTTAATATATATATACAGGGTGTAAATTTTAAAACGACTCATAGGGCTATAACATAGAAAAACAGTTTTTTAGACGCCAAAAGTTTCCATATTAATTTATTGAAAATATAATTGGTGCGTATTATAAACAAATAAATTACGAATTTTTTGATACCAAACACCTTACAATTCTGTTTCATATAAAGCCAGATATTAAATTTAAAAATTTTTACAATTAAGAAAAAATATCATTAGCCATGAAAGTGACAGTAACAAAACATTGTCATGATACGGGACAATTAAAGATCAAAGTTATTAATTTATGAACCAATACAAAATAACACAAAATAAAGTAAAAATAGGATATTTATATCAGAAACAATTATTATTTATTGTAATAGGTATTTACAAACTAAAGATGATCTACATGTAATAAGAAATAAGTTATAAGAAACAAGAAAAACTGCAAACTACAACGGAACAAATTAAAATCATTTATGCTGGGTTTATGCAGCATATAAATTATGAAATTAAATTAAGCTACTAAATTAAGAAACTAAACTAAAATAACGTCGTTTATGCAGTAAATTAAAATTCAGAATTTTATGTTTGACATTTCGTATAATCTAACTTTTGTAGGTGAAATTGCAATAGATTATATTTATAAAGGTAAACAATTTGTTGAATAAGTCCAATTAGTATTTCGTCGCTCTTTTCTGCAGGAACTTTGTTGTCATCGTCTTCGTCGTACATTTTCATAGGTTAGATGCGAAAATTTGTCATAAGTGCGCGAGTGGCGCAGGCGCAGCATTAATAATTTGTAATTTTCCTTCATGAGTCAAATTGTTCATGATTTCTTCTTAGTAAAACGGTTTTTCTATATTATAACCCTATGACCCGTTTTAAAATTTACAGCCTGTATATACATATATATGGAATATTCCTTTCGTTTATTATAACACTATTTTGTCTGTGATGAAATTATTTTCAGTGAATGATCCATAAATTTGTGTTGAAAAACAATTGATTTTTCCATTATTGTTTTGAAAAATTGCTGTTTACGCTGCTTTCCTTGTTTTTGCTACTAGTGTTTATCGGCGGATATATGTTTCATCCATTGTTACAAATTGGTAAATACATCAAATTATTTTTATCTTTCTCAAAAGCATACAAACATTGTTTACAAAATTGTACGTAAATGTGATTTTGGTCAGCGGTTAGTTCTAAATGAGGATATAAATAAAATAAATATATCATCACGGCATATTACCCATTTCTGGGTGTGCTAATCTATTTATTCGCAGAGATCGGTAATGATAATATATTCGTACCATGTGGGCGTTTACCAGGCGTCGCTTTACGGGCACTCACTGTTGGCGTGGAGAGCCTACCTCAAGGGTCACTTTTGAGCCATTTAAAATCCGAAATAATTTTGGCGTCGGTTGGGTACGAACCCGGTAAACTACATTTGTAAAATGAAACTAAATAGTAATGCATATCCTTTTTCGATCCATAGTCGCATATCTGTTTTATTTAAAGGATCATTTATTATCATAAAGTCTGTTGAACATTAATTGAGAAACTTGTGACACTTTAGCTCCACTTGAAAAACTTGATGATGAATGATAATTAAAATTTAATTAATTTTTTGTTCGTGTTTATGAAAGGGATTTTTTGGCGTAGTTGCGAGGTGCTTACGAAACAACAATGCACGCAAATGTGATTATGGATCCTAAGCCGGCAACTTTCGACGTTCAGCAAATTTAATAAAATTGTTACAACGATTAATAATTAAATATTGCAGAAGAGTAATTTATTATCCTCTTAAGAGTCTGCTGCGATGAAAATGCAGTAGTATGTGATAATTACCTGCACAAGTACTACAAGAATATATGAATTTTAATAATAAATAATTAATACCCATTTTATGTAAACTATTTTCATTTTATCATCAACTCGGATAAAATTCACTAAATTTTGGAACTACGCTAGCAAAATAGAAAAATCGGTTGTGGCGAGCACAATACCTCTCGCTATTTCCGTTTTGTTACATAGGTATCGAATTTAACATTTTTTGTACACACATATAATTCAAATTATATCTATTCTTTCATTTTATAAGGAGTCTTGTCCTACTCTTCTAAAATGTTCAAGATGGTTCCTATTTATTGACGGGAATTGCGGTATTTCTTAAGGATATATGTACTATTAAAATTTTAAATATTTAATTAATAATTCAATAAGAAATATTAAATGTATTTTCTAGAAAAAGCTTTCAGTAATGTCAGCAAAACTATTGATTTTTGACACTGCCATTTATCAATTACAAACATTTGAATTTGACAACTAGTTTCCTTGGTGACTATGCGATTTATTGCAACAGATATTTCTATACTTTATATTTTCTTTATCTCTGAATCTATAGAAGATATTGTCAAAACTTTAGAGGATTTAGAATTTTTTTTCAGAAACTACTACCTCCGGTTGTTCAATTGTTATCAAAACCTTTTCAGTTCTTCCTATTAATGTCAGATTGAGGAATACGTAAAGAGGTCATAATTATTATAGTTTTTTTAAGAAATCATCCCTCCAACATCCAGACAAACATACATACATATATATATATATATACATACACATCATCGTAAAAATGTTATAATCAGATTCTAGGGACCTATTCACTAAAATCTGGATATGTAATTTTTAGTAGGAATGACGATGGGTACCCGGGTACTCGGAACCTACCAGATAATAATGTACCCGGGTATAAAATTTCTTACCCGATTACCCGAAATATACCCGCTGCCCGTTAATTACCCGATAGCATTTAATTACCCGAACAGTTTTCAGCTGTCGGAAAGATTGTATCTAAATGAAGAGCTTTTTATTACCACACCATAGGTAATTAATATAATTTATGTTCAGTTTTTTATAGAGATACAGTATATTATTTATTTGTATTACTTTTTATTTAATAAATATACTTAAACAATAATTATGAATTTTATTAAAAAGTAAAGTGCTAATATAAGGGTAACTAGTAATTAACAAATTATGTACATGTACTTAAAGGATAACGGGTAAATAGAGGGTATCGGGTAATTAACGAGTGAAGAGTACTATCCGGGTAGCTGTTTCGGATACTCGGGTACCAAAATTATCGGAATTCGTCATTCCTAATTTTTAGCACGAAACCAATACCTCTCTTAGCGAGAGGTAAAAAAATACTCATTTTATAATTGTCGATTACCTTGTGAGAAGGAACCCCCTTCCTAATTATGACATTCGTTATTTAATATACTATTTTTAAACAGTTGTATGTTAATAATTACTGGTTACAAATTATTGGTGGGTAAATAATTTTTAATAATTTGATTTAAATGAATGGATTTTGGTAAACTTAATAAAACATCTTTCAAAGGCTTTCGATTGTTCGAAACAATTCTCATTGATTTGATTCTTGGTATCCACCTTTATTACAAGCAAATCTCAACAAAACAAACCCAATAACTTGCAGCACTCCATTTGAGCAACAGAGAGTCGTTCTAGGAGGTTGTAATTTGTAATCTCGAACATCTCCTGTCTCTCGTACTTAGGTTCTCCGTTCGCGTTCGTAGTCTTGTGCACCTAACTCCCAGCGACACTAATGGTAATGTTAGAAGAAGAAGTCTTACGTGAACGTACAACATCCTATAGCAAACTTCTAACTGCATTAATTGCAGAGAGAGAGAGAGAGATTGTGAATATAAGGGAAGATGATAGGGAGATATGTTATCGTATCTATGTGTAGTGTAATATGAGAACAGATTTACTAGCACTGCAATTAAAATTGTAAACTAAAATAGTATGTAGGTGCTTTTTGTAAATGAAATACTTGCGCTTTTCAAATTTAATAATACAGATTATTACCAGCAGAGCTAATGACTCAAAAAAGATAAGTATTTTAAATATTATAATTTTTTTTTAAATTCTATTTAAATAATCGTTGGCAGAATGTCTCATAAACTAATATTCATTAGGGCTAGGACTGCGAACTGGATATTTAATTAAATAGGAAATATCCACCTACCCAAATTTCAAGATAATTAGGCAAACCGTTCAGCAGTAGCCTTTGATTGAAGTTAACTACTTTCTCGTATTCCGCCGGAATTATGCTAGTTTCAATATGAAATTCTGTGTGAAACTTAAAAAATCCGCTACAGAAATGTACGAATTGTTGAAAAACGTGTATGGTGATGAGGGTCTATCATGTACTCAAGTTTTATTTATTTATTTATTTATTTATTTATTTATTTATTTATTTATTTATTTATTTAGATACAAACCCAACAGGCAAAGCCCAATAATAGGGTTGAAAGTAAAAACTACATAAATTTAAAACACAGAAATTAGAGTAAAAGATAAACATTAGAAATTAAACAATTAATTTTTTAAAATAACTAGATTTACGAAGGAAAATATCCACATGTGAGTACTTATGTTCATACAAGAAACACATACGGTAAATAGGAGAGATCATCAGAACATTAGAACGAGCAAAAGCAAGATAGAATGTTACAGTTGATCTAGTTCGAATAGAGGAAATCTGGAAATTAAGTAGGGACAGGCATTGAGGGTCATCAACGGTACTATCTATCAACTTAGACAGGTAACTCACTACATTAAGTTCACGCCGTTCATAGAGACTTTTTACATTAAATGTAGACAGAAGTTCTAGATAAGAGATTGTTCTATCAGGATAGAGATTAAAAACCTTATAATATAAAAATTTCAGAAACTTTTTTTGGACTGCCTCAATAGTGTTATGATGAGCTTCATAGATCGGATGCCACACAATATTACAATATTCTAACTTCGACCGCACAAAAGAGAAGTAAATAGATATGATGGCATTTATATTGTTAAATGATTTCGTATTCCTAATTACGAAGCCTAGCATTCTGATAGCAGATTTGTAGATAGCATTGTAATGACTTACGAAATTTAATTTTTCATCGAAAATCACACCCAAATTTTTAATAGAATTAACTCTAGTTAGAGATGTACCATTAATTGAATAATTGTAAAGTTTGGGTTTTAATTTTCTAGCATTTTACAAGATTTAAAGAAGGAGGAAAAGAAATCAGAGACGATTAGCGCCTCAGCCGTGCAATGATATTGTTTTTTTCGAAATGCGAGTAAATGTTCACATGGATTGGGTGCCTGAGGGGCATTTCGTTAACCAAGTATATTACAAGAAGGTTTTGATAACTCTTCATGCACGAGTGAGAAGAAAAAGGGCTGAAATGTGAGAAAACGGCTCATGGATTTTTGATGAAATACAAAATCACCGTGTTGGTACATCAACCGTACTCACTTGACCTAGTGCCATGTGATTCCAAATTGTAATTCAGCGTAAAAAGGCAACAAATTCGGGGCCGAGTTGTAGTTATAGAAAAAGCGGCAGAACTTATGAACAACCTAACAAAAAAGGCCTGCAGGCATTGCTTCCAGCAATGGAATATTCGCATCGGGCGATATAGGGTTCGGGGAGGAGAGTACATTGAAGGTGGCAATATTTGTTTTGTGTAATTTTATACATTGTCAATGTTGTTATTTTGTAGCCACACCTCGTATATATAAACCGATTTTCACAATACTCATATTAATAAAATTGTAACTTTTTGTAGGACCTCAATCATTACAGGTCCCAGGCATTGTGATTAATATGCGTGCAGCATAACCGGCTTTGTTATTTTCAGCAAATATAACCATTTGCATGTGTGAATTTCATGTTATTCTAATCAATATAAACAGTTACCCTCCAGTGTTTTTCCATGGCCCACCTCATTTATTCCATTTATTTAAGCATAAAATTTGCTTCACACAACCCTTTAATTAAACACTCCTTGCTCATTCTTTCATACATAGTAGGTTGTGAGTACAAAACAAACACGGCGTTGGATGTTGGTGAATTATATAGCCGCCTTTCATGTTAGACATATGATGCGCGGCAGTCGTTTCATGCTGCCGCATTTAAAACTGCGCACGGGCAAAAATTCTCTCTGGTGGATGAAAGTGGCGTGAAAGTTGCTGAGAGGGCGTAATGTTATGCATATCACGATTATGAGGAGAGCGAAGCGGTCTGAGCCTGCGGTATCGGACCGTCTTTGTGCTCATTTCGCGCGTTCCTGCCCTGTCTTGCATGTTGATGTGTGGTGATGACGAGGGATGGATTGCGTTACGGCATTTAAGAAGGAAAAAGTGAGGATTTGCCGACAGTGAGAAGTGAGACTTTTCAAAGTGGGGAATTAAACAAGTTGCACGTTTTTTTATCTTTATGAATTCCAAATGTTTACGTGGACTGCTTCTACAATCTATAAGATATTTGAGTTTATTCCTCATTCTTTTTCCGATTATTTGAGGTTATTGGTACTTTACTTCATTTGTTTAACTGCGTCACGTTCTCGCCAAAGAAATGTGTTCCAAATTATTTGAAAAAAGAGTTTGACAGCATTTAGATTCGTCAATATTAAAAAAAATCTGTTGTGGCCAGCACAAGGCCTCTCGCCATTTCCATATTAGGCTATATAAGTATTGTATTGCACTTCGCTTTCGAACCGTCGTTTTATAACAAAATCTTACAGAACATTATCCAAATATTGTTTTTTACTATATTTAACATGTCTTCTGCACACATATTATTCTAATTATGTCTATTTTTCATTATATGAGGAAGTTTCTAAATGTCAAAGATTGTTCCAATTCATTAACCAGATTGGCGGTATTTCTCATGGATTTATGCCTTTTACCACAATTTTACCTATAATTTCAAATATTTAATTAATAAAACAATAAGAAAAGTTAAATATACTTCCCAGGAAAAGCTATCAGAATGTGACTAAAACTGTTGATATTTGACAATGACATGTGTCATGTTATAAACATTGGAATTTGTCAACTGGTTTCCTTAGTGCCTTGACCTCTGCGATTAGTTTACTCTATAGATTATAGAGTCTTTATCTCTAAATCTATACAAGATATAATAAATTTTTTAAGTGTATTAGATGGAGAATTTTATGTTCTTCAATATTTAATAAAAAAAACTCCCAAAAAATTATATTTAGAAGATTTTTCTAAGAAACTACTACTTCCGGTTGTTCAATTGTTACCAAAACCTTTTCAGCTCTTCCCAGGAATGTCAGATTGAGGAAACTGCAGTTAAATATTTTTTAAGTCTTATAGTTTTTGAGGAATCGTGACTACAACATCCAGACATACATACATACATACACACACACACACACACACACACACACACACACACATACACACATCCACACACACACACAGGCATCATTTTAAAAATGTTATAATCGGATTGTAGGGACCTTAAATCGTGCTTATTCAATAAAATCTGGATATGCGAATTTTAGCATGAATCCAATACCTCTCTTAGCGAGAGGTAAAAACTACACTTGCCATGTTTCACAAGATACTACTATACTATACTGTTTCTGTGCGATCTCTCAAGAACAAATTGTCACTACTCCAATAAACTCTATGTGCCGATTATTCAATAAATTTAGCATTGAACTTGACTTAAGCGATTCTTTCTCTGAATTCAGTGGCAAAATTGATAAATGCTTGAGACATCTTTCGGGCAATTAGTTGAATTACACATCTGTTTCATGTTCTTATATATTTTTGTATGTCATTAACTTGCTATTGATTATCCCAGACAACCCTTAGGATATTGGGAAAATACTACACGTTTGCGGCCACAAACAAATAATACAAATGTATATCTCACAAATAGCATGCATATCAAATACACAATCAATGTCTAAACATATATATCAATCAAGCATCTGGTGATCCACATCTGATCGTTATCCCTGTACAATAATTAGAATGTCTGTACCATATACATATTTAATTTGTTGTATAATTGTAGTAATATATTCAAAATTATAGTAATTAAATCCAAATCTTCTTAAGCACAAGATTTGAGTTTAGTTCTGACTATAATCCTCCACTCCAATAACTCTAAAAATTAATATCCTATAACAATATCCCCTCTAAACATTTGCTGGAACATTTTCTCAGATATTGCGCTAAGTAAACGAAGTCTAGCGTTTCCGTTGAGTTTAAAATAAAGGGAACAAACAAAGCCGGAGAAATACCACAAGAGTTCGAGCTGCAAACAATTTAATTGTACAGCAATGTTGTTCCTATTGCAACCATGTTACTATGCACTTGTTCCATTATTACAGATGGAAATATCATATTAGTGTTTTCGCTGTTTAATTTATGCTCTTAAGAGAATACTCATATTATTATACACATTGTTGCAGTATTCTATACACGACATAGTTAGTAAAATATATAAATACGTATTTTATATTTCAATTCACAGCAATAAAACAAAGAGAAGGAATGATGGCAGTAGAAATGAAATTTCTGCGTTATTATTACCGTTTTTTTTTTTTTTTGTTTAAAGCAATACCTTCATTTCCTAAAGGTGACGGAAGGTAAAAATAACCATATTTTAATTCTTTTGATTTTTTACCTTCCGTCACCTTTAGGTAAGGAAGGTATTGTCTTTGGTCAAAAAATTCGGTGGTGAGTTTTTAATGAATAAGCACGTTTTAGGGTCCCTACAATACGAATATACCATTTTTAAGATGATGTATGTATGTATGTGTGTGTGTGTCCGTGTGTATGTGTGTGTCCGTGTGTGTGAGTCCGTGTGTGACAAATTTTTCTCCGACGATAACTTCAACACTACAATTCTAAAAATTATAATTCTTTCGTATTCCTCTTCTGTACAACCATATGAAGAGTTGATTAGATTTTGGTTATAATTACTCCAACGGAAGTACCCTTATTTGAAGTTTTTAACAGTTTTTCCTAAAAAACCGCAGTTAAATATTATTTTTTGACATTTTGTTATTATACATATTAAAGAAAATACTCTTCTCTGTATGGTTTTATTATACATTTTCCTTCATAATCAATAGATGTAGATTTAAAGCGTTATAAAGAAATTAATTTTGAAAAATTAGTCAGCTTTGCTATTTATCATGGAAACAGATGATATATTCAAAAAATTCTAATTGACAGATGTCAGTTGGAAATGCAAAACCAAATATGGAACGTATAGGATCTAAAATTCATAGTGTTCCTCGTAAGTGACACGCAGAGAAAGGCCAAAGAGAAGATGGAAGGACTGTATCGCAAAAGACTTGAGAAAGGAAGGACTGTGTGATGCGTTGGACAGGAATGAGTGGAAGAGAAGAGGTAACAGCGACTCCTAATAAAATAGGGGATAGCTGAAGAAGAAATGAAGGAAGTGTCTAGTGCATTTTACTTAGTGTATATTTATGTTATAATTTTATTGGATTTATAGAACCTTTTCGAATCAACTTTTGGTATAGAATTTGTAAAAATTAGTATGTGTTCGTGTTCGATTTTACATGATATTATATGTATAGAATCTGTTCCAAGGACCTTTTGGTATGGGATTTGTACAAAATACATCGAATTGACGGAAGGTCTTGTGCTGGCCACAACAGATTTTTTTATTATAGTTTATCTGATTATTCCACACAAGTTCAATAGAATTTAAGATACAATAATAAGGGGTAATGGACAATCGTATTTTGAATCGAGTAGACAACAGGTACGGCCATAACTATTTATAGAATGAAATAACAAAATAGAATTGAATTAAATCTGCAATTGAACGATTTATATTACTATTAATGCAGTTCATATATTTTCGGTTGTTTCGAGTGCTTACATATTCTAATAAGAGTAAGTGATAGGTTGAAGTTTGATCTCTTAATTGTAACAACATCCACATGAATTTATTAATAAAACATGCCAGTTTGTTTGAGAGTTGTTTGTATATCCGTTACCATAATTAAACAAGATATATTTCAATTCATGTAATAACAAAGCTTTCAAATTCTTCGCAAAACTTTTTCCCGTGTCTTCTAAATACGAGGGTGCGAATTAAATTTTAAAGGTCAACAAACTCTCTCTGTCTCCCTAACTTTAGGAAAACAAATTAGATAGAAGACAGATTAGGACGCCAGGGGATAAAAATATAAATTATACAAAGTCACATAGTGTGAATAAAAAATACGCAGGCCTTGGTAAAAACGCTCATTAAAGCTGTTTCTCCTTCAAGAGGTGAATTCGTAAAAATCTCGGTTATATTTTGATCTTGTTTTCGCAGATTCTAAATGGTGCTCTTTAAATTTCACACTTCTCAGTGTTTACAAGAGAATTTTTATGGAAATGATTCTAATGAACTGATTTAAATTATCGAACAAGTGATTTTTATTTCCATCTTAGATTTATGTAAAATCTTTGAAAATATTGGTCTGCATATAATCCTAACATTTTCCTTAAAAGTTTTATGAATAATCAAAATTTAAAAAAATGACTTTATTAATGCAGTAATAATTAAATCGTAGTTATAACCATCAAAAATTGCAAGGAAAATGTTCATTCAATTAATACATATGATTTACCGACGTTCAAGAAATTACAGGGTTTTCGTTAAATAAATATTTTTTTTGCCCTTCTTAAGTGTAATGGGAACTTTACAATTGTATACACAGCAAGTGTAACCTACATTTTGCGCTTACTGTGTTGTAACTTGTCTAACTAAGCGCTAAAATAATCAAAATACACTGGACGTTTATGGGCATTTAGAAAAGAAATCGTCTTTACTATAATAAAGTTCATGTAAAAAAGTACTACCTACATAAGTTATTTTTTCACTTTAACATTTCCTATATTTAAAATTAATTTATATAAACCAAACTCACGGTAGCGACATCTATCATTATTGTAAAAATCCGCCGTTACCGACATAGTCACCGATCGATATACCTGTCAAATACGCGAGCATTGCTGAAATGTCAAATATCGACACCTACCTATTATTTATTACGAAGAAAACATGAGCAAATAAATATATTATCAGTCATAAACAACGTCTATTATTACAGATAAATTTTTGCTAGAAGAAGTACTTTAATGAAGGTAAGTAAAATCAAATTTTGAAATTGATTTAACCCCAGTATTTTAAACTAACCCTTTTCAGAAGTACAACCTATCTCATTAAAAAAGTGATTTTCATTATCGTCGGCCAAAAAATTTGGTACAATTCTCGTGCGTGAAGTATTTTACAGCGCTCCAGCTATTAAGGCACGAGCCCCTAAGGCAAAGCTGTCGCGCTGTAAAATACAACTTACACGCACTCAAATGTAAACTATTACAAATATTAGACATAAAAAAGTGTCCCAAAGAAGTGTAAACCATAATTTAGTATTTTTATACGTAAAATTTATTTGCAAAAATTAGATTTAGTAAGCAAACTTTACGTTTTTGACTTTAAGCTGTGTAGCTCGCTATCTTTTGGCTGCAGAAAAAAATGTTTTAGATCACAGTTGTAGGGAATTTTGTTTTTTTACAAAACTGAAAATCGCCCCAATTTTGTAAGAAAGTTGTTAAGTCTCAGTAACATTGCTATAGCAAGGTATGCCCGTATTCATAAACACTCGTAAAAATTTTAAACGGTTCGTTATAATTTTTATCCAATAAAAATAGTCGACATTGAAAGAAAAATCGAAATTTTATTTGTCAAGTTTGATTCTATTTGTCAAAAATTATAACGAACCGTTTTGAAACTTTACGAGTGTTTATGAATATGGGCATAAATGAAACATGAAAATGACAGGCTCTACATCTGTTTCTATTGGTTATAATTTTTAGCAACGTTGCTAAGACAACAATTTCCTTTCAGAATTGGGGTGATTAACTGTTTTTGCACTAATACTGGTAAGAAGATATTTTCAAAACTAAACTATTTTTTGAGGCTTTGGTCAAAGGAATGCAATCGTGCCGATAATTTTATTATTAATAAAAAGTTGAAACATAAAATGTGTTGAAAATTTTTACGACAACAAATAATTTATACAGTTTACAAGGTTTTTAAGATTTTTCATTTTTGCAGATAACGGAACTAACAAAATATTCTTTACAACGCACTTTTGCAACGCGTGAAAAGTATTTACGATCAAGTTTATGGGATATTTCATTCACAACAATAAAACTCTTCCATGCAATCCATCAACGAACCCGCGATAGAAGTATTTCGAAGTTTTTCCCCTACGTACGTATTTTGTATTTTACGTCTTTATCTTTAACCTACATATGAAAAGAAAAATACTTTACTTTGTTTTCCTTTCTGCACCAAGGGACAAATTTAAAAGATGCTGTGCATTTTTCACCTACACCAACCTATGATATGTTATCCGTTCCAATGTACGGGATAAATTACTACTCTTTTCTTATCAGCTACACTTCAAGAATTTTAAAAAATTAGAGTGTTTTTATTATTAATATAGTTATACATTTTAATTAAAAATACTCGTATACTACCATTACCATATCTAATTAATAAATAATTGTTAATATTTCAAACTACGTACAGTTCGTGACACCAAAGAAAGCCGGAACGGTAATGAAGAGTATTGCACGTACTCTGTTCTACCAATCACGAACGACCGAATTTTACAAGAGAAGTGAGGAACAGTCTGCCAACTGTAGTCTCGAAATAACGTCACAGAAGAAGACGGAACATGGAGAAGAAGATCCAACCGGAAAATACAAAATATGTATGGTTTTCCATTTATCAGTCACTCGATTAGAGCAAAAAGAGAGATGACTAGGGCATATAGGAGAGTAGAAATACTAGGCGAGCAGTATTAGGGCCTGAAGGAGGAAAGAAAAAAAGAAGAATGGATAAATGCTATAAAAAGATCTACGGAACAAAACGTGACTATATGGACAGAGTAAGCTAAAGACAGGAAGAAATGGAAAGAAGTTATGAAAAAAATAAAAGTCCAGGGTCTCGAAGTCCTGTAGCGCCAACACATATATTGTTATTAAATAATGAAATAGTGCATTTTGAAAAAAACCGAGTTTAGGATAAAGGTTTTTGGTACAAGCCAGATGACGTACAAGTTATGTTGTGGCCAGCACAATACCTCTCGCCATTTCTATTTTATGTTATATAAGTATTGTATTGCACTTCGCTACCGAACCGTCGTTTTATAACAAAAATAATTACAAAACTTTACCCAAATATTGTTTTTTATTGTATTAAACATGTCTTCTGCACACATATAATTCTAATTATATCTATTTTTCATTGTATGGGGAAGTTCTTAAATGACAGATCCTTCCAATTCATTAACAAGATTAGCGGTATTTCTAATGGATGCATGTTACATATAATTTTAAATATTTAATTAATAAAACAACAAGAAAAATTAAATACACTTCCCAGAAAAAGCTTTCAAAATGTACCTAAAACTTTTGTTTTTTGACACTGACATCTGTTATTTATAAATTATGTTATAAACATTCGAATTTGTCAACTGGTTTCCTTAGTGTATTTTAGCCTACACGACTTATTACATCCCGATATTCTATATATTATAGCGTCTTTATCTCTAATTTTACAGACGATATAATAAAAATTTTAAATGTAACAGATGTATAATTTTATCTTCTTCAATATTAGTTATATCAAAATTTTCAAAAAATAATATTTAAAAGATTTTTTTTTATAAACTACTACTTCCGGTTGTCCTATTGTTACCAAAACCTTTTCAGCTCTTCCCATGAATGTCAGATTGAGGAACACATAGTTATACTGGTGTTATGTTTTTAAGTAATCGTCCCTCCTACATCCACACATACATACACACATACACACATCCACATATCCACACATCCACACATCCACATATCTACACATCCACACATCTACACATCCACACACACACGCATACACACACACACACATACACACACACACAGACATCATCGTAAAAATATTAAAATCGGTTTATATGGATTTTAAATCGTGCTTATTCACTTAAATCTTGATATGTGATTTTTAGCATGAATCCAATACCTCTCTTAGCGAGAGGTAAAAAGTATAAATAAAAATATATTAAACGTTATAAGAAACAGAAGTCCATTTATTGAAATTTCTGGATTATGGCAAAATACTTGACCATAACCATAATTATTATTGACGCTAACTAGCTGTAACATATCATAAATAAATAAATAAAATAAATATATCATCACGGAATATTACCCATTTCTGGGTGTGCCAGTATCTACAACACATGTAGACATCGGTAATGATGACGATATATTTTACCGTGTGGGCTTTTACCAGGCGTCACCTCACTGGCACTCAGAGCTGGTGTGGAGAGTGCTCCACAGGAGTCACTTTTGGGCCATTTAAAATTGGAAATATTTGGCGTCTGTCGGGCTCGAACCCGGTTCCCCTAGGTTCGCGACCAGACACTCAGGCACGCGGCCACGGGACCCCATAATATTTCATAATTGTATAAATTTGCCCAAGGTCACATAATCCCACACCTGATTTCTTGCATTTTATACTCGTGGCTATCCTGCAGGGCAGGAATGCCTGTGGCAGTGCAGTATTCCCTCAGGATTAAGCAGCTTGGCGGACCTTGTCGCCTATATATCGTGCATGTCGGGCATCTGGGACATGCGACGGGATACAGCACAGCACGGGACCAGGATACGGGATAGGGTACACATGCCACATGCTAATGTTGCTCTACCTGACTAATATGCAGGTACATAGCAACACCCTTAAAGAAGATGGAATGGAGGATAGAGATAGTATGTTATATGGTAGATAATTGCTTGTTGTAGCAATATGCAGATTGTAAGCGACCTACTTGACTAGTTGCAATAAATTTTATGCTTTTTTACCTCCCGCTACACTAGGTAAGGGAGGTATAGGGATCGTGCTAAAAATCGGATATAGAGATTTTAGTGAATAAGCACGTTTTGATGTCCCCAGAATCGGATTTTAACATTTTTATAATGATGTCTGTAAGTATGTATGTGTGTGTGTGTGTGTGTGTGTGTGTGTGTCTGTGTGTGTATGTGTAGATCGTGTGGACACGATTACTCAAATACTATCAATCAGAAAAATTTGAAATTTTGTATATCCATTCTATACTAATGTAGGAAGATCTCATTAGTGTTTAGTGAATATCGGATAACCGGAAGTATCATTTATACAAGCTTTTAACAGTTTTTCTTGTAAAAAATTCATTGAATATAATTTTTTGCAACTTTTACCAATACAAATTAAATATAATGGCGCAATCTTCAATTCTACGATAATAGCATTTAGTAAATAACTTGAAATAACTTTATATTATATTATAAAATAAATTAATTTTGTACATCACTTTGCCTCTGCGTCAAACAAAAACAATACTTTAATCCATTATACATAAATATTAGATATACAGGATAATTCGATTTAAGTTCATGTTTGCAGCATTATATATCAAACAGCTCTCAATAAGAACGTGATTTCAAAGTGTCAAATAATAATTTGCAACTACACATTTACGAAATGGATAATGTACGGCGAAGAATTTACACAAATTGCGTTTTAGAACATAAGGAAGTTGCTGATGATTTTGACAATAATGTGTGTGTGACGATTTTTCCTTAAAATATATTAATGATCCAAAACTTCGCAAAGTTAGTATTTAATACTCTTATATAATTTGAAACAACATATTAGATTTTGACTATATATGATAAACCGGATGTAGTACTTAATTTGAAGCTCTAACAGATTTTTCAGGAGAAACATAAAATATTATCCAAAATTTCGTATTACAAACTTTTCTATTTATTGGAACAACAAAGTAGATGGAATTGGCGGGAGGGTATGTGCTGGCCACATCAGATTTTTTTATTTTAGCTTGAGTGGAATTTGTGCTAATTATGTCTCACCTTATATTTTGTTAGCCTACTTGTTAAAAATTCATTTATTGTTATTTAAATATTTACAATGTTATTTAAAACTATTGTTCTTTAGGAATAAATGAGAAGTACTTACAGTAAATAAAAATTACAATAGAATTTTAAATTAGAAACACGAAAAACTACAAAGGCTGACAGTATTATCGTCGCCAAAATTTCGTTTATATCAAGCTTTTCATTGTCTCATATATACATTTCTATTCCTATCTGTTCAAAATATGAAAATAGCGTGGTTTACAAAAGAACCACAAGATAAAAATTAAAAACTACGTTATACTGCCGGGTAATTTAAATTTTTTATTAAAATAAATATACAGCACTTCACTATTCATATATGAGTGTCAGTGAATTTTCCATTCTAGTATGATGATTTTTACCTCCCGCTACCGTTGGTAAGGGAGGTATAGGGATCGTGCTAAAAATACACTTATCGAGATTTTAGTAAATGAGCACGTTTTAAGGTCCCTAGAATCCAAATTTAACATTTTCACGATGATGTCTGTATGTGTGTGTATGTATGTGTCTGTGTGTATGTATGTGTGTGTGTATGTTTGTGTGTGTGTGTATTTGTAGGGATTTTTTCTTCGCTCTAACTCAAATATTATCATTCAGAAAATTCTAAAACCTTATATTTATACCCTATTCTATATGAAAAGAAGCCATTTTGGTGTAAATGAGATAACCGGAAATGGCAATTTACCTGAAACTCATAATGGTTTTTCTTCAAAAAATACCATTAAATGCCATTTTTTTGGATTTTGTCGTTATGAAAATTAAAAATTATTGAATTTTCTACAGGAATACATTAATACTTTTTCTATATACTTTACAGATAAATATAAAAATAATTTTTTTTTACAAGTCCCGAAGCCTAAGAAAAACACAATTCCTTTGTTATACAGTTTATATTTCAAATGAATGTAACTGACAGTAACTGTCACTGCCAAAAAACTAATCACTTCAAATTAATAAGAGTGACATTTTAAAAAGAAAATAGTAAATAAAGTAATAGTTTTATGCAATGGAATAGTTTGCAGCGTTAATAAATACGTAGGTATGTATTTAAATTAATAAAAATTAAATAGCGGGAGGTTTTGTGTTGGCCACATCAGATTTTTTTCATAAATATTCAATGATATTTTATTTTCTTTATCTAAGTAAATGTCAAATTTGATGCAATATAGCGGTTTGTATTCAGCCACTGAGTTGGCTTCGTATAAAGTGATATATGACTGACAATTCGATGCATTTTGTTCTAAACTTTTAAAGCAAATGTAAAACTATTTGTTGGATGTCAGAGCTTTTCCCCAGAGTTCTATAAATGCATGTTATGTATTTTCTTTTTATTTCAATATACACTTGTTTATATGAGACTTCAAAACTCTACCGTTTATTTACTTCATACATTTAAATATTTATAAGAATGATAGTGCGACATATTAGAGGATATGAAAGTAGCTAAGTCTATGTATGCAAAACTTAATAAATTACAATATTGACTTGAATGTTCTCTCCAATTCAATAAAGTTAGTACCGAATTTATGCATATTAAGTTGCGAGAGATGTTTTTGTCGCAATCAAAGTTCTTTTCAGAGCATTCGTTTCACCCACTTCTACAAAATGGTTATACACATTTAATATAACTTGCTGCGTGTGTTCGTTGATGAAATAATTAAAACAATTTGTGTCTTCATCACTTTGCACAACGTCGGCATCGGTGTCACAGGTATTGACTTCGTCACTAACACTGGCAGAAGTATTGTCGACATCCCAGGGTCTCCACATTTCCATATTTAAAATTTCACTTACAACCGCTGCTAACTAATGTTACATGTAAACTGAGTTAAGACGAAGGAAAACCGGGATTATAAAGGAACGAAATTCAATCAAGGGTGACTTAAATGAATAGTAGATTAAATAATTCCTAGAAATTATGATGATGGCCAAACCCGAAAACAATGTCATTAGCCGAAAACGTCTTTCCAGGTAATTCTTAATTATACCTATTCAATGACAATACCTAGCTGTAAATACATTTCAAAAAATTCTCTTAAAAATTTACAAACGCATATATCAAAACGAACTGAATACAATCCTTGTTCAACACTCCATTTACAACTGACCGCCGTTTGATGAACAAAGGCTCAAGAAAGTGGTTTATGGTTTGTGGTAATAACTATTGGGGTAATAAATTATCGGCTTGTTTCAGCTAGGAGCGAACAGACTTTACCTAATAACCATTCGAATATACCTTCTTTAGTAAACATCTTTGAAGCGTGATGACAAGTTGGTATGTGCAACTAGTATCCATAGATTCTTTAATGACAGAAGAGTAAATCTTACATCTTAGCCGAAACTCGCGGTATATTCAATTACCACAGTAAAACAATAATAAATAGCGCAATTTACACCACTGAAATTCCTATTCTAACTCGTCGCAATCTCTATATTCCTGCATGCCCCTCACGCTCCTGCATTCCATCACGTGGTTCATCCTGCACACATCGAGCGCCGGTCATTACTGCAGATTCCAGACACAGACACAGACACAGGGCTCGCTGGGAGTTGAAACCTAGAGGCAGACGGCCTGGGACTTGGCATGCTCGGAGCTTCCTGCTGGTCACGTCTCTCTGTTTGGAGATCGATGCAGAGCAGGATAGATTGGCAGTGAATGTATGGAGATCGGGGTAATATATGGCTAGAGGTGAATTTGTAAATCGTATGTGGTTGGAAGCGGAGTAAGTTGAATGTGGTTGAACCAATCGGTAAATGTTGATTTTAAGGTTTGGATTACAGTAATTTGGGCAAATGATCCATGTGCATAAACAATCAAGCAAGCCATGAATCTGTTTCCTGTTATTTACTATTGTCGCTGAAATGTACAGGTGTCTCTAAATTAGGGGGATATGGCTTAACCACAGATTTTTGAGGCTAAAATAAGACGATTTACTTTTACCGGAATGTGCACCATTTAGACAATATCTCAGAATATATACATGACTAACGTCAACAGAAGCAACACTGTTATATGTATTGCCGTCCGTATGCTCATGGCTATGTGTGCGTGAACTTAGATCAAAAAGAGGTAGCGCAAGGAGAATGGGCGTACTCCAGTACGCCCGGAAATGCCAGTGGCGGAGTGATGGCGTTCGTGTGTAAAGCGGTTCAGCGCAAAAATATTATGACTAATAGAGTAGACTACTAGATATAATGCCGGGTGCTGTGTATTGTTGCGTAAAAGGCATTAAAGGTTTAAGTTTTATAGTAATTAATATTGATATTAATGTAAATAATCTTTCCTTTTGGACACCTAGGCAGATATCTTACTTACGCCTAAACTAGCGTGCAAATGTTGCGTAAAGCGAGCCTGTTGAAGATCACCAATTTAAAATACACACGTATAGGGTAGTGTCGTACCAGTGCCAATATTCTACTTTAAAGTTCTTAGAAAATAAAAATTACATATAATAACACAATGCTATATTTGTTTTGGATGAAATTCGGTATGACAATTCATATGGTTATGTCATCTTTTGATATGATACTTGTTATTTTTAGTGAACCACTAATGTATGAAACTTAGGTGCCCCAACATTGATTAGACCGTAACTTCTTAATGGCCATGCCTATAACGTATTTTTGTCAGTAAGATACATTAAATAGTAAACTTTTCTCTCTCTGTGTAATTTGTAATATCTCTTACGGTTTACACAGAAAAAAATAAAACCTTGTAGCATTTTTGTGTAAATTTCGCCCGGAAATATAATTGTTTAGAAAATTTTTTGGTTAAAAAATTATCCAATTGAATCCCTTTATTATTGACCACGTGTACGAAAGTAACCAATCAAAACAAACTTACACTGATAATTATCCTAAGACAATTATCACTTATGTTACTAAGTAACAAACAGTTTTTGACATATAATTAAAGATTAATTGTTTTAATTTAAAAATGTCATTTTCACGCTGTCAATGAAAAAGATGATTTAATCAACAAAATTATAGAAGAAAACACATAAAAAATACTGTATTAAATAAAAAACTAAATGTGGAGAATATTTATGGACTTTTGTATGTCTTATCTTCTTCTCTTTGGTTTCACTCAAAGAGGTCTCATTCTCATTGCACACTTCACACTGAACATATTCATAGCCACATTCACGTTTATAGCTACTAGTGACATCTACTGGGCTATGTTAGATACAAAAATTCTGTCAAATACAGATTTTAGGCAAATTGTTAAAACTGCAAAAAAATTTCTCACCGAATACCCCTCGATCATTGATAAATACTTATAATTTTATCACACTTCCTCAAGGACGTTGCTTTTAGGTAACACTACCTCCGCCTTCGGCGTTGGGCTGTTACCAAGCAACGCGCTTTCGGTAACTGTCATAAAATTATTTCGTAATTATCAATGTCCTCGGGATATTATAGCTGATTATTTCCCATGGAGCCAAAGTACCTACTTCAGTCCCACGAAAAACAAATGTATTATTTTAGCTATGATTTTGGTGTTATAGAAAGCTACTTTCTGGATCACCCGTGAAAAGAATAAATGAAATTCACGTATCTCTTTTCCAGTTATAAATTATTTAGATGGAAATATCAGACCGCCCCAGTATGTAATTAATTACAATATATCAATGTAATTTTAATCTTTTTTGTGTTTTGGTTTTATATGTGGGAAATAATTTTATTGGATTCATTTTTCAATTATAAAGGCTAATAAATAAAAGAAACATTTTATGTATTCAAATATTTTGATTTATTTCACCCTTTGAAATCCTTCTGTATAATATTTCAGAATAAATTGCTGATACTGACATTCGCTTTTATAACTTTCGCACTGATAACGGAAATTTGAACCTAATTAATTGGGAAAATATTTTATCGAGTTGTGAAACGAATTCAGCATGAATTTTTTCTGGGAAGTAACTAGATTTAAAAAAATGAGAAATTTGCAAAAAGTAACAATAATAATTCTATAAAACGTCCAAAAAACGTAAGCCTCAACCATGTTGGCGTACGTTTAAAACTAGACGATATTTACGATATGCTAAAAATGTCCTTAACGAAATATGCGTAGATCATACAAAAAGTACACTAGTAAACAATTTCATACACAAATCAAGAGTATTGTACTTATTCGTATTTTAATTTGTGTTATTGTTTTTAACTAGGTACTTAATGAAATATTGTTAAACGAGATGTTATTCGCCTTGCTCAAAAAAATTTCTAATGTTGAAGAATATTTATACTTATCCACATAATATTCATAGAGTTCTATTAATTATAGCATCACGAAAAAATCTGATGTGGTCAGTACAATGCCTTCCGTCAATTCTATGTATTTTGTACAAATCCCATACCAAAAATTCCTTGGAAAAGATTCTATATATCCAGTAAAATTTTGACACGACATATACTATTTTCTACTAATTCCATACCGAGAGTTCCTTGGAAAAGATTCTACAAATCCAATAAAATTATAACTCAAGCATACACTTTGTAAATTGCACTTGATACTGACGTCTGTCAATAAGAATTATTTGAATATGTCAGCTGTTTCCATGATCATAGCAAAGCTGCCTAATTTATGAAAGTTAATCTCTTTATAATTCTTTAACTCTATATCTATTGAATATGAAGGAAAATGTATAATCAAACCGTATAGACAATAAGATATCCTTTCATATTGATAATTACATAAAATATCAAAAAATGATGTTTAACTTTTTTTTTTCAAGAAAAACTTTTAAGAATTCTAAATAACGAAACTTCCGGTTAACCAATTAGAACCAAAATCTTATCAGATCTTTATATGGATATAAAGAAGAGAAATACGAAAGAATTATAATTTTTAGAAATGTGGTATTGGTGTTATCGTCGGAGAAAAATTTATCACACACTGACACACAGACACACAACCGCACATGCAAACATCATTGTAAAACTAGTAAAATCGTATTCTAGGGACCCTAAATTGAGCTCTACTTTTTTTGTTGCATTGGTGGAAAAATAATATAGTGTTATTTCTTTATTTATTATGTATTGTCAATTAGAAGAAACTATTTTATTTTTGCGACAAACTATTTCTGTTATTCTGCGATCATTGTTGTGATATTATGTTGTTTCAATTATAGTTTAATTTTGTTATACATGAAAACTAATACATACGATATAGAATAAAGAAAAATGTCATAGTAATCTCCATTCTTACGATTGTTAACACATTTCATATTTATTTTCTCGGCGTGGAACAGCTCTTAGATTTTAAACAATTATTTTTCTTTGAAAGTAATTGTTTATTTTGAATGAATAAGGAAATCACGATTGGCATCATTATAACATCTGCGTCTGTAATTTTGTTTAGCCAGGATTTTAATTTGGATTTAGTAATTAATATTTCGGCGATGAAACCTCGTTAGCAAGTTTTATTGGGCGAAACTGCAGATGTCATTTATTTGGAGTGTACTTTATTTTCTTCCTTAACTTCGAAAGTACTTGGAATCTAATTATGATAAAATAATTATTGGATTTTTCTGCATTTTTGCTGAAGTATACGAAGAGCTAATGGGGTCCACATTTGCACTTAAAACTAGTGTTTTATGCTAATAACTGACATTAATACTTTAGGCCACAATTAAAAAACTACTTAAAAGAAAGTATTTTAATTTCATTTCTAATTCAGATATCCTATTTATTCCTTTATACAAATAATAGCTTCTGTTAAATGAAATATTCACAACGGGAGTTGAGATAATTATTTGCTTTGTGCGTAGATTTCCTCATCATTTTTAATAAACGTTTTAGAAAATTGAAAATGCCGCGTGTTTTAAATATTTTCCTGTGTACACGAAATAATTAAATACTATTTTATGCGTACATTGTTATTAAAATCAAAAGAATTTTAATTAAATGTTAACATTTTTTGTTTACAAAAGTATTTTCATTATAGAATATAACATTGCTAATTTCATGTGAAAAATATAAAATATTCTGTTGTGTCACACAAGACCAATCGCCATTTCCATATTAGGCTATATATATATATATATATATATATATATATATATATATATATATATATATATTGTGTGTGACAATAGTGGGACATATACAAAAATTCTAATTATTAATATATTTTTATAATTTTTAATTCATTCTATTATAAGTTTCCTCCTACACTTCTAAATATTCGAGATTCTTCAAAATCATTGACGAGTTTGGCGGTATTACTGATGTGTATATATTTATATATGTAGGTACCTATAATTTTAAATATTTAATTAACAATAAAATAATATTAAATGTACTTCCCAGAAAAAGCCTTCAGTAATGTAAATGGATTTTTAACGCTGACAATAATTCACATTTTTCTGTCAATTACAAACATTTTAATTTTTCAACTAGTTTCCATGGAGTTATTTGGGCTACCAGATACATTACTCTAAAAATGCGTACACTAACGTAACATTGTCTTTGCAAGAAAATAATATTACTACGAAGTTTATGTATCTACCCATTTTTGTATTATTGCCCCAAAAGTCAATATACACCACATTTAGATAAAAACTTCAAAATTTTCAAAAATATAATTTTTATGTATCTAGATACTTCTTAATGCTCTGATTCCAAATTTTGAAACCGCAAGTCGATATCTCTTTTCGTTCTCGAGATATTTGGATTCAAAATACTGCCCATTTTTGGGTAGTAACCCAAAAATGGGTCGAGATATGAATTTGGCGACACGACCATTCGATTCTACGGGTAAAATGACATAAATGTACCAATTTTCATAATTTTTGTCCGACCGGTTCATTTTTTATGAATAAAAGTTTGAAAACCCCCGAAAATGGCCAAAATCTGAAAAAATCGTAAGGGGTACACCTTAGATTTTTGCGATTTTTGGCCATTTTCAGTTATTTTGCTTTAGAGATTGTATGCGGTGTTCAAAAATTATGAAAATTGGTGTACTTATGTAATTTTGGCCGTAGAATCGAATGATTATATCGCCAAATTCATATCTAGACCCATTTTTGGGTTACTACCCTAAAATGGGCAGTTTTGTGCAAAACTTTGAATCTAAATATCTCGAGAACGAAAAGAGATATCGACTTGCGGTTTCAAAATCTGGAATCAGCGCATTGAAAAGTATCTATATACATATAAATAAGATTTTTAAAAATTTTGAAGTTTTTATCTAAATGTGGGGTATATTGACTTCTGGGGCAATAATTCAAAAGTAGGTAGTAACATTATTTTATATAGAAGATATAATAAAAATGTTCAATGTATTGAATAGAGAATCCTATGATCTTTAATATTTGTAATTATATAAATTCCAATAAAATATTTTGAAGATTTTTTTTTAAGAAACTACTACTTCCGGTTGTTCATTTGTTACCAAAACTTTCCATTAATGTCAGATTAAGGAATACGTAGTAAATTGGTTTTTAGTCTTATAAAATTTGAGAAACCGTCTCTCCAACATCCAGACACACACACACACACACACACACATCCACACATACACACACATCATTTTAAAAATGTAAAAATCAGATTATAGTGACCTTGAAATGTGCTTATTCATTATAATCTGGAAATGTGATTTTTAGCATGATTTCAATACCTCTCTTAGCGAGAGGTAAAAATATATATTAAGCGTTATTGGGGTTATAAATAGGCTGTTGAAATACGCCAGCTCTTATGTTTGAAGGACCTTAAGTGCTGAATCTGTTCACAACAGATGTCTCTTTAACTTTGTCGTCAACAGATTTTGTAAGCAGTCTTCGCAAAACATAAAACAAACATATTTACCTTTTATAACTTTATCGTCAAAACTTTGATGTGGGTTTCTACCGCATTTTTAATATATAGGCAGTGCTTTAAATCATTTACTAAGAATAGTTTAAAGGTGAATCATAAATGCCTAAATATAAATTTTTGTCCTCCTGAAGGGTAATACGAACTTTACAATTGTATGCACTGCAAGTGTAACCTACATTTTACGTTTACTGTGTTGTAACTTGTCTAACTATGCGGTAAAATAATCAAAATACACTGGACGTTTCTGGGCATTTAGAAAAGAAATCATCATTACTATAATAAAGTTCACGTAAAAAAGTACTACCTATGTAAGTTATTTTTTTACTTTAACTGTTCCTATATTTAAAACTAATTTATATAAATCAAAATCACGGCAGCGACATCTGTCATTATTGTAAAAATCCACCGTTACCGACATAGGCACCGATCGATATACCTATCAAATGCGCGAGGCGAAGAATACTCAAATGTCAAATATCGACACCTACCTATTATGTATTACGAAGAAAACATGAGCAAATAAATACATTATCAGTCATAAACAACGACTATTATTACAAATAAATTTTCGCTAGTAGAAGAACTCTAATGAAGGTAAGTAAATTAAAATTTGGAAATTTGACTTAACCCCAGATTTTAAACTATCCCTTTTCAGAAGTATAACCTGTCTCATTAAAAAAAGTGATTTTCATTATCGTCGGCCAAAAATTTTGGTACAATTCTCGTGCGTGAAGTATTTTACAGCGCTCCAGCTAATAAGGCACTCGTCTTAAGGGCTCATGCCTTAAACAAAGCTGTCGCGCTGTAAAATACAACTTACACGCACTTGAATGTAAATAACTATTAATGTACTTATATCTTTTATACCCTGTATAATACAATATTTTCTCTAAATTTAATCATACATACACTATCCTACAAATATCAATTGAAATTGTTAATTTTCTCTTAAAGAAATTTATTCAAGTACATAATTTGTTCCTCACTGAATTATTTCTCTTAGTTGGCACTGGCACCATTCTGCTGTCGGTAGGGTTTGACAAGGGCCAACAATGTATAATGTATGTGGTTGCTATTGTTCCAAAAATATCTTCCAGTTCCAAGACAGTAATCTAATGGAGTGGGTGATAATCTAAATTCCGCGTTTGCAGAATTTGCGTTTCTAATACCTCCCCACATTTGGGAAAGTGCAACACGCTGCCATGCCAACCCGCTTAAACTAGGCCAAAGCCCCCTGGATCCTCGCATTAGCAGTATTGCAACCCTGTGCGATCTTACACGTCGCCCATTATAGTAATTTGTTTGCGCTGAGTGCATCGTTCGTTTAAACCGCGCCGGCGATGACATTTACCGTTTTAATAATTGTGATTTATATTTAAACACGGCTTCAATGCTTCGTATTTGGCGTCAAAACAAAGTTATAATTCTAAATGTTGTAGCTATTGAAGAACTCGCTTGTAAATAATTCTTTTGCCTTTATATTCCACACGTAAATTGAATCTCAGCGTTTGTTCATTCTTTAAATACAGACGCAAAAGAAAATAATTATTTATTTGTTAAAAAGAAAAAACTTGGTAAAAAAATAAATTATTCTGAATGATTTAATTTTCTATTTGAAACGAACAGGAAACTTTTTTAACAAATTAAAACTCACCTGACTTCGTTTCAAAACGTGTACATATATATATATATATATATATATATATATATATATATATATATATATATATAAAATATCTAAATAAATTCATAAACATTAAAAGAGATGATGTACTTTTTGCTATAAAAACCGTTCATTCTCTCAACAGCTATTCTTATAAAAAAAGGTAAATTTCAATAATTTTCTACTTAACTTCTGCTCTAGTATTTGAACAACTTAGGACTTAAATAATTATAAAGAATTAGAAAAAACTCTCGCCATGTAAGATTTCAGCATCTGAAACAATCGGTCTTTCATCAGATGCGGGCCGTGCCCAGCTAGTAACCATAGACGCGTTGCAGTTTTTTTGGACTCATCAGTGTGTATAAGTGACGTCCAGTGTTAGGTCAGATAATGATTTTCGTTATCTAGATAACAGATAAAAGATAAATTTGCTCAATATAACTAGATAAGAATAACAGATACTTTACATGTTATCTAGATAAAAAAATTTAGATAACATATAAGATACGTGAAAAGTAAGCAACCGTGATTTCTTACAAAACTTTCTTCAATTGTTTATGATTGGATTGATACGATGTGTGAAAAGTAAACAAAAAATATTCAGTGTACATATTTATTTAATAACATACATAACAAAGGTAGACACTATTCTAAAAATATCTATTATAAAAATACCAGTAAATGAATATTTTCATAAATAATATTGCTCACTATTGCTCACGTATCACAAGCACACGTAACATCACAAATAAGTTTACGCAGGCAGATATACACCGGCGACGGAGAACACACGACACGGCACTATGCGATGCGGTAGGTTGTGCTTGTCCTAACTTGCTAAATAGTATTTTGATTTGAGTGTAGATGGAGCTAACATACATAATGGTTATCTTATCTTTCTTCTGCATGTTATAAAACAGATAAGATAATAGATATTAATTTTAAAAATATCTATATATTAGATAAAAGATACTAACTACATTATCTAGATAAAATTTTAGATAATGTTATCTAGATAAGCACAACACTGGTGACGTCTCTTTGCAGAGACATTTCACCAACTGGGCACGGCGTAAGATATACAGTGTGTTTAGAAAAAAAAAACCTAATTCGAAGTAGGCTATGAACACAGACACGTATGTATAAACATTATTCAATTCTAAAGTCAAGTTGTCAAAATTGATCATAAAATGAAATTTTCAGGAGAAAATATAATAAAGAAGGTTACATAACATTGCCATTCACCGTTTTCTAATTTATTTCTCTTTCTAAAGTAATTATTCAAGAAAAAATGCTTTGATTTCTGTAAATAACATTTTTGACAATATCTCGTGTCAAATTGACATTTAATTAAATACTTTCAAATTAATATACGTTTTTTTGTTCATAGTCTACTCCGAGTTAGAATTTTTTTTGAATTTATAATGAAGTAACGCAAGCGGTAACGTATTGACAGTAAAGTAATGAAAAACGACAATAAATAAATGAATGAAGATACACCCAAGTGTGAAGTTGAATTATTAAGGATGAAGGACGGTTTTAAAAAGAAAAACCCCGAAGTCTTGTTCACACTGTTCTTTTATTAAAACGTGGACCGGTTTCGGTTACTTAGTAACCATCCTCAGCACCGGTTTTTGACTACAATTAAATCAAAACAATATTATAGCCACACGACACAATTTACAAATAAAAAATATTCAAAAACACAAACATATTATTAAAAAAAATTGCCTTGTCACGTTGCTTTGTTGCGCTGCGTTTATAGTTACTTTATTGTAAATAGACCTTAAGAGGTAACTAACCACATGTAGAGCCATTTATCTAAGAACGCTGTAAAGTTCTGAAGTTAACTTTTCATATTGTATATTCCGAACTACCTATATCCTAGACAAATATATATATCGTCAATACTGAAATCTACATTTTATTGTTTTCAGTTTACTACTCCCAGTAAAAATTAATGATTTGATTATTATTATTATTATTATCAATATTTTCTATGTATAATTCTTAAATGATGAAAATAAATATGAAATAATATTTAATTGTTGACTAGATTTATTTACATTTTAACGGTATCAATTGTCAACCAATGACTTCTAAACAAAATATTTTCAATCAATATTTAGTTGTTGCTTGGTGCAAATTATGAAGTAGGTATCTATCGCTCCCTTAAGAAAATACTTGCTAATTATTAATTAAATTAAAAGAAGTTATAAGATAAGAAAGTAAATATTTACTGGATTAAGAAGATCAGGCAAAGCCCTGAAAGCCGCTGAAACTGAAAAAGGAAGATCTAAAAACTTTCCCTGTTTCATCGTATTCATAAACGAATATGCTATTTCTTTTTTACGAGCGAACCTTTTATATCTTGTCGATGGTTACATGGCAAATGGCTCTTCGTATAGTAATATTTGAATATTTTATTTGAAATGCGTATTTCTTTTATGTTCCACTTTTTACGGATATAATACCTTTCGTTTAATATCGTGTTTAAAAGTGTTTTTTACATATATCCAACCGTAGCTTTTAATATTTATTTTTGAAATCGAATCATTTTTATTTGTTTGTCGATACATTTATTGCATGTTTGTAAAATTTTGATACCGGATTTTGTACAGAGTATACAATGGTTTTCAATAAATCTTTGAATTACTGAATAGTTTTAGTTATAAAAACATGGAATAAATATCAATATTAAATTAATAATTTTAAATTTTTTGTTTGCGAGGAAATTGATATTGGTATATAATAAATTTGATTCAAAATATTTGGAAAACAATAGCAAATACCTGTTGGTTTTTATGAAAATAATAACGCGAATAAAATTTTATTGAAGAATTTATACACTGCTAAAGGAAAATTCTTTCCGATGTCATATAATTAGAGATGCATTCGGGCCGAGCCGGGCCGGGCTTTGAGGTTTGGATCGACTCGGCTCGAAAATAAAAATTACCGGTCCGACTCGAAGATCGACTCGACAAAAAAATTACCTAGCCCGGCTGGAAAATTGACTCGAAATCGGGCCGGGCTAAAGATCGAAATTGGGTGCATCCGGCATTCCTAATGTTGATTTTTATGTTAAGGCGAAATGTTTAACTTTTTTCGTATCAAACTTATAAAAAACCTCTACATTCTTATAACTTTCAACATTAGTTAACATAAGAAGTTAAAAAAGAGACCCTTCTAGTGTAAGATTGTTATAAAAATTACAGACCTACGAGTATTTAACACTTTGTTTACCAAAAAATTTAAACTAATTTTTCACAAATCTTATATAAAAAAATATAATTTACATAAGGATTTTTTTATCTAACTTTGTTTCTGCTCAAAAATAGGACAAAAAATCATTCTGGTAGGAACAAAAATCACTTCCATTTAAGTATACAAGTAATAACAATAATAACAGCAACATCACAATATAATTATTATGCTTTAATGAATAACCATGAATTTTTGAAGTAAAATAATACATTTTTATTTATTAATATGTGAAGTGTGTTGTTATTAAATCATTTTGATCCTTTTTAACTTCATCCATTTTCATTAAAATATTAAGGAAACTGTTCATTTCATTGAACTATAAGATTTTTCGGGCCGGCCCGAAAAGCTCGAATTTTCGGGCCGGGCCAAAATCAAAAGTCTGACTCGCCTCGATTTTTGAAAATGATTAGCCCGATTCGGCCCGATAAAAAATATCGTCGGCCCGGCTCGATTATCGACTCGAAATCGAGGCGGGCTTCGGGCCGGGTCGGACCAAAGCTCAAAATCGAGTGCATCTCTACATATAATTCGCTCGTTTTGGCAAAATTTATGTTTATCAATCAATATCACTCTTTTCATAAATGTCAAATATAAATACAAATTAGTCAGATTAAAAGCAAATATGTACAAGATAATCAAGATATATTTTTATATTAGTCATTTCAACCTCCGTGCCAATATAAATGTTTTATTATTTAATGAATATTGAATCCCTTCGAAATCAATCATTTATTACGATAGAGACAAAACATCCGTTCCATAAAGTGACAAATAAAACGTTGTCACAAACGTCAGTAGTAAATTGAATCGAACAGACATACAAAGCATCTGGTGGAAAGGATTGCTAAAATTCACGCTAACAAAAATTGAGTGAAACATCAGTAGGATCACATATGACGTAATGAATTTTGACGTCGTTGCCACGTCAGATGTTGTAATATAAATTGATGTCAGATCCGTCAGACAATATTAGATGTTTCAACAATTGAGCCCTAGTTTCTAACAAACGGAAAATTGAAATTGTTTGTGCAACGGTATTCAAGCTTTCAACAATCAATGATGTGTCAGATACACAATAATTGTTACTCTAGTGTAGTTTCAATGAATAATTAATAATTACCTACAAATTGAACTGAAACTAATATCTTTGATTTATTAATAGTTTACTCTCTGTTTCATAGCTGTCTATTCAAATTAAAAATATCGTTATTACGGAACCGGTTATATGTAGTTTTGATTAGGTATTTGGGTTCGAATCCACTACCTTCAGATTTGAACATTGTTCATTTTCAAATAGCAAAAAATGTATACGTAAGTTAAATTACTTTGTCACAAAGAATGCCTTTTTACCTTCCGTAAGGTAAGGAAGGTATTGTCTTTGGTCAAAAAAATCGGTAGTAATTTTTTAATGAATAAGCACATTTCAGAGTCCCTACAATACGAATGTACTATTTTTAAGCTGATGTCTGTATGTATGTATGTAGGTATGTATGTATGTATGTATGTATGTGTGTGTGTGTGTGTCCGTATGTGTGTCCGTGTGATGTGTGTATGTGTGTCCGTATGTGTGACGATAACTCCAATACTACAATTCTAAAAATTATAATTCTTTCGTATTCCTCTTCTGTACATCCATATGAAGAGTTGATTAGATTTTGGTTATAATTGATCCACCTTATTTGAAGTTTTTAACAGTTTTTCTTAAAAAAAGTAGTTAAATATTATTTTTTGACATTTTGTTATTATATATATTAAAGAAAATAGTCTTCTCTATACGATTTGATTACACATTTTCCTCAATATTCAATAGATGTAGAGTTAAAGCATTATATAGAAATTAATTTTTAAAAATTAGTTAGCTTTGCTATTTATCATGGAAACAACTGATACATTTAAAAAATTCTAATTGACAGATGTCTGTTGCAAGTGCAAAACCAAATATGGAAAGTATAGGATTAAAAATTGGTATGTCATAGTGTTCCTCGCAAGTGACATGCAGTGAAAGGCCAAAGAGAAGATGAAAGGACTGTATCGCAGAAGACTTGAGAAAGGAAGGACTGTGTGAAAAAGATGTTTTGGACAGGAATGAGTGGAAAAAAGAGGAAACAGCGACCCCTAATAAAATAGGGGAAGCTGAAGCAGAAAGAAGGATGTGTCAAGTGTATTTTACTTAGTGTATATGTACGTTATAATTTTATTGGATTGATAGAACTTTTTCAAATAAACTTTTGGTATGGAATTTGTAAAAAATAGTATGTGTTCGCGTTCGATTTTTACATGATATTATATAGAAACTGTTCCAAGGTCCTTTTGGTATGGGATTTGTACAAAATACATCGAACTGACGGAAGGTCTTGTGCTGGCCACAACAGATTTTTTACCTCTCGCTAAGAGACGTATTATGGATTCATGCTAAAAAATCGCATATCCAAATTTTAGTGAATAAGCACGTTTTAAGGTCCCTACAATCTGATTTTTACATTTTACGATGTTTGTGTGTGTGTGTGTGTGTGTGTGTGTGTGTGTGTGTGTGAATGTGTGTTTGTGTGTATAAGTAATATAAGTAATTAGACAAACAAATAAATAAAATAGATGAGTATAAAATAATTCAAAATAATTTTTATTGTTGAAATATCTAGAAAATGTACATGCATACATAACGCATATTCAACCAAAGCGTTTAACGTCAGTTTTGACAATCAATATTTTTCCAGAGAAGACATTGATTTTTACTTTTTTACAAAATTGAGTTGTGAAGTGGTTTATCAGTTTTAAAGATCTCTAGTTCTTGTAGAAAGCGTGATAAATAAAAATTATTACTATGTAGGGAGTAAGTTCTACCATGGGTTAAGCGTTGTACACTTACTGACATAACACCCAGTATATTTGAAATAACTTGTTTAAAAATTGAAAGAAGCTTTCATATCTCATTAAATAAATTGAGCAATATTTGGGTTTAGAAAATACAATAAATATGTAGACATGTTTACAGAATTACGGTAACTTGGATCGTTTTAAAAACACAAAAAATGATATGACAAAAATTATACTAATGGTATATTTCTTCTCTAGAGGACCCTCACCACGTGTCATCTCACGAGTAGGGACAGCAGCACAGGAATAACTTTTATGTTGTTTTAAAATTAAAAATAATTTTCAACTTTGGCTTCGGTTAAATACAGGAAAAAAGTATGAAACGAAAGAAAAACAACAAATACAAATTTGCTTTAAAATTAAACCGAAAATAAAAGTAAAACATTAGTAACCGTCAAAAGCAACCGGCGCTGGACTACGCGGTCGCTAACAAACTTCTTCCACAAAACCTTAAAGTTAGAAAAGCATTCGTGCAAGTTGCTCATTTACTCCACCTTAATGCCTGCTGCATTTGAACTAAAAACACAAAGATTTATCTAGTTGACATGCACGTGTAGGGAGCGTACGAGTATATCAAAAGAAAGCTAATATTTCTCCTGAAAAGGAAAACACAGAAGAGAAAACAGGCCGGAGGCTTGCGGAGTAAACAAACACGCAAGCAGGAAGTAACGAATTTAAGTAAATGCTCTGAAGCGGGCAAGCTTATCCTCGGGGAATAAAGACTGCGGAGCCAAGCCAAAGGACTTAAAGCACTCGGTTCCGATGAGGATGTGTGGATCCGTAGATGCCCGCCGGTGTAGATTCAGCCCGACATGGACACAAGATGGACTTGTAAATTCTACCCTAATTTATACAGGTTTTAAAGGCATTTCGTACTAGAGATGCACTCGATTTCGAGCTTTGGCCCGGCCCGGCCCGAAGATATTTTTTATCGGGCCGAATCGGGCTAATCATTTTCAAAAATCGAGGCTAGTCGGACTTTTGATTTTGGCTCGGCCCGAAAATTCGAGCTTTTCGGGCCAGCCCGAAAAATCTTATAGTTCATTCAAATGCACAGTTTCCTTAATATTTTAATGAAAATGGATGAAGTTAAAAAGGATCAAAATGATTTAATAACAACACAGTTCACATATTAATAAATAAAAATGTATTATTTTACTTCAAAAATTCAAGGTTATTCATTAAAGCATAATAATTATATTGTGATAATGCTATTATTAATGTTATTACTCGTATACTTAAATAAGTGATTTTTGTTCCTATCATAATGGTTTCTTGTCCTATTTTTGAGCAGAAACAAAGCTGTTTAAATTCTTTGGTAAACAAAGTGTTAAATACTCGTAGGTCAGTAATTTTTATGACAAACTTGCACTAGAAGGGTCTCTTTTTTAACTACTTATGTTAACTAATGTTGAAAGTTATAAGAATGTAGAGGTTTTTTATAAGGTTGACACGAAAAAAGTTAAACATTTTGCCTTAACATAAAAATCAACATTAGGAATGCCGGATGCACCCAATTTCGAGCTTTGGCTCGGCCCGGCCCGAAGCCCGACCCGATTTCGAGTCAATTTTCGAGCCGGGCTAGCTAATTTTTTGTCGAGTCGATCTTCGAGTCGGGCCGGTAATTTTATTTTCGGGCAGAGTCGATCCAAACCTCATAGCCCGGCCCGGCCCGCCCGAATGCATCTCTATTTCGTACAACCAAGATTATGGAAGGTTTTTTTACCTCTCGCTAAGAGAGGTATTGGATTCATGCTAAAATTCGCATATCCAGATTTTATTTAATAAGCACGATTTAAGGTCCCTATAATCAGATTATAACATTTTTAAAATGATGTGAGTGTGTGTGTGTGTGTGTGTGTGGATGTGTGTATGTGTGTATGTGTGAGTGTGTATGTATGTATGGATGTTGGAGGGATGATTCCTCAAAAACTGATTGACGAATTTTCATCTAAAGAATCGTTGAATCGGAGGAATTTTCTTCTAGTGATGAAGACAAACAGTAATAGTAATCATGCACATACATAGATGTCAAATGTTATTATTTTTCACTCCAAATTTCACGATTTTCCAATTTCATGTGATTTATTTAACTCGCCAAGTAAAGTCCATGCACCTGGTGACAAAGAAACCACGTAAACTTTGAATTAAAATTTATGACATTTGTAAGTTATGTACAATTGCGGCCAAAAAAATGGAAACACCTATTTTGTATTTTTGTAATTCAGTCTTTGCCAGGATATTCAAACATAGGCGTCGTAATTTTTATGTAATTATTTAACATAAATGTCATTGTCACATTAAATGAAAATAATATGAAAGCACTAAAATGCCTCGACATTTGAATGAAAACGAAAAGACGAGAGCTATTTCAACTGTGATAGAAAAAAATGGAGCCCCCATAAAATTTAAATTCTTTGTTTTTGATTTTTACCTCTCGCTAAGAGAGGTATTGGATTCATGCTAAAATTCGCACATCCAGATTTTTTTGAATAAGCACGATTTAAGGTCCCTAGAATCCGATTATAACATTTTTAAAATGATGTCTCTGTGTGTGTGTGTGGATGTGTGTGTGTGTGCATGTACGTCTGGATGTTGTAGACACGATTTCTCAAAAACTATAAGGCTTAAAAAATATTTAACTGCAATTTCCTCAATCTGACATTCTTGGGAAGAGCTGAAAAGGTTTTGGTAACAATTAAAAAACCGGAAGTAGTAGTTTCTTAGTAAAATTCTTCTAAATATAATATTTTGGGAGTTTTTTTTTTATTAAATATTGAAGAACATAAAATTCTCCATCTAATACACTTAAAATTTTTATTATATCTTGTAAAGACACTATTATTTATAGAGTAATCTAATCGCAGAGGCTAAAGCACTAAGGAAACCAGTTGACAAATTCCAATGTTTATAACATAGTTTGTAAATGACACATGTCAGTGTCAAAAATATGACATTCTGATAGCTTTTTGTGGGAAGTATATTTAATCTTTCTTATTGTTTTATTAATTAAATATTTGAAATTATAGGTAACATTGTGGTAAAATGCATATATTCATCAGAAATACAGCCAATCTGGTTAATGAATTGGTAGAATCTCTGACATTTAGAAACTTCCCCATACAATGAAAAATAGATATAATTAGAATTATATGTGTTCAGAAGATAAGTTAAATACAATAAAAAAAAACATTTGGCTAAAGTTCTGTAATATTTTGTTATAAAACAACGGTTCGAAAGAGAAGTGCAATACAATACTTATATAGGCTAATATGGAATGGCAAGAGGTCTTGTGCTGGCCACAACAGATTTTCTTACAAAAGGTTTGCTATAAGAAATAAATTCAGATTTAAAAGAAGATGCGTTGGACATCAGAAGAGTAAGAAACAGCGACCGCTAATAAAATAAGGAAAGTTAAAGAAGAAAGAAGGAAGTATCAGGTGCAATTTATATAATGAACGTTCGTGTTATAATTATATTGGATATATAGAATCTTTTCCAAGAAACTTTTGGTATGGGATTTGTGCAAAATACATCGAATTGACGGAAGGTTTTGTGCTGGCCACAACAGATTTTTTTTAATATCACTGAAAACTAAAGTGAGTTACAAATGAGAAATATTTATTTACTGTATATCGTTTTTGTATCATCATTGTATCGTGACATATCGCTAATGTACGAGGATTGTACAACTTTTGTTGTCCATAAAGTAGCATGCTGTGAAATATTGTCTTTATAATAACACTTGTTTTATTACAAGGATTCACAAGATATCAGCAGGATGGATATGCCGAATGTTGACGTTCGAACATAAACGAGAGATAGGCACCTCCTCAGAAGCCAATTTGGTGTTGTTTAACCAAAATACAAACAACTTTTTGGCTCGCTGTGTTACAGTAGATGAAACGAATATTTACCTCTTCCATTAGGATAAAATATACTATTAAATGTATATTTTATGCACACTTATAAAACAAAACAGGCAAGAAAATAAATGAAAAATTTTGATATGATCTATAAATCGAATTAGACATTCACACTATAGTCGTTTAAGTTCAGCTTTATCGAAAAGAACTCCATTAATCTAGAATACCTTCCTTATAACGATTGGATGCATTCATTTTTAAGGAATGAATTGTAAGTCGGAGCAAGCTGCTGGTGACACGAAAGGCATCTATCTCTCTTAGGCACCGTTTGCTGGCTTGTCTGTCATCGACAGATTCATTCTGACATAAATTACGCGGCGTCATTCCTGCTACGTGAATAATTGCAAATGCACTCGCCAGACGTCACGAAGAAGGAGCACCGCAGGAATTAATGTCTATATCAGCAGGAAAAGAATTTTATTTTTTTAAAGTTTGGAACTTATTATGATGGTTATAAAGTTGAAATGATTTAAAAATTAGATCGTTACTTTCAAAGAACTGTTTTTAAGATAATATATTGAAAATGAAAATATATTTATTGCTTTTCATTCATCATTGGGTATGCCTATACGTACTTCGATAATAATAGCTCTGTTTGATGAGAAGTGCTTGAAGTGCAGAGCAGAATAGTGCAGTGCAGTGTAGTGTACACTAGTACAGTCTAATTCTTGTGGTTTCATAAAACACACTAGTGTATATTTGGGCAAGTTTGCTCAGCTGTGAGTAATCAAGCCAAGCGTAGCCAAAGGTGTAAAAGGTTAGGTTGTTTATAAACACAATCATATCATAAAGCTGCAAAGAAGTGACTGCAGAAATGTCTGTTTTAAAGAGCATAATGTTTGAACTAATAAACGATTCTGACGAAGATCAATCATCACTTGATTCAGAGACAGATATATTAATTAATTCTTTATATAACAAAACAAAGAGAACATACTATATCTGAATCCATTATTTTATTTTCTCAATGTGTAAAATTTTAGGTTAATAAACACATGTGTAGATAGGATAGAATTAAAATGTCTACCGAACAACATTTAGTTACCCCCACTCCTACTCTGCACTTTCTACACCACCTCGCGGGTCAGGTCAGAAACGTGAGCACTAGTGCGGCCTAGTACATGTCATCAAACAAAGCTAATATTATAGTAGGCGTTATTTGTTGATATAAATAATAATAAACTTTTGTTATTATTCCTGCTATACCATAGTAACAGTGTGATGTTACGAAAAGACATGCAACAAAATATGTAATATGAAATTTCTTTTATAAGAGTTTCTGCAAGCAATAATCATTTGTACTAATTTAATATTCGAACCATTTCAATAAAAGAAAAATATTTTTACTCCTTTTCTTTATCGAGTGTTCTACAATTGAATTAACAATTATTTAGACATTTCCTTGCAATTTGAATATTTTATGTATAACCTAGTTTCTAACTGCACATAAAAATTGTTTTATTTGAAACATTAATGATAGAGTAAAAAAAAATGTTTCAAAGTTAGTTCCTGTAATTTCAAAATAGCGATGCATGATATTTACAAACATGTATATGTATGTGTTAAATAAAATCATGTTGAACAAATTTGTTTTAATTTAATTAAAATTGTCACTATTTAGTATCAGTAAAAAATGTTTTGAAATAATATTTTTGCAATTTTTAAATGATTTTGACTATGATTCATCGAAATGATTTGTAAACAAATAACAGTTTTAAAACAAAAATATTTACCAAAATGTTCATTCAAAATGGTTTATATTGTTGTTGTGTGATAATTAATTTTAAAGAGAACAAATAAGAATAGCTTTTTTCGATGACATGTACTAGGCCGCCCTAGTGTTAAATTTCTTACACTAACATGTTTTATGATAAACGGGCAGCTTCTGGCAGGCTGTTCGATGACAAAAATTTTAAGAACTAATGCTCACGTTTCTGACCTGACTCGCGAGGTGGTGTAGAAAGTGCAGGCTAGGAGTAGGGGTAACTAAATGTTGTTCGGTAGACATTTTAATTCTATACTAAATAATTTTTAATGCACGTTCTCTTTGTTTTGTTATATAAAGAATTAATTAATATATCTGCCTCTGAATCTGATGAAGAATCAGTGATGATTGATCTTCGTCAGAATCGTTTATTAGCTCTTTAAAACAGACATTTCTGCAGTCACTTCTTTGCAGCTTTATGATATGACTGTATTTATAAACAACTTAACCTTTTACACCTTTGTCTACGCTTGGCTTGATTACTCATAGCTGAGCAAACTTGCCCAAATATACACTAGTGTGTTTTATGAAATCACAAGAATTAGACTGTACTAGTGTACACTACACTGCACTGCACTATTCTGCTCTGCACTTCAAGCACTTCTCATTGAACAGAGCTAATATATATATAAATATACAAATTTTAATAAATTATTGAAAAATCAATATTCGACTGTGTTAGGATGGAGGTAGATACAGGAAAGTAAGAATTCTTCGGACTTTCAGTCAATTAATAAAATTTATTCACGCCGACGTTTCGACTATACTATAGTCTTCTTCAGGGCTAGAATGGTCAGTTGAAAAAAGAAAACCACATGTGGATAATATAACATATAGCACGGACAATTAAAAAAATAAATAAATAAATATGAATAAATAAATAAATAGTTAAAACCAACATATCACAGAGAGAAATTCGTCTAAAAATGAAAAACTTGTCTTTGATGAGTGCAATACTTATGGAAATACAAATAACTAGTGTTTTTTAATTGTCCGTGCTGTATGTTATATTATCCACATGTGGTTTTCTTTTTTCAACTGACCATTCTAGCCCTGAAGAAGACTATAGTATAGTCGAAACGTCGGCGTGAATAAATTTTATTAATTGACTGAAAGTCCGAAGAATTCTTACTTTCCTGTATCTACCTTTAATAAATTATATTTACGCAATTTGTATTTCTATACGTATACGAGCCCTAATGTAGTTTAACTTTTTCCTGTAATAGTTCCTTTACAACTTTCAAAATTTGAACTCTGAACAAGTACATATATACAAAGAATCAATGGCAAACGATCATCCATTCAAGGTAACTTTTATTACCATTCTTATTTGGGTTTAAAACGGCATATAAGTCGCCGTATGCATGAAGTTTTAAAAATCCATATTGAATAAAAATCAATAGTAATTGTTGTTCGTGATATTTCCGTATGTAAATTGCAATTTCAGTTTACTACAAAAACTTAAACAAGAAAAGAGTATAAAAAGTACCGTACAATTTCCACGCAATATGAAATCTATTTCTTTGGTTGCATGCAAGTGAAACAATTTGCATCCTCGGATATAAATCAATTTCCCACAGCTTCAGCGTCACATAAATCATTTTAAATCTCCCGCTTCAATTTTCCCTAACTTGTTTCCGTTACTGACCCTTTCCCGGCCTCTTTACCTCTTCTTCATCCGCTAAATTTTTCTTATCCACGTGCAATTTCGCCGGACCCTTGCTATATCCGAAATGATCACCGGCGTTACCCTTTAGGGCGCGAAAGAAATTTGTTTAGCCGTGGTTCGTCCCTTTTCATTTTGTCACTATCATAAAAGATTAAATACTCGTACTTGGTATGAAAGCAAGATTATATAATGTATTCTTATGAAATATGTGTTTGGAAATTATATATTATAAAAAAACTACTTAAAAATACGAGTACATATTTCATACCAATTATATTGAAATATTTTCATAAATAATTATTCAATAACCCATACTGGGAACGCGTGACTGTGTGCGTTACTTGACCGGTTATGATACGGATGGTCTTGGTTCGATTTCAACTGATGACAAATTATTTACTATTTACGTATTGGATTCATGCTAAAAATCGCATATCCAGATTTTAGTGAATAAACACTTTTTGAAGTCCCCAGAATCCTATCATAACATTTTTATGATGTGTGTATGTGTGTGTGTGTGTGTGTGTGTGTTTAACTACGTATTCCTCAATCTGATATTAATGGGAAGAGCTGAAAAGGTTTTGATAACAATTGGACAAACGTATTTAGTACTTTTGAAAGTTTTTGTTAATATAAATTAAGAACATAAAATTCTTCACTTCAAAATTTTATTATATCTTCCATAGATTTAGAGATAAAGAAAATATAATATATAGAATAATCTGTTGCAATAAATCACACAGTCCAGACTATACCAAGGAAACCAGTTGTCAAATTCAAATGTTTGTATTTGACAGATAAATGTCAGTGTCAAAAATCAACAGTTTTACTGACATTACTGAAAGCTTTTTCTGGGAAATACATTTAATATTTCTTATTGAATTATCTACTAATTAAATAATTAAAATTGTAGGTAGGTATTTAATAGTAATACTGCCATGTTAAACAAAAAGGTCGTAACTACATAAACTATAGTTATGATTTATATATTCTTAAGAAATACCGTCAATCTCGTCAATGAATTGGAAGAATCTGGAACATTTATACTTGCCGTCAAATAATTATGGACTGTAGATTTCTACACTGATGCCAAATATTTTAAGTGTCTGTACAAATATCTGTCAATGTCATTTTATATTCTGACATTTTCGTTAGTACCTGCGTGCGCCTTTTATTCCCAATCCTATAAATTGTATTATATTTAGACTTTTGAAAAGAAAATGAGTGAAACTCATGAATTAAATAGTCCTGGTTTGATTCTTATAAAAAACGTTTAGGAAAACAAGATTTAAATGGGCAGACAAAAACAATTATTGCCAATGTACACAATTTTTTCAAAAAATTGGCTTTACACCCTGAAAAAATTTATAATTTATTATTTATTAAATAACAAGAAAACTTTGGATTTAACTGCAGAAGCATGTTGTATTGGCAGATCTACTGTTCACCTAATAATCACTTATTCTTACCTTTTATTTAAATTTCATCGGTTATCGTATTTTAACGCAAAAGCAACCTTAGCTTGATGTGTGGAAACTGTGGTTAAAATATAAATATAAATTTTCCACAGAGACAATTTTATATTACGTATTACTGTCTTACCTTACTTATTTGTTATAATATTTTCTTCATGTACGATGTATTAAAATTTTTAATTAGTTTTAAATGTATTATATGACATTTGCGTTCATTTCTGTTCTTGTCAAGTTACAAGCGGTAACACCGCTGGGCAAGGGACAGGGTGCGGAAAGGGATAAAAGTTGAACATCAGTCCATAATCATTTGACGGCGAGTATAGAAGAGTTGCAGAAAATTGTTCATAGAATGAATAATATAATAATAATATATCATCACGGCATATTACCCATTTCTGGGTGTGCCAGTCTGTTTTCAGAGATCTCGGTAATGATGATGACATATTTGTACCGTGCGGGCGCTTGCCAGGCGTCACCTCACGGGCACTCATTGCTGGCGTGGAGAATGCACTTTTGTGCCATTTAAAATTTGAAATATTTGGCGTCGGTCGGGATCGAACCTGGTTCCCCAGGTTCGCGACCAAACACTCAGGCACGCGGCCACGGGACCCCATATAGAGTTTTGTTAAATGATTTAAAATTTATGAATGTGAAAATTTAGCATGGGACAATTTAACTTTGTCCTTATTCTCCTAAGGAAAAGGAAAGTGGAAATTTCGTGTCGCACTTGGTTTTGTTGCCGCCTGGAAAATGATTGGCTATTGGTCCCTTCGCGAAGATTTTCGCTCATATTACGATGTCTGAGTTTGTATAAAAAATGAGTCTTTTATATAAGAATTTCCCGGCACTTTTTCTTGCTAGCAGTTGGGGTGCATTTAAATACAGAAAAGTGGAACGTCAAATATGTGGAAAAGAACGATTATGGCTTTCACTTTTTATTTAAATATGCAAAGTTAAGTTAAATTGATATAAATGTATTACGTAGTAAAAGAATTTAAAGTAGCTTTATCGCCGAATCATACAAGTTGGTAATAAATATTCTTTATAATCGTATTTTATGCTCAGGTGGATTTTTTGAGTAAAATACTACTAAACCGTAGCTTACTGTAATTTAAAATTTAAAGAATGATTAAATCTTTAAAGGAGACAAACAAAACTAAAAGCTATATTTAACTCTCGCTAAGAGAGGTATTGGAATCATGCTGTCCGTATGTATTTGTGTGTGTGTGTGTTTGTGTGTGTGTGTGTGTGTGTGTGTGTGTGTGTGTGTGTGTGAGAGAGAGAGAGGATGTTGAAGCCACGGTTTCTCAAATACTATACGACTTAAGACATGCTTAACTGCGGTTGCCTCAATATGACATTCCTGGGAAGAGCTGATTAGATTTTGTTAACAATTGGACAATCGGAAGTACTAGTTTCTTAAAAAAAATTCTATATTATATTTTTTGAAAATTTATGTTATTACAAATATAAAAGAATATAAAAATCTCTACCCGATATATTTAAAATTTCTATTATATTTTCTATATAGTTAAAAATAGAGAAATATAAATACATAAAATAATATGTTGTAAATGAATTTCATAGCCCATGGAAAACATGTGGAAAAATTAAAATGTTTGTAATTAACAGATAAATGTCAGTGTCAAAAAACCAAAAACATTACTGAAGGCTTTTTCTGGGAAGCATATTTAATATTTCTTATTTTATTATTAATTAAATATTTATAATTATAGATACATATGTATATTACATACACCCTTCAGAAATACTGTCAATCTCATGAATGAATTGGAAGAATCTTGAATATTAGAAGAATAAGAGGATACTTGTTCATAGAATGAATTTAAAAAAATATAAAGAAGATATGTGTTTTTGTGTGTACCAGAAATGTTAAATATGTATAACCCAATATGGAAATGGCGAGAGGTCTTGTGCTGGCCACAATAGATTTTTTTGGGATGTGCATTTTTTGCGTTTCCTGATAAAGAAAGCGAACATAATAATTACTTACATTAGGCACAGATTGAAAAATGTTTTTATTTTTTAGTACAAGTTTAAAACAGAACTGAGAGTTTAAATATGCATTACAAATTAAATACTCCGATTTGCGCGATATTGGATCTTCATTCTACTTGTCCCCATTGTCCACCCCCTTGCTGCGCCCCTGGAATCCTGTGCAATCCTTTTTCTGTCTGTGATAACAAGAAGTACTCTTGAATGGCAGGATCTCATTTGGATAAAATTTAATAAAATTTCCAAGCTTGTTTATTTAAGACATTATTTCTAATTTAATAGAGATCGTTTATGGAGAAGTCTGCAAGGCACTCTTGGATCCGAGAAATCTCGGAATTGCTAACAGAAACGTCGAGGATTATCCTATGTAATTGCAAAGTTTTTATTCTAAAAGATTTTGTGAAAACAAAATGATATTACCTACCGTTCTTTTCATAGGAAGTATACTCTAGGTTAAAATTAAATTTAGATTTTTATTACAAAAATATCTGTATTTACATCGTTTTTTATAATGAAAATGAGAAGGCACAAGACTTGTGTCATAGACCTGAAAAAAACTTTATAAAATGAAATATAACTTGCAGAATTTATTTATTTTTAAATACAGAAGAAAGAAAAATACTAGTATTAAGAAAAGTATATATTAATGAAATTTACAAGTATTTCTAAGTTAATCTGTATTCCTTTTACGGAATTTAAAATTATTTGAAATAATTGTAGTTTATTTTTATAACTTACGTTGGCAGGACAATGTTTACATTAAATTTTATATCGATCGAAAATCCATCCTGTCACTATTGTCACTTGGTTGACAGTTTACATTCATAATAATGCCTAAAGCATAAAAAAGCAATTTCAGAAACTAACCATGACTGTCATGAACTATTTCGAAGGGGAATTGTGGGTTTATGAGATGCTTTACATCTCTCGCCATGCTCAGTTGGGGAATTGTCTTTGCAAAGAGACAGCAGTTATACCATACTGATGAGCTCTAACAAGAGCGAAACGCGTCTGTGGTTACTAGCATGGCCGGCGTCTGTTGTTGGCCGAAAGTTGATTCAGACGCTGTAATCTTGTGAAACATGGCGAGTGTTTTCTTAAATATTTTATTTAACATTGTTTCACCTAGAGTTCGCTATTTTACTATATTAATATGGTCATTAATTCCGTTGAAAGCCGTTCAAAAGGTGTTTTTTTTCAAATATTTCTTTTATCAATCTTTAAATTATGTATTTTTAGAGAGGAACAGATGCCCTGCAAATAAGCAAATCTTGACAAGCAGATATGGGCACCCGTGTCAGAATGACAGCTAGTAATCATGTACATAACTTACAAATGTCATAAATTTTAATTCAAAATTTCAAGATTTTCGAAGTTCACGTGGTTTCTTTGTCACCAGGTGCGTGGACTTTACTTGGCGAGTTAAATAAATCACAAGAAATTTGGAGTGAACAATAATGACATTTGATATCGATGTATGTGCATGATTACTATTACTGTTTGTCTTCATCACTAGAAGAAAATTCCCCCGATTCAATGACTCTTCAGATGAAAATTCGTCAATCATATATATAACAAAAAAAGACGCTTTCACTTCCAAATAACAAGGTTAATTTTGAACAAAACAGCTGACCAAAATCATGTAACTGTCGATTGGCATCTATACCACAGAATAGACATTCATACAGAAGCAACACTCCCTGTCGGCACCATTGTTGTTACGATTTTACGTTTATGACCTTGAACTTTAAATTTGTTGGCAAATTTACGCGCGAAATTTAAATAGTTTTAAATGATAAAAGAAAAATTGGAACACAAAAGTACTAAAATTTTAATTTTATTAACGAATTAAAAAGAAATCAGATAAAATAAACAGATAATTATATTTTTATTAAACAAATACGTGAATTTTACAAATTCAATACAATGCAGAATTTTCTATATCTTTGATGTAGGAAACACAAACGTCAGACTCGATGAATATGTCCCAAATATCCTTCTCCATCAAATCTTTTCTTCCTCAGGCCTTGAGCCACAATTTACACCTATTTGTTAAATGAATATACATTTTGCATGATATGGAAGTCGTTTTGTATTACTTACATTTCTGTATCTTTCGGAAACGAAAAAAACTTACATTCCACTTTTTCTATTTATTTATACAGTTTTTATATGAACAAACAAGTCCTCCCGATTCTATCTTCTTCGTTTTTTCCATTTTATTAGAAATTAACACCACTTCTAAAATTCACAAATAGTTCACAAAATGACATATGTCAAAAGTGAGAAGACATGTTTGGTTTGCTTGAATTAGCCATAACCTTAAAATACATGGGCGTGACAAGCTGAGACAACCGCTTCTCCAGAATATGTGAAATATAATGATTTTCTTTATAATAATAATTTTCCCTATCGTTTGTTGAAAAAATAACATGTTTGTTGTTTGTTCGTATTAGAAATCAATTTGTGTTTTTCAATATACTTTTATTATTGACCCCTAACAGAAAATTTTTTCGTCGAGATAATGAGAAGAATAAAGAATCGTAAGATACGAAGATATGCTGAAATAATCCGATTTTACCCGATTAGCCCTTTAAATTTGTTGGCATACTCTGTTTCTCTCTAATTTTCGTTTCTCTCTCTGACTGTCGCTTCTGTATGAATGTCTATTCTGTGTATATACTGTAATTGTAATTGAATGGAGTTGTGTTGAGGTGGTCTTTCCAGCGCGGTTTTGCGAGAATTTTATTGAGGCGGCAACAAAGGTCGACGCAGTACGGCTGCCAATAATTTCCAATCAATGCCCTGAAAGGCATTTTGGTCAGATGCGTTTGAGAACAATACCGTCACGTGTAATTGAATAATGTATTAATTTTCCATGAACACCGCGTCGATATAAACACACCGTGAGTAGTCGGTCAACCGAGCCGGTATTTAGAGTACAGGAGATTCCTGTGTCTGATGTAAATTATCTAGTGAAGATGTCTAGCGCTGTGTAATTTACTGCAGAAATTGTACTGGAAATAACATATTCATGTACCTATATATATGTCTGCTTCTCCGTTGTTTTCTATCAAATATTCAGACAAAATTGATTTGATATGTTGTTTTAACACAAATTCTTTTTATAAATATAATCAAACTTTATGTACATTTAGATTTCGGATCTAGTAGATTTTTATTTGAAACCAAATGAAAAAATTCTTGATTAATTTTTTTTTACATTGAAAAATTAGCACGTAGTACAAGCCCCAGAATTTAGAATTGAACCAAACACGTTTTTAAAATTTATCTGAATATACAATTTTCTTTTTTCTTGGAAGTCTACTACTATCGGTATATGAAACTAGAATTAGTATTGAAATATCTGTTGTGGCCAGCACAATATCTTTCGCCATTTCCATTTTATGTTATATAAGTATTGTATTGCACTTCGCTATCGAACCGTCGTTTTATAACAAAAAAAATATGATGTGGCCAGCACATGACCTCCCGCCAATTCCATGTTTAAAATAGCAATGAGCTTTAAGTAAAGTTTCACTTCCGATTGATCGTTTAATATATTTTAAGGAAAAATCGTCACACACACATTATTGTCAAAATTATCACCAACTTCCTTATGGTCTAAAAGGCTATCTGTGAAAATTCTTCGCCGTACATTATCCGTTTCGTAAATGTGTAGTTGCAAACTATTATTTGACACCTTGAAATCACGTTCTTATTGAGAGCTGTTTTATATATAATGCTGCAAACATCAAACTTAAATCGAATTATCCTGTATACCTAATATTTATGTATGATGGAAAATATATTATTTTTACAAACCTTAATTTCTTTATAATCATATTTAAACTACTAAATTCTTCTTAACACGGTTTCTTTATTAATTTTAATGAAAATTGCGTCGTGACAGTGACATTTGTTTAAATATGTCAAATTTGTTATTAAAGTATTGTTTTTGTTTGACGCAGAGGCAAAGTGATGTACAAAAATAAATTATTTTATACTATAATATAAAGTTATTTCAAGTTATTTACTAAATGCTATTATCGTAGAATTGAAGATTGTGCCATTACATTCAATTTGTATTGGTAAAAGTTGCTAAAAAATTATATTCAATGAATTTTTTACAAGAAAAAAAAGCTTGTATAAATGATACTTCCGGTTATCCGATAAACACTAAAAACTAATGAGCTCTTCCCACATTATTATAGAATGGATATACAAAATTTCAAATTTTTCTGATTGATAGTATTTGAGTAATCGTGTCCACAAGATCCACACACACACACAGACTAAGATTAAATGTACTTCCCAGAAAAAGCTTTCAGAATGTCACTAAAACTGTTGGTTTTAGAGACTGACATCTGTCATTTAAAAACTATGTTATAAACATTTGAATTTGTCAACTGGTTTCCTTGGTGCCTTAGCCACTGCAATGTATAATATTAGATTATTATATTTATCTCTAAATATATACAAGATATAATAAAAATTTTAAGTGCATTAGATGGTGAATTTTATGTTCTTCAATATTTGTAATAACAAAAATTTCCAAAAAATTATTTTTAGAAGATTTTTTTAAGAAACTATTACTTTCGGTTGTCCAATTGTAACCAAAATCTAATCAGCTCTTCCCAGGAATGTCAGATTGAGGAAACTGCAGTTAAATATTTTTTAAGTCTTATAGTATTTGAGAAACCATGACTCCAACATCCACACACACAAATACACACACACATACAAACATTATCGTAAAAATGTTATTGGATTCTAGGGACCTTAAAAAGTGCTTACCCATTAAAATCTGGATGTGCGATTTTTAGCAAGATTCCAATACCTCTCTTAGCGAGAGGTAAAAAGAAAAATCTTTTTACCTTATCAATAATTTTAGAAAACTATATACCTATTTCGAGAAGTACGTTCTCATTATCAATAGAAACTACAAAATAATAAGACAGAGAATTTGAGATTACCGAGCATGTAAACAATGCCAGAGGTCAAAACAGAGCTGAAAATAGCCAACCTGAAATTACATTTCAAAATGAAGCTAAACAATGATATCATTCGACTAATCCGTAATGCAATCAATCAATAATACTGCAATGCACAATATATCTTTGCACATGAATAGCTATCTTGGTTTTTATTATAAGTAAATAAAGCATTGATTACATAGATCAAATAATGCGCTCTCATCTCGATCCTCGCTGGTTGGCGGTTTATTACGGCCGAGGACGTTTCAAAGGCTGCTTGGTGCTTGGATCCTGTGTGCCAACCTCATGTAATCAGATTTTCTATTACGTTACACATCACTGGCATATATTCCTTTCTATGCGGATGTTGTCTAGTACTAGGACGAGTATAGCAACTAACTGCGAGATGAATTGTTGGGAATGTTTTATAACCATGATAATATTCGATTTGAAAAAGAATTTAAAGTTCCAATTGAAAATATTTTTGGCTAGAGGAAGTATTTAATAAATGGTTTATTGAATCAAGAAGGATCAACTGGAATATCGTGGATAAAGCGAAAAAGGCCTTGGTGAAACAGAATTTCTTTATTTTTAACATTTGGACGTTTCGACTTGTATTGGTTTACAAAAAAAGGAATTATATAAATATAATAAATGTATTAGATACATACATACATAAAATCACGCGTTTCCCACTTAGTGGGCTAGCAAAAACCCGAAAACAATAAGAAAAGGGATGAAAGTAAGAGCTCCACTGAATCACTTAACTCTTTAAAAACATTTTTCTTTCGCCTTGTCCAAAATCATCATAACATTCATACAAAGAACATATTAATGTGACCGATTTTAGATGTGAATAACATATTGTCAAAGACTTTAGTTAATATATTATTTAGTTTTTTTCTCATATTTTCATGCACCACTCATACACAGTAGAAGATAGAATAACTGACGATAAAAGTCTGTATTCAGCATGCAATTTTATTTCTTTTCATGTTACGCATGATTTTTTTACTTCATCGGATCTCGAGTTCCAGCTCTTTGAAGTTACATGATTTTTCATCGAAATTTTTTGTATTTTCATTAATACAAAATTTCAATAAAAAATCATGTAAGTACAGGCCTTTTTACAAACATAATTTTGCAGCAAATAAATATACACAAAAATTACTGAACGTGTATAATGCTTTTAAATTGATTAAAATATTATTCTCTATTTGAATATATAAATACGATGTAATCAAATAGGTTCATAAACAGTGTTTTTTTAAAATTATAAATTTAATTTCTTTTATTCTTAGGCCGTGTCCGATGTCGCGTTTTGACATTTAGTATTTAGGATTTAGGTCTTCTTCACATAAATACAACTCCGAATGGCACACTAGTGATATCCATTGATATGTATGGCAACACTTTAAAACAACAAAAATGAATTATACAATTCGATGGTTGAAAGTAAATAGCTTTGTTCGATGACATGTACTAGGCCGCCCTAGTGTTAACTTTCTTACACTAACATGTTTTATGAGAAACGGGCAGCTTCTGGCAGGCTGTTCGATGACAAAAATTTTAAGAAATAGTGCTCACGTTTCTGACCTGACCCGCGAGGTGGTGTAGAAAGTGCAGAGTAGGAGTGGGGGTAACTAAATGCTGTTCGGTAGACATTTTAATTCTATCCTAACTACACATCTGTTTATTAACCTAAAAACCCTAAAATCTAATTTTTAAAATCCGAAATATTTACTAAATTTAGAGCATATAAATTTAGGATTTGGATAATAGGGTGATAAGTTCCAACGACTAGTTTTTAATCAGTCATGATGCAAAACATTTGAAAATTCAATCAATGGGAACAGTATTATACTGATAAAAACCCGTTACCCCGATAATTTTCCGCTACCAAGTAAATAAACAGTTGTTATTGTTTATAACTGTCAGTGTGACAATTAATGTGTCGAGTTTTATTTTGCGTTGTCTTTGGAATTTATCTCACCAAATACCACACGACCTCTCAGATTTTCTCAGATAAACTTTTATTTTTAAGCACTCATTTTTTTGCTTTTAAGCAAAATCACTCAAAACTGACATTAGGTAAAACCACGCAGTTTGTTTTCGTGTTTGTTGCTAATAAAAAAAAATTCGTGCAAAATAAAAATTTGTCAATAAAATCAGGAGGTCTTGTGATATTACTTCTGATAAAAGTGCAACATCGGACACAGACTTAGAAAGCATTTTATTATTTCATTGATTTTCTGTTTTCTGCAGAACGATTTAACTCTGCAGTGCATTTAAACAATTGAAACAAAAACATGGAAAACTTTCCTAATTGTTTCAACTTGAACACTATTTAAATGCAGTCACTTGTTTTGTCTGTAACTACAACTACCTAGTTTCCTTTCTCATTTGTAGTTAACGAGATAATTCACTCGTTTTAATCAACTTTGTATCACTTACTTAAAAATAAAAATATCTCTTTCATTCAATGCAGTGCAGTAATTCTTCCTGGACGTGATCGCGACTTGGCACGAAGATATTTACGTTTTTGTGGCGAAGCGAGGTGAATGGAACAGCTTATTTTCCTGCGGCTCTGCATCCCTGCAAGCAGCAGGAGAAGGCAGGAGTTGGGATCGTTCATGCGTGCATTGATTTACGCCCGGATCACATTCCTACCCGGAAATAGAGCGTTCTAATTGCATTAACAAGAGAACGGGTTGTTGACATAGAATTAAACAAGTGGAGATGCACCAGGTGATTTCACATGTCATTGAATCTTTTTTAGGGTGAAATGCGGTTTCATAATTAAACAGACAACGTGCCAATTTAGTGCCATCCCTAACAAAAAATTACATCTAAATTTTGTTGAATAAGTATGCTTGTCTAGAATCCGATTTTAAATTTATTTTTGCTCTCCAGAAGTGTAATGGGAACTTTACAATTGTATACACAGCAAGTGTAACCTACATTTTACGCTTACTGTGTTGTAACTTGTCTAACTATGCGGTAAAATAATCAAAATACACTGGACCTTTATGGGCATTTAGAAACGAAATCAACTTTACTATAATAAAGTTCATGTAAAAAAGTACTACCTACTTAAGTTATTTTTTTTTACTTTAACATTTCCTATATTTAAAATTAATTTATATAAACCAAACTCACGGTAGCGACATCTGTCATTATTGTAAAAATCCGCCGTTACCGACATAGTCACAGATCGATATACCTGTCAAATACGCGAGGCGAACATTGCTGAAATGTCAAATATCGACACCTACCTATTATTTATTACGAAGAAAACATGAGAAAATAAATATATTATCAGTCATAAACAACGCCTATTATTACAAATAAATTTTCGCTAGAAGAAGTACTCTAATGAAGGTAAGTAAAATCAAATTTGGAAATTGACTTAACCCCAGTATTTTAAACTAACCCTTTTCAGACGTACAACCTATCTCATTGAAAAAAATCTGTTGTGGCCAGCACAAGACCTTCCGTCAATTCGATGTATTTTGCACAAATCCCATACCAAAAGGTCCTTGGAACAGATTCTATATAATATCATGTAAAATCGAACAAGAACACATACTATTTTTTACAAATTCCATACCAAAAGTTCATTTGAAAAGGTTCTATAAATCCAATAAAATTATAACATAAACTACACTAAGTGATGTCCTTCCATCTTATCTTTGGCCTTTCTCTGCATGTCACTTGCAAGTAATACTATGACATACCAATTTTAGAACCTATACTTTCCATATTTGGATTTGCACTTGCAATTGACATCTGTCAATTAAATTTTTTTGAATAATTATGTCAGTTGTTTCCATGATAAATAACAAAGCTGACTAATTTTTGAAAATTAATTTCTTTATAATGCTTTAAATTTACATCTATTGAATATGAAGGAAAATGTATAATTAAACCGTATAGAGAAGAGTATTTTCTTTAATATACATAATAACAAAATGTCAAAAAATAACATTTAACTGCGTTTTTTTAAGAAAAACTGTTAAAAACTTCAAATAAGGGTACTTCCGGTGGATCAATTATAACCAAAATCTAATCAACTCTTCATATGGTTGTACAGAACAGGAATACGAAAGAATTATAATTTTTAGAATTGTAGTATTGGAGTTATCGTCGGAGAAAAATTTGTCACACACGGACACACATACACACACACGCACACACGGACACACGCACACACACACACACACACACACATACATACAGACATCATATTAAAAATAGTAAATTTGTATTGTAGGGACCCTAAAACGTGCTTAGTCATTAAAAACTCACCACCGAATTTTTTGACCAAAGACAATACCTTCCTTACCTAAAGGTGACGGAAGGTAAAAATGATTTTCATTATCGTCGGCCAAAAAATTTGATACAATTCTCGTGCGTGAACTATTTTACAGCGCTCCAGCTAATAAGCTATAAAACTTGATTTATATGTTATTTATTATTGTCTTATTTATGTATCAATGTTTTACAATCTACAAATTTTCACGTAAGTTACACATGTTTGTTTTTTAAAAAATATTTTTTCAAAATCTGTAATATTATTGTAGCTCCTGAAAAAGACACATGAGGTGTCGAAACCGGTAGAGGCGGAAAATATATTTTATATTGACTGTAATCCAGTAATTTTTCTTTCCTTCAGAGAGTTTTATAGTCGTTAATATTTTTTATAACATAAATATCCAAAAAGTAATATTTAGAAGATTTATTTTAAGAAACTACTACTTCCGGTTGTCCAATTGTTACCAAAACCTTTTCAGCTCTTCCCATTAATATAAGATTAAGGAATACGTAGTTAAATTGGTCCTTAGTCCTATAGACATACACTCATACACACATCCACACACACAAATAAACTCTGTAAGAAATTATTACATTTTACTTATCGCTATAAAAGTAAGCCTGCAATCAACTGTGACATTATACCTAAGTAAAATATATACGCCAAAATAAAAGGAAGAGGGAGAGAATATTTTAATATGTTTAATATGTTTTACAATAAATATAAAGTATATACAAATAACAAAAAATTGGTTCACAAGACTAACTTTTATATTCCGATTACCTACATTTTTCATAATGTATTCATTTGCTTTCAGTAGCTGAAAAACCACTTCGAAAGGAGCATAATTTGTTTAAAATGCTACATTATTACCTAGTTACTTTAACAAATAAATTATGCTATTCAATTTAACTGAAATATATACGAGTATTTGCATATTTAACGAACTGGTGCTAGAGCAACATATTGAATACAATTTAGCATTTATATTTGTTAGATAGGATTACGAGTAATCCTTAACAGTAACCTGCAAGCTTCATAAATTCCCTGACAGTTTATGAAATGTTGTTCGTGTTATATTCTGCAAGTTAATATTTCTTGCTATTTTGCTTCATTGTAATTGTAAATATAGTTATAATAATAGTGTTTGAGTAACTCTGTTTTATACAATATATTTATTTTTGTAATGATAGCGCTTTCAGTAGCAAAATGCCACGGGCTACTTGGATGTAAATTCATAAATAAACTAATTCAGATATGCTATTTCCGCCTTTCAAATATGTATTCAACATACAAATTTGCATTCTAATATTACTAATGATTATTTCGTCGTAATTTGAGAATTTAATATGCCTGTATTACTTTCATATAATAATTATTGCCAGTGAAATAACAGAATATTATACGCCATGGTTGAGAAGATAATCATTATTGACCCAGCGCCTATTGTAACCCGAGGGCAAATTTATCACATAAATTCTTTTTGATTTTTTTTTTTTTTTTTATTGATAATAACAATAATTTTGACATGAATAATAACGTTACTGATTTGTTAATATTTTATATTGGTGTTCTTAATATGTATCCTTGCGATCCACGAGTTTACTGTCTTATCATGTGGTCTATTATTAATTTCAACTATACTATAAACATGCACTATTTAATATTATAATAGACCATTATCGAAACTACATTAGTTAGTAAATCTCCGTAAATATTAATTTTCATGTTTGAATTTGAATACATTAAACAATATTTGTCAATTAACGTCAATGTTAATGTGTGTATTATCATTAACACATAATAATATACAAGCATATATTGAAATATGGGAAATTATATCTTTGTACGTTTTACGATAATTAAAAGTATTATTATTTAAACTATTGTTCTTTACAGTATATGAAATTTTTACAATGAAAAATTATCATTATTTAAATTAATATATACGATGTAAAATATAAAATATAAAAATATTTTAATTTAAAAAAACTGTTATTTGCATTTAGATTTTCTCAGGGTTGTAGATTATTTGATTTGGGAAGCTACAAGATTGCGATAGATTTGGTATATCTTTACTTTTTATACAGCTATACATATTGTGCCAAAATTAAACTACATATATATTGAGGAGTCATTTTAGGTAAAAAAAATTGTTCTCGTATATGTAGTTATGTCCGGAAAAGTTTCGTTACAGAGTTACAGACATCAGATTAATTGTTGTTTATTGCTCCAGTATTAGTTGCACTAAAATTTTGAAACTAAATTGGAGGATACTACTTATTTAGATGTATATTTATACTTTCTTTTGTTTCTGTACCTTAATCAAAGATATATCATATTATAGGGAAGCCATGATTGTTTTTCATCGTTATTTTTTACATATTTACATTTTTTCATTCTTACTAATAAAATGTTACAATTCACAAATATACAAAAAAGGTAATTACTCTTGCTAACACTTAACATACGGAGGAGTTATAAAGATATTTTGATTTTTAGAAAAAATGTGATTCTATAGTGTGGATTGTTTTCAATTAGATTACAAGTTTCAAATAAATTGATAAGTCCCAACAAAATCTTTCAAGTTGCATATAACATAAAACTATTGCTTTATTTACGATTTTCTTTATTATTTAATGTCACTATTATTATTTTGAAGTGATTCATTTTTTAACAATGACGTTTACCTGTCATTTACATTCATTTGAAAAATGAACTGTTTAACAAAGGAATTGTATTTATCTTAGGCTTAAGGATTAAAAGAAAAAAATGATTTTTAAATTAAAATTTAAATCTGTAAAATATATAGAAAAAGTATTAATGTATACTTGTAGAAAATTCAATATTCTTTAATTTTCATAATGACAAAATGAGAAAAAATGGCATTGAATGTTATTTTTTGAAGAAAAACCATTATGAGCTTCAAGTAAATTGCCATTTCCGTTTGTCTAATTTACATCAAAATCTAATGGCTTCTTTTTATATAGGGTAGAAATACAAGGTTTCGGAATTTTCTGAATGATAGTATTTGAGTTAGAGCGAAGACAAAATTCATACACATATACACATACATACACACACACACATACACACACATACACACACACATACAAACACATACAGATATCATTGTGAAAATGTTAAAATTTAATTCTAGGGACCTTAAAACGTGGTCATTTACTAAAATCTTGATAAGTGATTTTTAGCACGATCCCTATACCTCCCTTACCAAGGGTAGCGGGAGGTAAAAAATCTGGTGATCCCCGCCAGTGCAGACTTCTAATCGTACAAAAGTGATCCCTATGGTGCACTCTCCACACCAGCTATAAATGCCTATGACATGACGCCTGGTAAGCGCCCACTCGGTAAAATATATCATCATTACCGATGTCTACATATATTGCAGATACTGGCACACTCAGTAATGGGTAATCTGCCGTGAAATATATTTTTTATTTTTTTTACATTATTTAATACTGTGCATACAATTTTTACCTCGTTTTATTATTTACAATTTGCTAAATTTTACAAAACTTAGTGTTGATGTTTTATCACTTACCACATCGATTTTAAACGGCTAAAATTTCTTGGAGTGCATTACCCGGTTCCCATGATCATTTCTGAATATCAGGGTATTTGGATAGTTGTTAAATCAGATACCCCGGTTCTTGACAGTTTGTAATATCGATCTACGGTTTTTAGCACGACCACTATACCTCTCTTCACTATGGTTGTGAAGCATATAAATGAATTCAATTTTATTTTTCATTACCTTTGTTTTACGTGGTCTTCTCATGAATATGAATCCATCTCAATATCTAAATACCGCATAATCAGCAAAACCCTGTAAATATGTTTTTAAATCCCAACGATATTTTCCTCTTCGTTGTAGATAATATTTATTCGTGAGAGCACGTAGTCTGGCACCTGTACTCGACGTTTTGCTCAGCACTTTAGTTTAAATAGACGTTTTTATGCACAGAATTTTAATTCTGCTGGAACTACGTAAATTAAATCTGTACTTCACCGAGCTGTCTAACAACGCTCTTGTCATTTTCGCCGCTGAGAGGGCCAGCCTTTATTCTATACGGAAAACTCCAAACCCGAAGTCAGCCCAGCACGCAAAAACATCTCGTGATTACGAAAGGAAATAACTTACAATGACAAATTGATTCAGGACCGAAATAGATTAGGGATACCTCATTTTTAAATTAATTAATTAGTTATCAAAAAGGCCGGTCAACAAAATGGAAGGTTACACAAAAAATAGTAATTAGTATGGATAATATGATCACCATTTTCCCATATAAAACACAATTTCTTTTATCATATTCATTTACCGCATGAAGCAAAGGCTGAGAGTGTTAAAAAGTTGGCAGGCCTTTGTATGTCATGTTCAAATATCAAACATTTAATTACGCTATTGAAACTTGAACTTTCTGATACAGGCAGCGACAATTTGGCTCCCTGAGTTTTGCTTCTTTGACTTTGTAGTGTACATAATTATTATAATTTCTAAAATTCTTCAGCAATATTGCGATATACAAGACAAACGCAAATATGTTACTTTTTCACAAATTTCAGATCAATGCTAATAATGAATCCATTATTTACCATTAGTTTTAGCTATAATGACTGAATACATAGTGTGGCCGTCATATTTTGCCAAAATGAGCGGGAAATTTGAATTCATATTATGTGATAACTAAACAAAATTCAATAAACAATGAAAGAGCATATTAAATGGAAACAAAATATTTATTTTCATTTTAAATCCTTTCGAAGAACTGTTTTCACAAACAACCGCCACGCAACCAGGCATTTACAATATACCTTAATATTAGACATTTTTAGTAATTTTGACAGTTAACCTAAAAAATATGTGATGTTAAAAAATATGTATTACTTTAAGTTATAAATATACAAATACATGAGTAATTTAATTATTTGCACTATCTAAAATATAAATATAATATAATTACCTTCAATTCACGTATAATTCACGTAACAAATCTTAAAATGTCACTTTGTCGGCATAATATCCGCCATATTTGGCCAAATTCGCGCCGACCAATCAAAATCGATCCCCCTATTGGCCACACTATGTGGTATACAGTCACTATAGTTTTAGCTAAGAAGCAATATTTACTATTCTGTTATTTATCTATTACTATTGATATTAATTATACATTTTGTACCGTTGCAGATAAAATGCAACATAGGTTGTCAAAGTTGTCAATGTCAAATGAACTTGACATCATGCTTTGAAGATATTTGCTAAAGAAGAAAATTTTCAGATGGTTACTCGATACAATACTAAGAGTAGTTATAGTTTGAGAAATATTTGTGATATTTTTGCTAATTTATCTCCTGAACGTCTAAGACCAAATCCTTCAACAATTTCAAAAATATTTACAAAATTTAAAAGTGGTGGATGGTTAGATAAGAATCATACAAAAATGGCAAGAACAAAAACTATATGAACTGCAGAAAATTAAAATAATTTACTACGTGCAATAAAAGAAGAAAATCAGCTGCTTACAAAAGTTTTGGCAAAGCAATTAAATATTAGCAAAACTTTTGTATTTAGATTATTAAAAGATGACATATTTCATTTCTATCATTTTCCAAATCACCAAGAGTTAAGATACTGCTAAATTATGATGACAAGTTCATTTGGCATTAACAACTTTGACAACATGTGTTGCATTTTATCTGAAATGATACAGTATGTGTAACTAATATCCATAGTAATACATTAATGACAGAATAGTATATATTGCATCTTAGCTGAACCGTAACCTATGTTATTAAATACAAGCCCGAGAAACATCATATCAAAGAAAATATACTTTATTTCATTGGATGAATTCAGAAATTTAAATTCATCATGACCTAGCATTACAAATGTAAATTTATAAATTAAAACCATTATAAACAAGCTTACCTTACATGATGGGAAATTAGTATAATATTTTATTTTGTAGTATGTAATGTCCTAATTGAAAATTGGAATCTTCTGTTTATCTATAATATTAGAGTAGTGCATTTTTAGTATAACAGTTTGTTTTTTCTTAAGTTAGAAATTATTTAGAAAGCTGTATTTATTAATAACTTTATCGAAATCTTACCAATAATATAATAGTGTTCATATATCGTAAAATTGTGCTAAGCGATTGAGAAAACGTTTTAATAGTACGAAAAAAAAAAAACGAATCGAGAAAAATAAGAAAGTGTACACTGTATAATAGCTATTGATCCTCAATAGTTCAAAAGAATTTTTGATTCCCATTTTTCTTTTTTAATTCGTCCCTTATCAAGAACTTTCGCAGCGCTGACAGTTGCACAAAGGAGCGACATTTGAAAATCAATTTTTTAAAGCTACTGTAAGAATACCTTTTTTAGTTCACACAAAAAATCTCAAGGGAGAAACGAAATTCAGCGTTGCGTAATAATCAAAACTTGTGAGCTGAAGACGCTACTAAATACAATGAACGACAGATCGTGAAAAATAGGCACTTTTTCTAATTTATTACTTGTATTAAGAGCTTCTAAATTGACAAAAGCGGGAGAAATAACTTAAGGTAAAAGGACAAAAACAAAGCGGAACCAGATGTTCAAATAAGACTTTCACGGAATTGTCTTGTGATTTAAAAATTTATGGTAGTAATAATTGCTATTATCAATCTTCTCAGTTGCTAGAAGTACTTGAAAATAAAACACGAAATTTGAATATTGCTTTCAATAAACCGCTGAACAGCTGGTGAAGAATCTTGAAAGATTTTAAGGTTTTCCTACAAACTTTCAAAAATATTTTTTTGTTGTAACAGAAAAACCTTTACTCCAGTGCCAGCTTACATACACACGGTATCTTCACAATATATCAGCCGACACTTATAAGTGACAAAGGCACTCAACAAAATATTCATTCCTTAATTGTGGATGGCGCAGAACCGACGAATCTGCTCTACTCATATCTTATTTCACTCGAATATATCAAATATTTTCAGTTTATATTACTATAACTTAATTTTCGTCAATTTTATTATCCAAAATATCTGCTTAAATGATCTTATTCAATTATTTTTATGTCCTTCGAGCATATACTGACTAGAGGCCGCCTTATAGCCGAGACAGACTACAAAAATTAATGATCATTAAGGGTTAGATATAGTATGCGCACCTGAAGTTGAGACTGATGACAGATGTCAAAATTGCGTCTATTATCAAGTCAAAAAATATTGAATGCAGAAAGCTTTACTTATTTTATTGTACTCGTACGGTAGAAAACAATAAGTATCACGTGCTTACTACAGTCAAGATTTTCTGGTGTCAACGGTATCACCTTAAGGTACGCATACTATAACTAACCGTTAATGATCATTAATTTTTGTCGTCTGTCTCGGCTATTACGGTGTTCGTAATATTTGTACTACCTTTTAAGAAGTAATGCCTAGTTGTTGCTTTTGAAATATGTAAATTATCTTTATTTTCAATAAATTTCAGTCCCTTTTCTCTTACCACCTTATTATTAGCAGGAAACCTAAAAGTTACACTTTATAACACAAAAAAACGTTGCCCGCAATACACCATGACTTCCAGCTCCCCAAATCCCCCTCACAGGCATATCTTCCGATCACAACATGTTATGCGTTGGCATAGGGAATTATTACTCTAGTCAGTATATACTCGAAGTTTGATTTAAATTTGTGCCTTTAATCTTAAAACAGCTTGCAGAATCTAAATTTAAATTAAAGAATCAAAGAAATATTGACTCCTGGCAAGGTATTGGCGAAAACAAAAAGCTTTTTATTATTTCATTTAAAATTTAATACAAAAGACAAAATTTCTTGTCTTGTTAAGAGAACTCAAGATGCATGTTTTAAAATTTTATAAACACTACTAGAACGTTAGTAGCATGAAGTTAAAAACTATTTGAAACTTTCTTGAAATTTAGAAAGTTTATATAACCATGCATTAAATATTTTCCTACTCTCAAACATATTTCAGTAATAGGACCGCTCATTTTATTTTATTTTCCTGATCTATAATCCTCTTACAAGTATTCCAGACAACTTTTCTTTTTTGCTCAACTCCTAAAACTTTCGAATACGTGTGAAACTATTTCGAAAACTACAAAACCAGCAACACATCGTTTAACCTTATTTAGTATTCCAACGATGTAACCAGGAATTCTTCGCAAAATTTTGCAATAATCCTGAGAAAACTTCCGTTAATGTGACCTCAAACAGCGTTTGACAAAGAAGCAAGGTGTCTGACGTAACACCTCGCGAATTTTAGATCGATACGGCGCAGATTCGGTCGTTTTCGCTAGGGTTTCGTCCTTTCGTCCTGGCGTCGCTTCGGCCGACGCTCAGTCCTGCTCGGCGTGCGCTCGGGCAAACTCGGCCTCGACGCTGGACCAGCGTGCCGAGCGAGTTAGTGGTGGATCGGATCGTAGAGTGCTGGTTCGTGACGGTAAATTATTCATTTGTTCGTGACAACTGGACGGAGCTTCCGACGAACTTTCACGTGAGTTTGTAGGGGTTATGTTAGCTTATTTATTTACGAATTGTAAAATGTACTTTAATTGTTTTTAAAACGTAGGTTAGGTTTGTAAGGAGTTGTTTAAAATTTAAGTAAACACGTGATAGGTTAACGTTAACCTATAAATGTTAGTATAATATTCATGATATTTCTTGTAAATAATTAGTGTTCCACATTTTATTAATTACTTTATTTATTACGTTTAAAAGAAATTATAGTTTTGTTTCTTCTTCAACGCATATATATTTTAAATAGTTACAAATTTATTGCAATTACTTAGGTTGTGTCCGATGTCTCACTTTATTTAGTATTTAGGTCTTCTTCACATAAATACAACTCCGAATGGCACACTAATGATATCCATTGGTTTTATGGCAACACTTTAGAACAACAAAAATGAATTATACAATTTGATTCAATTTGATGCTTGAGAGTAAATGTTAATATTATATTTCATAAAAATAGGAGCTAAGAAGCTATTCTTTGACAGTATATTTGACTTTACGAATTATAGCAACGAACATGATTTGTTTAATTAGTGCGCGTCAACTTTAAGGCATAGTGTGCTCCTGAAAAACCCTAAAATCTAATTCCTAATATCCTAAATAATACTATATTTAGGGTATATAAATTTAGGATTTAGATATTATTACGGTAAAAGTTCAACATCGGACCCAGCCTTAAATATCTTTAATTTTTTCAAATACGTTCTTCTTTTTCTTTATAGATTTTTAATGGCTTTGTAGACCAAGAATTAATTAAATTGAATTCGTTGCGAACATTTTTTATGGACTAGGTACTTCAATAGATACATATATACATCTAAGAATCGTAATCGTAATTTTGATATATTCTTTTTTTGTAGAGGGGGAAGTCTTCTTTTCATGTATGGTTATCTATTCATTTTTCTGTGGCCATCTGGTAATTTACTAATTATCTAAAATATCTGACGTATACTGACAAAAGGAACTCAAATTTGTAAGAGTAGATCTTTTTGCCATAAACCCATATTGCAGCTGTGATATAAAACTTCTAATTTGTGGTAATATATTATTATATAATGCAATTGAAAAACTGCTGCAAAGTTCGAAAGGAGAGCAACTGGTGTATAATTTTGAATATTAGAATCATCACCAGATATCATAACAGGACAAACCTTAGTTTCTGTCCATACCTCTGGAAAAGAACTTGATTTTAAACAAAGATTGAAAACTTTTAATATTGGGAAAACTATTATGTTTGGGCAAATCTTTACCAAGAAAGCTGAAATTTGATGATATTTTATTATTTAATTATCTTGTAGCGAGTCTGATATCATCTGTAAAATATAAAATTGTTGTTAGTGGAAGGCTATTCTAAACTTCGTTGTTAATTATAAATTATTTCTATTACTGCAAGGATTTGTACACACGCTACTAAAAAATTCTTTGAATATTTTAGGTATATCCTTAGGGTTTTCTTGGTGCAATCATTTATGCCCAGTTTCACCGTTGACACAAATTTTAAGCTAGGCTTAAACAAAAAATGCAAATCGAAATTTTGACAGCAATATACAATTACTCATTTGGCGTTTCGTTTCGATACATTGTCAATTTAAGGAGCACTTAAAATTTAAGTGTGACCGGTGCAACCGGGCATTAAACGCATAGTGCCAGGAATCCTGCTTTCATTTTTTTTTATTAATAAAGGATATGAAAATATATTCGTGACGTCACATCTATTTTTCAAACTTTGGGGAACCATAACTCGGCTATTAATATAATTTTTGTTTTCTTACCGGAGTTTCACTAGTGTAAGCTGTAAGTCAATGCTACGTATTTTGTACAAATTCAATTGAGAAAGTTTCTTGCAAAAGATTTTATAAATATGTAAATTATTTTATTCTATTTTTTTTTAAACAATGTCTATTATGTATGAGTTATTATTCATAATTATTTACATACATTAAATGCATATAGGTACAATAATATGTTCATAACAATATTATTAAATTAACTTTATAAAACAATTGTTAAGCTGTCAAATGTTAATATAATGAGTTGTATAAAATTGCCATTAAAATTATGAATTATTTGCTTTTTGTTCAATAATATTATTTTTAGTTGCACATTAAATTTGTCGTTTTGAATAACAAATTAATGTCGTACGTGCATGTATCTTTATTTCGAAACAACATTGGTATATGCATATAATAGTAATTTGGAATAATGTTCCTATTAAATTATGTTTATTAAATAATTATTATTTTATACTTTTTTCAAAAGCAATAAACAAATTGTATTTACATTTTTGTGCGTAAATATTATCTTCCTTCGTAAATAGCTTTATAACGTCTATTTCTTCATTAACTTTGTTTTTCCTTGGTAAATAGTTTCTAACGTAGAGGGTTGAATAATTTAATAGTTTGTTGTTTGAAGTTGTTAGGTTGTGTACATTTTTCTTATGAGTAATTTTCTTTATTCTTGCTAAAACTGTACTACATTTTATAGGATCTAGTACAACATATAATACAATATATTTATTTATTTTTCTTATTATACCGAAGTCGATGTTACATTTGAAGAGACTAAGTAGGTCGAAGTGGTGGAAGGCGCCTTTGAGGATGATGATGTAGCACACCTTCGTCTTCGCTGGAATCTTTTAGTTGAACTGCTGCATCACTACCACCATTCTTGAGCTTGTAGGGTGAGGTATGGATTCATGATAAAATCGAATATACAGATTTTAGTGAATAAGCACGTTTTAAGGTCTGGAGATTAGAAGGACGATTCCTCAAAAACTATAACACTTAAGACCTGTTTAACTATGTATTCCTTAATCTGGCATTAATAGAAAGAGCTGAAAATTGGACAACCGGAAGTAGTAGTTTCTTAAAAAAATCTTCTAAATATTATTTTTTGAAAGTTTTTGTTTTTACAAATATTAAAGAACTTAAAATTCTCTACCTAATACACTTAAAAATTTTAATATATTTTATTTTTAGATTTAGAGAATATAATATACATAAAATAATCTGTTGCAATAAATCGCACAGTCCAGACTACACCAAGGAAACTAGTTGTTAAATTCCAATGTATGTAATTAATTGACAGATAAATATCAGTGTCAAAAATCAATAGTTTTACTTACATTAGTGAAACCCTTTTCTGAGTTAATATATCTTATGGGACTGTTAATAAAATATTTAAAATTATAGGTAGGTATATTAACAAGAAGGTCGTAACTATAAAAAATATAGTTATGATTTGTAGAGGTTTTTATATTTTGGATGAGGTGAAAAAATATTACTGAGAGACAAGACACATTTTATGCCTGACGTATTTATTTAGGAACAATATCAGAAATAAAATAATATAAAAACAAAGTAATTACAGAACATTAGAACATAACATTCCAATAGTATTCATCCTGCATACACATTTATGAAGTAAGTAAAAATAATTAAAACAAACCATAGCTTAAACAAAAGCTTCATTTTGCAAAAATCCTTGGAAAGCATAATCATTGCAGGAAAAACAAATCTTCCTATTCATTATTTCGCTCTGCTCTTACGGTTAATTAAAAATTAATGCAAATTTCAACATCAGAACTAAAAGAAAAGTGATAAAAACATTTGAAAAGTTCTCGTAGTTTCTATGCGACTTGCATCGGGGCTGTCAAAGCCCTCTAGATGTAAAACGGAAGACAAACTGTGAGAACTCTGGCCAGAAAATGAAAAAGTAAACGAGGATCGATAGCGGAAATACATTTTAAGAGCTGGACGAGCGTTGACAATAATTACGTCAATTAAAAGAAAGAAAACAAACGTGACACTCCGCAATTTGGAGAAATTAAATTCCTTCTGTGTTTTGTTTGTATTTGGATTTAGATTTTTTGTTTCTAGTGGTTCAACTTAATTATTTATTGGTTTTTTGTACAAATGGGTTAAATAATTATCTTTTCGAAATCTTCATTCCTTTGACAGTTATAAATAGCTTTCATTGATCCTCAATAGGAATAGGAGAAAAGATATAACTTAAGTGATAGAAGTTTTGTCACATACATTCATTACATGACGACATTATGACTTATTTTCTTTTTAGCATGTACCTTTCATTTCCATTATAAAAAATCTAATTTGCATACGGCCAAGGAGAAATCTTATTTAAGAATATGTCATGTGTGAATCATAAATGAAGCATACCTAATTTATGCTATTACAAAGCATGTAAAATGTTAAGTTCTACAACTTTTATTTGAATTTTTTTACCTAAAATAATTTGGGAAGCACGAAATAAAAAAGGATGGTTTTACATGTTCAGGTGTTTCGAGTCAACATCCTCTATATCAACAAGTAGTAGTTCATCAGACTTACCTATTTTTAAAAAATATTTTAAGAAAGACGAGTAATCTGATTAATGTACAAACCAATTAATTTGTTAGTCGATCATCTTATTTCTTCTCGTATATATTTAAATTCATGTTATAAATAATTTACACGAGCTTCTTGACTGTAATCATCAAAAATTTCATACGACATTGACTGATATTTGCTATAATTTAGCTCACAATTTCTCAAGCAACATTTTCCCAATGGTTAAACTTAAAATATCGTATTATGATAAAATCAGTGGAATAATGTTGCATTATTTTAACTAAACAATTTTTCTGTAAAACGAATTATTGGCGCAAAATAATAATTAAATTATAGTGTATGAATAGCCAATGCATACGTAGTAAACAAATATGTAAATAGTATTACCTATTAAAAAACTGTATTACATTTTGTTGGTAATGCAGTGAATAATTTATATACCATCTATTTGCTTTACATAATTATGTATATGCCCTAATTTAAAGTAAACTATTTGAAAATTAATTATCATTAATGGATTATTTATTTCTGATCAATTTGACATTTGCATCAACCCATTCATTGTTACACAAAAATAAACATTTCATTAAAAATTCAAGTTTCACAAGTATGTGCATATATTTATATATTATGAATGTAAAAATTTAAAAGCATTAGAAAACTACGGGTATCTTTAGTGAAATACACGTACGTAAACCTTTAGGCCCGGATCCTATTGCAAGAGACATTATACATCAGAAGTGGGATATCTTTCCATGTTGGAAGTCCCCTGTAAATTAACAGCATTGTAGGAACTTATGCCGTTCAAAATATGCATTTTAACAAATAAAACTGTATTAAAATAAAATCATGAGAATAACACATGCCTAATTACTTTTTTGTAATTCCGTTTCATAATATCAAATAAACCAATCAGCGATAGCTTGTCACCTTTTTACGTTAATGCAAAAAATGACATGTAAACTTTACAGGATATTATATATTTCTTGAAAAATTGAAACTAAATTGCATTACAAAAAAATTATGTGATTCGCTGTAAAATTGTATTTTCCTTACATTCTGCGAAAAACCCAACCATTTTGTAATTTAACAGATAAATAGCTATTATGTCTATGTCTTATCAATGTTTTAGTTATTGTTTTGCTATTTGGTGTTTTAAATATGATAATTTTAAAATTAATAAAAGACTAATAAAAACATTAAAATTATAAAATTTGCGCTGAAAAATTTTGATTTATCCAAAGTTAAAATTATGATCTGCAATGTAAATGATTCTAGTTATATGTGTGGCACTGAAACACATTCGCAGAGTACATCTTTAGTTTTTCAATAATGCTACATCTTCGACACAGTTCATCGAGCATAACGCCGATTGTCATCATAATGTCGAAGCAGATGATAGTTTGTTTTCGTTCAGAAAGTGATCCTGGGATAAATAACTTTGACATGATCTTTAATATATATTTACTATGTCTCGACAAAGAATATCAATGTAGAGAAAATAGAGTTCTAGAAGCGAAACCATCAGAAATAACATAACCAGTCTCTTTCAAAAGAATGCATAATTTGAATAAATTGTATTTTTTTTTTAACTTATATATGATGAAAATAATAACTAACGTAATTATCGGTATTTTTTAATATTATAGATATTTTGTGGTTTTTGTGTTGCCTAGCAAGATATATTTTCTGAAATATTTTGTTGTTTAAAGTCAAGCGAAATAATACATAGCTTTACTAACAATACAAGAAAAACAAATAAAGTTTGAAAAGAATTGGCGACATTTGTTTGTCAGAGTTTAAAATGAAGACACCATAAAAAATTACGGCAATTTTTAAAAATAAACGGCGACTTACCCAATCTTGATAAATAATACAAATTTGCTAATAAGTTTGAGTTATTATTATTATGTTAAATATTTATGTTTAGTTAAAAATATAAGAAGTGCCTACTGCACTGTCCAGACAGAGCCGCAAAAAAAAAAAAACATAGTGAACTGTCGCATCTAGATTAGACGGAATATAGCAGACAATTCTAGCGGCCACTTCTCGAATCTGCCTAAAAACCACTGTCTAACAATTAGGAATTGTCAGTTAGGTATTGTTTTGGTTGGGTATTGTTCAAAAAGACAAACTATAACAATACCTAACTGACAATTTATAATTATTATTGGTAGACAGCGGTTTTTAGGTTCTGTTCGAAAAGTGACCTCTCTGCGCATGTGCGACAGTTTACTAAATTTTTGGGCTTTTTCTGGATGCACTATCCTACTACTACACTAGTAGACATTCCTAAAAATATAATTTAAAGTTAAGTTATAATGTGGAAGTACCTATACTTAAAAAACAATTATGTCACGACTAATGAATTTAACAAAGATTATAACTAATATGGATTAGGGCTCGTATACACAAATATGAAAGTTTCTGTCTCTAAAGACTTAAATTCAAAACAGAGCGAATCGCATTTCTTTTATGGAATTGAGACAATTTTGTTAATCTCGATTCTCCCGTAACTTTTGTTTTCATAAATTCAAATCATAAATATTTATATTCCGACCATAACTGCTTATATTAGATCACTTACAAAAATAGCAACTGTAACTCATTCTAGCGACGAAATAAGCAATTTGTGTGGAACATTTGGTTGCGTAGATAATGCGATTTGAGCAATTAGGGCCGACTGGTATATTGTTGCCGGCCGACATGCATTGAGATGGAACACACAGACACAGCACGGATGTCTTTAATCCGCCCCGTAATCATTATGATGATACGTCACGAATACAGAAACGAGGAACATTGAAAACGAAAGCTGGATAGATAATCGCCCCCGGATCATGCTAATTTTATAAGCGAAGTTTCTAATTGTGTTATTATTTTAAGAGGTTACAACGAATACATGAATAGCAAACCATTAAAGTAAGGTATTAGAATTGTTAATAAGGTAAGTAATATTTAAAGGTCCGGCAAACCTGAGGACATAAGTCAAAAAATACATTTATTTGTTATTATTGCAACGTGTTCGTTTTTCAAGAAGTCAACTTTGCTTGTTGACCGGCGAATATATTTCTTTAATAATCGCATACTCGACCTATTTTTGCAGAACTGATAATATTTAAAAAAAAAACATTTTTTGTTTTTCTTAATACCATACTGCTATTATGATATAACAGGACTAAAAACAATAGTGAAAAGATAAAAATAATGGTCGCCAGACGTTATTTTTTTATAACAGTTGCTTTAAGGATCAAGTGTTCCTAAAAAAATAACAGCATCTTGATGGACCGTTGTCAAGGATAATTTATAAACAGAGATTTGTTAACAGTGAATCTTTACCATGTATCCGGCCAGATCGACAGAGATAGTCATACATAATTCCGATTTGTTGTCTTTGTTTCCGTTACTTGTCAAATCTTTTGTTTGACAGGTTTGACAGATTTTAGGTTATTCCTGGTATCATCATGGAAATATAATTATTTTAATCATCGACCTTTAAACTAATAGATGCAGCGTACAATCAAAACGCCTGTCCCGCTATAACGGTGCAGACACAGTATCTCTATCCTTCAACATTACGGAAGTTAAGAAAACGCAGCAAAATAAAAAATTTGATTTGTCCCTAACTTGTTGTACTTGGTGCATAATCGCTAAGAGTATAGATTTAATTTTGTGCATAATTAGATTCATTATATATTTTTAATAAAATATATTACATAAATATTATATTATAGGGGACAAGTAATAATTAATAAGAACTTACATATAAAATGACACAGCTGGACCGCGTATGTACTGTTGACTGCACGAAATACACCGTTTCCCCATTATTTTGTCACATACACACCTCACAACACATACACGTATATATTGACAGAAATAATTGTAAATGTTCTCCAAAAAAGCAAATAATACACAAACAGTTACGAAACGTCAAATGTAGATTTTGACAATTATTTAGTGATAGAGAGCGATGTATAGAGGTTTACATATGACTGAAAAAGATGTACAATGAGTACGAACGCATGCGCAGTATACTTTAACTGAGAACTTCCGTACTGTTGAAGGACAGAATATATATTTATATCCTTCTATGTTGGAACAATATTCTAGCAATAAAGGAATAGGAGACACTTGGTCCATTAGTTTAAAGGTCGATGATTTTAATATACGGGGAATTTATTTTAACATGCAACATATGGTCACTCACTTCCATGGTTACTCGCTATTGTCAAAAAATGCAATGTAATATTTGTCCATTTTAAAATGCAACACGCAAAATTTGTAGTTTTGTATTATTAAAACAAATTTCCAATAAATTAGCCTACATACGATTAACAAAAAAATCAAAATATGAATGTTACACATCTTAACGAACTTTAGCGTACAAAAATTCATAACTTTCATGTAATAAATGTTAAAAAATATCCCCATTCACACTAAGGCAATATTCTAGTCGGTCATAATAAGATTTGACACCATTTGTGATGTGTTCTGGACGTATCTCCTGTGCTGCAATACTATTTATAATGTCGCATTTTAAAATGAACAAATAAACATGATATATTCTTTTATGTGTTCTAATTTAGCGTCGCATTGGTTGTATTCGTACTTATTTCACGTTTCATGACCAAATATTTTTAAACACAATTAATTTTTGACGTGAATTTGACAGATGTGAATATGGCAGATATGAATATCAAATTCACTTGTCTAAAGTGGAATTATCTATATCTTTCTCACTCACACTTCCTGTGTTCTCTCTTAATCTAGCCGGGTACACAAGAAATACATATATTGATATACACTTGCTCCATCCAGTAGTTAACAAATCCCTGTTTATAAATCAACAAAAAAGTTGTTTAGTATGACAGAAAGAGAAAAATTTTATTATTATTTTATTATTCCTAAATGACCTAAATGTTTAAAATTTATGCTATTACGAAAACGCTTGAACGCCACACGGCCGATATGAAAATAACGAACTTGGTTGATTATAAACAATACAATTTTTTTTATTAAAATGGTTGTTGTTTCCCTTACCGACGTACTCTTATTTCTTATATTACCTATAAGCAATAATCTATAGCATTTCAATCACTCAAAATCCTATTAGCCGTCAGGTCCCTACTCTGAGATAACCTATTTGTGTTTATTATCAAAATGATAAGTCACATATTATTTCCGCTTTCACCTGGTTTTGTGTAAACTGTGGATTAAAAAGATCGCCAGAAATTCTGGGGATCTTTACAGAATTGTATTGTCAACTGCCATAATTTCTTTTTGATCACTCTGTATAGATAGATTTATGAATTAGTTAACTAGATGAACTAATTCTCATACTTGTGCTTATTATTTGATTCTGGTGTTCTACAATTTGTGTTAATTATTAATTAAAAAATGTATTTTGTACGCCTGCACGTAGCAGGTACGTCTGGTACCAACCATACATTCCTATGACAAAGTTACTGAAATCATCGGCTCACGTTTGCATTATGTATGGTTTTGTAGGTTCGCTGGGTTTTGGATAGGACCCCTGCGCTTCGCCATCAAACAGCGTGCGCCTATCTACCGGTTGTTGATCACGTGTGAGGACCTTGAACTGCAAGCTTCCAAAGCTTTGAGCTTTGATTACGGGGTATGTGGGATTACTGAACAAATAAAACGGGGAGATTTGAGGCCAATGAGAGTTTTTTAAACGTGTTGCACTAGGGAGGGTGAAATATTGAACAAAAAGTGATGATAGTCGTTCGAAAAACATTATAACATGAAAAGATTAATAGTATATGCATGGACTGTTGTTGCAGTTTTCCCTTTTTTTATTGTTATTTGTAAAAATGTTATACCTTCTAATATCTGTTTACCAGCAAAAAATATTGGTGAAAGGCTTGAAGATAAATATATAAATATATCAAAATCAGGAATCATTGTTTTGACGTATTGATTTATGGAAAGAAAATGTTAAATACCTCGTATCGATGAAGGATTGAACTAGGTTATGTTTTCTTCGCTCTTTTCATCGGAGATTTCGCCATGTTCAAGAAGCACTTTAAAAAATGTATTTCCCGAGCCATCAGTCATAAATTCGATGTGTGAGGAAAATTTCCGCGTTTAGTTTTCCCGGAAAAATCTCGAATATAACGCAAGAGCCAGGGCTGTAAAATATCCACGGGTCTTTAAACAAAAATGAACAGTATTAGTAAATCTTCGAGCAGTTGGCAAAATAACTCCTTTTGTTCTGCTCTCGATGCGAAAAAGTTAGGGCCTTACAAATTCGTCCTCTGTCGGTTCTTAATGTGTTACAATCTGGCTTGTAGTATAGGCGTTTTATAAAATGACGAACAGGTTACTAGGTTTGTATATTTTTCGAAAAAAAAGCAATAATAATCTAGCCTAATTATAAAACTAAAATGGAGTCTTAAGGTAAAGTTATAACTAAAGAAAAAACCCCTTAACCTTAACAATAAATTTAAAAACTATATACGTATTTCGAGAACTAAGTTCTCATCATCAGTAGAAACTACAAAGTAAACACAGAGAAGTTAAGATTACTCAGCATGTAAACCATGCCAGAGGTCAAAACAGCTCTTCATCGAGCTGTTTTGACTTTGTAGTTTCTACTGATGATGAGAACTTAGTTCTCGAAATACGTATATAGTTTTTAAATTTATTGTTAAGGTTAAAGGGTTTTTTCTTTAGTTATAATCTAGCCTAACTTACAAAAGAAATGGAAAGCTTCTAATTTAGTAAGAATGTGTCTGATAAAGTGAACTTTCAAAGGTTTGTAACGAAAAGTTTACGGACATACCTTCATACAACATTTTTACTGAAAATGACTCCCCCAATATAAGGTTTTATAAAAAAAATATATCATCACGGCATATTACCCATTTCTGGGTGTGCCAGTATCTACAACATATCGTCGCGTTCAAGGCAAAACGGCCTAAGCGCCAAAAAATCGTAATTTGCGATTTTGGTACCGTTCGATAGATTGGCGTAACCTCCATCTATTAAACACAGTGGCATAAGTACGAAAAATTTATTTAAGTAGATATTTCACTTTGAAGTTGCGCAAGCGACAATCACAATTTTAATACGCAGGCTTAAAATGGCATAAGCTCCATTTCTACGTAGTTTCTTATGGGTGAATGCAGAGTGAAATGGCCCGAGTTATTGATGTCAAAGTAAGTGTTTTAAAAAATCTGCTTACTTTTAATGCAGTTAAGACATTAAAAATATATTTGTATAAAAGCGCAGACATTTTTTTGTGTCTCCTGGCTTATTATGTAAATGGCGCTTGTGTCGTTTTGCCTTGAACGCGACGATATGTAGACATCGGTAATGATGACGATATATATTGTACCGTTGCGTCACCTCACGGGCACTCATAGCTGGTGTGGAGAGTGCACCACAGGGGTCACTTTTGTGCCATTTAAAATTAGAAATATTTGGCGTCTGTCGGGATCGAACCTGGTTCCCCCATATTCGCGATCAGACACTCAGGCACGCGGCCATGGGACCCCATAAGGTTTTATTTATATTATATATCTCTTCAACTTCAATTTCAGAAATAATAAATTCAAATTCGGAAAAAATAAATTTAATTTCAGAAAAAGTAACTTTAATTTCAGAAAATTAAATTAAATTTCGGAAAAGGTAAATTGATATTTTCATATAATTTTTCTGAAATTGAAGTAAATTTTTCTGAAATTGAAGTTGAAAAGGTATAGATATTAAATTTCAAAGGAAACAATATAAACTGTAATTACTTTTATATAAGGGAAACAATTGAAGGCATACAATATTACTAATTAGCAGGTGTTCTTATATTTTTGGATAATATTGGATATTATTACGACTACACGCAAGACTTCATTGGTTGAATTATGCTTCCTGCTTTTCTTTTCATTATTTCGCCAACTCCGAATTGATTCAGAGGTTTGTTGAAATGCTGTATCTTAAAATTATATGAACATAACTTATAAAGATCATTGTGTCTAATACAATTTTAAAATTTTGTAATAAAATTCATCAGTATTTTTGTATATTTACCGTTAGGTAAGACATGTTTCATCTTTTCTTGTAAAACTGTTTTTCGCTAATATTGCTTTAATCCCGAAACGTCCACGGTTGCGGTATTTCGCTACCGATAAAGCGTCTCTGAGTTTTACAGATCACTTCTCTGCCAGTTTTTGGGACGGCTTTTTCTCTGGCAAAAGGAGAGTTTTTCCTGAGAAGATGCATGTTCGCCGTCCAAGTTATTGCCGGGCATGCATATATTGTCTAGAAAATTGTATACATAAAAAAGGTAACATTTACGAACTTTTCTTGTTACCTTGGTTACTTGTTGTTTTTGTTATTTCACATATTTATGTCAATTTTTTCCCCTGAAGAAGGCACCAGGTTATGGTGCCGAAACGTTGGGTTTTAATAATAAATAAATTCAGAACTTAAACTAAAAAAGGTAGTATTATTCCAATTATTAATATGAGTTCTGAAAGATATTTTAATAACATGATTTGTTTAATTAGTGCGCTTCAATTTCAGAGCATAGTGTGTTCCTGCAAAACCCTAAAATCTAATTCCTAAAATCCTAAATAAATCACTAGATTTAGGGCATATAAATTTAGGATTTAGATATTACTTATGGCCGTCTGCACCAATGTAACTTAAATATTAAACTCGGCTTAAATTGACAATATTATTAGCTTAAAATTTAAGCCTTGTTGGTGCAAATGGGCATGAGACACAATATTTTAGGTTGCCAAATATGTAGGCCCAAATTTATGGCAAGAAACTTATGAAATAACTATCTAAGTTGTATGAAGTTTTTCCTCTGTTATCCTCTTGTCTACATACCCTTTCTTTAGAGGATAAACAAGTAGGATCTCTGCAAAACATCTTCTTCTTATAGGCATCATCCTCAACATGTAGCAAGCAGGACGACGAAATGAAAAGCGATTGGCTATACGAGTAATGTATCCTTGGGATATTTCAGCCCACCAATCCGATAATTCCTAGTATAGAGTGCGGATATACTTTTAATATTCCGCCTTAATAACTGATTTGTACCCTAGGGAGCAGCGAAAAACATTCAGGCTTCGAAATGGACATCCGAGGAATAATAATAACGCAAACAGGCAGCAGGCGTTGAGCCGCTGTTCTGCTGTTTCACCCAACAACGATATATCATCCAGCCAACTTGACTTGAATGCCAAAATGGGAATCAATTCTTGATTAACTTTTGCAAGGGGTATTAGTAGATGTTGCAGGTTCTTTTCAGCGCAAATGGCGGAGGGAGTGTAATGTATTGCGTGTCTTAATAATGTACTTCAGATTGAAATTTTACATTAATCAATCATCTTTTGTTTTTGTAATAATACAGTGATTGTGATATTTTTTCATGGATAATATACTATGTTTAAAAAGTGATTAAAATTGTACATGTCACGGTAATGAGTTAGTATTTCATTTGCGATAACGTGAAATAAAAGAAAGGAGATTGATTGCTGTTAAATATACAGTTACAAAATTATTTTGTCCATTTGATGTGTATGAAACATTGCCATGAAACATGTAATTTAACACACAAAAATTGAAGTGTCCAAAAATCAAATTATTAGGAAACAAAAAACTTTTGCATTTCATAACATTTCAATGTGTGACCGAATATGCTAAATCTTCTCCGTACATACATACACACACACACATACACACATACAGACATCATCGTGAAAATGTTAAAAATGGATTCTAGGGACCTTAAAACGTGGTCATTTACTAAAATCTCGATATGAGATTTTTAGCACGATCCCTATACCTCCCTTACCAAGGGTAGCAGGAGGTAATAAAAAAATTGAGAATTAAAAACTATGCAATATTAGTTTAAAATTTATTTTATTTTCGAAGAAAACGCAAATGAAAATTTTAATTGAAATATCTTTTGGGAACCTTCGTGGATTCGATGTCGAATAATTTCAGGTATAAATGTTCCATATATTTGTTTCAAAAATGTATAATGTTGGTACTCTTGCTTTTTCACTTTATAATTTTACAATTTTTGTCTTCCCTGCAGAGCTACACCTGTCGCCATGGTGAAATAAATATAAGAAGAAGAATTTATATTTTTAATTTCTTTTATTTTCATCATCATGTACAATAGTTCTTATTGTAAAACTGTTAAGTATTTCAAATTTATATTTCATGTTTCCTTACAAAAACAGATAAAATTTTAAAATTCTTACAGCGTACTCATCTTTCGAAAATATCCCTGTTTGTTTATCCTAAAGCTCTTCTCTTCCGACCAGCACAATGATTTAGAAACCGATTGGTTGAAGTAAGCTTAGCATTATTGATACATCACTTTTATCTCTACCCTGTCCACGAGTTTATTCGCTTACTTTACGACAGTATTCACACTTCAGAAGACACCTATAAACTTCTTCATATAACTCGGCGAGGTATCGAAGAGTGCTGTGCATGAGATGCGTATCGCTCTTGTTCAACTGTTCAGCGCCCTTGGACGATGTCGGTTGCTATAGTATTTATTTTACAAGTGAAATATGGAGAAGATATGCACATTTTTGCTGCTGATCGAAAAACATATCTTTATTCATGGAATTCTATGCTGTTTCTAAGAGAATCTTAGTTCTTTGCCATGAAGGAATAAAAGAAAATCTATGATCGTGTTAATAATATTTTGTTCCTTCGATAAAAGTAATTAAGAATTGATTTACAATTTCATCATTGTAATATACAAATATTTGCAATTTGTAGAATCTGTTATGAGTAATGAATTACTAACTTTGTGTACATACTTAATAATTATGAAATTAATCTAGATAATGAGCTCCATGATGAAAACTGCCAAATGTAATGAGATTTTTTTAGATGATTGTGAATTGTAGAAGGCTAACAATGACCATAACATTTTTAATTTAACTATCCGTTATTGATTTAATGGCATTTAACTGCATGCAGCTAATGGCATTTAAATATTTAACAATGGTTAAATGGCAGTATTGAATGGAATGTTTAACTGCAATATTAATTGTACTACTGCACAAATAATCTCCGTTCGATGGTCATTTAAACCCAACTTAAATATTGATCTCCAATTGCTGCTCGTTTGCTAAGCTATATTAATTGCATTAGATATTTACTTCGCCTGTATTACATATGAGAGTTTGCACTACATACTTCAATTATATTTGAAACAAATTAGAAATCTAATATTTTTGATTAAATGTTTAAATTGAGGAATTTAAAGTAGAATCATACCATAGGAGGAAGGCGAAAGAGAAGATGGCAGGACAGGAATGAGCAAAAGAGAAGATGGAAGAACAGGAATGAGCGAAAGAGAAGTTTAAAAAACAGTGACCCCTAATAAAATTGGAGAAAGCTGAAGAAGAAAGAAAGAATTGTCAAATGCAATTTACATAGTGTATGTTCATGTCATAATATTATTGGAATTATAGAATCTTTCAAAGGAACTTTTGGTATGGAATTTGTAAAAAAATAGTATGTGTTCGTGTTAAAATTTTATTGAATATATAGAATATTTTCCAAGGAACTTTTTTATAGCATTTATCCAACTTTATTTCAATACTTTTGTTTCTAAAAATTCACACAGTTGTTCAAATACTCCAAAAATGCGTATACTTACGTAAAATGCTCTTCACAATAAAATAATATTACTACCAAGTTTATATCTCTATCCTTTTTTGTATTATTGCCCCAAAAGTCAATATACCCGATATTTAGATAAAAACTTCAAAATTTTCAAAAATCTAATTTTTATTTATCTAGATACTTCTTAATGCGCTGATTCCAAATTTTGAAACCGCAGGTCGATATCTCGTTTCGTTCTCGAGATATTTAGATTCAAAGTTTTGCTCAAACCTGCCCGTTTTTGGGTATTAACCCAAAAATGGGTTGAAATATTAATTTGGCGACAACACCATTTGATTCTACGGGAAAAATTACATAAGTACACCAATTTTCATAATGTTTGTCCAACTGGTTCATTTTTTATGAATAAAAGCTTGAAAACCCCTGAAAACTGCCAAAATCTGAAAAAATCGTAAGGGGTACACCTTAGATTTTTGCGATTTTTGGCCATTTTCTGTTATTTTGCTTTAGAGATTGTATGCCGTGTTCAAAAATTCTGAAAATTAGTGTACTTATGTAATTTTTCCCGTAGAATCGAATGGTGATGTCGCCAAATTCATATCACGACCCATTTTTGGGTTAATACCCAAAAACGGGCAGTTTTGAGCAAAACTTTGAATCTAAATATCTCGAAAACGAAACGAGATATCGACCTGCGGTTTCAAAATTTGAAATCAGCGCATTGAGAAGTATGTAGATACATAAAAATTAGATTTTTGAAAATTTTGAAATTTTTATCTAAATTTGGGGTATATTGACTTTTGGGGCAATAATTCAAAAATGGGTAGTAATATTATTTGATTGTAAAGAGAATGTTACATAAGTATACGCATTTTTAGAGTATTTATATATGAGTACATAATGCATATTCATGTGATAATTTTATTGGATTTATAGAATATTTTTCAATGAACTTTCTGTATGGAATTTGTAAAAAATTGTATTATGTTGGTGTTACAATTTTACTGGATATGTAGAATCTTTTTCAATGAACTTTTGGTATGTGATCTGCACAAAATACATGAAATTAACGAAAGGTCTTGTGCTGGTCACAACAAATTTTTTAACATACGATTGTTTTTAAACAGTGGGATAGCAAATTTCATGTACTTTTCAAATTTGAAAAGATATATGGTGTGTTCCATTTGAAAATTAAAAGTTGCTATTAATTGCTCGAAAACCGGAAGTTATAATATTGAACCACTTCCGACATTTTATAGAGTTAATATAATATAATTTATGTTACGTAGTTAAAATCGTTAAAAATAATAATAAGCGAGATATTTGCTAGTTAGTTTAAAAACGGATAGCTTGTACCTATATGATCAATACATATTCCACATATCTCGTCACATATTTGTGATATGCCAATTAATTTCAATTCATATATGAATTACGGGCAGCTAACTTTGGACTGAGCTTTGAGCAAAGCACTTTAAATTAAAATTCAAAAAGAAAGTTTTCTATTTACAATTTAAATTGTCTGATTCATTTCTTGTTCCACCACCCTTTGAACCACACCTTTTATTAAGAGCAATTTATATTTATATATCCATACATCACAAGAACCTTACCCAATCAATTATTTTGTATTGACCACAAATACCAAATAACCTTTAGAGCATTCTAATCTAATTATCCTTTATTTCATTTGTAGTACCTACCGTACTTTAATATGCAAATAGCAGATTGTAAACATCTTAAAAGTAAAACCTGCTTGGTATGCATTGACTTTCCTATTTCGTTTCTTCCTATCAACTGAAGCCCAAATCTTTCGAAATCTGTAAAGCTTAATAAAAGTTGTCCTATTTCGTATGTAGTTAGCCTGATCTACTACTTATTTCATTATGAATATTGGTACACTTATGTAATTTTGTCCATATAATCGAATAGTCGTGTCGCCAAATTTATATCTAGACCCATTTTTAGGTTATTACCCAAAAATGGGCAGTATTTTTTTATGAAAATTTAGCGAAGAAAAATGAAGACCAAAAATATAAATGCCATGTCAGTGTTATACATAACAATTTTTATTTATTTTGTATTACATATTTATTTTTGTAAACTGTATTATTAGTATAATGTTTACAATAAGTTGTAGTTAACAATTATTGTTTACAATATTAATAAACAATGAAATACTTTTAATCTGTACACTCTTATAATGCATATAACCAAATATGTTATTTATTATAATAAAGAAATTGATAATATGTACAATATTATATTTATTAAACCTCCAAAAACATATAATAACAATATTTAATTGAAAAATTATTATACATAGTCAAATTTTGAAGAAATTCCAATGTACATTTTATGGTATTTAGGCGCCAGCGCCTACCATATTTCGCATACCACAAATACTTTGTTAATAACAAGCAAGACGTATTCAGGAAATTTTATGCTAGCTAATATTTCAGTATATCTTCTGTTAAAAACAAGTTCGATAATATATTTTGTATTTTTTGTAAACTATTGTCTTACCGTTATTGAAATACATATGAATTACACACCGAAAAACTGTTAAACATTTTATGAAAACAATAATTTTTGATTACGGTTCTGGATTTCATGAAGGTCAGAAATGTTAATGTTTAACAGGTGGCGACATATTGTGCAACGGTGGTTGCAAATAGAACTAATTATATATAAAATGGACAACAAATGTTTATTTTATATTATAATATAAATAATATCTTCTTTAGTCTAATACCTATGAATATATTAGTTAAATAATATTATCCAAATATAAATTTAAATACATGTACAGTAAAACATCTGTCTCCAAATTTGATTTTTTTAAGACAGATAGCAGCACATCAAATTGTTTAATGTTTTCCAGTGCAGGAGTTTTCTGTAAGGGGCTTGGATTTAATTTGCATTTAAATGTTCATATAAACAATATTCCCATAGCAAAAAATTTGTATCGACAGGTATGGTAAGGAATTAGTTTGACATTCTACGATCGAAAAATCAATAACATTGATCATGCGCAGTAGATTAAATTCAAATTATGTATTTATTTATTAACAGCATTTATTTTGGATATAAATAATTATTTGTATGTGGATGCATATAAACTTGAATAACTTTTGTACTTTTAAGAATATTTGAATGAAAATTAGTACACATATGCACGTTAACCCGAGGAATCGATTTTTGATAAAATTAAATTCGTATCTCATGCCCATAAATGGGTATATATTTACTACCCGAAAATGGGAGGAAATGGAATTTTTTTCTATAGCACCATTAGATTCTTCGTACTTTCTTATATAAACATCCCAGTTTTCAAATTTTTTTCTTAATGGATCTAAGTACCATGAAAAATTTGTAAAACCATTTTTGAGTAGCGATTTAGATACCATTGTTGATAAGTACTACATTTAAAACTGGACCATTCAATTAGGTAGTAACCCAAAAATGGGCAGTTTTGATCAAAACTTTGAATATAAATATCTCGAGAACGAAAAGAGATATCGACCTGCGGTTTCAAAATTTGGAATCAGGGCATTAAGAAGTATCTAGATACATATTATTTTTAATTAGATTTTTGAAAATTTTGAAGTTTTTATCTAAATATGGGGTAGGTATGTTGACTTTGGGGCAATAATTCCGCTAACTGTAGGTTACGTTAACTACATTTTTAGATATAATGTCTTAATAAAAACTCTGCGTTTCTTGGGATCTCAGCCCTTTTGGGTGGTAACTCTGGTATTGAAATAGCAGGTTCCAGGTTGTAAAGATTTTAAAAGTAAAACCTGCTTGGTATGCGTTCGCCATCGCACCGCCGGTTGCCAGTTCCGTTTCTTGTCGTCTATTTCGTCCGCTGTCCGCAGCTGAATGGAATTTTGGTCATTCGTTTCCCGACACAATGCGCCCTCTGTCGCAGATGGGATTTCTGCATGTAGGCTGTACATCAAACGAAATGTGATTTCATAGGTGCAGAGGGATGAAAAGAACGCGTATCGTCGAGAGATCGGTTTTCTTATTTATGTACACTTGTATGGAATACGACCGCTTTTGTCAGGTTATTTCATTATATGTGTTAAATTTTTCGAAGGGTATTGGTGTGTTCTAAGGATTCTCAAAAAGATTTTACACACACACACACACACACACACACACACACACACACACACACACACACACACACACTGTATATATATAAATTTATACCTGTTTGTGGGTGTGACAAAAATATATAAAAAAAATTGTTTAAAATTAAATTTTATAAAAATTTATCAGATATTTATTTTTAAAAATACACAATTTTGAGTTACGTTCTTCTTTCTATCTTGTGGAGCCGAATGTTGCATACACATCTGAACAGAAAATATTCTTCATCCCTTAATAACTTTAACAAAAACATGGAAACTGTGCATCTCGACCCAGTTTTGAGTAGAAAATATCTACCCATTTAAGGGTTGAAGAAACGATTCTACTTTTATCATAAATCGATTCCTCGCGTGAAAATACATAGGTATATAAATTTTTGTTAATTTTCTCTAAAGGATATACTAAGTATTTGAACTTGTATTTGCCTTAAATTTTCGGAATATTGTTGGCGACTGACGTGTCGCTTGCGCACAAAAAATTCGAAGATTTGCGGTAAAATTCAAAGTGTGTTCATTTAAAATTTCTTCAATTTAAAAATTTGAATATTGGTACATTTATGAAAGAATATACGTAGAATCGGATGGTGGAGTCGAAAATTGTTTATCTCTACCCAATTTTGGGTGGAGATATCTACCTATTTAGGGGTTTGAGGTACGTCTTTAATTTTACGAAAAATCGATTCTTTGGGTCATAGTACACATGTTTATTAATTTTTGTTAAAATATTACAGCAGATAATTTAATAATATCAGATCTTAATTTTCACGTCATTGACCCTAAATGTGTAGCATTTAGAATCTTATATTACTGTAACAGTACTATAATTTTAAAATTGGTAGACATGTATAAAAAATATGTAGATTCGAATGGTGAAGTCGACATTTGTGTACCTCTACCCAGTTTTGGGTAGCATATATCTACCCATTTAAGGGTTGAAGATAGGGGTTTAATTTTTCAAAAATAGATTTCTTGATTTAAAATGCATATATACAGTAATTTTTATCAAAATAATTTGAATGGTCCAGTTTTAAATGTAATACTTATCAACAATGGTGTCTAAATCGCTACTCAAAAATGGTTTTACAAATTTGTTCATGGTACTTAGATCCATTAAGAAGAATATTTGAAAACTGGGATGTTTATATAAGAAAGTACGAAGAATCTAACGGTGCTATAGAAAAAATTCCGTTTTTTCCCATTTTCGGGTAGTAAATATATACCCATTTATGGTTATGAGATACGGATTTAATTTTATCAAAAATCGATTCCTCGGGTCAAAGTACATATGTGTACCAATTTTCATTTAAATATTCTTAAAAGTAAAAAAGTTATTCAAGTTTATATGCACCCACATACAAATAATTATTTATACCCAAAATACATGCTGTTAATAAATAAATACATAATTTGAATTTAATCTACTGCGCATGATCAATGTTATTGATTTTTCGATCGTAGAATGTCAAACTGATTCCGTACCATACCTGTCGGTACAATTTTTTTGCTATGGGAATATTGTTTATATGAATATTTAAATGCAAATTAAATTCAAGCCCCTTTCAGAAAACTCCTGCACTGGAAAACATTAAACAATTTGATGTGCTGCTATCTGTCTTAAAAAAATCAAATTTGGAGACAGATGTTTTACTGTACATGTATTTAAATTTATGTTTGGATAATATTATTTAACTAATATGTTCATAGGTATTCGACTATAGAAGATATTATTTATATTATAATATAAAATATACATTTGTTGTCCATTTTATACATAATTAGTTCTATTTGCAACCACCGTTGCACAATATGTCGCCACCTGTTAAACATTAACATTTCTGACCTTCATGAAATCCAGAACCGTAATCAAAAATTATTGTTTTCATAAAATGTTTAACAGTTTTTTGGGGTGTAATTCATATGTATTTCAATAAAGGTAAGTCAATAGTTTACAAAAAATACAAAATAAATTATTGTACTTGTTTTTAACAGAAGATATACTGAAATATTAGCTAGCATAAAATTTCCTGAATACGTCTTGCTTGTTATTAACAAAGCATTTGTGGTATGCGAAATATGATAGGCGCTGGCGCCTAAATACCATAAAATGTACATTGGAATTTCTTCAAAATTTGACTATGTATAATAATTTTTCAACTAAATATTATTATTATATGTTTTTTAGAGGTTTAATAAATATAATAATGTACATATTATCAATTTTTTTATTATAATAAATAACATATTTGGTTATATGCATTATAAGAGTGTACAGATTAAAAGTATTTCATTGTTTATTAATATTGTAAACAATAATTGTTAACTACAACTTATTGTAAACATTATACTAATAATACAGTTTACAGAAATAAATATGTAATACAAAATAAATAAAAATTGTTATGTATAACACTGACATGGCATTTTCATTTTTCTTCGCTAAATTTTCATAAAAAGTTAATATGTTATAAAAGATTCAGCATGAAATTTTGAGTATAAAAATAACAAAACTATAAACTATAATTATAATATATTGTTAATACCTTATACATTTCATTTGACACTTAAATTTTGTTCAATTTCAATTCTCAGTACAAAATTTTCACTAAAAGTTAATAAATTTTACATCAGCAGATTCAGTGTGAAGCACTGAGTAAAATAATACTAAATACTTATACTAAAATACTAAATTAACACTAAAATTAGTCATCTAGTCTTTGTTCAGGGTTATTCATCATATTTTGTTGTTTAATGTCATCTGTTTGTGTTTTGTCTTCTTCGATTCGTCCCACATTCTTCGTCTACATAAATACAACCCCTGGAGTTTAATCCTGCGATATTTCATCCCTTAAACAACAGTAATCTTCGTTGGATAACTCCAAACATAATAATAAACTTTGTTTTCTATCAAAACCTGTTCTAAAAACCGTTTTTTAAGTAGTTGTTATGAAACCGGTTCTAAAAGCCGACTTTTATAACTAGTTCGCTTCTACAAACCGGTTTTTCAAGTTTATTACTCGCTCCAAACTGGTTCATTTTATTATCCACAACTATTGGAAACTGATTTCATGCCCTGAAATATATTTAATTTGCATATCCATTGTTTAAACAAATGTTTTCTTACTAAATATCATCTTGTAATCAAATAAAAACTGATTAAATTAGTTTTGTTTTCTGTTCCAATTATGTACATTTGTTTATACATTATTGTCGACAGCTGTCATTTGAAATTTCAGGTTATAAAAATTGTTATTAACAATTGATAAAATATTAGTTGTTATTAATTTCCGATGCATAAAATTGACGAACATATTCAAGAAAATTAATTAAACAAATTAAAATACGTGTTTAATAAATTGTTGTTAACAATATTAATTGAGGATTTTCCCTAGAGATGGCATTACCAGTATTGTTTTGGATGATCTAACTTAAAATTTATCGATTTTGAACAATATTTAATATAAATATTTGCAGGATACGTGGACGTATGAAAAATATAGTTCATAAGTTTCACCATAGAGTACAGCAGCAGTAATGTCTTGGTGTTAATAATTTTGAGAAAATCTATTTTTTGGCTAAACTAATAATATTTCGACTGTTTGTCACACGGAAAAATATTTGTAATTAAAAATAAAAGGTAGTCTGATTGAAACTTTTTTTATATTCGTTTTAATTTCAGAGATAATGAATAAAAATTGAAATCAATTTATATCTGGCAAACAATTTTTTTAACAAATTAATTTTAATAACAAACTCCATTTATTAATTTGCGCATAGTTCTTGAGAAAATGATATATTTATTTAAACATTTTTATCTTTAAAAATATCTGTGTAATTAAGATTATTGTAAAAATAATGAAAATAGACTATTTTGAGAAAATTTTATTTGTAACTTTTTTCTAATTAATGCCTCAGATTCGAGATAATAATTTCTGAAAATTAATAATAAAATATTCACAAAGTCGAATCATTGTTTATAATTTTTGTCAATAGGTGGCTATACCAATATTATATTGGAATTATTGATTAATAAATTATTAAATAACTGCTTTATTTCTCGTTTTAAAAAAATGTTTATTTGAAGATAATTACTCGGAATTAAAAGTTACATAATAATATCGTTTTATATATACATTACAACAAATTATAATATATCTTTGAATTATTTTATTTTGTGGTGTTATTTATAATTATTGCCAATTATTGCCTAAGGCCTAAGCAAAACATTTGCTGAACCACGACCTTTGCGTTGTAAAAAACAATATATGTATTAATATAAAAATTTCATACTTGCATATTGAAATATTTATTACATAATTTTGGTATAATATGAAAACTAGTGGATATTTTATCTTTTACTACTATTATTCCAAAATACATTTCAACAGGATTACAGTGTAATGAATTTCATAGTTACATTATTAATGCTATGGATAAAAATGATCTTTTTTGTAATATAGCAAATAATTTAGCTTGTTATAATTATGACAAAATATTTCCGAAGATTTATCCTGTCACATCCAATTTGCACATAATTTCAATTAATTTGTGCCCCCATGTATTTTTGATGTATTTCATCATTGACATAAATTGTCAGATTAATGTACAATTAATTTTCGTTTCATACTGGCTTTATTAAAAATGTGTAACAATGTAATACATAATTACATACATGACATAATTTGTAAAATTTTAGATTTATATTTTGAAAACATTTTCATACGGAAAAAGAATATGTTTTTATTTTTACTTAAAATATACATATTTGATTTTAAATTTGAGATATTTTTTATCAACTGGGCCGGAAATAAATGGCAATATGTGTATTTTTGACCGGTACGCATCAATTTAATTTTGATTGATGGGAGGCACTGGCATGCCAATCAAAATAATATTTTTCAATGTTGGTACGGTTTCCACAGCTATATTAATTTTTAACTGATCTATGTGTACTTTATTCCGTCTTACCCAGTGGCGTCTCGTGGGTAGGAGCTACGGGGCTGCGACCCTTTAGTTTTGCTTACGAGAATTGGGTTTTTATTTCATTTTGCTTTATATTCATAATGTATAACTAAGTGTTTTTGAAACATTATTTATAACAGACGTGTCTGGTCGCGAACCTGGGGTACCGGGTTCGATCCCGACTGACGACACTTATTTCGAATTTCAAATGGCACAAAAGTGACCCCTGTGGTGCACTCTCCACGCCAGCAATGAGTGCTTGTAAGGTGACGCCTGGTAAGCGCCCGCACGGTACAAATATGTTATCATCACTACCGATATCTGCGATAAAGCAGATTGACACACCCAGAAATAGGTAATATGCCGAGATGATATATTTATTTATTTATTTATTTCTGATTTCTGAGTGCGCCAATTAGAGATGCATTCGGGCCGAGCCGGGCCGTGCTTTGAGGTTTGGATCGACTCGGCTCGAAAATAAAAATTACCGGCCCGACTCGAAGATCGACTCGACAAAAAAATTAACTAGCCCGGCTCGAAAATTGACTCGAAATCGGGCCAGGCTTCGGGCCGGGCCGGGCTAAAGCTCGAAATTGGGTGTATCCGGCATTCCTAATGTTGATTTTTATGATTCTATGTTTAACTTTTTTCGTATCAAACTTATAAAAAACCTCTACATTCTTATAACTTTCAACATTAGTTAACATAAGAAGTTAAAAAAGAGACCCTTCTAGTGTAAGATTGTTATAAAAATTACAGACCTACGAGTATTTAACACTTTGTTTACCAAAGAATTTAAACTAATTTCTCACAAATCTTATATAAAAAAATATAATTTACATAAGGATTTTTTATCTAACTTTGTTCTGCTCGAAAATAGGACAAAAAATCATTATGGTAGGAACAAAAATCACTTCCATTTAAGTATACGAGTAATAACAATAATAATAGCAACATCACAATATAATTATTATGCTTTAATGAATAACCATGAATTCTTGAAATAAAATAATACATTTTTATTTATTAATATGTGAAGTGTGTTATTATTAAATCATTTTGATCCTTTTAAACTTCATCCATTTTCATTCAAATATTAAGGAAACAGTGCATTTGATTGAACTATAAGATTTTTTGGGCCGGCCCGAAAAGCTCGAATTTTCGGGCCGGGCCAAAATTAACAGTCCGACTCGCCTCGATTTTTGAAAATGATTAGCCCGATTCGGCCCGATAAAAATATCTTCGGCCCGGCTCGATGATCGACTCGAAATCGAGGCGGACTTCGGGCCGGGTCGGGCCAAAGCTCGAAATCGAGTGCATCTCTAGCGCCAATCTGCATTTCAAAAATTTTGCTAATATTTACTACAACAATATTTTGTAGTAGATAGAGATACATTCTAATTTGGTAAAGAGAGTTTACTGTAAGGATCACGGCAACTGAATTAGACTATATTCGAACTCGAATTTTTATTGTTAGACATTTTTTCGACCCTTTTGTACTATGCAATATTTTCCCTTACAGGTAGAAAATGCAAAAAGTTTTCCTACTTCTATAAAAATTTAAAAACTAAAATTGATATTCAAATATCTCTAGGGCCGTTTCTCAATAAAAAGAGCTACAAAGTTTTTCACAAAATTCAATTTAGAAACAAAACAAAACATATTTCCATTAATATTTCTTGTATAGATACGAACATCAGATTAATCTGAGTGGTCGCAAAAACGGATACAAATATTTCATTCTCGCCCTGGTTTCATTTGAAAATATTTCAGGGCACGCATGAAAGAATGAAAAAGTAAATAGCGGGACTTTTTAATAGAGCAGTTCCGTGGACAGGAGATACGGCAAAAACACCGCGTTTCGAATATTTTGAAGCATTTTTCTGGAATTTCCCTTTGCGAGGAATTATTCTTGCAAAAAACAGATCGATCCTGAAGTACAGCCATGCATAACTAGTATAACATTGCTGGAATGTTTTAAAAAGATTTGTACGTTTGATAACATTTTTTGTGTTGCTCAGTATAATGAACAAGATAAAATACAAAATCCGTAATGGAATATTTAAATTGTACACTGTATTGTAAAAATGATACTATAGATTAAACAATAGTTCAATTTCAATATTATTTGCAATTAAAGTAACGTGCAAATACACATTTTTGTTGATGATTGCACTTTCGGTTGTAATATCTATTGTGATTTTTAGCACGATCCCTGTACCTCCCTTACCTAGGGTAGCGGTATAAACATTTTCATGTTTGATAAAATTGTTTCTAGTTTATTGAGTTATCAAAATGTATGAAAGATTTGTTTTATACACAATAAATTTTTCCAAGGGTTTAAACTGTTATATTACTGTGGTAATATGCACCCCCCCTGTTTTAAGAATTTTATGTATTTTGAAGTTTTAAAGAATTTTATAGTTATATATTTAATATCTTTCTAAATTATTGCTTAATAAAGTTTTCGAAATATATTTTTGATAACAAAATTGTGGGTGTATTACCCACATAACAAAAGAAAAGTTGTAAAAGACCTTAGGAAATTTATGTTTATTGAAAAATAAATTTCTTTCAAGAATTAGAAAAAAATGTATTAAAACATAATATATTTGACGCGAGACATTAGGACTCAAAGTATATACTCTTAATCAAGGATGGTTAAGCTATGACTAAAATATCAAATTCAATTGTTTTTTTTTTTAATTATCGCCATATAATAATTTTAAATGGTAGCCATGATAATTAGTAAGGACGACTACAATTTTCAGTTAATACTACCAGTTTATATGTTTTCAACAATAGACGAATATGATTTATTGTGTAAACTGCTGTTTAATATATGCAAAATATGCAAAATGATATAAATATGTGTTTGAATACATGTACTCGTAATTATTATTTCCAATTTGATGATACTTGGAAAATGATTATAATATAAATTGAAAATATTTCATTATATGTAGTAATGAAACTAACTGAAATGTAATATGCCAAAAGTGTACTAGTATTACAACTTATATTTAATAGAAATTCAAAATATTTCTTTTAGTATTATGAATGTTTCATACAACATAAAACATTCCCTTTTTCCAAAAATTTCGAATTTCTCTTAAATTAGATTGACTGAGATTTAATGCGTACAAAAAAGATGTTTCTGTGCAATAAATAATAGTTTTAAAGTTAAATTTTTTTAACAAGATAAAAGTAGCAGCAATTGTTTGGAATTAATATTAATTATATGATTATTTGGTATATATTAAATTTTATGTCCATCGTTGTTAGGTATTATCAGGAACGCTATGTAAAAATAAATTTCATGTATTTTGTTGCCTAGTAACTGTCAATATAATAAAGCTTTTAATGCTAATCCGCGAAAATTAAAATTATTTATATAAAATTATTAGTTGGTTCAGTAAAATAGAAGCTTACTAAACAAATATCATAAATACATTCAAAATAGACAAATAATAATTCGCCACATATATATACTGTAATAAAAGACAAAAAAATGTAATCCTATACTAATATAAACAAATAAATATATCATCACGGCATTTTACCCATTTCTGGGTGTGTTAGTATCTACAACACATGCATACATCGGTAATGATGACGATATATTTAACGGGCACTCATGGCTGGTGGGTTGAGAGTGCACCACAGGGGTCACTTTTGTGCAATTTAAAATTGGAAATATTTGGCGTCTAATATAATAAATGCGAAAGTAACTCTGTCTGTCTATTACGTTTTCACGCCTAAACCGCTGGACTAATTTAGATGAATTTTGGTAAAAAGATAGATTGGACTTTGGTGAAGCACATAGGTTACCTTTTGTTGCGAAAATAAAACTTGAAGGGGTGAAATAGGGGATGAAAGTTTGTTTGGAGAACCCATCATTTCTCAAGTTGAGGATATAAAAATTATTATTTATGCTTTTGGTAAGAAATAAAGAGTGTTATAGCATTTTTGAAAAATCATCCCTCAAGGCGGTACAATAGAGGATGATTTCAATTATTTTTTATTTTTGTATCTACAATTAAGTTTTAACCGTTAGCAGATTTTCGATATTTGTCGGAGACATAGCTTGCATCATATGTACATAAGTAAAAGTACCTACCCGAGACATATTTAGAATAGGGCGCTGTTAGGTGCGGTGCGGGGATCGGGTGGGCATCATTTAGATATGATAGTATTTATTGTTGTCTCTGTCATTTTATAAGATATATCATTTACCCGTAAAAAGTCACCAAATGATCTGTCATTTGTCGCAACATTAATTTAAAGTCAATGGTTACTTACAGTTTCGTAAACCCTTAAACTCGTTTTATTTTCCTTTTCAAATCAATTCCCCTTTCATCGTTTAATCTAAAGTGTTTTAAGTGTTGAAACCAAAATTTTCCCGCTTGAAAGTCCCAAGAAAAGCGATTCTTCAATCCTTAAGTTAGCGCAACGCCAGAAGGAAAACATATAAAGAGTAATTAATCCTGCGATCATTGTCCTTGTTTCCTGCCCCGGGGGACCCAGCTGAGCTCCTGCTCCCTGCTTGTCTTGTGCAGGAATATCGAGTTCAAGCAACTCAATCATTTCCTTGTAATTCATAATCCAATTTCGAATTGGGAACAGCAAACTTTTTCGTTTTACGCGATAAAATTTGTTATTATAAAGAAAATATTTCTTTTCAAAGCAGTTGAAAAGTTTTAATATAATTTTGAGGGGATTTCGGGAATCCGTCACTTTGCTTTTTGGAGAATTACTGGTCTTCTGAAAAGTTTTGTTATTTTTGGATGAAATTAGTGTGAAGTGAGGATGTGAATTAGGAATTAGAAGTTCAATGTTTTTCTTTTATAGAGCTGGTGTTAGCTGTTTAAGTTTCTCACACGCGTATAGTTTTTATGATTAAGTTTACGACATCACACAAACTAGTAACATCGATTTCATTAACTGTTTTATGTTCTCTTCAGTTTTATTACAAACTCAAGCAAGAGTTTACTTTGAAATTATATGGTTTCTGCACAAATAAAACTAAAACAAGAGACAGGAAATATAATTAAACATAAAGATTCTTATTAAGAAACAAATAAATCTGTTTATGTTTGTACTAAATATCAATCATCTAACCAATTAAGTTTTTTTGCATATACATAATATAAAAGTAGGTAAGTTATTATAAATTTCTAGGCCTATTCTATTAGGAGAACTTTTAGCAATTTTAGTCTTGAGGTAGGTACGCAAAAATTGTTTCTATGCCGGGTGTTATGGTCATAAACGTCGGATATTTTTTCAAAGTGTGTTGTATTTTTATGTATGAACAAACAGGTTTCCAATATGTATATCGAAGTAACTGTTAAAATTTTTAAATCTTTAAAAACAGATCTGCAAGATGAATTATAACTTAACCCTGCCATACAACGAATAATTCTCTTCTGAGCAATAAAAACAGTTTTAGCTGAATGTGAACTGCTCTACAGACTTTTTCCTGATTTTTTGATTTAAATAAACACAACAATGTATTTTCGAAGTTAGTTTTATTTCATTTTACAGTATGGTAATGTAAAAATTAAAAAAAAAAAAAAACGAAACAAAACCTTGTTGTATAATGTATTGTACGGACAATATTTATTTTTGTTATCTACTGAATCGAATGGAATTCTGTTTTTTAAGTTACGTTACAATGTTTCATTATTTGTATAATACTTTTGCAAAAAATTGCACGTATAAAATTTAAAAATTTCTATTATATGCGTAAATTGATTTATATTTATTCCATGAATAATAATAATAATAATAATAATAATAATAATAATAATATGTATATTTTGTGTAAATATTTACATATTTGTACAAAAGATTGGTGTATACAAACATTTGAGATTATATCAGTTTCGGTTCAAAAGTGAATCAATATAAAAGTATCAAAATTGGTATCAAAGTAGCTAATATTACACTTATAAATATAATAGTGGTAAAAGTAAAATAGTAATAGATAAATATAATAGTAAATATGGTTTTCTACACATATAGCTTAAGTATTAAGAGTTAATTATTTGGTTACAATTATACATACTTATCTAAGAAAAGGTATCTAATAGTAATCAAAAGTAAACAAGAATTACAAGAGTAATTGAAGTTGCATGAATTATAGCAATCGGAAAAAAAAGTAGTTAAAACTCGTCAACAAATTTACGTTCTTTCAATGCCATTGCTGAGAAGTGATAAATATTGTTTAGTTTTTTGGTATTATTTAAAGTGAAAACAGATTTCTATAGTGAAGATTTCTCATTAAAGTAGTTTACATGTTTATCTATATATTGTAACGTCAAGCTCTTGTGAAGAGGACACAAGATTTATAAATCTTGTTCCTCTGGTTGTGAAAACACACGTTTTCAACACCTTTCATATTTTTTATATTTTTTAAATTTTTAAAAATTTTCAAAAATGAAAATACTATATACTTCTGTTTAATTACTTAATTGACGCTGTGGCCTGATGATGTCCGTTGCGACGAAATCGATTGCCAATAATAAAATTTTTTTATGAAAATAAACTAATCCTTATTTCATAAAACCATCAGATTTTCTACTAAATCTTATTTTACATTTTACTATATTTATGTTGATTCTATATTTTAAGTAGAGTTCTGTTCCCCAGTTTAATTTTATATTTTTATACAAAGAATGATTAACAGACTTTTGCATTCGTTCAAAGTCTAATTTCATAAATTTATCTTCAGCAGATTATTTTTAATTTGGGATTTATTTTGAGATTCCCTTAAGTCTTTAAAATTTATATTTATTCCATGAAATCAAATTGATGCAATCGTTGTAAAAAATGGGCTTTTAAGTATTATATAAAAGATATTTGCATAAACAAATATTTAATTAATGAAACAATAAGAAAGATTAAATGTACTTCCAGAAAAAGCTTTCAGATTGTCACTAAAACTGCTAATTTTTAACACTGACATGTATCTGTCATTGTAAATTATGTTACAAACATTTGAATTTGTCAACTGATTCCTTGGTGTAATTTAGCCGTATTAAATCGAATTATTCTATATATTACAGTGTCTTTATCTCTAAATGTAAAGAAGGTATAAATAACAAAACATGTAAATGTCTCAGATGTAGAATTTTATGTTCTTCAATTTGTAATAAAACAAATTTTCAATAAATAATATTTAGAAGAATGTTTTAAAGAAAGTTTTACTTCAGGGTGACCAATTGTTACGAAAACCTTTTCAGCTCTTCCCATGAATGTCAGATTGAGGAATTCATATCTAAAATGAGTTCAATCTTATATACATACACACACAGCTAAAATGAGTTAAATCTTATATACATACACACACATACACTTCTGGATATGCAATTTTTAACATGAATCCGATAACTTTCTTTGCGCGAGGTAAAAACCTGTAATCAATATTAGAGTAAAATAAGAATGAAAAAAGCTAAATTTCCAGCCGAGTAACTTTATGAATTTCCTCTTGGTTTTCATATTTCGCAAAGTAGTTTCCTGTTTCCCACAAATTATCCCACTTCCATTCTTCATTCTTATCCGGGGGAAATCATATCAAATCCTCGTTTGAACATTCACAATCCAAAAACAATGGTTTTCAGGTACTTTGCGATAAACTACTCAAGTAGCTAGCTACCCTCGGTGCAGCGTGCCGACCGCGCCAAACGAAATGGAAAATCAGATTTCTACTCCAAAGGATACGATAAGAAGCAAATAATCCCGTAACGAGCAAAAAGTCTCCCAGTTCGCAACGTCATATGCCGGCAAGAGCCTCCATTCGCACACCTCCAATCAAACTTGGAGAGAAGTACCTACAGGACTCTGGGGAAAAGGATATAGGGCGGTTGTTACAGCGAATGTCATCATGTAGTGAAAATTAGCAATAAAGGTTTTTAGCATAAACTATGCAATGAATTGTTGAAGAAATTGCAGCAGAAAATTTGCAAATATCATAAATGCATTTATACTGATAAGTAAAGGGTCTTTCTTTATGAGTGATAGGATTTTAATTTTAAATAAAACAAAAACAGTTTAACGTATCAATTTAGTTTCTGCTTTATTTATACACGGTAAAAAATTACATTGATATTCCGGACAAAATTTAGTTAGCTGTATTTTTTTTTGCCGTGTATACGAAGAACTTTGTATTTTAAGTTTCCAAAACTAAACTATTTTTGTTTTGTATAAAAAGTATTATTTGCTGTAAAATATTAGTCATGGTAGCAATTATTATTAGTAGTACTAAACAGTCATTTTGTTACTTTGTTTAGATTACAAAATCATTTTGCAACAATTAAAAATATTTCATCTGTTACTGGGACAAATTTTATTTTTTTGTATCCTGTGACATTATATTTAGTAAAGATAACAAATTCTTCTTCCCGCCATATACTTTGTACAGGTAACTAAAACTTTTGTGTAGACACGGTATTCCCTGGTTATACAGCATAATTCACTGTTCGTGTTATACCATACTACGTCGTGTCGCATTTGCTTGCGCTGTTAAGTTTAGCCTTTCGAAAATTGTGTTTTAAAAGTGCTTGTTTCTTGTGCCCGTCAATAAAAATGGATGATCTTGTAAAAGATATTTTAAAACAATGGCAATTAGAGTGTCTTATTGAGAAATTTGAAGGTATGTATCGATTACTGATAAATCTATATAATTTAAGTGACTATTGTTTCATATGTTATTTTTTTATATAATATTTGTTACATGTATATAGATTATAATTATAAATAAATAAAATTATTATAATACGCATGTATTTAATTTTTACCTTACTACCTCATTAATGCATTTGTATATCTATCATAATTAATTAGTTTCCAAAACAAATTCATAGTTATTAATGGTAACTTATTTTATTTGTTCGCATAACAAAGTTATATTTCTTAATGGTAACTTAATTTATTTGTTAGTATAACAAATTTATACTTCTTAATGGTAACTTATTTTATTTGTTCGCATAACAAATATCTTTTATTGTTATATATAACAAAACTGTATTTGTTCCCACAACAATTTTTTACCAGCAAATTTACCTAGGTAACTGTAACAAATATATTTGCTGGTCCTATATTGACAAAAAAAATTGCTGCTGGAACTCATTTTTGGTAATCACAACAAAGTTTTTATTTACCGTGTAATAATGAGATGAGAATTTTCAAGGCAACGGCTTTTTCAAAAAATGCCTAATGCATATAAATTTAAGGCTTATATATTACCTACGTAAAATTGGAAAATAATCAGACTTCAGGGCTAGACTTTTGTTAAAGTCGAAACGTCGGCCAGGAAATAAATAATTTATATATGACTGCATGTCTGATTATTTTCCAATTTTACATTCTGAAATCAGTCGATCATCGTAATCAACTTATATATTACAATGAAACTAAAATATTGTTTACTTTTAAAATATTTTTTGGTTTACAATTGTATTTCTTATTGTTGGTATGTTCATATGGCGATTGGAACAAAATATCGGCAGAAATATATCTTAACAGAAAAACATTTATTTTTTAGGTAAATTTGGGATTGGGATTTTACAAAATAGCTAACTTTCATGAATTCGACTATATCTCGGACTATATTAAAATATATTTATAGCTCACATCTATTTATAATTATAATTTTATAATACAAATTTCAGATTTAACTATTGATATTATTATGACATTAAATAACTGCGTATAGGAATTAATTTTTGAATATGTACTGGTGATATACATATTCATTTATTTTATAATTAGATGTATGTTCAACGATTATTCAGTTTGTAACTATATTACTAAATTGTATTGCCTATATATGAGTTTATTTGAAATATACCTGAGCTGCATGAATATAATAATGAACAAATTAATATGTAAACATTGTGGTATGAATTTCAAAATTTCATTAAGATATGAATTAAAATTATACATTTAGATTTATAAGTATTGTGATCAAATGAATGACAAAAGCAGTAACGATTGGAATTAGGAAAATGTACCACAAATAAATTCAAAGAAAATAAACCTTTTTGAAAATAATTTCTTCTTCCGAGAGAGTAGCAGTGATGCGCTTGAAATGTAATTAATTCAATTTTCTGTTCTATTTGAGTTCAATAATAATTAGCAACAAATTCAGCAAACGTAACCCAGTAAATTGTGTCCTTTTCACAAGGGTGCTAGATTTAGACCTCGGTTTCAGTTGGTGCACATTTAATTGTAGGTTATCGGTAATTAGTAATTATTGATGACTATTTAATGCTCGTACCACTAATGAGACGAAATTAAGAGATTATTTATGATTTAAAAGATTTCGAGCTTTTTTGGTTAATTAACCTAGCAATAAATCATGTAGAGGATGTTTTTGCGAATCGACAGGGATTGCGAAAAAGCTTTGAGCTTTGATGAGCTTGGAAATCTCCGCGGAAAGTAGTTAGCTTTTTAACATATTTTGTTTAGTTTCGACCACCGTACCTTAGGTATTGCTATATGTACAGGATGACACGGTGTTGTGTAAGTGTACAACGCTTAACCCATGGTAGAACTGACCCCAAAGATAGTAAATCTGGAAATAATTTTTGTTTAACATGCTTTCTACAAGAACTGGAGGCCTTTAAAGCCGACCAATCGTGCCATAATTTTGTATAAAAAAGAAAAATCAATGTGTGACATTTTTTTTCAGAGAACACATTGATTTTTACTTTCTTATAAAAATTTGAACTATGGCGTGATAGGCCAGTTCGAATGTCCTCTAGTTCTTGTTGAAAGCATGTTAAACAAAAATTATTGCCAGATTTGCTACCCATGGGGTTACTTCTATAGTGCGGATGATTTATCTTGGCAAGCCGTAGGAATGCAGGTCGATTCACAATTCCTAAGATGCGGTATGTTAAATTTATACTTTTTCTTAGATACCGCACTGCGTTAAAAGTAAAATAGTGATTTTACGATCTTTTATGGCCTAACACAATAGAAAAACATTCCGAACCGCACGATTTATGACACTTATATTCAAGCAGTTCTCTTTGCACATAGGTGAGCATAAATTTTCTTACTGGCGATAAGAAATCTACAAATGATTCAAGTTTTTGAATATTTATTTCAGATATTACAGTTTTACTTGATAATAAAATTCTCAGTAGTTTGAATAACATTAGTCACAGTTTCGCATTCATTTATTAAATTGTACATAGTGTGTAAATAAACATAGTTTAGTGTACTGCATTTCTCACTGCACGAAAACAACCTAAGAATCCTGGCCTACACGACTAGCTATCCGCAAACCTTCCTCATCCTTCTCTCAGTTACACGGAGATACACGATGGCGCCCGAGCAAGAATCAACCCCGACAGCAGCGATGAAGAGTGAGGATGACGTCACAATTTGGCGACCGAATAATGACGTCACAATTTGGCGATCGAACAATGACGTCACAAAATGGCGCCAGAGCAGTGTCGTTACACATGTTAGTAAAGTAAACGTATTGACAAATATTTATATTTTGTAGCTAGTAGTAAACTTGTAATGTACATTATAAGCTAAAATCTGCTCGTAATTATAATCTAAACCTAAAGACTAAGATTTAAATACAAATTACAAGAAAAACCCTTATATAAATTATATACGAATAATATCAATACCCGTCTTTCAGCTAACAGGTATTAAAGTAGAAGTTCAAAAATTAATGAGAAAATAACTGTAGGTAAATTAAGATTAAACGGTTCTTTTCGAACCCTCTATGTAATTTTGTTATACATACCTGTTTCTTAATAATCAACATTCAGTTTAAAGTCAGATTCTGTATTGAGTGTTTGAAAATTTCAAATAATGTAATGGTTAAATTAAACAAAGTTATACGTGGTGATGGAAGAGAAACTATTGCCAAAGTTATTGAGGCTTGTAATTCAGAAGCCAATAACAAAGAATTTAAGTTAATTTTTTTTATTTGCATTTCGTACTTGACATTGTTGTATTATTTTTTTTTTAAATGTAATAAATAATACATTTATTAAATTGATTTTTTCCGGCGTGCCTATGGTTTTTATACCTTTACCGTAACCACAGAGAAATCCTTTATTACTTCAGCTCGCCAAGTAATATCGTTCAGACTATACCATAGGTACACAACACGCTGTACTTTAAAAGCAGTAATTACTTTGTAATGTAAGTAAATGGCGTAATTTTTACCCTACATTACTTAAACGGAACCGGTAATCAAATCCTCAATAAAAATTCACTTGATGGTATTGTAACGACCACGTAATCATAAATTTTAATAGCCATTTTAAATGAAGCAGATAAAAAACAAAGTCTGTTATGAGAGCGTCCTCACCTAACGACCACAATATTCATTAATGGCGGAAACAAAGGATGAAACGTGGCGCTTCGCATTATCTTTACACCATCTTTTGTCGCTCAAAATGGCGCCTGGGAGTCCCTTGACTGACGCCCTTCTTTGCCGCTTTCATCTGACGTGACGTGTGTGATTTTAGATAATTTCTTTATGCTCCTAATTAAAATGAAACAATGAGGAGGGGATTCATGACGAGAGTCAAGTGTGGCTTTTATAAATATGTAATTAGTTAAAAGTCACGAGTGAATTTAATTAATGAAATAAGCTGTTTGTTTCATAAACAAGGCTAAAATATTTATGGAAGAATAGCATGTAGGCTTTTCATACATATTTAGATTTATTTGAAGATTAAGTATATTATACATATTATATTATTAATTATTTTAGAATTTATTATCTGGGATGATTAATAGGCAGCCTACCCTAGACCAGTAGGCGTTTTTTCAAAATTTTTATTTTTTGTTGTACGGCCACTTATCAATTGTTTGTCACTGAAATTTCATTATCTTCGGCCAAGCAATTTCTATTTGAGAGAGCGCCAAAGAAAACAACTTTTGAGTTTTTCAAAAAATGGAGAAAATCGAAGTACGAGCTGTAATAAAATATTTTTTTATTAAGGGCTTAAGTTCCACAGAAATTAAAACCGAGCTGGATTCTACTCTAAACTAGTGTTTCACAAGACAAGATTTCTTGTCTTGCTAGGCTATTTCTTGTCTTGTCTTGCAAAACAAGACAAGAAATTTAAATAACTCTTGTCTTGTGTTACTCTTGCAAGCAAAAATCTTGTCTTGCTTGCAAGACTCTTGCATATTTCTTGTCTTGCAATTTCATATCAATAGGAACAACATATTTAAATCGGAAGGGATATTTTACTTGAAGTTGTGAAGGGATTTTCGTGAAAAAATGTATTATGCTATAATTGAAAACTTTTCAAATCTTGTATTTTACACTTTTATATTAATGAGACCGACATATTAGATTCTTGTTAATATTAGTAAACCTAAAGTGGTACGTTACTTGAAGCTCTGAACTGATTTCCTTGAAAAAATATATTAAAATATGATAAAAAACTTCTCAAATTAGATTTTAAAACTCGTCTATGATTGAAAACAACATGAGTATATATGATAAGTCGGATGTGGTTCTTAACTGAGAGCTCTTAACAGATTTTCAAAAAAAAAACTTGATAAAATATAATACAAAATTTCTTATTAAAAACTTTTCTATTTATTGGAACAACAAAATTCTTGCCCTTTTCTTGCAGGGCAGATTCTTGTCTTGTCTTGCAACGAACTATATAACTCTTGTCTTGTTCTTGTCTTGCATTTTATGCAAGAACAAGACAAGAACAAGAAAAATGCAAGACTCTTCTGAAACACTACTCTAAACCAATCTGCTCCATCATTCACCACTGTTAAAACGTGGGTTGCAGACTTTAAACTGCCATAACTAAAGAAATTGTCCTTAAAGTTCAAAAAGTTGTTTTAAGCGACTGTCGATTGAAGTTGGTCGAGATAGCTGACATTGTGGGTATATCTAAAGAGCGAACACATCACATATTAAGTCAAGTTTTACAGATGAGAAAGCTTTCTGCGCGATAGGTGCCGCATTTGTTGTCACTTGAGCAAAAACTCATCCGAATGAGGAGAGAGTTTGGCGCTTTATAAACGGAATCCAATAGAATTTCTGCGCAGATTTGTAACATGGATTCATCATAATACACCGGAAACGAAACAACAGTCAAAACAATGGGCTGCAAGAGGAGAACCCGTTCCAAAAAAGGCGAAAACAGTTCTCTCAGCCGGTAAAGTTATGGCAACCGTATTTTGGGATGCAAAGGGTATCCTTTTAGTAGACTACCTTGAAAAAGGTAAAACGATTAATGGACAATACTACGCAAATCTACTTGACCAACTAAAGGAAAAAATTCGTGAGCAAAGACCTGGTTTGGCAAAAAAAAGTAGTGTTTCACCAGGACAATGCGCCCTGCCACAAATCTGTTGTTGCAATGTCTAAAATTTATGAATTGGGTTTCGAATTATTGACTCATGCACCCTATTCTCCAAATTTGGCTCCTTCCGACTTTAGTTTGTTTCCAAAATTAAAGAAATTTCATGCTTGCAAAAAATATGCGTCGGATCAGGAAGTAATAGAGAGCACAAATGGCTATTTTGAACAGCTGGAAGAATCTTCCTATAGGAACGGGATAAAGGCCCGTGAATATCGTTGGACCAAATGCATTGAGTTACATGTCGAAAAAATAAAATCATTTTTAGTTCCATGTTTTGTTTCTATCCATCTTAGCCCGGGTATTAATCATCCGATCCTCGTAACTGCCTCATATTTCATTATTCCATATTCCCTGTAGTTGAATATTAAAATCACTCTTTTCGTATTTATATTGAAAATTTTGCTCGACATGCCTGTAAAACATCCCCTGTATTCCACTCCCTTATTCTCGAACCCCATCAAATCTTTGTCTGCCCCCAATTTCCATACCATTACAGTGATGTAATTAACAGGCGACTGTGGACGGTAGGACGTAGCACTACCCCACTCCGTTCAGGGGTGTTTTATTAGCCGCATGTACTCCTCATTATCGCCCTGGTCCTATTAATCACACACGCAGTTTGTCAATCGACCCAACAGAATTAAAGGGTACATAATGCAAATACCTTCATACATACTCATGAGGGAATCGAAATTGTATCTTATACGAGCCTGTCGTCCTAACAGTTCGACCTAAGAGTAAAAATTCGTATTCATATTTAAATTAATTTATACAGAGTTAAAAATTAAAATAACATAATAGAAATTGAATCAACAATTTTGCATCTTTCTCTTTCTGACACTTCTTACCCTACAAATGTGATAGATGAACCTAATATACTAGTTATTCTGAACTAAGCCGACCCAAAATAGTATCCCAAAATTTTGCAGGATAGTTCATAAGATATGACAAATAATAGTAGTTTACATATCAAGGGAGTAAAGTTCGTCATTATTTGTCGAGAGCGAAGATTGAATCCTGAGGGCGTAACCCGAGGGATGCAATCGTTTGAGGCAAATAATGACACTATTATTAACTACTTTACCTATTTCCCTAGAGAGTACTTTATTTCCCCCGATAAATAATGAAACATATTAATTATGATTTTGATAAGAATAAAGTTAGTATTATTTACCGGTTGTATATAAATAATATTTAATTCATAAAGTTTTCATTTTACATCAATATAGATCCTCGTATAAAAATGTGCTTGATAAAACTCTTTGTGCTACGGTCGTGCGAGAAATAGACTTATACATTTTAAGAATAAAATGAGTTTTTGAACCTCCCCATACAAAAAGTTATTTTATAAAACTTTTCAGATTACAAAACCTACTTTTATGAATTATTGTCAAATAACGTTTTTGATGCTCCGCTGATAGTATTACAGTTGTATTCATTTTGCAGATAAATTTAAAAATAATTTTTTTTATTAGTCCCGAAGCCTAAGATAAACACAATTCCTTTGTTACACAATTCATATTTCAAATTAATGTAACTTACAGTAAATGTCACTGTCAAAAAACTAATCACTTCAAATTAATAATAGTGACATTTTAAAAAGAAAATAGTAAATAAATCAATAGTTTTATGCAATGGAACAGTTTGCAGCGTTAGTAAATAAGTAAGTATGTATTTAAATTAATAAAAATGGATAGGAAAGTGTGGCGAAGGAAGATTGTTGAGTAACTATTATTGTGGCCCGGATGTGGTTATTCGCTACCGAAAATCGGTCACTTTAATATGTTCTTATGTATGAATGCTATGATGATTGTGGCCAAGTCGAAAGAAGAATGTTGTTAAAGAGTGAAGTGAGTCAGCTGAGCTCTTACTCTTATCCCTTTTCTTATTGTTACTATTGTTTCCGGGTATTTGCTAACCCCCTAAGTGGGAATCGCGTGATTTTATGTACGTATGTATGTATGTAAAAATTAAATAGCGGGAGGTTTTGTGTTGGCCACATCAGATTTTTATATTTATTAACGTTTATATTTTAACAATTTGTGTTTTATGCTATTTCGTAAAGTTATACATGACACTGACACCTTATCTTCCTTTTAAATTTCATACGATGTATCGTTGAAAAATATGAACAAAGATGCATATTCATATTAAACTATAACATTTTATATAAAGTACGCACTAGGGAACGATAAAGTAAAAATAGTGTCCCATTTCAAAACTCGGTTGAGATTATGTCACGTGGTCAGTGCGATAGGATTTTGTTCTCGGTTACTGCCTTTCATTGTTATTGTTATTACGCAAAGATCAGACTTGCTCGTAACATAAACCAGCAGCATATGAAAACGGCTACATAAAATAAAGAATGAAAACACCACAAAGGGTTAGGTTGCGAACATGACATATCCTTTAAATTTACGATTATTACAGTTTTGGAGAAATTCAGAAAGTTTAGATGTATGGGCGGTTTCTAAAGCGACGCAACTACCGCGCTGCAATAAGCCATTATCACCAAGGAGGACTTGATCTCACCTACAACATTCTCATAAATTCGTGGTTTTGATAGAGGCATAATTTCACTTGGACGTTCTTCAGAACATGAAAAAGCCGTTAGAGAAAATTTGAAGGAAATCTTGAAATACTCCACGTATTGAGTTGATGCGTATGTGCCTGAGGCTCTAATCGATTGCTTAGCTGCGAAAAGTAATGCGTATTATTGAAGTTTTCCACATTCTTCACGGTTTTATATTTATTGCTAATGCTCCCAATTTTCTTCCGTATAATTTTTATATTGCCATTTCGACGGACAAATATTGCGTAAAGTTCTTCTTTTACTTTCAAATTATACAACTTCGAAAAACATCAATTGTTACAGTTACTTTTTCTATTTTGGTATTCTTATAAGCCTATAAAAGCACTATTAACTTGTCGTTAAGAAGATCTATAAGCGCAATAATTGATATATACTACATTAAAACACAAGTATCATAAGGCAATCTGTTAACATACGAGTCCAAGTTTGGAAAACGAGCCGTAGGCGAGTTTTACAAAGGACGAGTGCGTTAACAGGCCTTATGATACATGTTTTTTATACTATTTTTTCTATTGAGGTAATTTTACAATTAATTTTTTTAAAAATACTACGTCAAAAGTTTGACTTGGTGTTTTTTTGTCACTTATGTTTATGTTGGTAGCGCTTCCCGCAACTGATTAGTGTATTGTGTGTATTAGGGAATACGGTGTGCATAGTGACTTTGTGGCGGACGGTTCTCGTCACCGTGCTATCTGCTCGACCTCGAAGACAGACGGTTGGCAGGTCTTCTCGTCACCGTGCCGCTGTTTGCTCGGCCTCGTGATTCTCTTCTCTAGATATGCGTTTATGCCTGGGGTTAAGGGACACCTGAAGGTTTACAGTGCGTGTGCAACATGCATGTGTCTCTTACGCTCTCCGCGTGCTGACTGACCACACCCTGCTATCCTTATCGTTGTCCGTTACACTGCGTACTCGTCTACCGCGCACATTCCACACTTCAATTTCATTCACATCTTAACTATAATTTACATAAATCCTAAGAAAATACTGCACGTTACAAATAATATGTTGAAATATTACCAATAACTTGACATTTTGAGGTTAGTTGTAATTATTCATTAATATGACAGTTATAAAATCATGACTACCAACTCTACAACACGAAAGGCGCCACAAATAGAACTCTTATAGATCTTCTAAACGTCGTGTTTTCAGTGATAAACAATGCTTTTATAGACTGGTAAGAACACCGAAATAGAAAAATGTATTAACGTATTCAACCAGAAAATATTCACGATACACAATACACAAACTGTCAAAATATGAAATTTCAACTGTTAGCGGAAAGCGCTATCAACATAACTGTCAAAAAATCTGATGTGGTCAACACAATACCTCCCACTTTTTAATTTTTATGAATTTAAATACATACATATTTACTAATCCTGCAAACTATATTAAGTTTCTTTGCATATATCTATTGCTTTATATGATCCATTTCATTAACGCATAGTAATAAACTAATATTTGACACTTTGAAAACACGCAAGCATACCAAACTTAAATCAGTTATTCTGTACATCTAATATTTATCTATGATGGAAAATATATTATTTTACAAACCTTAATTTCGTTAGAAGCAATACACTCTCCTTAAGACGGTTTCATTATTAATTTTAATGTAATTGCTTCCTGATAATGACAATTGTTTATATATGTTAAAATTATTATTATAATATTATGTTTTTGTTTGACACATAGGCAAGATGATGTACAAAAATAAATTATTTTATGTTTAAAGTTATATATTAAATGCTATTATCGTAGAATTGAAGTTGCTGAAAAATTATATTCAATTAATTTTTTACAAGAAAAACTGTTAAAAGCCTGAATAAGTGATACTTCCGGTTGTCCAATATACACTAGAAACTAAAGAGCTCTTCCCACATTAGCATAGAATAGGTATACAAAATTTCAAAATTTTCTGATTGATAGTATTTGAGTAATCGTGTCCACACGATCCACACAGATGATCTAAGTTGATGTAGTTAAATTTTCTAAATAAAATTGAATACTAATGTGAAAAATTTAAAATATGAAATCAATTTCATGACAAACTTTGTTTTTGTTCCTTTTCTCTAGAAGCAGTACGTTCAATATTAGAAAACATTTCTTTCGGTACCAAATGTTTTAAACAGTTTACTTTAAACATTTTGTGTAACGAGCTAATTAATTTTCAAAGTCATTACATATACCTATGGAATAAAGAATATTTGAATTTTATAATTATGAATTTAGAGATGAAAATATTAATTTTTCTAAATATTGAATCCTGCATCTTATAGGAAGAACTTTATGATGTTATGAATATCACGTCAGATTCTTCTTCAAAATCCGTATGCACTTCAACATTGTTTGCGAAGCAATAAGTAAACTTTATTTCAAATCTGGTTCAATTGTATTGCTCACTACAGGTTTACTTTTCCAAGCAAGACTTTTCGGCAACAACATTTCCTTCATACTTGTAACTTCTTCAATAAAATATGTATCTTTCTTTGAAAAGTATTGTCCGATCTCTCTATTTCCTTCAACAAGTATTATCGCATGTAATCCTTCTGAGCCAAATCTTCATATAATGCCACTTAATTAACGTCACATCGTTACTCGTAATATATAATTTGCCTTAAGCTATTCTCCAATAAAGGATTAAAGTCCTTACTCAAAATTTAATTAATTCCTCGCTCCCGTTAAATACACAAGTCCAGCCACTCTCAGGAACATGTTAATGTAATTAAAAGTGCCGAGAACATGGAAAGTATTTTAAATATTTAAAATGCAGCTAATCCCAAACAGGCGCATTCCGCAGCGACGATCCTCAACTTTTCCGCACAATCAAACAACAAAATGCATCTTTTTTCCATCTGTTTATGTTTATGAGTAATACGAAGTCGAAAATTCAACTAATGGTTCTCAGACAATTAAAAAATATTTTTTCTACTCCCGTGCGTGAAGTGAGTACTTCACGTATCAATTTTTATGTGTGAAGTTTGATTTTTTGCACCAGTGCGTGAAGTGTCACTTCACGCACAGTGTGCGTGAAGTAACATTTCACGCACCGTTCATTATTTTAAATATTACAAACTGAATTGTATTTTAATAAAACAAAGCTGTTAAACACACGGAACGTTGGTAACCATGGTTACACAAGTCGATAATACAGAGGCTTTACGTTAAAAAAATGACAATTTGGAGAAAAAATATATTTTATTGCAAGGTCGAAGAAAAAGTATAGTATGTAACACGTGTGTGAAGCCTATTTTACATTCGGGTGGTTTGCAACACTCGCCTTTGGCTCGTGTCGCAATCTCCACCCTCATGTAAAAACTTCAGCTTCACACACTTGCCACATAATATACTATTTTTAAATGGTAACCTATATATCACAATTAAAAATTAGTAGAAACGAATGAAGTAATATATATATAAATTATTAAGCATCCTCCTCTACATTTTAAGATGTCTGAATTGGTAGTGTGCTTTATTGTAAATAGTAAGTATGTCTTCTAATTTCTTTTGATTTATTCGAACTATATGTGTCTATATTCAATCTGTTTGCAAATTAATAATAGTACGAAAACAATAATATTTCTTGAGCGCAAAATTTGTAAACAAATCTTTTTACCTTCCGTCACCTTTAGGTAAGGAAGGTATTGTCTTTGGTCAAAAAATTCGTTGGTGAGTTTTTAATGAATAAGCACGTTTTAGGGTCCCTATAATACGAATTTGCTTTTTTTAAGATGATGTCTGTATGTGTGTGTGTGTGTGTGTGTGTGTGTGTTTGTGTGTGTTTGTGTCCGTGTGTGTGTCCGTGTGTGACAAATTTTTCTCCGACGATAACTCCAATACTACAATTCTAAAAATTATAATTCTTTCGTATTCCTCTTCTTTACATCCATATGAAGAGCTGATTAGATTTTGGTTATAATTGATCCACCGGAAGTACCCCTATTTGAAGTTTTTAACAGTTTTTCTTGAAAAAACGCAGTTAAATATCATTTTTTGACATTTTGTGATTATCAATATGAAAGAATATTTTATTCTCTATACGGTTTGATTATACATTTTCCTTCATATTCAATAGTTATAGAGTTATAGAGACATTAAGAAATATTAACTTTCAAAAATTAGTCAGCTTTGCTAAAATTATGGAAACAGCAGATATTCAAAAAAATTTAATTGACAGATGCCAGTGTCAAATGCAAAACCAAAGTTATATGTGAATGTAATAGAGTGTCTCTTGCAAGTGACTTGCAGTTGCGCCTCGCCTCAAAATTTGAATTTTCAATGCCGAAAGTACGAGAAAGGCCAAAGAGAAGATGGAAGGACTGTGTAGCAGAAGATTTGAGAGAGGAAGAATTGCGTGAAGAAGATGTGTCAGGCAGGAATGAGTTACGGCGACCCGTAATAAAATAGGGAAAGGAACTTTCGGTACAAAATTTGTAAAAATAGTGTGTTCGGGTTACAATTTTACAGGATATACAGAATCTTTTTCAAGAAACTTTAGGTATGGGATATATAGAAAATACATCGAATTGACGGAAGGTTTTGTGCTGGCCACAACAGATTTTATCCTAGAGTTATCGCTCAAATGCAGCTGTAGACGGGTGTTTCGCTCTTATTAGAGCTCATTAGTACAGCATAGCTAGTTAATAGGTGGACATTAACTAGAGGTAGTAATCAAAAAAACTGATAAAGTGTAACAGTACTAGTAAGCTGTACTAATGAGCTCTAATAAGAGCGAAACTCGTGTCTACAGCTGCAATTGAGCGATAACCCTAGGAAAAAAGAATTGTTTAATAATAGTACGTTAACATTTAAAAGATAGCTGTCAAACAGCAGAACCATACGGTAACCGCAACGAAAACAAATCACAAACCTCCCTACTTTACTCTGTTTGATCAAGATATGAGTTGTACGCCCCTTAGATAATATTCGACACAAATAATGTACAAAGTTTGTTGTATGTATGTTTAACAAAGATTGAATACCTTTGACATGCAGTTCGTTGAATTAAGTGAGGAGAAAATCCCTAATTTAACACGGATGAAAGTCATGATGTTTGTGTTTTTAAGTGCAAATCCTGTGATGACCATTACACTTGGATGCTGAAATGAAGAGATTTTGGTTTCAAACAAATTTACTGGAAACTTTGCGAAAGTTTCCATTTACGATGTTTTCTTCTAATTGAAATACTGCAGGAATTGTTTTTCGGTTTTAAAAACAAATTTAATTACACTTGGATCTATTAAACTTAGTATTAAACTATTGTAAACTATACAAATAAATGTAAATAGTGAATTAAATTTATAGGAAATAAAATGTGGGAATAAAACTGTTTTAAAATTGGTCGAATTAGTATTATTAAACAACCATCAAAACTTTTAGTGTACTTGTTCCGATATTCAGTTATTTCGAACAATTAACCTCACAATTACCAGTTTTATATTTTTTGTTTTTTATAAAAGTTTATAAACGAAGTTCAGAATCACAAAACGCTAAATGAAAATCCAATTAAAAATTATCACGTGTTGTAAATATTTATATTTATCTCATTGTGTTTTTATAAACACAGATCTGCCTAAAACAATTTTAAAATCATGACAAAATAAATATCCCTTTGATCTATTTATACTAAATAAAATACAACATCACAGCTTTTTAATGTTAATGAGAAATATTTTTTTAGATAAGTGATGATGATATATAGGTAGGTATTTTCAATATAAAAACGTTTATCTACGTTAGTGCATAAAACAGACATTTTTTTATAGTTGTTAGTTTTGAGTTTGTAAAATGGTTGTTTTGTAACAAGATTTCATTAGAAAGAAGATCCAAAAGAAAAGGAAGAAGGGAGAAAAATTTATTTTTAAATGACAAATAATTTTTATCAAATACATTTGTTATTTTCGATTAAATTTTATTTTCATTGTTTATATACTCGACACATATCGTCGCGTTCAAGGCAAAACGGCCTAAGCGCCAAAAAATCGTAATTTGCGATTTTGGTACCGTTCGATAGATTGGCGTAACCTCCATCTATTAAACACAGTGGCATAAGTACGAAAAATTTATTTAAGTAGATATTTCACTTTGAAGTTGCGCAAGCGACATTCACAATTTTTAATACGCAGGCTTAAAATGGCATAAGCTTCATTTCTACGTAGTTTCTTATGGGTGAATGCAGAGTGAAATGGCCCGAGTTATTGATGTCAAAGTAAGTGTTTTAAAAAATCTGCTTACTTTTAATGCAGTTAAGATATTAAAAATATATTTGTATAAAAGCGCAGACAGTTTTTTGTGTCTCCTGGCTTATTATGTAAATGGCGCTTGTGTCGTTTTGCCTTGAACGCGACGATATGTCTAACAATTTTAAGATATAAAATATTTAAATATTTACGTGTAAAGAATAATAGTTATTTACTTATCATAGCTGAGGCATATAAACATAATAGGGAGTTATTGCAAATTCTAAGATGATAGAACGTAAACGTTAACCTTATGTAGAAAACACTTTATTTTAGAAATAAAAGACTTTCAATTTCAATGTTTACCGCATTGAATTAGTGTATTCACGCTAACGTTAACGCTAAAAGCAACACAAACGAGGTTACATCCACACTTTTCACCGAAACATAACCTCAAAAGATACAGAACGTGTGACGTTAAACGCTCGCTATTCCATTACACATAACGTGTCTCCTTATACATATAACGTGAACCTTATTAGTACGCATGCGCACTAACTCTCTAATGAGTCATGAAAAGGAACGAGATAAGTATTAATTTTTTCTGAAATCGTATACGAATTCAAAATTACTGAATAATACATATAACCTATTTTCATTTAACAATTAAATCACATTGAAAACTTAAGAAACTTTATTTAAAATTGTTCAAGAATTTAAAACAAATGTGTACTGGACATCATTTATTTTTATTTTAAATTGTATTTCATTTTAAACGTAAAATGTGTTTGTGAAAATAAATATGGCAGCGGTGTATTTAACTTCCATGCCTAGGCAGGGAAATTCAATTTTTCTGCCGATTTTGCGACAGAGAAATAGTAGATTACATGATGATTTCAGGAAAAAATTAAACAAGTGATTCTCAACCTTTTTTTGTCGCGGTACACTTTTAACAATTTCAAAATTTGGCGGCACACTAACAATAAGATAAGTTTAAAAGAATATTACTTATCTATAATACTATAATGTAAAATAAAATAATCTACAAAGACAACAGAATGTTTATTGAGTGATTAATTACAAATTAATTATAAGAATACATTAAATGAGAAATTTGAGCTTGATTTTATTTTGATAATTTCGTCATCTACATTTAAAAGCCGCGATCTTTTTTTCGTTTTTATATTGGTTAATGCTGAAAATCCGAATTCGCACAAATAAGATGTAGAAAATTGTAATAATATTTTAAGAGCTTTTTTTGGCTATTATGGGATAATCGCATCTAATGTTAATCCAAAATGAATTAATTGACTCTTCCAAATGTTTTGAAATTAAATTCGATTATTATAAAGCGAAATTAGTTCTTCCTCTTCATTCAAAGTATGTTCATATACAGACCTATCCGTTATCACAAATGGATTACGAACCCAATCAATTTTTTTTATATCTAAATTTGGAAAGTAATGAATAATTCTCTCCTCTAGTGTTATCAAACTTTATCAGATTAGATTCTAATCTAATACTCATTACCCACAGCAACATCGACTTTTAGCAAATCACGTACTAGAAAATGCATTTCAAACGTGAATCCATGCTTAATTTTAAAAATTACACTAAAAATAAAAGTCTAATTTCACTTTTCTTACTTCGAAACACATGTAAACTTTATATTTATTACATTTATTTACATTTTGTGCAGCTAGGGTGTGTTGAATCGTTTTAAAGTGATGTATGCCAATTTTACGGCAAGGAAGTAATAGATTACATGACGATGACTTCTTATTTCTTAACACCTTCGCTGCCATGAAGGACATCGTGATATTTCGTTGTCCGCCAGCGATTTTTTCGCTTTACGCCAAGCAGACAAAATGTATTGGAAAAAGCATTGAATATGTGTCTGCTGTGGCGCCCTAGGATACTTTGACTATCTTGGTTTTTCGATATATCTTATAGTAACAGTTTTAGAGATGTGTCCGCTATTTGTGTACGCTCTGGCGTACGGAAGATAAATTAATATTTTTATTGTAAGAGGTCAAGCGGACACGATAAAAAAATCAGGTATACACATGTGAGTAAATCAGTATTATAAAAAGCAGTTTGCGAAAAATAAATATAAATTCTTTATTAATAACGTTACAATATTATACAAAATACGTTATATTAAAAGGAGAGAAGGTATCTCCATAGCCATATTTACAATTTTTTTCGCACGTTCTGACATGATTTAGATATAACCCGATGACAGATTATACTACTCTGATGAAAAGAAACTTATAGAATGCAACAATTCAACATTATTGCGCATATTGTCCATACAAGTTTATTCATGTGCGCTGATTCCATTGTGTCCGCTAAAGGTGTAGCATAGGAAAAAAGAAAAAATGTGTCCGCTATGGCGCCTTGAAATCTAAAATCCAGTATGTAATAATACTGCGCCAACGGCAGACACCGGTGTCCGTTGGTATTTTTATTAATAACTAATTAATGAATAAAGATAAAACAAAATTAAAACTACCAAACTACATAGAATTAACCCTGTTATAAGGTACCAGTTCTGGTCTTCAGGGACAATTTTGAAATGACCGCTTGGCAGCGAAGGTGTTAACTTATAATGTTTTTTACCTCCCGCTACCCTATGTAGGTAAGGGAGGTATAGGGATCGTGCTAAAAATCACATATAGAGATTTTAGTGAATAAGCACGTTTTGATGTCTCCAGAACCCGATTTTAACATTTTTACAATGATGTATGTATGTATGTGTGTGTGTGTGTGTGTGTGTGTATGTGTGTGTGGATCTGGTGGACACGATTACTCAAATACTATCAATCAGAAAATTTTGAAATTTTGTATATTCATTCCACACTAATGTGGGAAGAGCTGATTAGTTTTCAGTGTATATCGAATAACCGGAAGTATCACTTGTACAAGTTTTTAACAGTTTTTCTTAAAAAAAATTCATTGAATATAATTTTTCAGCAACTTTTACTAATAATAATGAAATATAATTTTACAATCTTCAATTCTACGATAATAGCATTTAGAAAATAACTTTAAATATAAATTTATAATATAATTTATTTTCATATATCATTTTGCCTATGCCTCAAACAAAAACAATATTTTAATAACAATTTGACATATTTAAACAAATGTCACTGTCAGGTTGCAACTACATTAAAATTAATAGTGAAACCGTGTTAAGGAGAATGTAGTAATAATATATGTATTTGAATCTAATAAAATTAAGGTTAGTAAAAATAATATATTTTCAATCGTACATAAATATTAGAATTACTATTGATTTGCTTCATTGGCTTCCAGAATACGGGTAAAATAAAAACTGTTATGAGTGAATGTAAAAATATTTGAACATAATGATTGCTTTACTTATACTGCATGGTTAAATACCCGCGGGAGGTTATGGGCTGGCCACATCAGATTTTTTTTTCTTGATTCTCTTTTCTATGTAGTAATTTTATGTTGTTTTTACTTTCAATTATTGGGATTTGCCTGTTGGGTTTTGTATTTAAATAAATAAATAAATAATTAAATTTTCAATCCACAATATTTCATTTATAAAACACCTCAGTTTCTAGTTCTAATTTTAGTAAAATGCTTTCGTTGCAAAGATCGCTTGGCTTGGCAGCGAAGGTGTTAATCAAAATTTGTTCATAGGGTTTTCGGTATATGAAGCACAATAAATAGGCTTTCATATAATGAAAATATTTAATATCATTATCTCTGAAATACTTAACTTCGTGTATTGCAACAATGTAGAATAACATAAAGACACCCCCACAATTCCCTGTTTATCTTAATCCTTCCAGTTACCACCAATTTCAGCTCATCAAAACATTCCCTCAGCGACATAATCCTTACGAAATCTGTGAACTATTAAGACGCAACAGTACATTTATTCTGGTAGCTCGTATTAAAACAGTCACCGTGTTCATTCGTACGTTGCCACATCATACGAGCGCTCCCTTTCAAAGGCAAGCCAACAAACGGGATCGTAGTCGCTATTGCGTCTTGCTGTAAGTTCCCAACTTGGCTAAGTTCATTGCCGTAAGCTATTTATGCAAAATACGTCGCAGTATATGACACCGGTGCTCTGGGAAAGACTCCGAGATACTGTTGCCAGAGGTACATACATGGAGAGTAATTATACAACGGAGAACAATGTGTGTAATGAATATTTTAGATATATATTCAATTTGATTTATGTTTATACATAGGTACGAGTATAAGAACATATAACATATGTTTTGATCAAATGAATATATTTTGACATGTAATCAATCATATTTTTCCAAATTGTTTTGTTCTGCAAAAATTTCATATTGTTTTTCATCCCTTAATACATTATTTGATACGCTCTCATTAGAAATACATGTAAAAATTTGTCACACACATACACACGGACACACAGACACATATGTTTGTCGTAAAACGAGTAAAATCATATTCTAAGGGCCTTATTCATTAAAAACACACCACTGATATTTTTGACCAAAGACAATACCTTCCTTACCTAAAGGTGACGGAAGGCAAAAAAAATCTGTTGTGGCCAGCATAAAACCTTCCGTCAATTTTGTACAAATCCCATACCAAAAGTTCCTTGAAAAATATTCTATACAGGGTGTTATGTAAGTAAGTGATCAACGCTTAACCAATGGTAGAACTGACCCCAAAGATAATAAATCTGGCAATAATTTTGGTTTAACATACTTTTTACAAGAACAAGAGGCCTTTAAAACTGACCAATCACGTCATAGTTCAAAACTTTATAAAAAAAGTAAAAATCAATGTGTTCTCTGGAAAAAATGTGATACCTGTCACAAATGACATAAAATCATTGACGTCTATTTGGAAATAACTCTCTGTACCGTCTTACAACAGCACGACTATTTTGTAATGTCTCACTATAAACCATATGCATGTCTGCATACTCTTGGTTGGTGAAGGTAAATGGCATTTTGAGAATATCAAAAAAATAGAATATAAATTGTACGTCTATGCAAAAAAACATTTAACGTCAGATTGACAATCAATATTTTTTCCAGAGAACACATTGATTTTTACTTTTTTATAAAGTTTTGAACTATGACGTGATTGGTCAGTTTTAAAGGCCTCTAGTTCTTGTAGAAAGTATGTTAAACAAAAATTATTACCAGGTTTACTATCTTTGGGGTCAGTTCTACCATGGGTTAAGTGTTAATCACTTACTTACATAACACCCTATATATCCAGTAAAATTATAACACAAACATAATATAATTTTTTTTAAATTCCATACAGAAAGTTCATTGGAAAATATTCTATAAATCCAGTAAAATTATAACACGAACGTACATTCTTCAGCTTTTCTCTATTTGATTAGGGGTTGCTATTTCTTACTCTTCTCTTCTACTCATTCCTGTCCAACGTATCTTCTTCACACAGTTCTTCTTCTCTCCAATCTTCTGCTACACAGTCTTGCTATCTTCTCTTTGGTCTATCTCATATGCCCGGCATTGAAAGTTACAATCTTGAAGAGACGACGCAACTGCAAGTCACTTGAGAGGGATACTCTGTTACTTGTACCACACTTTGATCCTATACATTCCATCTTTGGTTTTGCACTTAACACTGACATCTGTCTGCTAGAATTTTTTGAATATATCAGCTGTTTCCATGATTTTAGCAAGGCTGACTGAGTTTTGAAAATTAATCTTTTTGTAATTCTATAACTCTGTATCTATTGAATATGAATGAAAATGTATAATCAAACCGTATAGAGAATGAAATATTCTTTCATATTATTTTTTCAAGAGAAACTGTTAAGAACTTCAAATAAGGGAACTTCCGGTTAACCAATTTTAACCAAAATCTAATCAGCTCTTTATATGGATGTAAAGAAGAGGAATACGAAAGAATTATAATTTTTACAATTGTAGTTTTAGAGTTATCGTTGAAGAAAAATTTGTCTATCTCTCCACACACACACACACACACACACACACACACACACACTTACACACACACACACACACACACACACTTACACACACACACACAGACAGACAGACAGACAGACAGACAGACATCATCGTAAAACTAGTAAAATCATATTCTAGGGGCCCTAAAATGTGAAACTCACCATCGAATTTTTTGACCAGACACCTAAAGGTGAGTGGGTAAAAACAAATTAACTTGAACCTAAACCCGAACCCAGTTTTTGGTTTCATGTCTTGTTTTTTGGAGCTGAACTTTGTATCTGAATATTAGTTCAAGTGACGAAGAACAAATATTTGAAGATCCAATCAATATTACTTTGAAGCTTTGTTAAATATAACCCTTTTTATGTATTAGTAAACACATTTTAATGTTTTATTTATATAACTATAAAAAAATCAATACATAAATAAACTTTTTAATCAAGAGTTGATTCAAATTTCTACCTGTATTGAATCAGCTTCAAATACCATTTTAAATATTTACTTGCAAACAGTAATATACGTATTTTGCTTTATAGTTAGTTATGATACATTATTTTGTATTCAAACAAAAAATAAAAACAAAGAAACACATTCATTCTTATAAAACCAAAGAAAACAAATATCTAATCCAATTCGTTTCTAAACTCTACTATCAGTCTTCGTTTGATCCTGTGACCTCTTTGGTCTTCTTCGCTCTCCATCTCTGACGCCTGGTATTTGCATACCTTCATGTAAGTCACGTAGTTCCACCCTACGATATTGTCATTTGAATCCGCGGTGATGTCATTCAAGAAGGTTTTCTCTCGCGAGAATGGGACGTGAGCCTCATTGCTAATCAAAAAATTCGCGATATGATAATTGGTTTAGGCTAATTTACTCGCAAATTGAATTAAATGAAAGATAGACAGAGCAACCTTAATTCTAGATATGATTAGAGAATCCATAGGTAGGTACAATGTAATTACTAAAGGCTAAATTTAAACTTGATTCAAGATTGGGTGCTAGTGAAAGGAGTGAGAGTGGTGACGTAAATTGAAAATGAATAAAATAAGTAAAGGATTTAAAAAAACTGCTGTGGGCAGTACAACACCTTACGTTAATTTGATGTATTTTGTACAAATCCGATATCAAAAGTTCATTGGAAAAGATTCTATATATCCAGGAAAATTGTAACACGAACATAATACAATTTTTTACAAATTCCAAACAAAAAGTTCTATAAATCCACTAAAATTATCAAATGAATACACTCTCATATATAAATACTCTAAAAATGCGGACACTTACGTAAAATTCTCTTTACAATCAAATAATATTACTACCAAGTTTATATCTCTACCCATTTTTGAATTATTGCCCCAAAAGTCAATATACCCCACATTTTGATAAAAACTTCAAAATTTTCAAAATTCTAATTTTTATGTATCTAGATACTTTTCAACGCGCTGATTCCAAATTTTGAAACCGCAGGTCGATATCTCGTTTCGTTCTCGAGATATTTAGATTCAAAGTTTTACTCAAAACTGCCCATTTTTGGGTAATAACCCAAAAATGGGTCGAGATATGAATTTGGCGACAACACTATTCGATTCTACGGGCAAAATTACATAAGTGTACCAATTTTCATATTTTTTTAACACCGCATACAATCTCTAAATCAAAATAACTGAAAATGGCCAAAAATCGCAAAAATCGTAAGGGGTACCCCTTACGATTTTTTCAGATTTTGGACATTTTCGGGGGTTTCAAACTTTTATTAATAAAAAATGAACCGCATGGACAAAAATTATGAAAATTGGTACACTTATGTAATTTTGCCCGTAGAATCGAATAGTGTTGTCGCCAAATTCATATCTCGACCCATTTTTGGGTTATTACCCAAAAATGGGTAGTTTTGAGCAAAACTTTGAATCTAAATATCTCGAGAACGAAACGAGATATTGACCTGCGGTTTCAAAATTTGGAATCAGTGCGTTGAGAAGTATCTAGATACATATAAATTAGATATTTGAAAATTTTGAAGTTTTTATCTGAAAATGGGGTATATTGACTTTTGGGGCAGTAATTCAAAAATGGGTAGAGATATAAACTTGAACAACTGGGAGAATTTTTAGAAATAAAAGTATTGAAATAAAAATGGATAAATGCTATAAAAAAAGTTCATTGGAAAGTAATCTATATATCCAATAAAATTATAACACGAACACATACTATTTTTTCAAATTCCATACCAAAAGTGCCTTTGCAAAGATTATATAAATCCAATCAAATTATAACATGAACATACACTATGTGTGTGTGTATGCGTGTCCGTGTGTGACAAATTTTTCTCCGATGATAACTCCAATACTACAGTTCTAAAAATTATAATTCTTTCGTATTCCTCTTCATTACATCCATATGAAGAGCTGATTAAATTTTGGTTATAATTGATCTACGTTAATTGATCGAATTTTGTTTTTTGACTAGTGATTATTATAGGGTTTAGGTTCTAGTAAGGATGTGAATATTATCGAGACTTTATATTACTCCTCTACTGTATTTTGATCATATTTCTCGCCTGCGGGAATCACTTATTCAAAATACAAAACCTCTTGAAGAAATATTCAAATTTATATTCGCAGGGTTTTAGAAAAAGACTTAATAATATTAAAATAAAACTTTCACACTGGCTTCAGAATCCTTGTCCTCTATTGTAGAGTTGCATACAAATTCCTTCCTGTTACCATAAAAAAGAATCCAGCTCGTAACAAGAGAATACATACAAAGAAAATTCCAAAAAACATTTCACAAAATCCCTAGATCCAACAAAACACTAAACACATTCAAATATTCGCTTCACATTCATTGTCAAACAACACGACACAGTTGGAATTCTCAAGAAAAATAAAATCGAAATTTTAACGCTTCATGTCCGGATCATCCGGAATTTGTACGGAATCAAAGGTGATGATACGAACAGCGATTGCATTTCAATATAGAAGGAGAATCTAGTAGCCTCTGAAAAGACGCTGTGCTGTTACCTTGCGACAAAAGATATATGACATTTTCACGTCTCGCCATGTTTTAAAAGAAAATAATAGAAGAGGACGGACTTTATTAAATTTTAAATCGAAGTAATGATGATGTTATTACAGAAGATTTGAGCTTTTATTGTTTCAGAGATTTATCACGAGTGATGAATGTTGATAGTGGTTTATTCTTTTAATATAGAACTTACTTAATATAGTTTCAGCTTATGAAATGGAGGTAATAAGAAAATGAAAGATAGTGTGACAGAATGTTATTTATGATTCTTTATACGAATGTAACTTAAATTTAAAATGACCAAGGAAGCAAATTTTGTTTATCCTTTGTTACATAACAAACTACTTCAAGAAAATTTGATTATGTTTTTAACCAAGAGTATTTTATAATTATTTTGGTTAATACTACAACTACATAAGTTGTAGTGGTACCTACATACTTATACGCCAGGAATACAAAATTTTGAGTAATGTAACTATAAGTTTTATAAATGGCCATTAGTGTGTGAGTTACTGTTGTTCAATGTTACGATATTTTATCTATCTAGAAAAAATCTGCGACTCGTTCGAAAACTTCCGAATTTTACGGTTTTTTATTAAATGTGAATTTCAAACAATATTGTTTAATATTCGTATTATTGTTGGATGTCTTCGGAGAAAATAAAATGAAAAGTAATTGCACAGATCAAATAATATTACGAATTTTTTGTGAAACGAAAACCTGTTACAGTTACGACGATTCTACGTAGGTTTGTATTTTATATGGATAGACATAAAGATTAAATGTTTGACATGATACTTTGTATTTATACGACAGTTCGTTTTGTTTACCAATTTAACTAATGCAAGCAAACAACTATTTTGATTTTGATTTTAGAGTAGAACCTATAGTACAGCGGGTTCTTCGTGCATTCAAAAATACCTATATGTCAATTGTGCGACCGATTATCCGTTACGAATAAAAATTGTTCGCGAGCCGTAAGAGTATTTAGTTATTTCACCAAATCGTTCTACCCTGTTTTATATGATTTATATAATTACCTCTCGCTAAGACAGGTATTGGAATCATGATAAAAATCACATATCCAGATTTTAATGAATAAGCACGTTTCAAGGTCACTACAATCCGATTTTAACATTTTTACAATGATGTCTGTGTGTGTCTGTGTGTGTGTATGTGTGTGTGTGTTTGTCTGTGTGTATGTATGTGTGTATGGCTGGATGTTGGAGGGACGATTCCTCAAAAACTATAAGACATAAGACTTGTTTAACTATGAATTCCTCAATCTGACATTCCTGGGAAGAGCTGAAAAGGTTTTGGTAACAATTGAACAACCGGAAGTAGTAGTTTTTAAAAGAAATCTTCTAAATATTATTTTTTGAAAATTTTTGATATTACTAACTTTGAAGAACAGAATTCTACATTTGATACATTTAATTTTTTTATTGTATCTTCTATAAATTTAGAGATAAAGACGATATAATATATAGAATATCGGGATATAATAAGTCGAGTAGGCGAAAATACACTAAGGAAACCAGTTGACAAATTCAAATGTTTATAACATAATATGTAACTGACAGACGTCAGTGTTAAAAATCAACAGTTTTATTGACATTCTGATAGCTTTTTCTGGGAAGTACATTTAATCTTTCTTATTGTTTTATTAATTAAATATTTGAATTTATAGGTAAAATGCATATATCCATCAGAAATACCGCCAATCTGGTTAATGAATAGGAACATCCTCATACAATGAAAAATAGATATAATTAGAATTATATGTGTGCAGAAGACATGTTAAATACAATAAAAAACCATATTTGGGTAAAGTTCTGTAATATTTTGTAACAAAGCGACGGTTCGATGGCAAAGTGAAATACAATACTTATATAGCCTAATATCTAAATGGCGAGAGGTCTTGTGCTGGCCACAACAGATTTTTTTATATTATGTATTCTATACCATGTATGTATTTTAAGAGTAATTGAATTTTATTTTCATCTATGTAACTTTAAGAGAAAAACCTACGTATGTACCTACGTATTGTGCATCATTGCATCATTTTTATTATCCGTGTTTTCCAATTATCCGTCACATACTACCAATGAACACGGATAATCAAGGTCCTCCTGTATTTTCAATTATGAGAGTAACACTATAACAAATTGAATATTTGTTTACATATGTGCGTTAGTCGAATTATCAAATAATATCTACCTTTGATATACAGTACACAACTGTTAGGAACTAAATAAATAAAAACTTCACGTTCACACAAAAAGTATATGATTTCTTAAAAAATATATCTCATACATTTTAATGTCTCCTTGACTACTACTTCAGGTTGTCTAATTGTTACCAAAATCTTTTCAGCACTTTCTATGAATGTCAGATTGAGGAATTCATAGTTAAACTGGTCTTATGTCTTATAGTTTTTGAGTAATCGTCCCTCCAACATCCACACATACACACACACGCACACACACACTGACATCATCGTAAAAATGTTAAAATCGGTTTATAAGAACCTTAAGTCGTGTTTATTTACTAAAATCTGGGTATACGATTTTAGCATGAATCCAATACCTGTCTTAGCGAGAGGTAAAAATGGAACAAAATTTAAATTACACTTTTTAAAAGTTTCTCCATTTAAGGTGTCATTCATAAATAGCTCAACTTAATCATACAAAATCAATAAATTACACTTGCAAACTAGATAAAAACTAACCAGTTTAAAACTCCATCTAATATTACTTTTAAAACATCTTTCAAGTTCCAAAAGTAGTTCCAGAACACCGTCTATAAATAAGAATGATAAATGTAGTATGCTTTAATAAAGTTTTCTTTAATACTTCGAACAAAGAGTAATAATTCTCAAGCATAAGTCTTGGGCTGTACAATGGCTGAAGGGCCGAAGGGCTGAAGGGCCCTCCGAGGATCACAAATGCGCATTCTGGCCCTCGACTCGGCTGTGGAGAGCAGATAGACATTACAAGATCTTAGTCTTGCTGCAGTACTTGACCTATGCAGTGATGGATTGATTGAATTTGTGTTTGAGTTTCGGAATTGAGATTAATTGTTGATTTCGGCCACCTACTTGGAGGATGCGAATTTCGTATAGTTAGATTGGTTTTCTAATTGTATTAACAAACGTGGGATAGATGGGCAGGAAAACACTTAGCAAAATAGCAGAAATAACATAAATTGTTGTTTTTGGTGCGTTATTTTTAAATCGAATTGGTCAGCATAGATACGAGAATGTGAAATAAATCATTTAAAGTTAAAATTCTTCGGACTTGCAGTCAATTAATAAAATTTATTATTTACTTTCCCGTATCTACCTCCATGAACACATTTTATACTAAATGTGCTTCTATGTAATTATATTTGTGATTGGAATATAAAATGGATAAAAAAATGTTCGTTGATTGTTCAAGTTATGTTTATAAATTTATGTCATTTGAAATTTAAATCTTCTGATGTTGCCCACATGTCTCTAATATTTAATATAAAGATTTTTTGATAATATTATTCATATTTTATAACTCTAAAATCAGTTTAGGATTGTTTGAAAGGATTTGCAACTTATTTTAAATAAAGTTTTGAACGGTCAATGTTATATTCAAGGGATGATCTTATTTACCACTGAAAAGCTAATTTTCTTTAACAAAAACAACTCTTTGTATTTGCAAATTAGATGGGATGAACTCTCATCGCAGCGAATTTATGTAAAATGGTTTATACCTTAATGAATTAAATGAGCTAGTTGTCTCGGCAGAGATATCTTGAAATTCAGCATAAGAAAAATTGTATGTCAAGGGGAGATAAATACATAGATTCAATGAAAATTGCGAGAATTTAAAAGAAACATTGATGTTCCTAAGTTGAATTAATGCCTACCACAACGACGAATTCTAATAAAGAACAATATTTCACTGTACATTGTCACGTAAAAATATAATAAATGCGCTTGATGATTACTTTAACACCTTTCATAAAAACAACTTCTATACTTTTACTTTTTACCTTCCGTCAAAAGGAAGGTATTGTTTTTGGTCAAAAAATTCGGTTGTGAGTTTTCAATGAATAAGTACGTTTTAAGATCCTTAGAATACGATTTTACTAATTTTACATTGATGTCTGTATGTGTGTGTGTGTGTCCGTGTGTGTGTCTGTGTGTGTGTCCGTGTGTCCGTGTGTCCGTGTGTGTGTGTGTGTGTGTGTGTGTGTGTGTGTGTGTGTGTGTGACAAATTTTTCTCCGACGATAACTCCAAAACTACAATTCTAAAAATTATGAATCTTTCGTATTCCTCTTCTTTACAACCATATGAAGAGCTGATTAGATTTTGGTTATAATTGGTCAACCGAAAGTACCCTTATTTGAAGATCTTAACAGTTTTTCTGGAAAAAACCCAGTTAAATATCATTTTTCAACATTTTATGATCATTAATATGAAAGAAAATTTTATTCTCTGTAAGATTTGATTATACATTTTCCTTCATATTCAATAAATGTAGAGTTATAGAGAGATTAAGAGAGGTTAACTTTCAAAAATCAGTCTGCCTTGCAAAAATTATAGAAACAGCAGATATGTATATTCAAAAAATTCTAATTGACAGATGTCAGTGTCAAGTGCAAAACCAAAGTGGAAAGTATAGGATCAGAAAGTAACATAAGTGACAGAGTGTCCTTCGCAAGTGACTTGCAGTTTCAATGCCAGGAATACGAGGAAGGCCAAAGAGAAAATGGAAGGACTGTGTAGCAGAATATTTGAGAGAGGAAGAACTGCGTTGTATAGGAATGAGGAAGTGTGAAGTACAATTTACAGAATGTACATTTGTGTTACAATTATATTGGATTTATAGAACCTTTTCAAAGGAACTTGCAATATGGAATTTGTAAAAAATAGTGTGTTCGTGTTACAATTTTACAGGATATATAAAATCTTTTCCAAGGAACTTTTGGTATCTGATTTGTACAAATACATTGAATGGGGTATTCCACTATAACAAAAAAAAATTAAAAAAATTAATTTAACATAAAGTATGGCTCAATAAATAATAGTTAAAACAATGAAAACGTTTTTTAAATAATTACTTTACGAGATATTTCACATTTGCTAAAAGGGAAAATTGACGTCATACAATTGTTATCTTTCTCTCGCAGTGTACTCAGAGCAGTGTGCGTGAGAAAGACAAGTATAGAGGAAATGTGACGTTACACTGATTTCTCAAAAATAAAATACTCTTAAACTAGGAACAATTAAGATTTTTTAATACTATGAATTACTTCAAGACTGAATGAAGTTTTATTTAAAATAATAAAAAAAATTGAGTGGAATACCCCATTGACGGAAGGTTTTGTGCTGGCCACAACAGATTTTTTCTTATGCATGAAGATTGAGAAGAATTTCATAAATTATTTCACTTCACCTAGTCAATATATCACGTACGATTTTTCCCTCTAGTGCATTTATGTAATTTATGCCGCCTTGTATAATGAAGACGGTGTCTCCGCAAATGAAGATATATGTTGCGAAGCACTGGTGCTCCTTGAAGGAAAGTCTCCGGTATCCAGACTCCAGTGGCTCTTCTGCATTACTGCAGTGGGAACAAGTGCAGCGAGAGCTGTGCATTTCCTGCCCTGCACATATGCGAATGTAATTTTCAACTCTGGCATACAGTGAAGTATTAAGAATTTTCTCTCTTCTCTAAGTAATAATTCTAACCGGCACAATATTACCTCTAGTTTATCATTCTAATGGAGATGTTTTACTCTTTAGGTGCTGTTCACTGATTAAATTGTTTGGAAGACATTTTATTATATGTGTTGTAAGTTTTATTAGTAAAAGGTATAAACGACGAAGTCTCCCCAATAGAGCTGTTGCAAGAATTTTTATATGACTTCTAAGTATTAAATTTTAAAAGACATTGTTCTTTAAAGAACCTCAAATTTGAAAATATCACGAAATATCTTTTACATATTTTACAATTAATTTTTGAAATTTGGATAAAATTTTGAATAAGTCACGTGATCTGAAACAGAATGTGACGTCAGAGTACATACATCTTCAGCGGTTCTAAGGTGTCAAGTGTATTATCAAAGTTGTCAAACAAGTGTCAAATTTTTAGATTGGTTCAACTTGTATAATATGTAGGTAATAAAAAGTTCAAAATAAAATGAGTAATTTGCGATATTGTATTGTGCCTTCTTACAAAAATACTGTTAGGAACAAACCTACTATAGAGTTTATAAATTTTACAAAATATGCGAAGAAAAGAAAATTGTGGCTAGAAGCAGTAGGTCGAAGAGCTGATAATTTGTCAGAAAAATCGTGTCTTCATGTTTGTGAAGATCATTTCAACTTTCATCCATCTTCACGATAACAGTATATTTTTGTTGCTTCACTTTATGATAGATCTACATGTCCTATAGCAGATTCAATGTAAGAATCACGACCAGAACTTTAAAGTAAAATATATTATCAATTTATATAGTAAATTCAGTTTTTATATTTTATTTTACCTCAACTCTTTAACACCCCCTATTTCGGAAGCAGTAAAACAATCGTTCTGATATAAATTCAGCCATCATCCAGCTATCGACCTTCGGTAAATTGTCTGACTTAGCTTGAGTGTAATTTGAATTAGCCATTATTATTTTATTATTCAATTACAATGAGAAATGTCAGCGTCAAATGTCAAATTAAAAGATTTTTTTATTAACATGTGACAAACTTTAGCCTATGTTTATTTATATAAATAATATGAATAAACGTAGGTGATGGAAAAACTATTTTCCTATTGGCTATTAATGATGTAATGTATGTGCTTCTACGTCACAGGAGTGGGGGGTAGTTTTTCAGGACGTCAATCTTTTTATTTAATTATTTCCACAAATAACAACAAATTATTAAAATAAAAATTATTACTAAGATAACCATTCTATAAACTTTCATTTAAAATAGTTTTTGAAAAATGTGAAACAGGCTCATTATTGACACGCGTTGGAGTTGTACACATGCATCTAATTACATTTGAAATAAGGCGAAGGCAGGCATGATAACAATTATTTATAACATTTTAATAATAATAATAATAATAATAATAATAATACATATAACAAACATATTTAAAAAGTTGGTCGAGGTGGAGGAAGTCATTAAATATGGTGCCTATCAAAAACCAATATATAAAAATATGAACATAATTTAACATCAGTAAATAAAAATTTTTAATGATTTACTGATTTTGTGTTTGACGATTGTCTATATTTTTGAAATTATTGCTATAAATTTATAATGTATTTATTCAAATCCGTAGCAGGATTTATAAAGCTGATATATGAATTATGAATTATTGTATTCATTCAGAAATGTATTTATGAATTACATTAGTCATAATATGAGAGAGATCCCATTTACACTAAAAATTATACAGTTTAGGACTATTTCGGGATTTAACCCAAAACATTTACGACCATAAACCATCACCTTAATGCTCAAACTATTTTATAGCTTTAATTAACTATTCCTCATAAAGATAAATACACCCTGGAATAATTATTCAAATAAATCAAATTTTACTAAAATAAGTAATACTCATTCATCCATATTAGCTACTAAGCCAGTATACGCGAATTAAATTTGTTTGCTCCATTGATAAATTGGTTTCGCGGTGTAGTAACAGAGAATAAACGTCATTCGTAATCCTTCCAACAGTAAATAATAATTATAATTGTATTTTACATGACGCAAACAGTTTGTACATCGCGGTGCAGGCATAAAACGACTTGATGATATCGTTGTCAACGAAGGATTATCCTGGAAAGGATTACGCGACGGTTTAATGGACAAGGAACAGGACAAACTCAATAAGAGGACAAGTGACCATGAAACGAATCGTTTTCACAGAGTTTATGATGCTGTAAATAACAGTTGATGAGAATTTGTAGATGAAGTGCTAAAAGCTAGAAATGGGACATTACTAGGTTAAGATGAATTGATTAAATGCAAATTGATGCACAGATCAGAAATTACAAATACTGTAAAAGGGGGGGGGGGGGGGGAAGATGATTTTGTTTTACTTTCTTTTCTCCCAACGATGACACTTTTTCTCTTTGCCGAACGGTGACTTTATCTAACTGGTGGACATTTCACCGAACGACTACTGCTTTATTGAGGAGGAACACGCTCTTACGCTCCCATTGTCACTAAACACTTGATGATAGATGATGAACTCATCTTAAATGGATGGCACGCACAATATTTGAAGCTACTAAACTTTAACTAACTTTATTTACATAATTACATTAATACTAAACTAAACTGTTATAAACCCTAATTACGAGTACTGGCGTAAAACGCCCAAAAACTAAACACAGAGTACATGACTGTCCTGTCTGAGTCTTTAACCTCGACTGGTTTAAAACAAAGGGTTATCTCTTCAACAGGCATATCTGTTGAAGGGTGCGAGGGTGTAGCATCCATAAAAAAAATAACAAGATTTCACGTAGTCTAAGCAATAACTTATATAGTTAATTGTCAAAACAATAAATGTCTACGCGGTTGACATCTAGACTAAACAGAGATATAGGAAAAATGATTATTATTTCTAAACTGAATTTTGACTTACAAATATGATAGAGTTAAAATGTTGATATTGAAACTATGATTTAGAAGAGTTTATATTAAAGTTATTTACTTGTTATTTTACTATTCTCACCTTGTTACAATACGACGCTACTGCATTATTTGAACAACAAGGCGTTTTCAAAATATCGAAATAATTACATATTTGAATGTGGCTGAGGCGAAAGAAGTGTGCCTGGAAAGGAATGTGTAGCGAAGGATAATCGTTTCATAACCATTGTGGTGTGAAGATGTATGGTTGGTAAGAATGTTCTTTACAGGATGAAGTGACTCAGCTGATGAATTTGGACGAGGCGAAAGAAGAATGTTGTGAAGTGAGTCAGCTGAGCTCTTATTCTTATTCTTTAAAAAAATAATTTTGCTTATAATAATCGGACGCTTTATTCGATTTGGATGAAATTTGGTATGAAGTTTATATGGTTATAAGTAATCTTTTAAGGTGATACTTGTTATTATTAGTGAACCACTAGTCTATGAAACTTAGATGTCCCAACATTAATTAGACCGTAACTTTTTAATGGCGAAAACGTAAAATTATTATTTCTCAGAAAGATACATTCAATAGTAAACTTTTCTCTCTCTGTATAATTTGTAATATCTGTTACGGTTCACACAGAAAAATATAAAATCTGAGTGTCTGCACTGCTAAATTTTTAAAATAAATTATATCTAGCAGTCTATCCAAATGTCAAACAAGTAATTTTTAATGACAGTAGCGAGTTGTCAATCTTCACAAATTGTTGAGGAGTAAGCTGAGATATGTAATCGTCTTATGTATAATAATGGTAGTAAAATATTGTTAGACCGAACAAACGGATGTTACTAGTTTAGAATATTGCGAAGAAAATTTTTGACAACCCGTAAAACAATTGTTACTGTCATTAAAAATTACTTGTTTGACATTTGGATAGACTGCTAGATTAAATTTATTTTAAAAATTTAGCAGTGCAGACACTCAGATTTTATTTTTTTCTGTGTGAACCGTAACAGATATCACAAATTACACAGAGACAAAAGTTTACTATTGAATGTATCTTTCTGAAGAAAGATAATTTCACGTTTTCGGCATTGCCATTAAAAAGTTACGGTCTAATTAATGTTGGGACACTTAAGTTTCATACACTAGTGGTTCACTAATAATAACAAGTATCACCTTAAAAGATTACTTATAACCATAAAAACTGTCATACCAAATTTCATCCAAATCGAATAAAGCGTCCGATTATTATAAGCAAAATTAATTTTTTTTTCGAAGAACTTTGAAGCAGAATTCTGGCTAAATGGTACACTTTCCGGTAGAAGCAAGTTTGGTTATATCGTCTTATTTTAGCCTCAGGAATCTGTGGTTAAGTCATGTCCCCCTATTTAAGAGACAACCTGTATATTACATATACGCATCAGAAATACCGTCAATCTCGCCAATGAATTTAAAGAATCTCGAACATTTAGAAAAGGAGGAAGAAACTTATTTGTAGAATGAATTAAAAAATATAAAGGTATACAAACAATAGACGTAATTAGAATATTTTGTGTATACCAGAAATGTACTTATGTAGCCTAATATGGAAATGGCTAGAGGTCTGGTGCTGGTCACAACAGATTTTTGAGTGTTATTATTTACTTCTATTCGCAGATTTCGGTAATGAATGTAAACCTGTAGTGTTGATAATAGCTTTGTTCGATGACATGTACTAGGCCGCCCTAATGTTAACTTTCTTACACTAACATGTTTTATGAGAAACGGGCAGCTTTTGGCAGGCTGTTCGATGACAAAAATTTTAAGAACTAGTGCTCACGTTTCTGACCTGACTCGCGAGGTGGTGAAGAAAGTGCAGACTAGGAGCGGGGGTAACTAAATGTTGTTCGGTATTTAATTCTATCCTATCTACATATCTGTTTATTAACCTAAAATTTTACACATTGAGAAATTAAAATAATGGATTCAGATAGTATATTCTCTTTGTTTTGTTACATAAAGAATTAATTAATTAATATATCTGTCTCTGAATCTGATGAAGAATCAAGTGATGATTGATCTTCGTCAGAATCGTTTATTAGTTAAAAAAACTATGTTCTTTAAAACAGACATTTCTACAGTCACTTCCTTGCAGCTTATGATATGACTGTGTTTATAAACAACCTAACCTTTTACACCTTTGGCTACGCTTGGCTTGATTACTCACAGCTGAGCAAACTTGCGCAAATATACACTAGTGTGTTTTATGAAACCACAAGAATTAGATTGTACTAGTGTACACTACACTGCACTGCACTATTATGCTCTGCACTTCAAGCACTTCTCATCGAACAGAGCTATTATGTACCAGACGGCACCTAACGGGCTCAGAACATTGTCGTTAAAAGAGTTACTTACCACAAGGGCACTTTTGTTCTATTTAAAAATTTGTTATATTATTTATGTTTGACGTCTATTCAAATAGAATTCATGTACACTGTAAAAAATTCCTCTGTAAAATTACTATAATTGTTATTGGCGTCCAAATTGCCTAAGTGAATTATAGTAAATTTACAGTTAAATGTAATTTTGTCTACCAAAATTACATAAACATAAATTCCATAAAAATTTTGATACATACTTTAAGTAAATTTACATATTAATAATATACATAATCTTTTTAAAACATAATTTAGTAAATGTACATATTTTTCATTATATTTTAAATAAATTTCACGTAGTAACAGATGATGTTTATGTTTTATTTTCCCCGGGCCTAGAGCCTAATTTTCTACTCTGCCCAAGTCCAATCCCGCTAAGCCTACCTAAAATCATGTAAATTCTATAAAATTAGTAATTAACTCTAAATTTGTAATAAATAACATACAGTATTTAAATTTACTGTAATAATTTTAGAATTTACTCCTATTTCATGTAAAAATATATACTAGAATAAAATCATTGAGTTTTTACATAGTACTTATAAAATTTGACAAAATTGTTATACAAATATAAATATATCATAGTAAAAACACAAATATTTGTAGTAATTACCTCTAAACTTGTAATAAATACAAATAGTATTTTAAATTTACTATAATAAATTTAGAATTTGTCCATAGCTCCTGTAAAAATAGAAACTAAAATAAAAGAAATTGAGTTTTTACATAGTTCTTATAAAATTTGACAAAATTGTTATAGAAATATTAGCATATCACTGTAAAATTTCATATATTTATTGTAATATGAATATCACATAGTAGTTCTAGTAATTTTTTTATATTTGTAAGGGTGAATTAGCAAATTTATAGAATTATTTGCTATGTAAATATAAGTCTACATAGTTTATGTAAAATTTGTTATTGCATACATATTATAGTAAAAAATTACTATAACTTTTAGACAAAATCGCTATTATTTTTTACAGTGTACGGTACGTGTTGTGCAAATAACATATTATTATTATTTTCTGACCAGATTATGAAATGAAATATGTCTCCTTCACATGCTATAAAGATAAAAATAGTAATGAACATTAAGTGGTTTAATTAAATACACACATTTCTCATATTTTTTATTAAGAAACCGCAAGTCCTTTGAGAATCTAATCATGTCTGCTGTCTGCAAAAATGACCGTCTTAGATTTGGGGCGACCGTTTCATTTCTGGAAAGTAAGAGCGAATAGCTTGACACATTTTCTTCTTTATTGAGGAGATACATCAAATGAGAAAATCCCACTATTAATCAAGACCGCACCTTCTAGTTCAGTATTCCAACCGTTCGAAGCAGGATACGATATTGACGTGAATAAAACGCAACTATTGAAGGGATTATCTCTAAAATTTATAAAGATCGCAAGTGGAGTGAAATTCTGAAAGATGGTGACATATCGATTATATTTCGTCATATTTCTGGATTAAGAACTGCGCGCATGAGACACTTATTTCATTTCTATGACTCGGGTTCAAATCCCAGCGAAGCCATTCCAATAAATATATACACTTCTCCCAATTGTAGCGCCATAATTTACAGTAAGCTTACAGTAATTGATTAGAAGCAAACTCAGTGCATGGAATTTGCTAGCAATTTATTTAATGGAACCATTTTCGCAACGAATTTGAGTAATGGGATGTGTGATAAATTTGAGTGTATTCCTACATATGTAATAAATTAAGAGTTCCGAAATATGGTTAATTGGTTTCTGCGCAGTACATTAATAAATATATCACTGTTTTCTGTGAGACACATGCTTCAGTGTCCACTGTGTCCATCTAGATGTACAGATGATGATTTACATCAGGCCTCAGAAAATGCGCTACTAGTGGCTAAGTTTTGGTCAAAAATAATATAATCATATATATATATATTTTTTAACTGTATTTAATTTAATGTTTCTGATACGAAAATATAAATATATACTATTTTCTATTAACTGTTAGGTGAACAAGTTTGTACTTTTGGTAATGAAGATATATTTGTTTTTATAAAGGTGTTTACCAACTTTATATGAGAGCAGAAAAACACATAGATATCGTGGGAAGTTTTCTATATGGGTCACTTAAGTTTTATTAAATACTCGCACGTGCATATTTGTACTTAATAGATTAATACTACAGTAAAATATTTTTATTGTATCTTCTATACATTTAGAGATATGGACTCACATATAATGCTACTACCAAGTTTGTATCTTTAATTATTGCTCCAAAAGTCAATATACCCCACATTTAGATAAAAACTTCAAAATTTTCAAAAATCTAATTTTTATTTATCTAGATACTTCTCAATGCGCTGATTCCAGATTTTGAAACCGCAGGTCGATATCTCTTTTCATTCTCGAGATATTTAGATTCAAAGTCTTGCTCAAAACTGCCCATTTTTGGGTAATAACCCAAAAATGGGTCGAGATATGAATTTGGCGATAACACCATTCGATTCTACGGGCAAAATTACATAAGTACACCAATTTTCAGAATTTTTGAACGCCGCCTACAATCTCTAAAGCAAAATTAATAAAAATGCCCAAAAATCGCAAAAATCTAAGGTGTACCCCTTACGATTTTTTCAGATTTTGGCCATTTTCAGGGGTTTTCAAACTTTTATTCATAAAAAATGAACCTGTTGCACAAAAATTATGAAAATTGCTATACTTATGTATTTTTGTCCGTAGAATCAAATGGTGATGCCGCCAAATTCATATCTCGACCCATTTTTGGGTTAATGCCCAAAAATGGGCAGTTTTGAGCAAAACTTTAAATCTAAATATCTCAAGAATGCAACAAGATATCGACCTGTCGTTTTAAAATTTGGAATCAGCGCATTGAGATGTATCTAGATACATAAAAATTAGATTTTTGAAAATTTTGAAGTTTTTATCTAAATATGGGGTATATTGACTTTTGGGACAATAATTCAAAAATAGGTAGAGATATAAACTTGGTAGTAATATTATTTGATTGTAAAGAGAATGTTACATAAGTGTCCTCGACGTATGACGTTGTTGAGCTATAATGGTTAATTTTTATATTTTCTGAGCCACATATGTAAATTACATTATGCTAACCTAATGTGCATTATGCATTAAACGACATAAATATTTCTTTTAAGAATCCATTATTTCTCATATGAAATTTTTCACCCTGTAACTAAAATATCACCCCATTCATTATAAAGGCTATCGCGAGATACTCGGAGTAATTAGAGTTAATTAAGTTTTAAAGATCAACATTCCTTAACGTATGCTTTCTTTGCAGGATCATCCCAGCATCTGGGGAGCATTTAAAAGATGAAAAACGCAAGTGCGAACAAGTTAATTAATTAAAATACATTCATAGAGGGAGCTATGAACTCGGGAAGGCTTTGCACGATCAAGCTGTAAGGTAAGTTCACAACTTTGTTTCGAATATGTATAAGTCCTCTTCCTTCAAAGATTAATTTATTTCTGAACTAAATTTAATGCTCATGTTCTTGAAGTCCACTTCGCAAACTGTATTGTTATGTAGAAGAAAAATAGGATTGCGTTTTCTATTACAATATATTCACGACCAAATTTCAAGAAATGTAGCAAGCTTTAAAATGATCTAAGGAGAATTTGTTAAAAATGAATTTATCGTCAATTTATATATCTTAGAAATGACATAACTGCATTTAAAAGAGGAAATTCATTCACCAAGTATTTCTAACAAAATGTAAAAGGTGATCCAATTAGGGTTTCCAAAAACCACATTAATTTAAGGTAATCTTTGGATTATGAAAAATAATATTAATTAAATGGCCGCCTCTGAACATTCAAAAGCAGCCGATCCTTTTGAAGTAATTCTCGACGACTTTTTCATGCATTTCTGGTGGTATTTTGGCTATAACTTCCCGGATGTTGTTTTTTAGGTACTCCAACGTTTTGGGTTTGTTGGCATAGACACGACTCTTAGCGTAACCCTACAGAAAAAAATCCAACGGCGTTAAGTCGCATGATTTTTGGCGGCCAGTTGACGTCACCAAAACGCGAAATAATGCAACCTGGGAACTTTTCACGCAAAATATTCTACATTGCAGCTGATGTATGGCAAGTTGCGCCGTCTTGTTTTATTTATTAACTAGCTGACCCGTCCCGGCTTCGCATGGGTAAAGGTAGAATAACGATTAGCTACACGTGTACCAGTAATTTTTCATATTTATTTCGGAGACATGCGCTGCGTAGGGAGCCGGCAACCTATCTCGCATCGTACATGTAACAGGCTCCGCCCACCGTCCTCCTGACCCCGCACTGCACCTAACGCGCCCTTTTCTAAACATGTCTCGGGTACTTTTACTTATGTACATATGATGCAAGCTATCTCTCCGACAAATATCAAAAATCTGCTAACGGTCAAAACTTAACTATAGATACAAAGATAAAAAAATAATTGAAATAATCCCGTATCGTACCGCTTTGAGGGACGATTTTTCAAAAACGCTAAAACATTATTTCTTACCAAAAGTTAAATAAGAATTTTTTATCCCTAACTTGATAAATGATGGGTTCTTCATACAAACTTTCATCCCCTATTTCACGCCCTTCAAGTGTTATTTTTACGATAAAAGAAAGCCTATATGCTTCTCCAAGGTCTAATCTATCTATACCAAAATTCATCAAAATTGGTTCAGCGGGAGAAATGATGGGTTCTCCATACAAACTTTCATCCCCTATTTCACGCCTTTCAAGTGATTTTTGCGACAAAAGGTGCCCTATGTTCTTCTCCAAGGTCCAATTTATTTCTATACCAAAATTCATCAAAACTGGTTCAGCGGAAGAAATGATGGGTTCTCCATACAAACTTTCATCCCCTATTTCACCCCCTTCAAGTTTTATTTTTGCGATAAAAGGAATCCTATGCCCTTTTCCAAGGTTTAATCTATCTCTATACCAAAATTCATCAAAATTGGTTCAGCGGTTTAGGCGTGAAAACGTAACAGACAGACAGACAGACAGACAGAGTTACTTTCGCATTTGTTATATTAGTATGGATATCTTCGATTACGAGACAAAAATAGTCGGTTATCATGCGCCTATAGCGCTCACCATCGACTGTTTTAGTTCGACCCTCCTCGTTTTCACAAAAGTAAGGCCTGATTGCGCACCAAACATCGTTTTCACAAAAGTAAGGCCTGATTGCGCACTAAACAGTAACTTTTTGGGTATGTAATAGTGCCTCGTGAATCGCATTTCGATTTATCGCACCCAATATGCTGCAATTTTGCTTATTAACATACCCAGATCAGAGAAGAAAATTTTACTTGAAAAATCAGCTTCAACTTCTTGTGCTCTAAAATGCAATCACTCTTAGAAATTGCTAAATTCTGTGACGCTAGTCAAGCTTTATTTACTAGTTTCTAATGTTATTTCGACTAAGTACAAAGAAGTAAAATTTATTTTACTTTTTGTAATATCAATTTAACAAGATACCTAGTAACACCTAATAAAATATTTGTACAATGTCAATTTGTCTTTAAGAAAAGTTAAAATTTCAATTGACTAAAATTTTAAGAAAGTTTTACTAAAAGTATAGTATGCTACACTGGTTACCATAGTCATAAAAGGAAACAAGTTTGAACGAGTTTAAAATATACTACGAGCCGTAGTAAATTTTACTAGTATACCTAGACAAATTTAAACTTGTGTGAACGATACAGGCATAGTTTACTTTGGTGATCAGTACACTGTGCTCGTGTGTCGTGTTTGCATATTGATAAAATAGACCCACATTCTGAAGAATGAATTTCATACTCAGATTCTACCACCAACCCTCAGAATAATGAAATATTTATTCGACTTAAATTTAATTCTGAATTAAAATGGTGTTTGTTAAAGCACCGGCTACCATCCAGTCAAGTGTAGATCGTCTAATTATTTTCCACAAGGTAGATATGTTATTATACTGTTTGATGGAAGGTTTAAATCTATATATAAAAAAATATTTTTAGACTGGTCTTTCAATGACGATGTCCTCAGCAAAAAAAGACAAATCAACCCCTTCTAATTGCCCGTGGACCAAGTAAAGGAGCAGTACATCAGTACTTAATTTGCATTGATAACAAGTTTATTTATTGTAACACATCGAATACAGTAAGTGCTTTCGACCAACTGTTTATGTCACATACTGTATTCGGAACACTCTTTGATTCCAACCTAATACCATTTTATTGCTTTTTTACAAATTGAATTCTATAAAATAGACCTGGATTCCGTGACTATTACACCGAAAATTAGAGAATTAAGGTCTAATATAAATAATACGAGTACATAATTTTTGAATATTATTTCGGTATTCCATTTTACACTATTTAAAAATGTTTGTGTGCTATATGTGTAAAACTACAAAATTAAAAGTATATTATATAATTCGACACTTAAGACTTCAACATTCTTTATACGAAGGGTGTAATTTAATTTTAAAATGTTGTGTTGCTCATTGTCCCTTGCACTTTTAAAACATACAATAGTCTTTTTAAGTGGATCCAAATTAATGGAGTAACATTTTGGCTTAATTACTTTATATGTACAGGTTTTGATAAGTTTCAAATAACAGAATTTTGCAAAATCAGCAGATTATTTTTTTCATAATGACGAACCTTATTGTTTATGTGTAAAATGGAATACCATTCATTTTAATAATGATTTATTTTCTTTTATCGTTGAAAAGAAATCAAACAAAAATATTTAGCAATTAATTTATATGATCTAAAACATTTTTTTTGCTCTAATGCAAGACAATTCTTAGAATAAGATAGGCATAGTATTAAAATATGCATTATTATTAGATGATAATAATATTAATGTGTTATTAACTCAGTAATTTATAATTGTTTTTCATAAAAGTTTTTTTATATCTATATTATATGTATGTTATTTACACAATGTACGTTTATTTTTAATAAAGTAAAAAAAAAATGCCTTTACATATATTTGTTTTATATTTATACCCTGTGACAAAAATCTCTAGTTAAATAAAATAGAATTATAGTCAAATTGACAGTTTTTATCAGTCAATATGGTAAAACTGCATAGATAAAATGACAAAATTAAATTTGTCAAAATGACTTTCTACAAAGTAAAAGTGACAATTTTCAAATAGTAAATATTGTCTTAGAACCCAGTTAATTATTGACAACCTAATTGTAAAAATATCTACTTTAAGCAAGACATAATGACTATGATTCAAGTAAAGAATTTTACAATGATTAAATAGTAAAAAAGTGTCTAGGATCATATAGTCATTTTTTTGTCATATTGGCTAGTAAAATATTGACTTTTTATCTGTAAGATAATATGTCTAGAATATCATAGTGGACCTGTAGGGACTAGGATAATAGATTTTCGTGCGTGTTATTTTCCCTATCTGTTTCTAAGAGTGTATGTGCAAATTTTTTGTTATACATGATCCATTTCGCAAATGTGTAGTTGTATACTAAAATTTGACACTTTGGAAACACGTGCTTATGGACATCTGTTTGATTTATAGGAAACTATAATTGAATCACCTTTTATATTGCAATCAAATTTTATTTTTTCACTCTAGCCCAAGAATAATTGTGTCTTGTTCGTTTTAGCTCCGCGATGTTTCGGGAGTGATGCTGGACGATGTCTTGTTGGTGGTGGGTGGCGGCGGCGTTGTGGCTGTTTGTCCTGGGCGTGGGCGGGGGGCCCCGCTACAGCTCTCGCATCGTGGACACAGCCGCAGGCGCCGTACGAGGCGTCATCGCCGAGCCGGCTTCTCGCCACCTGGAGCCCGTCGAGGTGTTTCGCGGCGTGCCCTATGCTGCCGCGCCCGTGGGCCCCAAACGCCTCCTGCCCCCTCAGCCCCCTGCACGGTGGCCCGGAACACGTCTTGCGGAAACATTCGGGCCAGTGTGCCCGCAAAATTATCCCGATATCTCCAACAGGACTGCAGCGTTACAGAGTATGCCAAAAGCGAGATACAATTACCTCAAGAAGTTGTTGCCGCTTCTTGTCAACCAGAGTGAGGATTGTCTCTTTCTCAACATTTACATTCCAGGAAGTGGTAAGTGTGCAATTATTTTATAAATTAATGAGTCGATTCTATTCAACTTAACTTTTACTAATCTGTAAATCTGTAGAAGAATCTGTTGTGGCCAGCATAAGACCTCTCGCCAATTCCATATTAGGCTATATAAATACATATAGGATTTAACGCAGAAATTCTAATTACATCCACTATTAATACATTTTTATATTTTTTAATTCATTCTATAAATAAGTTTCCTCCTGCTCTTCTAAATTTTCAAGATACTTCAGAAAAAGCCTTTAGTAATATATTTGGATTTTTGACACTGACATTTTTCTGTCAATTATAAACTTTTCAGTTGGTTACCATGTTCAATGTGTCGGGTAGATAATTTTATTTTCTTTAATATTTGTAATAACATAAATATCCAAAAAGTAATATTTAGATGATTTTTCAAAAAACTACTATTTCTGGTTGTTCAGTTGTTACCAAAACCTTTTCAGCTCTTGCTATTAATATCAGATTGAAAAATATGAAGTTAAATTGTTCTTCTTCACAGATCTTTATACCCTTTATAGAGTGTCGGATATGGTTTGCTACTACTCGTTCTTGACCCATTGTTTCCATGCTGTCCGGTCCTTTGCTAGTTTTTTTATTTCCTCTATATTTTTTCCTATTCTTTTGCCTATCTCTTCTATTCGTCCCTCCCATGTTTTTCTTGGTCTTCCCTTTGTTCTTTTCCCAGTCTTTTTTGATTCTATCATTTTTTTAACTAAATTATCTTGCTCTATTCTTCTGATATGTTCAAACCAATTCAGTTGTTTCACACACAGACATCAGTGTCATTAAAATCTGAATAAGCGAGTTTTGGTATCGAGAGGTAAAAAAAAAAACTGACGAAAACACATCTTTTCTTGTTGATTAATATAAATTTTTACATTATAGTGACAGCTTTCGTTGCAATTTTGTCATTATTTACAGATTTACAGATTTGTAAGACTTAAGCCTCATTTCCACCGATTGTCCTAATGCGTAAGAGCAATAATTAATAACTAAGCGCAATGCGTAAAAATGTTTATCATATGACAACGTTTACTACCATTTCCAGCTTTGCATCAGGCTTAATGCTTAAGAACTAAGAGCAATGCGTAAAAACAAATGATTGAAAAATTCTAACCTGAACTGTCAACTCTCAGTCTATTTTATAATTATTAACTTTTAATTAATTTTTCGGTATCGATATAAATACAGAAAATTGTGTATAGGTATAACATATTAAAAAAAGAAGAATTGCTGCTGCAATGGCAGTCTACTAAACAACAAGTAATTCGGAAAAAAGATATGACATTTCTGTTGAATTGTCACTAAACAAAATAGCTGGAAATGGTATCCTAGTAAATTGTTATAATTCATTAAGCCTTATGTATTAAGCATTAAGACATTCGGTGGAAATGAGGCTTTACATTGTGAATATAATCAACCAATAAATCCTTAAAAAATAAATTGGTTAACCAAATTGGATCTGACATTTTCGACATTAAAGTTTAACTTTTTGTTCTATAAATCGGTCAAAAAACGTTGCTTTAAAAACCAGTATGACATAAAAAATAAAAATTCGAAACTGTTCTTAAAATACTTTCTTTCTTCATTTGTTTTCCTTATACCCAAGATGGATGTCCGATTTTTTGAGATTTATTTTAGTTTCTTACGAGAACTTATAGATACTTATTTTCTTACGAGAACTTATAGATACTTATTTCGAGACGGATAGTACTAGAGCAGTTGGTGTACTTAAGACTTACGACAGCCACTGATTGTTATGCAACTAGTACGGAAGCGGTACTACTCCTTCTACATCTAGCACCATCTATGTCTAACATGGACATGCTGTTACTGGCACCGTCAATATTTTTTTACTGTTATTGATACTCGAATTTCTTGTAGTTTATTTGAATGCAGAATTATAAGATTCGAATCACGAAATCCCACTTATTAAATGAATATGTAGCTAGAGTTGTTCATTTTGCTTATAATAATATTTTTCACAATTCCAGTTCCTTTTCCTTCTACTGGTGATGAGATACTAGTTTCAGGCATTCAAGAATAACATAATATCCTTGTTCCATTTCCCGTAGATGTTCCTACTTGCGTTTTTATTTTTAGCTTACGAGACAAGTTTTAGTCATTTTTCATTTCTTTGTCATTTGACATATTTATTCACACTCCTTTAATCGTGTCAATCTTGGCTATATATCAACTATAATGTCTTTCATAAACTTTGCTGCTATAGAGTGAGTTTTAAGTTAACTGGACTGTTACGAGACAAACGTAATCAAATAAACGAAGTTTAAACAAGGATCATAGTACTCGTAAAATGTAGTAATCTTGTATTAACTTCGCATAAACAACAATCTAAAATTTTGTCCATATACAAACAATGAATATTAGATTTGAAACTTGAGTGACATTTTCTGAGATACAAGTTATAAAACAATCCGAAGTAGTTAAAGATTAAGCAGTCAGATAGAAGTATATTGATCTAATATGCTTTATCACACATGAAGTTTGCGTATCTTGTCTAACTCCTATTCTCTTCAACTTCTATAGTCCAAACCAATTATGTACTTATTAATTAGTTCAAGTTTGCTAAGTAGGAAAACTTAGCTCTCTTGTCTCTATGTTGCTTGTTTATTTAACTTTCACAAGATATACCTAACCTACGCATAATGCCGATTTTGTACTATATTTGAGAATCAATATCACTGTCCATTTTTTAAATTTTTAATATGTAATTCTTGCAAATTTATCTTCAAAATGTATACTGTTAAATTTTGAAGTTTACAAAATACAATATTTATAAAACATTTTCTGTTGTCGTTGTTATTATGTTATATTGTATAACTAGTGCTGAAAGTTGGATATTTCACACGAACGTGAAGTTTGAGCCACGAGCCGAAGGCGAGTGGTTTAATCACGTAAGTGTGAAATATCTTTTCAGTACGTGTTGTACACGATATTTTTCCGACGATCACAAAAAATAAAACAATATAAAATTTTCATAAAAATATTAAAACAGATTATGTTTACATCATTGCTATCAGAATTCACCAAAAATTATGTTAAAATCTGATAAATCAGGGTCCAGCCTTCTTAATCCGTGTAAATTTAGCAAATTATTTGCAACTGTCAAATTTTTACATACAAATTTTTAGGTTAGTTCGCTTAGTTATCGCAGCGTGTGATAAAACCATATCACACAGTTGCGGACGCATCTGATTGGCTAACGAAGTTTCATTTCACACAGCTTTGGTAGTGATGTGCAATGACCAACTTTCAGTAATAGTTTAGCGTGTGAATTTATGTACTTTTCGTAGTGGTCGTCGGAAAATATATTTTATTCACAATCATTATCATTGGAAATAACAGATTTCAATTCCATCCCTTGGGTTGGAAATGTTTATGTAGGGGTTGCCTAGCAACATTGCCGTAGATCCCCATGATTAAGTAGGCTAAACAAATTTTAAGACAGCTGCCAAGATATTAATAAAATTAAAGGTTACAATTCATTGATTTATTTGGAAAATTATTGATTTAAAATGAGGATGATTGTGAATAAAATAGTATACATAACCTCGGTGGGAGTTTCATAACAGCCTCGCGCATTATCTCACCTCGAGGCTTCGCCTCTCGGTAATATACATAAGCCCTCGGCTGTAATGAAACATCTCCCACCTCGAATGTAATATACTTGGATTTGGGAATCATCCCAAAATAATGCAGACGCCAAATATTTCCAATTTTAAAATGGCACAAAAGTGACCCCTGTGGTGCACTCTCCACACCAGCTATGAGTGCCCGTGAGGTGACGCCCACACGGTAAAATATATCGTCATCATTACCGATGTCTACATGTGTTGTAGATACTGGCACACCCAGAAATGGGTAATATGCCGTAATGATATATTTATTTATTTATTTTTGTATTAATGAAACAAATAACTATCTTGGAGGCATGTATTGAATCTATCGACAAAAACCGTGTCCAGTGTAGCATTTGACATTTAGTATTTGCATATTTACAATTTAAGACAACTTTTCATAAATATTCCGAATGACCATAATGTCGCATAACTCTTGGGTTATCCCTAAACTTTTTTTATCCACAACGTATTCAATTTTCGGTTCGGATGTGTTTAGCGAGGGGGGATTTGTAACCCAGAACGGAATGCGCACTGGACGGCGGCTATAGATCCGTTTTGGCGGATGTAGGCTTCCACGACAAAAGCGTGCAGCTCATTCGTCCACAATAAGTATACGATTGAATTTTTTTTGTAATAGAAATTTCCTGTCCACCTGCCGCCGTAGGCAGAGACAGAGAATATATTTCGAATAACATTCTAAACAATAGGGACCTGTGTCTCCTCATTCTACTTAGTTTAAATATAGGTCCTAAACCATCGATCGTTTATTTGATGAATAGATCAAAAACTTCCAAACATGAAATTAGGAATTCTTTTCACGCCAATTTTATGAGGAATCATGAAATAACAAATTTATATTTTTCATTTATTGCTAATTTTAATATCCAGTTTTAATGTTCCATTAACCTACCGTAATTGAAAATTCGGTGTTTCTATTTTATCCAAAATTTATGATTTGGAATTTTACGACCATATAAATTTGAAACCCTTCAGTTAAAATTAAGATTGATTGATGAACATTTTCCCAGCAAATTATTTTAAAATATCTTCGGAACTTTAGATAAAATGGCGTGTAATCAGCAGATGTACCTACTTTCGATCATTGCGCAGGGGGGCTCTTTTTACTACAAAGTGAATGGCTCAATAATTTAGGAGATTTTTTAAAAATAAAATTTGTTATTATTTACATTTGTATTAGTATGACATTTTATTTTTCAGGTCAAAAATTATTCGAGAACTATTGTAAATTATATAATGATACAATATGTTTTATTAATTAAATATTTAAAATTATAGGTAAATAAATAAATATATCATCACGGCATATTACCCATTTCTGGGTGTGCCAGTATCTACAATACATGTAGACATCGGTGCCTGAGTGTCTGGTCGCGAACCTGGGGGAACCGGGTTCGATCCCGACAGATGGCAAATATTTCCAATTTTAAATGGCACAAAAATGACCCCTGTGGTGCACTCTCCACACCAGCTATGAGTGCCCGTGAGGTGACGCCTGGTAAGCGCCCACACGGTAAAATTATAGATAAAATGTATATATCCATCAGAAATACCGCCAATCTTGTTAATGAATTGGAAGAATCTGACATTTAGGTACTTCCTCATACAATAAAAAAATAGATATAATTAGAATTGTACGAATGCAGAAGACATGTTAAATACAATAAAAAGCCATATTTGGGTAAAGTTCTGTAATTTTTTTTTATTATAAAACGACGGTTGGACAGCGAAGTGCAACACAATACTTATATAACATAAAATGGAAATTATATTATTAGAAATAACACTTAATTTTTGGTCAATAACAGTACAATTGTTCTTGAAAAACTTATGTAGAAAGAACGGTACCTCCAAAAAGAAATAGAACATAATAAAGTGTTATGCAACTTACACCTAGTTTGGTAGGTACTATTTTATCCGACAGAACATATAAATAAAAACATTAATTGTGGTAATATCGAATGAAAAATTTCATATTCCATCAAAGCAAATCATGCAAATTGCGTGTTTGAATTCTGGATGGTATTGTCATATAAATATCAATAAAAATGCTGTATCTAGTTACATTTTGATTCATTTCCCTTTTGATAAATTCCATGTACGTATCTATAAATTCATCTCGGAAATGTTACAATACAGATAAATACATAAATGTCAATTTACCAGGTCATACACAATCATACAATGCTCTTCTATTTACCCGGGTAGTTTTAAAATAACCACAAAAAATTCTGCCTATAACAAACAATAAACATTGAACTGAATATGATTAATTTTTGTTTTCTGTCATATGAATCTCTACTCTTTTTCACAAATGAAACATTTTTATAACCCACAATTTTGTTATTCTACTTTTTTAGTATTCGTAGTGTACTCGTAACTTTAGCTATTAGTATCCCAGAGAAAAAATTTAATTTATGTATAAACATACATGATATTTTATTTGCAGGAGCTTGCCTATTTTTTTCTAGGTTCTTTACTTTTATTATATGTTTGGTTGTCAGCTGACAGTACTACAGAAAATAAATACCCCAGAGTTCTTAAAATTTTGCGTAAAGAAGAAACATCTACCACAAAGGGGCAAGGATTGGCAGTCCCCCTACGTATTCGAGGAGAACGTGCATCAATATCTACATATTATATTGTTCTTATTTAGGACAAATATAAAAACAATCGGTTCTTTTCAGAACTACAAAATATATATTTGAAAAAGAATTTTTTACTTCTTTTATGCATATTTTTGTTAATTATATATACAGTGTGTTCAGAAAAAATCTAATTTGGAGTATGCTATGAACACAGAAACGTATGTCTGATCATTATTAAATTCAAAAGTCAAGTTGTCAAAATTGATGGTGAAATGTAATTTTAAGAAGAAAGGATAATAAAAAAGGATACAGAATATTCTCATTCACTGTTTTCTAATTTATTTCTATTGCTAAAATAAGGATTCAAGAAGAAAACTTTTATTTCTTTAGATAACATTTTTGTTAATATCTCGTGTCAAATTGACATTTAATTAAATAATTTCAAATTGACATACGTTGTTTTGTTCATAGCCTACTCCGAATTAGGAATTTATTTTACTAATTAAATAATTTAATTAAAACCGTCTTCTAATTTTGAAATAGCTCTCGTCTTTTCGTTTTCATTCAAATGTCGAGACATTTTAGTGCTTTCAAATTATTTTCATTTAATGTGACATTGACATTTATGTAAATAATTACAGAAAATTTACGACGCCTATGTTTGAACAACCTAGCAAAGACTGAATTACAAAAATAAAAAATAAGTGTTTCCATTTTTTTGGCCGCAATTGTACATTACTTCTACTTAATTTCAAATAGTTATTTTGTTTCGTTCGTGGGATTTGTTTTACTCAGCTTTGCCTCGTTTCACAAACTTCCCCACTCACTCATAAAATGCCACTTTTAACACGAATATCATACACTATTTTTCCTACGACCCTAGTTATGTATTAGTAAAAACTAAAAATTATAGAATGACATTTATGACAGGTCATGATGTATTTGCTATGAACAACTGAAAATTGTTTATTCCTCCTCTTATTAACCTCTACTTCCAACAATACTGTTTTAAATTCCAATTCTTCAAGCGCCTTGCAAGGAATTACTATAAACAATTGTAATAATTGTACTATAACAATAAACGTTTCAATATAATGTGTACTTCTAATAAAATACCTATATAAATAATTTCAGTACAAAAATAAATATAAAATGAAACTACCTTTACTTATGAACACTAAATGTAACTGGATCTAGTTATATTTTTAACACTAAATGTAACTAGATTTAGTTCTTTTTTAACACTAGTGTAAAAAGTAAATTTGTTTTTTACTTTTAATCCGTTGTCAATGACAACAATTTAAAAGTATTCACTGCGTTATAAACTGTTATTTTTAACTCGCTAAGCAACCGTTAAAAAGACTACTTTTAACAGTGGTCGTAGGAAAAGAATTTTAAACAATCAATTTGTCACTTATGTTTGTTTATTTATTTATAGGACACCTGCTTTTACACAAAAGAGCGTTAATACTTAAAAAACCCTATTTTCTTTAAACAATTTTAAGCAAACTACCTGAAAATGATCTAATTTCAAATAAAGTAAAAAGAAAATTCTAAGAATACAAACTTCTATTGTTTTAGCCCCTTTCACTATTCACTATTCAGTAACCAGTTAATTAGTGTTGCGAAAAATTTGAATAAAATACATATATGAGTATTTATTTGTACTTATTACTTACAATTAAGAAAATTGCATTTTTGCCCTCCTGAAGTATAATGGGAACTTTACAATTGTATACACAGCAAGTGTAACTTACATTTTACGCTTACTGTGTTGTAACTTGTCTAACTATGCGGTAAAATAATCAAAATACACTGGACGTTTATGGACATTTAGAAAAGAAATCATCTTTACTACACATATAATAAAGTTCATGTAAAAAAGTACTACCTACATAAGTTATTTTTTTACTTTAACATTTCCTATATTTAAAATTAATTTATATAAACCAAAATCACGGCAGCGACATCTGTCATTATTGTAAAATCTGCCGTTACCGACATAATCACCGATCGATATACCTGTCAAATATGCGAGGCGAACATTGATGAAATGTCAAATATCAACACCTACCTATTATTTATTACGAAGCAAACATGAGCAAATAAATATATTATCAGTCATAAACAACGTCTATTATTACAAATAAATTTTCGCTAGAAGAAGTACTCTAATGAAGGTATGTAAAATCAAATTTGGAAATTGACTTAACCCCAGTATTTTAAACTAACCCTTTTCAGAAGTACAACCTATCTCATTAAAAAAGTGATTTTCATTATCGTCGGCCAAAAAGTTTGATACAATTCTCGTGCGTGAAGTATTTTACAGCGCTCCAGCCTTAAGGGCTCGTGCCTTAAACAAAGCTGTCGCGCTGTAAAATACAACTTACACGCACTCGAATGTAAATAACTATTTTAGTTGTCAGATCAATAGGTATTGGATAAAAGTTTTAACCAGTTGTTAAAAAATAACCACGGAGGTGCAGAATATGTCTGATTATTACATACTGCATGTGAAAATTGTCATTAACTTTGTTGAATCCAATTTTAAACATGACAACAAACAAATATTCTTTTTCTAAAGTTTGAAATTACATTATGATGTTTTGTATTACATGCAGAAAGAATAATAAAACATTTTGTTTTCTTTGCATATATTTTTCACATTTTCTGGGGATATTTATATTTATAAAAGCTGTTTTATCCTTGCAAAGAAGGATAATTTATGTTGTAGACAAAACAAAGAAACTATCAATTTTAACTCTTCCGTTGTGGAATTAGATAGTTTTTTTTGGGATTTTTTGTTATGGTATTGTTCGCAAAATGTACTGGAAAGTAAAAGAAAGACAGAGGATAAACTAAGTGGTAAATTAAAAATAAAGTAATGTAATTTTTTTAAACGAAACAAACCGAATGAACTGATCCAGAACAATGAAAGAGTTTTATTGTATTGTAAATTCCGTTGAATCTAAAAAGAGTTGTAAAACATATAAATACATTCCGTAAAAGTTTCTTTGTTGGTTTTTAATTTGAAATTCTAAACTTTCAACTTTTTTCCTCTCGCATTTCTTTTAACTTCTCCAAGGAATTACGGATGGAGCGTGACACAAATATGAAAAATTTCATCTATTTCATTGATAACTGAGCAGCATACATTACAGAAATACGCCATTGTAGGTAAATATGGATATATTGAAAAATAAATATAATGTTAAATTCAAATCTATATAATGAAGTTTATATCTTTCACGTATAGTACCTACTTACCTACTGAAACAAATACTTAATAAATTTCTGTATATAGTATTTAATAATGTTTCTATGTACTTTTTTACTTTCGATAACTCGATATTTTACTCTAAAGTTGATACAAATCGAGATATTCACGAAAACAATAAAAAAATTTGTTGTGGCCAGCACAAAACCTTCCGTCAATTCAATGTATTTTGTCCATATCCCATACCAATAGTTCCTTGAAAAAGATTCTGTATGTCCTGTAAAATTGTAACACGAACACACTATTTTTTACAAATTCTATACCGAAAGTTCTTTTCCCTATTTTATTAGGGATCGCTGTTTCTTACTCTTCTCTTTTACTCATTTCTGTCCAACGCATCTTCTTCACACAATTCTTCTTCTCTCAAATCTTCTGCTACACAGTCCTTCAATTTTCTCTTTGGCCTTTCTCGTACTTCCGGCATTAAAAATCCAATCTTGAGGCGAGGCTGCAACTGCAAGTCACTTGCGAGGGACACTCTGTCACATTCACATATAACTTTTTGACCCTATACTTTCAACTTAGGTTTTGCCGAGGATTTTCATTTGACACTGATATCTGTCAGCTAATTTTTTTTTTTAATATATCTGCTGTTTCCATAATTTTAGCAAAGCTGACTAATTTTTGAAAGTTAATCTCTCTTAATGTCTCTATAACTCTATATCTATTGAATATGAAGGAAAATGTATAAACAAACCGTATAGAGAATGAGATATTCTTTTATATTGATAATCACAAAATGTCGAAAAATGATATTTAACTGTGTTTTTTCAAGAAAAACTGTTAAAAACTTCAAATTAGCGTACTTCCGGTGGATCAATTATAACCAAAATCTAATCAGCTCTTCATATGGATGTAAAGAAGAGGAATACGAAAGAATTATATTTTTAGAATTGTAGTATTGGAGTTATCGTCGGAGAAAAATTTGTCGCACACAGACACACACACACACATACAGACATCATCTTAAAAATAGTAAATTCGTATTCTAGGCGCCCTAAAACGTGCTTATTCATTAAAAACTCACCAACGAATTTCTTGACCAAAGACAATACTTTCCTTACCTAAAGGTGACGGAAGGTAAAAAAATCCACAGTCGTTAGCAAAATTCATTATTATTCAACGTAAAATAGTGAGCAAAGTAGTATGATTCGTATAAATGACTCCATTTTCAGACTTTAATTATATAATGTAAAATAAGATTTAGTAGAAAATCTGATGGTTTTATGAAATAAGGATTAGTTTATTTTCATAAAAAAAATTTTATTATTGGCAATCGATTTCGTCGCAACGGACATCATCAGGCCACAGCTGTAATACAATATATTTCTTGAAGAAAAACATATAAAATTTTTTACATATGAAAAGTTATATAGAATTATTTAAATGGTTAGGATAAATTTAGAAAAATATTTTAGTTTGTATTACAAAAATATAAATGTAGATAAATATATGGTTATTAATAATAATGAATGATAAAATGTTAGAAAATAGAAGACAGGTTTATGAGATGATTAAAATGGATTTCAAAAAAGTTTTTGTAAGGTTAGGTGAGTGAAACAATCATAAACTTTAAATGTATTTATATAAAAATTGAATAAACTTACCGTCAATTAAGTAATTAAACAGAAGTATATAGTATTTTCATTTTTGAAAATTTTTAAAAATTTAAAAAATATGAAAAAATATGAAAAGTGTTGAAAACGTGTGTTTTCACAACCAGAGGAACAAGATTTATGAACAGCTGAGCGGAAACCGGAATTAGATTTTAGTGTTATTTATTGTGTTAAATAGTTTTTAATTTATTTAAATGGCGCGAGATTTTTGAAAATATATTGTTCTGGAAAATCTATGACTTCGTTTAAGAGCGGTTTGTTGTCTTTAATATGTTTTAAGATTTCGTATTTTTCGAGTATAATTAATTTATGAAAGTCTGTTTCTGAATGTAATAGTTTTATGTTATTAAGAGTGATAGTATGGTTTGTATTGAATATGTGAGTGTTAACTGCCGTAGGAGGATTATGTTTTATATGTTCTTGGAATCTAGTTTTTAAATTTCTGGTTGTAAGACCTATGTATGAAAATTCACAGTTACTGTATTCTATTTTGTATATTCCATTTTTTTCTAAATAGTTGGTTTTCGGTGTGTTATTTTTAAGGATATTGTATAGATTTGGTTGTGATTTAGAAGTAAGTGTTATGTTATTTTTTTCGATTGGTTGTTTTAAAGAAGTATGTAGTTTTTTGTGGTATGGGAGAGATATGTAGTTTCTTTTTTGTGTAATATGTTTGTAGATTTTATTATTTATTAACTGTTTATGTTTTATGTTACGGAAAATTTTTGTTATGTATGTTATTGGGAAGTTGTTGTTTAATCCTATTGTTGTAATTGTATTAAATTCTTTTTGAAAATCTGGTTTTGATAGTGGTGTATGTAAAAGTCTATTAAGAAGAAAATTGAAAGCTGTATTTTTAATTTGAGGATTATGGTATGAATTGTATGGTATGATTATATCTGTAGAGGTGGGTTTTCTATATATATTGTATGTTATACTGTTATTGTTATGTTTGTTTAAAGTTAAGTCAAGGAAATTAAGATGATTTTGTTGTTCTATTTCAAGTGTGAATTTTATATTAGATAATGTATTGAGTGTGTTGTGGAAGTTGTGTAATTCTTCGAGAGTACAAAGTAGTATGTTGAATCACAAGTGACCAAAGTAAATAACTTTCTTCACAAGTGAGCAAAATACACAAGCCTATAATAATCTACGCCAGGAGTCATAAATTTTGATGGAGTTACAAATTGTACAATAAATATCTACTATTCTACATGAAGGAACAACAATTTTTTGTACTATACATTAAATTTAGTTATAAACATATGTACTGTCGAGTTTTTCATTAATAAAAGAAGTAAGTTACACTTTTTAAGAAAAGTATATTATATTGTGGAAAAAATCATGTTTAGCACACGTGAGCATGTCTTTTTCTCTTTTGCTATAAAAATTTTATAAATATTTCATAATGTGATGCAATCCTTCAAAAAGCTCACGACATGAATTCAAACAGGTCACAAATCCTTCCGAAATAAAGTGTAAAAAGAAGATCAATCATCAAAATATCAACTCGACAGAAATTAAAATAATGTGGAGTCTGAGGGAGGAGACCATCAATCAATATTTAAATAGCAGGACGCTATAAATTAAGAAAACCTTTTTCGCTGCACTTTCTTTTGCGCCAACAAACACGCTAATTCGATTACTAAACTCGGTCAGAACTGAAAGGCTAAAAATTTAAAGCTTTTGCCAAAAGAGAGAAGCTAAGCCAAACATAAAGTTGAAACCACCGAACGGAAATAATTATCGGAAGGAAATACTGGCGATTTTTATTCACAGATTTTGAACAGTTAACAAATTTATCTGCAAACTAAATCGTAATTCTGCATGTAATTCTGATATCATGTAAATCTGATGTGCCCAGCACATTATCTCCAGTTTGTTCAATTTTTATTTCGTAAATTTATAATGCTGATAAACATACTTGTGATAGCGATACTCCAATGATTAAACAGATACAGGTATCTAAGTTTGTAAAGTACTTTGATATATAAAATGTAGCTTTAAAAATATTACGAAAAATCTTCCATCAATTATATGTATTTTGTTTAAATTCCATACCAAATATCCCTTGGAATTCCATATATCCTGTAAAATTGTAACACGAACATATACTTTTTCTGCAAATGCCATACAGAGAGTTCCTTGGAAAAGATTCTAAAAATTCAATAAAAGTATAACACGAGCATACACCTTGTAAATTGCATTTGATATTAGCATCTATCAAATAAAATTATTTGAATATATCAGCTGTTTCTATGATTATAGAAAAGCTGGATAATTCCTAAAAGTTAATCTCTTTATAATTCTTTAACTCTATATCTATTGAACATGAAGGAAAATGTATAATCAAACCGTATAGACAATAAGATATTCTTTCATATTAATAATCATATTAAATGCCGAAAAATGGTATTTAACTGCGTTTTTGCAAGAAAAACTTAATATCTTTAAATAAAGGAACTTCCGGTTCAGCAATTATAAGCAAAATATTATCAGTTCTTCATATGGATGTAAAGAAGAGGAACACGAATGAACTATAATTTTTAGAATTTTCCTTCTGGAGTTATCGTCGGAGAAATTTTATCACACACAGACACACACACACACACACACACACACATATATATATATATATATATATATATATATAAATAAATAAATAAATAAATAAATAAATAAATAAATAAATAAATAAATAAATAAATAAATAAATAAATAAATAAATAAATAAATAAATAAATAAATAAATAAATAAATAAATAAATACAGACATCATCGTATCTAGGGATCCTAAAACGTGTTTATTCATTACCGAATTTTTTAACCAAAGACAGTACCTACAGTAAAATTTTTGAAAGAAGTCCGATCAAGACCATCTACGAATTGTATCTATGAATTAAGATTTTATGCTGTCAAATTTAGTAGTGTCGTTTACATAGTTTTTATGAGGTACACAAGATATTATGTACCCTCATGAAAACTAAGTAAAAGACACTACTAAATTTGACAGCACAAAATCTTAATTCATAGATACAATTCGTAGATGGCCTTGATCGGACTTCAAAAATTTTACTGTACCTTCCTTACCTAATGTTGACGAAAGGTGAATACGAATAAGGTATGTAGGATTTTTTTAATATTTATTTATTTCTGGTACAAATTTTATACATATTTTATTTGTTATAACGACACACAATAACTAAGGTAACATTTCAGTAAACAAAATAAACAGCATAATGTATTTCAAAATAATAGTAATTAAACTATTTCATTGCTACATAGTAATATGTTTATTCACAATTATTGTTTTATTTTGTAATTATTTGACGTAAAATTATTATTATTATTATTAACAGCGATGATTTGAGGAAGCTGTTTCGTCATTTAAATGCAATTATAATTTCCAGTCAAATAAATAGAATTTATATTCCTTACTCTACATTGGAGAAATGTCAATACTAATAAATAGGTCAGCATGTAGGTAATTTAGTTTTACATGGATTTTACAAAATCAATTTATAAATCTATTTTGACAAATCGAAATTGCTTCCAAGAAATGTGGATTTAGCGAAATTTAAATATCCGCGTCTTTCTGAGTCAGTATAAATTACAGAGCGTCATATATCTAAGCGAAGTCTGAGGGGTAATCAGAGAAAGATGAGTTTGAAATCGGAGATTTCCATACTCCGGTTACAGGGCGCCCAAGAGTTCTGTGTCTTCGTTATTTTTAAAACGCCAAGCGTGGAATTTTCTTTCGCTTTCTTTAGTCTTCCTTTTTCGCCATATGAGTGACTGTCAGATTTTTTTTGTTTGTTTAATATCGATGTGGGGATGTTTTTCTTTGTAAGTTGATATCGGATGTATTTTATACAAATATGCAGTAATACTTCCACAAAAAGTCTTCTCAAATAAAAACTAGATATTATTTTTGAGAAATAAAACAATGCAACAAAAAAAGCTTCATTTATTTATTTATTTAAACATTGTATAAATATATAATAGTTACAACAATATGTAACCTATTTTAGCTGTAGGCATAATGATGTGTTTAATAACAAGTGTTTTTTATGTTTGTTCCATTATTGTTAATACACAAAGTTCAATGAAGTTTTTAATTGAAAATACACGTTGATGCATTGTATCAATAGCCTTTGCAGTATATTTAACGAACTTTACACTTAGTGAAACTAGATCCATTATAGTTTTTAACAACGCTATAAAGTGCAAAACAGTAATAAACAGCCGTAGTTTAGCCGCCAGGTATTCATATGCTGATAATACGGGAATATCCAGGATAGCCTTAGCAGAAACGCCATTAAAATATACGTTCGCTGCTCTATGCTCATGCCTGGTCTCTATATTTTGAATAGGTTGTATATAGAGGAACATAAAACCTATTAGCAGACTTCGTAAAGTTCGAGTATATTATACTCATATTTCAAAATAATTACTTTTAAATTAAAAAGAAAAATTTATTACTTCAAAGAGTTTTTGTGTAGATTCGTATCCAAAGGACTGCTTTGATCAACTGAAGCTGGACAGAACACTACTCACATAAGCAAAAATCTTGGTTCAAATCCTAATGGAGACTATAAACATTTCATACATAGAAAACATACATAAAATCACGCGTGTCCCACTTAGTGGGTTAGCAAAAACCCGAAAACAATAAGAAAAGGGATGAAAGTAAGAGCTCAACCGAATCACTTAACTCTTTAATAACATTTTTCTTTCGCCTTGTCCAAAATCATCACAACATTCATACAAAGAACATATTAAAGTGGCGGATTTTCGGTAGCGAATAACCGCATCCGGACTACAATAATAGTTACGCAACATTTCACAATTATAATATTTTTACATTCTTTGTATAAGGCGGTTTTTTTTATTTGTTTCTAATATACAAATCAACTTATTTTAACGTGCATTCAAAAATAGATTAAATCTATTTTACTTTTTTTTGCTGCCAAAAAATCGCGTTGCATTTGTTTGTTTTAATGAACCGTTCGATTGATCAAGGAATTGATCAACGTTTCACCAACCGGGCATTAGTCTAAGATAGTGTCCGATGTTGCATTTTGGCATTTAGTATTTAGGATTTAGGTATTCTTCATATAAATACAACTCCGAATGGCACACTAGTGATATCCATTGGTTCGTATGGCAACACTTTATAACAACAAAAATTATACAATTTGATTCAATTTGATTCTTGAGAGTAAACGTGTAGTTGTATTTCATAAAATAGAAGCTAAGAAGCTATTCTTTGACAGTAGTTTGACGCACAAATTATAGCAACGAACATGATTTGTTTAATTAGTACACGTCAACTTCAAGTAAATCTTCAAGGCATAGTGTGCTCCTGCAAAACCCTAAAATTTAATTCCTAAAATCCTAAATAATCACTAGATTTAGGGCATATAAATTTAGTATTTAGATATTAGGGTGATAAAAGTGCAACATCGGACACATCCTTAATGTCAAATACATAACGTTCATTTTAGTTATCATAATCTGTCATTACTCAGGGAATTTTACAGCAATTAGATTTTTTATGGAAAAATAATTACATCAAACAGTAAATTACTCTTTTAAAGGAAAGTCCAAAGTAACGATGATCGACTGGAGATTGATGTGTGGAGAAGAAAATAAAGTAATCGGAAACTGCAGTCAGTACGGTTTTATTTGAACCTAAGTTTCGACCATTGTAATCAAATAAAACCGTACTGACTGCAGTTTCCGATTACTTTATTTTCTTCTCCATAAAATTTTAACTCTAACCTAAAACCTAACCTCTATATAACTCAATGTGTCAAATGTCAAAATTTTACAAATTTATTATTACCAAAATCTGTAAATAATAAAAAAAATAGAATAGCCAACAGTGGCTACTAAGCCGTATTATCATGGTTGCTGTCAGTAAACTTTAAGAGATATATATTTATATAATATTTACAAAAAGGAAATAGAATTTTCGGCGAACCAAAATATTTACAATCCCGTGAATTAGGTCATTCTCTCGCTATATTCGATCCCAAATCCTGTCCAAATCCTTGTCACTTAAAACAAACCACCCTCAATCAATCATCTGAAAATTCATTGTGCAGTGTCAGATATGTTTTTCGGGTATTAAATCAATACACTAAAAACCTATTTTCTTCAGATTTAAAACAGATTTTTGAACATGTAATAGTGCAGGTTATTTTTTCAAATGAAATTCGTAGAAAGATAGAGTGATCCTGTAGTTCTGAGTTCTAATGAGACCAATTTAATATATTTCAAATTATTATTTATCGAATAAAGTAAGTACATCTTATAGTGAAATTTGACATTCTACAATATACACTTTTAATGTTGATCATCTTTATCGCTAATGCCGTGACTAATTGCAAGCTTTTACTGACATGTATGCATGTTTCAGTACTTTCGTAATATACAGGCCTTAGTATTTATTAATCAATCGACTATTGACTTTGGTTATTCTTGCATTAAACCACAGAATTAAAATTATATTTATAAATAAGTTGCAGAGAATATTATTAACATACAAGCGTTGTTGGAAAACTTCTTACAGTGTGAACATGGTTTATTTTTGTTATAATTTATAAAATTGTAGTAGTTTACACTTAAATTATCTATATCTGTCTAGTGATTAATGTTATTTTTATCGGCTTAAATACCGTGAGTATTTTTTAACGTTGAAACATTGGGTTTATCATATCCATGGTTACTTGAGATTTGATTGACAGCAATGTATTTGCCCGTTCCATTTAAAATGAAACATAAGGAACGAATTTGACATTTGATAAGACGTCAATAGAGGTTAATTTTGTTTAAATAATTATACCTGCATTCTAATTTAAAATTAGTTGTAGAAAAAATATAGTGTGCACCTTGTGCCCGAGTGGTTTTCTGACTGGGCTAAATTTCTTACAATATTTAAATATAATACTTCTGTCAAATTCATTCCCCATGTGTCACTTTAAATAAGAGACAAATACATTGCTGTCAATCAAATGTCAAATCATAAGTTATAGAAAAATTCAACGGTTATCTGTCTATTGACAAGATGTCATTAGAGGTTAATATTGTTTAAATAATTATACCTGTTTTCTAAAAATTAAATTTAGATGTAGCAAAAATACTGTGTGTACCTTGTGCCCGAAATATGTTTAGTACTCGAGTGGTTTCCTGACTCCGCTAAATTTCTTACAATATTTAAATATAATACTTCTGTCAGATTCGTTCCCTATGTTTCATTTCAAAAGGAACGGACAAATACATTGCTGTCAATCAAATATCAAGTCGTAACCATGGATATGACAAACCCAATGTTTCACGTTAAAAATACTCACGGTATATAACATTTCTAAGGTGAGCCTTTTTTTGTAAATTAGATTATATCTTATTATTCTTTGTATTGTCAAAATCAAATTCATGCTGAGTGTTTTTTACATGTTCCACTAATACACATTTGATATTTTTGTTAGTGTTATTCGAATTCTTTTTATCTTCATCCGAACTATCTATAAGTATCTCTTTGTCTGACCAGTGTATTGTTTGTTACAATGCTTACATGGTATCTTGCATGTCAAGTTAGATTGTTTTTCTTTACACCAATTGTGTCTTTATTTGATTATTTTTAATTTTATACGAGTAGTAGTTACAGAATTGTTTAATCTATTTGTGTGATTCTTCGAATTTTGATTAAATGAACTAGTACACACGTAATTTGTCTTGTACGGTAAAATTATTATTATTAGTGAAATGAAGGTAAATCAGATTAGCTCATCCACAATGAGTTATAAACCGTGATGATTTATTTATTATTTGTTTATGTATATCTCAATTATGCTATCAATTTTAATATAATAAATTTCAATTATGTTTGCTTGTCAGGACTACATATTAAATTAATTAACAAAAGCGCAAATAAAAATGAATTAATCATAGATAAATAAACCATTGGCAATAATTAAAATAACAATTATATTGTACTGTGCATCGAAATTTATTGCAGGAAACATTTGCGTGCAAATATATATTTTAATTTGTAAATAATAGAAATAAATCATGGATGAATAGAGCCACCAGCGCCAGAGAAATTATTACCAATTAAATATGTAACGAAACTTGCTTTTGTTCGCATTTACAATGTAAATTACGGCGTAAAAACTGCTTCAAATTATAGATGAGCTTTGGTGTGACACCCGAGAATATTTTAGTGAAAACTGCACAAAAACTTGACACCGAACACTGCATTTATCAATGCGGGAAATAAATATCGTGACGCTGCATTGGAAATTGGGAAATTATGATTGTGAACATTGTTTTTCCAAATATTTTATAGATATTTAGACCGAACGCCAGATAATATCGGTTATTAAATTTTATAAATAAAACGTATTTTATTTTATTTATGGCTTACTGAATTTATGTTTTTATGCGGTTAAAGCTCAAATGACAGATTTGAAATTAATGATAAAATATTTGCAAGCGTAGTTGTTTTCTATATTTATGAAAACGAAAATATATATGCTCTGATAATTTAAAAGTTAGTTTTAATGAATATCGAATAACATTTTGTTGTATCAAAGTAGTTAAACGTTGTCTGGTTTTAAAAATTTTACAAAGGCTACATCCAGTTAACACTGAATATATCAAATTTCGAATAAATATTTATTTTACATACCGTTTCCTTTAATTTTTTTTTAATTGGAGTGGAGGTATTCAAAAGTATTGTATTTACAGTATTAAAAAATCTGTTTTGGCCAACACAAGACCACTCGCCATTTCCATATAAGGCTACATAAGTATTGTTTTGCACTTTCCTTGCGAACGTCGTTTTATAACAAGAAAATACAAAACTTTACCCAAATACTGTTTTTTTTTTTTATTGTATTTAACATGTCTTCTGCACACATATAATTCTAATTATATCTATTTGTCATTGTATGAGGAAGTTTCTAAATGTCAGAGATTCTTCCAATTCATCAACCAAATTGGCGGCATTTCTGATGGATATATGCATTTTACTTATAATTTCAAATATTTAATTAATAAAACAATAAGAAAGATTAAATATACTTCCCAGAAAAAACTATCAGAATGTCACTAAAACTGTTATAAACAATTTGTCAACTAGTTTTCTTAGTGCCTTAGCCTCTGCGAGTAAATTACTCTATATATTATAGTGTCTTTATCTCTAAATATATACAAGATATAATAAAAAAATTAAGTGTATTAGATGGAGAATTTTATGTTCTTCAATATTTAATAACAAAAATTTCCGAAAAATTATATTTAAAAGAATTTTTTCAAAAACTACTACTTCTGGTTGTTCAATTGTTACCAAAACCTTTTCAGCTCTTCCCAGGAATGTCAGATTGAGGAAACCATGGTTAAACAGTTCTTAAGTCTTATAGTTTTTGAGGAATCGTGTCTACAACGTCCAGACATACACATACACACACATACACACATCCACACACACACACACACACACACACACATAGACATTATTTTAAAAAATGTTATAATCGGATTTCAGAGACGTTAAGTCGTGCTTATTCACCAAAATCTGGATATGCGAATTTTAGCATGAATCCAATACCTCTCTTAGCGAGAGGTGAAAACTGGGAAAATAATATCGACAAATTTAAAATATTGAACTTTTACTCGTCAATATACATATGAACGATCATACGGAGTGTAGTATTTTCTTAATTGTTCCTTAGTAAAGGGTTCCTTAAATAAACCGTATTTATGAACCTTCCCTGAGTTATCCTTTATTAACAACGAAACTTACAGAATAATAACAAATAAGGTACATCTATTTTAAATTGTCAAAATTAGTTCAGAAATAGAAGTACCATCCATATATCATAGGAAACTTACATTAGACATTTTATGGCTTTTATGTAAAATAATTAAAAGATATATCAGATTTACTGAAAAAATATGTTTCATTAGTCAGATCTCGATGTCGATAAATCAAGCTTTTCTGTCCGGCCTGGAATGGCTTAAATCAAATGCACAGTTTCCTTAATATTTTAATGAAAACGGATGGATTTAAAAATGATCAAAATGATTTAATAACAACGTTCTTTCCAATTTAATAAATAAATAATAGTTATTTATGATATAAGTGTTAAAAGTGACATTTTATGAGTAAGTGGGGAAGTTTGTATTTGCTATGAACAACTGAAAATTGTTTATTCTAACCTCTACTTCCAACAATACTGTTTTAAATTCCAATTCTTCAAGCGCCTTGCAAGGAATTACTATAAACAATTGTAATAATTGTACTATAACAATAAACATTCCAAAATAATGTGTACTTCTAATAAAATACCTATATAAATAATTTCAGTACAAAAATAAATATAAAATGAAACTAAATTTATTGGAAAAAAAATAATAATAATAATTTGAAACTAAATTTACTTATGAACACTAATGCCCATATTCATAAACATTCGTAAAGTTGCAAAACGGTGCGTTATAATTTTTGACAAATAGAATCAAATTTGACAAATTAAATTTCGATTTATCTGTCAGTGTCGACTGTTTTTACTGGATAAAAATTATAAAGACCCGTTTATAATTTTACGAGTAGTTATGAATATGGGTATTAATGTAACTAGATTTAGTTATATTTTTAACTCTAAATGTAACTAGATTTAGTTCTTTTTTAACAGTAATGTTAAAAGTAAATTTGTTTTTTACTTTTAATCCGTTGTCAATGACAACGATTTAAAAGTATTCACTGTGTTATAAACTGTTATTTTTAACTCGCTAAGCAACCGTTAAAAAGACTACTTTTAACAGTGGTCATAGGAAAAAGCATTTTAAGTTAATTTACTTCAAGAATTTATTGTTACACATTGAAGTATAATTATGCTATTGTAATATTAAGCGCAAGTAATGCATTCGCAAAATAAACCGAATGAGTAAAAGGTTAAATAAATCCTTACGTCTTAAGTAAATGATCTTAAAAGATTTGTTAAAAAAAAGTTGTATAAAATTTTGAACGTTTTCGGTAAATAATGTTATAAATACTCGTAGTCCCTCACAAATCACACATTACGAACTACACCAGAGAGATTGGGACATACAGCAGCAAGAACAACAAAGTAACATAAAAATCTCAAATTAAAACAAGAGATATAAACTAATACAAACGATGTCAATATCAAGGTATTTATTGAATGAAAAGAAAAACATCAAGATGATTACCAGGTTCAGATGTGGTAATGAAGAGAGAAGCAATAAATACTGGCTATCAAGTGATGAGAGGAGTTGCAGGCTATGCAGGAGAGGAGAGGAAACTATCAGGCATTTAAGGATTTCGTGCAGGGAAATTACGAGAGAAGGAAGAAAAGAAACGGTTTTGTTAGACGATATAGGGTCGGGACAAGATTGGACGAAGGAAGTAATCGAGAAACGGGGGGTTAATTTATGATGTAGTACCACAATTTATTGTAAAATATATATAATATTTAATAACAGGATTATAGTAACGAGAATTTCATGAGGGCTGTTGTTCCAATGATAACAATTCGTTCATTTGCCATTAACAAGTACTAAACTTGTTGCTGTATCATTATTGAACAAAAAGCTTTCATCCTTTAATAAAGAAATGAATTATTTTCAATACTACGGACTAATCCTTTCAAGTTCTTTCATGGGGAAACAAATCTTCCACTACTTCTCTTTTAACAAACAATAACGATACAAAATCCAGGAAAATTACTTTATAAATAATGAGTCGATTAGCCATGCAAACAAACTCTAAATAAATAATTACCAAATAATCTCTTTGAAGAATCCTTCGTAAAGAATGGGGCAACAACCTGCTTTAAACATTTAAAGAGAAACCCTCATTCGACAAGTCTTGTCTTTTACGTTGGCGAGGATGGCAAAGGTAGAACACTACCCTCGTTAGATGTCGCCTTTCGATATGTAACATGTAGATTTCTAGATTATCCCATCCATTAGTAAATGAAGATAAACTCCCTAACTCTCCAGCCCCTGACGTTCTATTGTTTATGACCTTGAACCGCCCAGAACAGAAGGGGTGGAAAGCTTCCCAAGAGCGCTGACGCTAGTTCCAATTCTCGTCACCAGAGGAGTGTTAAAGATAAATGGAAAGACAGGAAGGGGATTTTCTTAAATTATTAAACACTTGCTTAGATGTGAAATAATTGTCAGGTGTTTTAATAATTAATAAATGCTGTACTTGTTCCCAGGATTCGATGATATATTTTTTAAACAAATAAATTTTAATGTAAATCTTTTCTCCTAATACATGGATATTTGACGTTTATTGTCATTTCTCTATTTTACTTATTATACGAGTATATTATGAATATACATGCAGAATCGAGATCTCGTATCATGGGCATTTAATATGGGAACACAGTTTTTTCATAAATTAATATGTTTTCGAGAGAGATATTGGATTAGTGCTAAAACGTACATATTCAAATTTTATTGAATAAGCACGTCTTAAGGCCCTTAAAATTGGATTATAGGGACCCTACAATGAAATTTTAACATTTTTACGATGATGTGCGTTTGTGTGTGTGTGTGTGTGTGTGTGTGTGTGTGTGTGTGTGGGAGAGCGCGCGCGCGCGCGTGTGTGTGTTTGTGTGTGTGTGTGGACAAATGTGGAAAGGACGATTCCTCAAAAACTATAAGATTTAAGACCTGTTTAACTATGAATTTCTCAATCTGGCATTCATGGGAAGAGCTGAAAAGGTTTCGGTAACAATTACACAACCGAAAATTGTAGTTTCTTAAAAAAAATCTTCTAAGTCTTATTTTTTTTAAAAAAAATGTGTTATTAAATATTGAAGAACATAAAATTCTACAATGTAAAATAAGATTTAGTAGAAAATCTGATGGTTTTATGAAATAAGGATTAGTTTATTTTCATAAAAAAATTTTATTATTGGCAATCGATTTCGTCGCAACGGACATCATCAGGCCACAGCTGTAATACAATATATTTCTTGAAGAAAAAACATATAAAATTTTTTACATATGAAAAGTTATATAGAATTATTTAAATGGTTAGGATAAATTTAGAAAAATATTTTAGTTTGTATTACAAAAATATAAATGTAGATAAATATATGGTTATTAATAATAATGAATGATAAAATGTTAGAAAATAGAAGACAGGTTTATGAGATGATTAAAATGGATTTCAAAAAAGTTTTTATAAGGTTAGGTGAGTGAAACAATCATAAACTTTAAATGTATTTATATAAAAATTGAATAAACTTACCGTCAATTAAGTAATTAAACAGAAGTATATAGTATTTTCATTTTTGAAAATTTTTAAAAATTTAAAAAAATATGAAAAAATATGAAAGGTGTTGAAAACGTGTGTTTTCACAACCAGAGGAACAAGATTTATGAACAGCTGAGCGGAAACCGGAATTAGATTTTAGTGTTATTTATTGTGTTAAATAGTTTTTAATTTATTTAAATGGCGCGAGATTTTTGAAAATATATTGTTCTGGAAAATCTATGACTTCGTTTAAGAGCGGTTTGTTGTCTTTAATATGTTTTAAGATTTCGTATTTTTCGAGTATAATTAATTTATGAAAGTCTGTTTCTGAATGTAATAGTTTTATGTTATTAAGAGTGATAGTATGGTTTGTATTGAATATGTGAGTGTTAACTGCTAACTAAATCTTATTTTACATTATATAATTAAAGTCTGAAAATGGAGTCATTTATACGAATCATAAAATTCTACATCTGATACATTTAAAAAAAATATTATATTTTCTATAAATTTAGAGATAAAGACAATATAATATATAGATAATTGGATGTAATAAATCGCACAGGCTAAACTACACTAAGGAAACCAGCTGACAAAGTCAAATGTTTGTGAAGGACAGATAAATTTCAGTGTCAAAAATCAACAGTTTTAGTGAAATTTTCAAAGCTTTTTCTGGGAAGTATATTTAATCTTTCTTATTGTTTAGTAATTAATTTTTTAAAATTGAAGGTAAAGTACATATTTTCATAAGAAATACCGCCAATCTTGTTAATGAATTGAAATATACTAAACGCCCTATTCACTATCTATAGTTTCATCACTTTGAGCATCGGTGAAATTTTAAACACGGCCGCATGGATTTTAATGAAAATTTTTGCAAATTGTTGGAAATTTTTGTGTCAAGTGCCCTTTTCATATAACATTTTCCTCTAAAATACATAGTTTTTTAATAAAAAATTATTAAACCTTCAAATTTGGCCTTTTGAAACAAAACATCAAAGTTGTCCTTGAAATTTTTTTTGACGTGTCAAACTGAATTTTTAAATGGGAATATTTATAAAAATAGGCCAATCTGTAATAAGTTACATTTTAAAATATAAACTATAATAATGGGCAAATTTTTACAATAGTTACAAATGCCCAAATCTTTATATTTAAAAATTATAAATCTCTGACATTTAGGAACGTAAGCACACAATGAAATAGTAGACATAATTAGAATTTTATATGTTAAATACAATGGAAAATAATATCTGGATAAAGCTCTGTATTTTTTTTTATTATAAAACGACGTTTGGATAGTGAACTGCAGTACATACTTATATAACAAAGAATGGAAATGGCGAGAGGTATTGTGCTGCCCACAACAAGTACATCAAAATCAGCTGAGTGAAAGTTGGAACAGAAAATAATTGAGAAACTCAGTTTCCCATGTTAAATGCGTCTGTCATGGATTTTTCTGTCACCTTGTAAACTGAAAATAAAACACTTGTATTTTCTAACATTTCATAAGTATATATAAAGTTCAAAAAAACCTCACCTCTAAGTAATGAAAGTAACGAGCGAAAAAGAAAAATATTTAAACCAATATTGCTTCGAAAAACTAGTCGAACTATATAAAGTAATTCATCATAATAATTGTTTCATGTATCGTTATTTCCCTCAATTTAGAAAACCATAGGAAGTTATCTTTCCACTTTTGCAAACAGAAACAGATTCCGTCGGTGAAGTATTCCCCGTTGTGCTGGCATTTTGCGCACTGAAATGAATTTAATCTGATGAGGCTAGATTGCAGATTAGGAGACGGAAGAGATTTTGATGAATTATTAAACAATAATTTCATTTGTGCGAGATTAAACTATCATTTTTCTTCCCTTGTTGCAGTTAAATGCATATCTCGCTAGTTCAGATGATTGATTGCGTTTTTTGTTCCGATGCACATTATGAGTTTGATATTACTGCATTTGCAGGTGGTGATAACAGAGAATAATGCAGTCGAAATAAAATTTTATTTGATGATGAAAATGAATTTAGGACTTTCACAATATAGATAGTTTCTATTTTCAATTGGTATGTTTTATTCTATGTATTATTTGCAAAATATGAAACATTTTTAATTTTTTTTATTGGAATAATTAGTAGGCATACACATACTCAGAAATTTCGTATAAAATACACTAAAATTGGTGGTTCACACGATGTTTTGTATATTGAACCACTTAGATACAAATTTGGTATTAAATTTAATAATAATAATAATAAATCTTTATTGACAGCATGTCAAAGGCGAAGTTCAGCCAATACAAAAATTTTAACAATGACATTTAACAATAAAAATCAATGGACAAGAAAACATTACAACTAGTTATATATTATGTTAAAGAAAGGTAACTAAAAAATCTGTTGTGGCCAGCACAAGACCTCTCGCCATTACCATATTAGACTGTGGTATTGTATTGCACTTCTCTTTCGAACCGTCGTTTTATAACAAAATATTACAGAACTTTACCCAAATATTGTTTTTTATTGTATTTAACACGTCTTCTGCGCACATATAATTCTAATTATATCTATATTTTATTGTATGAGGAAGTTTCTAAATGTCAGAGATTCTTCATCATTCTTCCAATTCATTAACCAGATTGACGGTATTTCTGATGGATATATGCATTTTACCACAATTTTACCTATCATTTCAAATATTTAATTAATAAAACCATAAGAAAAATTAAATATACTTCCCAGAAAAAGCTATCAGAATGTCACTAAGACTGTTGATTTTTGACACTGACATGTGTCATTTACAAACTATATTATAAATTCAAGAACTTCACAGGATCTCATAGCTCAGTTGGTAGAGTGTCCGACTAGATATCGGAAGGTCCTGGGTTTAAATCCCAGTGAGATTCATGAATTTTTCACTAATCTGTCTTCGTTATTTATATATAAACATTGGAATTTGTCAACTGGTTTCCTTAGTGCCTTAGCCTCTGCGATTAGATTACTCTATATATTATAGTGTCTTTATCTCTAAATCTATACAAGATATAATAAAAAATTTAAGTGTATTAGATAGAGAATTTTATGTTCTTCAATATTTAATAAAAGAATACTCCCAAAACATTATATTTAGAAGAATTTTTCTAAGAAACTACTACTTCTGGTTGTTCAATTGTTACCAAATCTTTTTCAGCTCTTCCCAGGAATGTCAGATTGAGGAAACTGCAGTTAAATATTTTTAAGTCTTATAGTTTTTGACACACATATACACACGTACACACACACACACACACACACACACACACACACACACACACACACACACACAGACATCATTTAAAAAATGTTATAATCGGATTCTAGGCACCTTAAATCGTGCTTATTCAATAAAATCTGAATATGCGAATTTTAGCATGAATCCAATCTTAGCGAGAGGTAAAAGCTTACAAAATTTAAATAGTTATACAAGTTTTTAACATGGTACTTAAAAGAACTATACGTAAGAGACTAGTTTCTCGGGCAAACTGTATATAAAGACGGTACTACTTATGAAAAAGAAGCTTTGAAGTTTGATTTTCTGTAAGATGGCACTATGAATAAATCTTTAATTCGTAGCGTATACTTATATTTTTTTAGGAACTAATTTATTTGTTAGGTTTACTTTATGAACGAGACAAAGATAAGAAGATTTCACACGATCATCTATCGTATTCATTCTAGCACGTACTCTTTATTGAGAAATATGATCATACTTACATACATTTGTGCAAAATTGAATAGAATACGCATATTTTCGTAACACGGCAACTAATATATGTATTTCTTATAAATAAATAAGCACTCTTCACTAGTCTTGTGCTTGGCTCAAGTAACTATGGAAATAGTTTGCACCTTTTTCTTATTAATGCATTACTGCATATATATCTCTTTATTTTATTTTTAGTTAAGCTTCTTTAGTTAAAGGAGAGTGCTAAATTCGGCCCAATATGTTTATAGATCTCATTTATAGAATGCATTTTACATAGATTAAATGATGGTAATTGGACTTACCGGGTAATGGAAAATCTTCAAACCTGAAGTCTTGCATTTCTTCTAGGAAACACATTCACACAAATGTTTGTATTGCACTTTAAATGTAAGTTTAAACATTATCATTTAATACACAGAAATATATGTCAATACACAACGAAATATCACAACAGACTAACTAAATTGCGATTTTCAACTTGTTTCACTTTGAACACGACCGCACTGTTCATACTGGTAGAATGAAATTTTTTTATAAAAATTACTATAAATAGTGTAAGATTTTTAAAATTACTTACATTATTTAATACTGTGTATACAATTGTTACATCATTTTATTATTTACAATTTTTCAAAATATTTGTTGATTTTTACACAAGTAGGTATGTTTGATCACTTACAAAATCGATTTAGTGTAATATTATCTTTTTGGGTATTTTTACCTTCTGTCACCTTTAGGTAAGGAAGGTATTGTCTTTGGTCAAAAAATTCGGTGGTGAGTTTTTAATGAATAAGCACGTTTTAGGGTCCATACAATACGAATTGACTATTTTTAAGATGATGTCTGTACCTATGTATGTATGTATGTGTCTCCGTGTGTGTGTGTGTGTGTGTGTGTGTGTGTGTGTGTGTGTGTATGTGTATCCGTGTGTGACAAATATTTCTCCGACGATAACTCCAATACTATAATTCTAAAAATTATAATTCTTTCGTATTCCTCTTCTGTACATCCATATGAAGAGTTGATTAGATTTTGCTTATAATTGATCCACCGGAAGTACCCTTATTTGAAGTTTTTAACAGTTTTTCTTAAAAAAACGCAATTAAATATTATTTTTTAACATTTTGATATTATATTTATTAAAGAAAATTCTCTTCTCTATATGGTTTGATTATTCATTTTCCTTCATATTCAATAGATATAGAGTTAAAGCATTATAAAGAAATTAATTTTCAAAAATTAGTCAGCTTTGCTATTTATCATGGAAACAGCTGATACATTCAAAATTCTAATTGACAGATGTATGTTGCAAGTGCAAAACCAAATATGGAAAGTATGGGATGAAAAATTAGTATTTCATAGTGGTCCTCTCAAGTGACATGCAGTGAAAGGCTAAAAAGAAGATGCAAGGACTGTATCGCAGAAGACTTGAGAAAGGAAGGACTGTGTGAAGAAGATGCGTTGGACAGGAATGAATGGAATAGAAGAGGAAACAGCGACCCCTATTAAAATAGGGGAAAGCTGAAGCAGAAAGTAAAATGTGTCAAGTGCATTTTTCTTAGTGTATGTTTGTCATAATTTTATTGGATTTATAGAACCTTTTCAAATGAACTTTTGGTATGAAATTTGTAAAAAATAGTATGTGTTCGTGTTCGATTTTACATGATATTATATAAAAACTGTTCCACGGTCCTTTTAGTATGGGAATTGACGGAAGGTCTTGTGCTGGCACAACAGATTTTTATTTATTGTTTACCTTTTCAAGTTCACAAGTTAAAATCACATTGATTATAAATATAGTTTGCACAAAATTTATTTAATTTTGTTAATAATATAATGTAGAGCTCTAAGAGTTACAGAATTCATATTTTATTCAGGTTTCTTTGAATTTGAATAATGAATAAAATTATACAAGTCTCATTAAATTCTTGGCATCCAGCCCAGTTCATTATTGCAGTAAAATAATTATTATTAAAATGCAGAGTTGCATGCTAAATACACAAAAGCTAAAATAATACATCTACTTTAGTTTATAATACCGTGTTAGGTATTATAGTGCTGTGTAATTATTACAATTAATATCTTTCCTAAGCATACTTAATCCATTGGTCGCCAGTCATGTTTGTTACCAAAACAACAAAATATGTTTTTTAACCTATCGCTAAGAGAGGTATTGGATTCATACTAAAAACCGCATAATCTATATTTTAGTGAATAAGCAGGATTTACGGTCCCTGTAAACCGATTTTAACATTTTTGCGATGATGATGATGATGATGATGATGATGATGATTCAACTACGTATTCTTTAATCTAACATTGATGGGAAGAGCTGAAAAGGTTTTGGTAACAATTGGACAACCGGAAGTAGTAGTTTCCTAAAAAATTCTTCTAAATTTTATTTTTTTGAAATTTGTATTATTACAAATATTAAAGATCATAGGATTCTCTATCCAATACATTGAACAGTATAATTAAATCTTCTATACATTATATAAAATAATCTGTTACAATCAAATAATGTTACTACAAATTTTATATCTGTACCTACTTTTGAATTATTGCCCCAAAGGTTAATATACCCCATGTTTAGATAAAAACTTCAAAATTTTCAAAAATCTAATTTTTATGTATCTAGATACTTCTCAAGGCGCTGATACCAAATTTTGAAACCGCAGGTCGATATCTCTTTTCGTTCTCGAGATATTTAGATTCAAACTTTTGCTCAAAACTGCCCATTTTTGGGTAATAGCCCAAAAATGGGTCGAGATATGAATTTGGCTACAAAACCATTCGATTTTACGTGCAAAATTACATAAGGACACCAATTTTCAGAATTTTTGAGCGCCGCATGCAATCTCTAAAGCAAAATAACTGAAAATGGCCAAAAATCGAAAAAATCTAAGGTGTACCCCTTAAGATTTTTTCAGATTTTGGCCATTTTCGGGGGTTTTCAATCTTTTATTCATAACAAATCAACCGGTAGGACAAAAATTATTAAAATTGGTACACTTATGTATTTTTTCCCGTAGAATCGAATGGTCATGTCGCCAAATTCATATTGCAACCCATTTTTGGGTTACTACCCGAAAATGGGCAGTTTTGAGCAAAACTTTGAATGTAAATATCTCGAGAACGAAAAGAGATATCGACCTGCGGTTTCAAAATTTGGAATTAGCGCATTAAGAACTATCTAGATACATAAAAAATTGATTTTTGAAAATTTTGTAGATTTTATCTAAATATGGGGTAATATTGACTTTTGGGGCAATAATTCAAAAATTTGCAGATTTATAAACTTTTGTAGCAAACTCTGATAATGTTGCAGCTTATCACTGCCCTAAACAACGTGTACCCCCTAAAAATTGACTTCCTGCCGTCAGTATCGTTAAAACTCGAACGAAGTAACGCTCCCCATTTTCATCGTAATTCAATCCCGGCATAATGCGCAACAGCCTCTGCGATGATCCCACGTCGCTCACTTGGCTTTATTAATCGCGAAGGCGAGAAACGAGGCGCTACACGGAGGTCGCAAGAGTAGCTGATACTGGAACTGGAACTCCACCTCCAGAACCAACTCCAGTTCAGCCGAAACGCTAAAGGTGTTTGACAATATAATAGAGCAGCTGCTCTGGAAATCACGTTTTAATATTTAAACCTGTTTAGTCGCAAGCAGTCTGCCATCACGATATGGGAGCTGGAATGAAAGAGGAGATGTAACGAAATGACGGAGATGGTGAAATGAAAACGAAAATCTACTTTTGTTTGGGTTGTGTGCTTTATTACCTTCCGTCACCTTTAGGTAAGGAAGGTATTGTCTTTGGTCAAAAAATTCGTTGGTGAATTTTTAGCGAATAAGCACGTTTTAGGGTCCCTAGAATACGAATTTGCTATTTTTAAGATGATGTCTGTATGTGTGTGTGTGTCCGTGTGTGACAAATTTTTCTCCGACGATAACTGCAATACTACAATTCTAAAAATTATAATTCTTTCGTATTCCTGTTCTTTGCATCCATGTGAAGAGCTGATTAGATTTTGGTTATAATTGATCTACCGGAAGAACCCTTATTTGAAGTTTTTAACAGTTTTTCTTGAAAAAACGCAGTTAAATATCATTTTTCGACATTTTGTGATTATCAATATGAAAGAATATCTTATTCTCTATATGGTTTGATTATACATTTTCCTTCAGACTCAATACATATAGAGTTATAGAGACATTAAGAGTGATTAACTTTCAAAAATTAGTCAGCTTTGCTAAAATTATAGAAACAGCAGATAATTCAAACATTTTTAATTGACAGATGTCAGTGTCAAATGCAAAACCAAAGTTGAAAGTATAGGGTCAGAAAGTTATATATGAATGTGATAGAGTGTCCCTCGCAAGTTACTTGCAGTTGCAGACTCGCCTCAAGATTGGAATTTTCAATGCCAGAAGTACAAGAAAGAGTAAGAAACAGCGACCCCTAATAAAATAGGGAAAGGAACTTTCGGTATGGAATTTGTTAAAAATAGTGTGTTGGTGTTAAAATTTTACTGGATATACAGCATCTTTTTCAAGGAACATTTGGTATGGGATATGTACAAAATACATCGAATTCACGGAAGGTTTTGTGCTGGCCACAACAGATTTTTTTTTATTTCTCGCTAAGAGAGGTATTGGATTCATTCTAAAAATCGCATATCCAGATTTTAGTGAATAAGCACGATTTAAGGTCACTAGAATCCTATTTTAACATTTTTACGATAATGTACGTGTGTGTGAATCTTTTTCTCTCTCTCTCTGTGTGTGAGTGTGTGTGTGTGTGTGTGTTTGTGTGTGTGTGTGTCTGTGTGTGTGTGTGTGTGTGTGCGTGAGTGTGCGTGTGGATATTGAAAGAACGTTTCCTCATAAACATTCTTCTCTGAACTCTTTTCTTCTAAGTCTTCTAAATATTTTTAATGATAAATATTTACAAAATATTTAATTTGGGCTCATCTTCATGCAGAAGGCAGAGGCCTAAATGAGATGGAACAGATTAAAGAACGCTTTTCTTTTAAATTAAGAAACACCGGATAGAAAGCAAAAGAAAATCCGTCAAGTTTCTAAGTTGTCAGTAGTGGAGATGGAAATAGGGAAGCACATGCGTAATTTTCTCTGTTACGCAACAAAATTTACCGTTTTCTTGACGTGATACACACTAATTTATTATGAGTAATGAGTGTTTGGAGTTAGGCGGTGCAAATACGTCAAGGCAGCCGAAATTCCCGAGGAAAGAAAACTAAAGTTTCCGAGCACTAAAAACTACACGCACTTCAAGTTACTCGGTGGAATATTAAGAAAATTAATGTTTTCTTCTTATAGTATACGCTAGTTTCTGAAAGGCTAAGATATTTATGATATATTGTGCCTAATAATATAAACTTCTTGTCTTGTAAGATTAATGTGTAACATCTCAATTTTAATAATATTATTATCTTATCGTTGTATCTAACAAAAACATGAATTTATTTGAATATATTATTATTACTTTTATCTATAAACTATTAGTATACTTTCCTACATCTTATTTGAAAACATTTACATCCTTTGTCTAAGATCAAAATTTTTATTTTATTAGACAAGAATTAATTAAAAACAAGATATTAACAACTACATATAAACTAACTAATATTAAACACTAATTGAAACTATTAATGCCCAGTTTTATAAAAGATGGATAAGTAAATTACTAGCAAAGTAAAATTTATTCTCGAAGTAAAATAGTTTATTCCAGAGATTTTCGTTTTATAAAGCAAGAATAAAAATACTAGCTAAGTAAATCTATGGAATAAATTACTCCACTGATTTTCGAGGAAGTAAATTTTATTCTGTAGAATAAATTTGACACATGTCAAAATTAATTATTTTATAGACAACGCAGAAATTGATAGAAACCGAAAAGGATGGTTTTCTGTGAATTGCCAAATGGTATGTTCAGCAAATCTAAAAATAACGGATGTTGTTGCTAGATTGTCTGGTTCCGCACACGACAGCAACATATTTAACAATTCATTAATAAGAGCTAGGCTTGAAAACGGAGAATTTGCTAATTGCTACTTGTTAGGGGATAGTGGATACCTACCCTTGTAAAAATTACTTATTAACACCTGTACAAAACCCAACTATTCCAAGCCAACATAAATACATGAGTCATATAACAGTTTCATTTGAACACTATTCCGGGTACCTATTTGTGAAACTGCATTAAATTCTTTACAAATCTCATCTCATGCACTATTTTTGCTTTTGACGCTTGCTACGTCTGTCTGCTTGTTTTCAATAATACTAATATATTTTTTTATCTCTAAATGTTCGCTTTATCTATTTCAGTATAATTCTTTCGCCATTCTCTCTTTTTTTCATTTTTAATGAGAACTGACACTTTATGACACTTTATTTTGACGTTTGAATAATAATAAACGATGTCTCTTTCGGTAAATCACTAGAATAAAATATTTACTCTGCAAGTACTTATTTTACTTTGCAACTTATTTTATAAAACAGACATTTTTATTTACTCATCGATTAAATTTACTTTCAAAGTAATAACTCAGCAAGTTATTCGATGTTTATAAAACTGGGCATAAGATTATTATTTAAAACTTAATCCTACGGTTACTTATTTAAACAATATTTTTCGTACTTTGTACAGTAATGCACTATTACTTTACAACATAGCAACATTGTTTATTTTTATTTGTCTCCTTTTCAAAATTTCTCCTTTCTCAGACAATCTACTCTTTCAAACTGTCTTCTCTCAGACGTGTATCTGACTGACTGTCAATCGCAAAATTGTATCAGACTTCAAAGTCTACTCAACTGCATTCCCTGTCTTTACTGAACTTACGCCACAACGAGCCGTTTCTTCCTTATATAGCTCGGTATTTACTCTCGAATATTTCCACAACCGTCTTAGAATAGAGTGTCGTGACGATTACGTCACTCGTCTACGGGCGCACGATATTTATCGCACGAATTGTTTACACAGTTGTACGCGGCAATTATGTCAGGCGCGCGACACGCCCAGTGGCGTCGATACGGTACGCTCTTACGCTACAATACGTTTTTGTTGATTATATTTATAACTGTAGCGACTTAATTACTCTTGTTTGTTTAGACTTCTTAGTATAGGATTTAGTTAACGATTTCAATAACAATTTTAATGGCTTTGAATAGACAATCCCTGGGAATTGTCTTGGAATCCCTGTAGTTCACAAATACTTTGAAGACGCCTGAATGTTTTATACAGAAAGGCCAATGATAATTTATACACCGTATAGTACCGTGAAAGCAATTTCCGTTAATAATAAATTACACTGTGTTTCTTTACACCGCTGTTTCGCAGCTTGCAGGAAGGAAGCTACAAAAGATGTTTGCAAATTAGAACCGAGACGAGAAAGCTCTACGCTGATCCACTCATGCTTGCTCATGTTGCGGATGTGATATTTTGTCCCGTATAAGCCACTAGTCAAACAGAATTTCTATTTTAAGCCTAGAAGTTACCACACAGATTCATTACAAATACCACAAAATTAATTTTATTCTGGATTTTCCTACTAAAATAACTTTATTACAAAGTTCACAACAGGTAACCAGTATATTCAATAACGTATGAACAGTTGTTGGTTATGTTTAATTTTAGTAATTTTTTTGAACGTCGCGAAAATGCTATCAAAAATCATTAATGGCTGTGTTGATGGTCCTCACTATCTGTCTTCCCTTCATTTTCATATCCCCATGGTCCATACCAGAAGTAGTTTCACATTTTACTTACCTTCAGCTCGAACTTACTGTTTAATGTTGTCACCCATATATAGAATGTGTCACACTGACAATACCAAATTTTCTAATATAGATATTTTCTGTCTGGACTTTGCAAAACTTTCCAAAATTATACAGGGTTTTTCTAAAAGATGGGGACATGGCTTAACAACAAATTCCTGAGACTAAAATAAGATCATTTAATTAACCTTGTTTCTAGGATCGGAAACAACTGACAAAAGAAAACAATTGATAGTTCTCGGAGAGACCCCGACGTAGAAAACAGATGATGTACCTGCCCAGTATTCTGCTTCAAAATTCTTTGGGAAAAATTAATAATTTTGCTTATAATAACAGAACGCTTTATTCGATTTGGATGAAATTTGGTATGTCATTTCATTTGGTGATAAGTTATCTTTTAAGATGATACTTATTATTAGTGAACCACTAGTGTATGAAACTTATAGGTGTCCCAACATTGATTAGACCATAACTTTTAAATGGCCACGCCGATAACGTGAAATATCTGTTACGGTTCACACAGAAAAAATAAAACCTTACAGCCAGATTCACAAAAAAGTTTAAGCTAATCATCATTTTTGGATTAGCGAATTCTAATCTAATTTTGACAGTTTATATCTTAAAATATAGTCTAATCTATTCCTAGTATCTACCTTTATTGATAATATCATGAAAATTAAATTTTAAATACCGGAATAGAATATAATTCACTAATCCAAAAATGAGGATTAGTTTAAACTTTTTTGTGAATCGGGCTGTTAGTGACTGCACCGTGATTTTTTAAAATAAATTTAATCTAGCAGTCTATAGAAATGTCAAACAACTAATTGACAGTAACAGTTTGTTATGAGTTGTCAAAAATTTCCTTTGTAATATCCTAAAATTAGTAACATCCGTTTGTTCGACCTAATAGTATTTTACTAACATTGTTATAAATAAGACGATTATATATCTTAGCTTACTCCCAAACAAGTTGAGAAGATTGAGAACTCGTTACTGTCATTAAAAATTAGATGTGACATTTGGACAGACTGCTAGATTAAATTTATTTTAAAAATTTTGCGGTGCAGACCTCAGATTTAATTTTTTTCTGTGTGAACCATGACAGATATCACAAATTACATAGAGAATGTATCTTCTAAGTTTCATACACTAGTGGTTCACTAATAATAAGTATCATCTTAAAAGATCACTTGTAACCATATTTTATCCAAACCGAATAAAGCTATAAGCAAAATTAATTTTTTTTTTCGAAGAACTTTGAAGCAGTATCTGGCTAAATGGTACACTTTCCGGTAGAAGCAAGTTTAGTTAAATCGTCTTATTTCAGCCTCAGGAATCTGTGGTTAAGCCATGTCCTCATCTTTTATTGGCAGCCCGTATACAACCAGTATACAAGCTTTTATTTAAAATAAAAATTATAAATATACCATTCAGTCTGTAAATTAGGAAGTATTTTACAAAATAGTTCCTTAAAATTATTTAAAATATTTAAAATATCGCTAAGTTCGATTTTCTTGAAATAACTTTGAAGGTTCTATTCTATATCTTAACAATAATTTTCTTATTTCTAATTTAATATTTGGTTGCAGGTAATCGAGGATTGGAGGCGCCATACGCCGTGATGTTCTTCATACATGGTGAATCATTCGAATGGGGATCAGGAAATCCGTACGATGGCAGCGTATTATCGTCGTATGGACATGTGATAGTCATTACTGTTAACTATAGACTTGGATTACTTGGTGAGTGAGAGATGACAATGACAAATATACCAGCTGTGTTTTCAAAGTTCTGGAAATTGTTTTTTCAATTTTATTTTACTAATTTTTATTCAAAAGTAAATTCTGATGATTTAATACAAGAGAACAAACAAGTTTCTTTAAAGAAACTTTTTTCCGTAGCCAATTTCTTTTTGTTTTGAATTTCAAAACGCAAACCAAATTGAGTTTTTTTTTAATGGAAAAATGTAATAATAGGCACTAGTTGCCAAATAAGTAAATAACCTATTATACTAATACATGCATGTCCCCCCTATGGCAAAAAGATACTCATTTGTATTATGTAAAATAAGCAAGAACATGCATATTAGTTTATGTATTAAGAGCGTAAGGAGGCTTTTATGGCCTGCGGTGGGATTTTGTGCCCGAGGCGTAAGCCGAGGGATAAAAACACGTCAAAGGCTATAAAAACAAGTTACGCTCGTGGTACATACAAAACTTTATACACGGACGAAAATTTTCAAATTATGAGTGTTAGAAAAATTGTATTGAAAAGAATTTGTCCTCGTACATCAAGTATCTAGTGTTGCTGTGAAAGCAGAGAACAACAGTTTATTGTTTGTTTATTAGTTATGTCATTTGAGTTTTATTTTGTGTATCTCCATGCTTTCTATATAAATATCACAAAATTAATTGTCATTTTTCCTTAAAGAATATGAAAAATTTCGATTTGTAATAAAAACTTTTCATGTTGCTCGTTTAAATTGTTTATATTGTAGGTTATAATTTGGTTTGACGTTTCTTTATAGCCCGGCGGGCTATAAAATGACGTTTATGTCAAAGAAATTCGTGTATTATGTATTTGAACTACAATTATTTATTTATATATTTTTTATTCTATTGACGATGTTCTTTAATAATTTTACACGTTACATTCATGTTCCCTGAAGACCGTAGTACGGCCGAAACGTCGGACTGAATAATTATTTTATTAAATTGACTGAAACTAGTGATTTTGTTTATATTACTCAATTCAAGCTTTGGGTGTGTATACCACTAAAGTCCTAGAACTTTGAAAACACCTCGTGCGTATTGAATGAAATATTTCATGAATTTATTGTAGTAATTAAATACAAATACTTTTCTTTTTATTAATGCGTACATTGCCCTATAATTTCTACGCAACAAATATAAAAAAATATTGATTTTCTGTCATTTGTGTTGATTGTATTTTTTGAATACTCGTATAATGAACAAGCTCAAAATAAATTATTTTATAAATAGACTATTATAAACCTGTCATAATCAGGACTGAAAATTGAAATTTATTTTTAGAATTAAAGTATCTAGCTAAAATAAAATTATTAATGAATGTTAACTGTTATTCAAATTCTACAAGAAAGCAGAATTTGTTCTAACATTTTTTTTGATGAAAAATAACTTAAGGTATGATAAATAAATAAATGAATATATCATCACGACATATTACTCATTTCCGAGTGTGCCAATCTGCGATGTACGCAGATTTCGGTAATGATGATGACATATTTGTACCGTGCGGGCGCTTACCAGCCGTCACCTCACGGGCACTCATTGCTGGCGTGGAGAGTTCACCACAGGGGTCACTTTTGTGCCATTTAAAATTCGAAATATTTGGCATCGGTCAAGATCGAACCCGGTTTCCCAGATTTACGACCTGACACTCTGGCACGCGAAATTTTATATATATTAGACAATGATATTTATAAATATATTGCAATGAAAATTTCTATATATCAGAATAAAATTGTATACAGGGTTAGTTAAAAGTATGGAGACGGCGATTTATTGTCGTTAATATTCATTTTAGGAAATTATGTTCAATACAAAAGTTTTTTAAGAAATTTTGATCTACATTTGAGAATACTTTAATTTTATTTTTCTTCAATTGTTTTTGAGTTACAATTGTCCGCGTAATTTTTTTAAATAGGAACCTATTAATTTTACTCTACCATCCGATAGGGTGTTTTTTTTCTCTTTACAACAGTATGTTTGTTTTTTTGTTTTTCAATTTATTTTAATAACATTTTTACAAAGAAAAACACCGGTTCATGTATTTACGAATAGTAGGTTCATCTAAGATAGACAAAATTATTTCCAATAAAGTTGTCGGTCGCAATTTTATCATTAAAAACAAATTAATAACTAAGTAAATTACATCGCTCGAGTTTATCGCTTCGCTTTTGTCTATCTTAGATGTACCTACTATTCGTAAATACTTGAACCGGTGTTTTTCCTTGTAAAAATGTAATTAAAATAAATTGAAAAACAAAAAACAAACATACTGTTGTAAAGAGAAAAAAACACTCTATCGGATGGTAGAGTAAAATTAATAGGTTCCCATTAAAAAAAAAATACGCGGACAAGCGTAACTCAAAAACAATTGAAGAAAAATAAGATTCAAGTATTCTCAAATGTAGATCAAAATTTCTTAAAAAACTTTTGTATTTAACATAATTTCCTAAAATGAATATTAACGACAATAAATCGCCGTCTCCATACTTTTAACTAACCCTATATATCGCCATCGTAAAGTGATATATATATATATATATAGCGAAATTTTATATATATCAGACATAATATATATATATATATATATATATATATATATATAACAGAAAATTTTATTTTGGCCCAAACGGCGCGTCATAGGCAGGAATGGGAATAACGAAAGATATTGTGCTGGCCACATCAGATTTTTCCTTTCCATTATTATTTAACGGGAATTGTTTTTTCAAATTAGTTAATAGTTTGAAAATACACAACAAATTGATTTAAATTTTAACTAAATTGTTTACTTCCATTCAACTAGTTGTGCGGAAAAACAATTAAAATGTTTATCATTATTTCCAACAATACAAACTTTTAATTACATCGATTTGTTTTGAAGAGATTGTAATTTGCATCCAGTGTTTTTTCTTGTAATCCATCTTCATTTAGATTGTCTTTTACAATTAGTAAAGAAATGATATTCATTTGCGACTGGATCCCGCTTTCTCCGGACTCGGTTGGTTTTTGTCGCTGGAGAAGTTTAATTTTAATTTGTTTTATCTTCCTTTCCACTGTTTTTTGCTAGCTCCGGTTTCGTTGTGTCCTAGAGGAAAAAATTTCTCAAATCACTAGTCACCAATTTGGGTTTAATTAGGCAGCATTGGCTGTGAGTGGTGCATGAGGCCAGAAAATCGTTTTTGTTGGACGATTTGGTGATCTGTCACATGGACGGAGACCTATACGGCCAACCGCCAACAGGCAGGGATTCAGAGAGAAATAGAGACTGGTCACTACATTACGAACAGTGTGGATCAATTTTTAACGAGGTGGTTTGCACTAGCAGTGCTGCTCTATTTTAATACTGAAACAACTTAAATATTTCGGATGGGAATATATTACTCTAAATAAATAAAATAAACTGTTGTGGTCAGCACAAGACCTTCCGTCAATTCGATGTATTTTGTACAAATCCCATACCAAAAGTTCTTTGGCAAGATTCTATATATCGTGTAAAATTGTAACACGAACACATACTATTTTTTACAAATTCCATACCAAAAGTTCATTTGAAAAAATTCTATAAATCCAATAAAATTATAACATGAACGTACACTATGCAAATTGCTCTTAACACTTCCTTCTTTCTTCCTAACTTTTCCCTATTTTACTATTCTTCTCTTTCACTCATTCCTGTCCAACGTATCTTTTTCTTATAAAATATAAAATGTCAAAAAATAATATTTAACTGCTTTTTTTCTAAGAAAAACTTCAAATAAGAGTACTTTCGGTGGATCAATTACAACAAAAATCTAATCAGCTCTTCATATGGATGTAGAGCAGAGGAATACGAAAGAATTATAATTTTTACCTCTCGCTAAGAGAGGTATTGCATTCATGCTAAAATTCGCATATCCAGATTTTATTGAATAAACACGATTTAAGGTCCCTAGAATCCGATTATAACATTTTTAAAATGATGTCTGCGTGTGTGTGTGGATGTGTGTATGTGTGTGTGTGTGTGTGTGTGTGTGTGTGTGTGTGTATGTATGTATGTCTGGATGTTGTAGTCACGATTCCTCAAAAACTATAAGACTTAAAAAATATTTAACTGCAGTTTCCTCAATCTGACATTCCTGGGAAGAGCTGAAAAGGTTTTGGTAACAATTGAACAACTGAAAGTAGTAGTTTCATAAAAAAATTCTTCTAAATATAAATTTTTGGGAGTTTTTTTTTATTAAATATTGAAGAACATAAAATTCTCCATCTAATACACTTAAAATTTTTATTATATCTTGTATAGATTTAGAGATAGACACTATAATTTATAGAGTGAACTAATCGCAGAGGCTACGGCACTAAGGAAACCAGTTGACAAATTCCAATGTTTATAACATAATTTGTAAATGACACATGTCAATGACAAAAATCAATAGTTTTAGTGACATTCTGATAGCTTTTACTAGGAAGTATATTTAATTTTTTATTGTTTTATTAATTAAATATTTGAAATTATAGGTAACATTGTGGTAAAATGCATATATCCATCAGAAATACCGCCAATCTGGTTAATGAATTGGAACAATCTCTGATATTTAGAAACTTCCTCATACAATGAAAAATAGATATAATTAGAATTATATGTGTGCAGAAGACATGTTAAATATAATAAAAAACAATATTTGGGTAATGTCCTATAATATTTTGTTATAAAACGACGGTTCGAAAGCGAAGTGCAATACAATACTTATATAGCCTAATATGGAAATGGCGAGAGGTCTTGTGCTGGACACAACAGATTTTTAGAATTGTAGTATTGGAGTTATCATCGGAGAAAAATTTGTCACACCCGGACACACACACACCCACACACCGACATCATCTTAAAAATATTAAATTCTTCTGATTTTTTGACCAAACACAATACTTACCTAAAGGTGATGGAAGGTAAAAAATATTATCTTTATACAATATTAAAATATTCCATGTATACAAAGCAATATTTTTAAAAAGATATTTCATGGAACATTCTGTTACCATGAACGATTTGATTTAAGTATAAATAATAAATAAGGAAGAAGGAAAAGAGATGAAAAATTAAAAATTACTTGACTTCATTATTTATATGTTGTTCTACATTGTCACTAAGTATATGCACTAGTACTATAATATTCATGTTCTACTTTACTCCGCTTTAAAACAGAACTTACCTATAAAATACAAGTCACATTTACGATTTACACCCTACAAACTATAAAACACAACAAATTTAGATTCCGAAGCTTGTACAATACAATGCTGCACAATTTGTTTTGCAATACATGTTTACTTTATTATAAAATTAAATATATAGAAAAAGTATTACTGCAGACCTGTAGAAAATTCAATAATTTTTAATTTAAAAGTGCCATTTCCTGTTATCCGGTTTACACCAAAACCTAATGGTTTCTTTTCGTAACGGAATAGGGTCGAAATACAAAGTTTCAGAATTTTCTCAGTGATAGTATTTGAGTTAGAGCGAAGACAAAATCCGTACAGGCACATACACACACAAAGACATACAAACATCATCGTGAAAATGTTAAAATTGGATTCTAGGGACGTTAAAACGTGGTCATTTACTAAAATCTCGATATACCCTATACCTCCCTTACTAATGAAATATTCGAATGATTAACAAAAGTTAAATGGAGGTATGTAAAAGAAAAAAGTCTTTACAATATATTTAACGTTTTTTTTTATTCTCAGTTGTACAATAACCATTTAAAAAATTATAGTATTATTCCTTCTCTTCTAACCAATTCCCGTTTTTTACCATCCCGTTTCCTGCTGGCCTCTTAATCCGTCCCTGGGCGTGGATAAGAGCAGGAATGGATCGCCTGCTAATCCTGCACGATTTTCTAGACTACAGGAGCGTTATATTAAGTTGGCAACAACAGATTCCGATTGTTCTGCTCTGTTCAGGACGGTGAGTCAGGCAAATGTGTTCGGTGCTCGTTGTCGTTGTTGGGATTGTTACCTAAATAGATGTATATGTGTTGCAGGCTAGTACGGTGCGCGTTTGTGGTCATTAGAATGAATTCGGACCACGGTAATTGAATGTTTAGATTACGGAGAGATTGCAAAAACGATCAGGTTATTTTATTATTAACCAAAAAAAAGTAACAGCGCAGACTATTGAAATGGGATTACGGAAAGTTAAAACTTGTATATTTACTATTATTGACTAAAATTAAAGCAGTTACATTTAAAGACATCAATATTTTGTACGCAACAATAACAATTGATATTCTTACTTAATTTGTTTAAAAAAATGCTAAACACCTAAGACTGTTCCACTTTTTAGACAAAACATCGTTTTTTTACCGTCCGTCACCTTTAGGTAAGGAAGGTATTGTCTTTGGTCAAAAAATTCGGTGGTGAGTTTTTAATGAATAAGCACGTTTCAGGGCCCCTACAATACGAATTTACTATTTTTAAGATGATGTCTGCATGTGTGTGTGTGTGTGTGTGTGTGTGTGTGTGTCCGTGTGTGACAAATTTTTCTCCGACGATAACTCCAATACTACAATTTTAAAAATTATAGTTCTTTCGTATTCCTCTTCTGTATATATATATGAAAAGTTGATTAGATTTTGGTTATAATTGATCCACCGGAAGTACCCTTATTTGAAGTTTTTAACGGTTTTTCTTAAAAAAACGCAGTTAAATATTGTTTTTTGACATTTTGTTATTATACAAATTAAAGAAAATATTCTTCTCTATACAGTTTGATTATACATTTTCCTTCATATTCAATAGATGTAGATTTAAAGCATTATAAAGAAATTAATTTTCAAAAATTAGTCAGCTTTGCTATTTATCATGGAAACAGCTGATGCTGATATATTAAAAAAATTCTAATTGACAGATGTCAGTCGCAAGTGCAAAACCAAATATGGAAAGTGTAGGATCACAAAATTGGTATGTCATAGTGTTCCTCGCAAGTGACACGCAGAGAAAGGCCAAAGAGAAGATGGAAGGACTGTATCGCAGAAGACTGAAAGGAATGCCTGTGTCAAGAAGATGTGTTGGACAGGAATGAGTGGAAGAAAAAAGGAAACAGCTACCTCTAATAAAATAGGGGAAGCTGAAGAATAAGAAGAAGTGTCAAGTGCATTTTACTTAGTGTATGTTTATGTTATAATTTTAATGGATTTATAGAATAGAAATAGTATGTGTTCGTGTTTGATTTTACATGATATTATATAGAATCTGTTCCAAGGACCTTTTGGTATGGGATTTGTACAAAATACATCGAATTGGCGGAAGGTTCTGTGCTGGCCACAACATATTTTTTTTAATTTCCAAATGCGAGTGATTGTTCACATGGATTGGGTGCCTGAGGGGCACTTCGTTAACTAAGCATATTACAAGAAGGTTTTGATAAGTCTTCATACACGGCTGAGAAGAAAAAGGGCTCAAAGTGAATGAATTCTCCATGAAGACATTGCGTCGGAACAAAACTCCCTGTCCGGCAAGACATTTTTGACGAAATACAAAATCACCGTGTTGGTACATCAGCCGTACTTACTTGACCTAGTGAGGTGACTTGTTTTTATTCCCAAATTGTAATTCTGCGTTAAAGGCACCAAATTCAGGGCCGATATGAACAAAAAAAGCCTGCAGGTATTGCTTCCAACAATGGAATATTCGCATCGGGCGGTGTAGGGTTTGGGGAGGAGAGTACATTGAATCAATCTTGTTATTTTGTAGCCACACCTTGTATATAGCCTAATATGAAAGTGGTGCTGGTCACAAAAGATTTTTCCCTATTGAAAAGTGATATATGTATACTGAATTTCAGGTTTCACAACGGATTCTTCCATTATTTATTTGCTTTATTGTGCCGCCAGTAAACTTTTGTTTGCTTTTTCAATCTGTTGCTCTGTCAAAAATGTTCTGCGGTTGATACGAAAAAATGTGTTCCAAGATAATTTTTCATTCTGGAGAAAGTTTTTTTGCGTTCTCGAACTTATTGAGATGCCCTCTCAATCATGTCAAATAATTTATTCTTCTTACCACTTCTCAAAACGTCAACCTAAAAGCCTTTTTATGTGACATTCGTTCAATATCCTCTTTAAGATTTAATCGCAACTACAAAAGTTTAATTTTCAAAATATAACTTCATGCTGTTCATTAGCTATAATTTGAAATTCTTTATATCTCTTTACGATATTATTTATTTATTGTTATCAATACAGTAAGACTTTGATTTTGTAAATAATTCAGTACATACTTCCATAATAAAGTATTATAAATTATCGTTAATAATAAATATACAGAAAACTTCTAATAATATTTGCAGTTTGGAATGCAGTAAAATAAAATACAAACACATGTAGAAAAAATCTGTGTGTGCCAGCACAAGACCTTCCATCAATTCGATGTATTTTGTACAAATCCCACAGCAAAAGTTTATTGGAAAAGATTATATAACCAATAAAATTGTAACACAAACATACACTATTTTTTACAAATTCCATACTGAAAGTTCCTTGGAAAAGATTCTACAAATCCAAGAAAATTATAGCACGAACATATATATCTACTATATAAATTGCAATAGAATTTTTTTAATATATCAGCTGTTTCCATGATTATAGCAAAAAAGTTTATTTCTTTATAATTTTTTAACTCTATATCTATTGAATATGAAGGAAAATGTATAATAAAACTATATAGAGAATAAGATATTCTTTCATATTGTTATACACATAAAATGTCCAAAAAATTATATTTAACTGCGTTTTTTCAAGAAAAACTGCTAAGAACTTTTACTAAAGGAATATCCGGTTCATCAATTTTAACCAAAAAATCAGCTCTTCATATAGATGTAAAGAAAAAAGATACGAAAGAATTATAATTTTTAAAATTGTAGCACACACACACACACACACATACAGGCACAGATACAGACATCGTAACACTAGTAAAATCGCATTCTAATGACCCTAAAACGTGCTTATTTATTAAAAACTCATCATCGTATATTTTGACCAAACACAATACTTTTCTTAGGTACCTAAAGGAAAGGTAACGGAAGGTAGAAATAAATTTAAAAAATTCACTTAACACCTTCGCTGCCAAGCGGTCATTTCAAAATTGTCCCTGAAGACCAGAACTGGTACCTTATAACAGAGTTAATTCTATGTAGTTTGGTAGTTTTATTTTTATTTTCTCTTCATTCAGTAATTAGTTATTAATAAAAATACGAGCGGACACCGGTGTCTGCCGTTGGCGCAGTATTATTACATACTGGCTTTTAGATCGCAAGGCGCCACAGCGGACACATTTTTTCTTTTTTCCTGCGCCACAGCAGACACCTTTAGCAGACACAATGGAATCGGCGGACACGAATAAACTTGAATGGACAATATGCGCAATAATGTTGAATTGTTGTATCCTGTAAGTTTCTTATCATCAGAGTAATATAATCTGTCATTAGGGTTATATCTAAATCATGTCAGAACGTGCGAAAAAAATTGTAAATATGGAGATGCCTTCTCTCCTTTTAATATAACTTATTTTGTATAATATTGTAATGTTATTAATAATGAATACTGATTTACTCAAATGTATACCTGATTTTTTTACCGTGCCCGTTTGGCCTCTTAAAATAAAAATATTAATTTATCTTCTGTACGCCAGAGCGTACACAAATAGCGGACACATCTCTAAAACTGTTACTATAAGATATATCGAAAAACCAAGATAGTCAAAGTATCCTAGGACGCTACAGAAGACACATATTCAATGCTTCTTCCAATAAATTTTGTCTGCTTGGCGTAAAGCGAAAAAAACGCTGGCGGACACCGGTGTCCGCCTTGGCGCACAACAAAATATCACGATGTCCGCCATGGCAGCGAAAGTGTTAAAAACATATCAAACAAGACCACGAATACAATTTTTATTGGTACAAAATACATCTAAATTTCGTACACCAAAACAGAAATATATAATTGACCAGATGAATTGCATTATTTAATGGCGAACAGGTGTTATTTACATCATGTAAAATTTACATGAAATATGTTTTCTCTGGGCATTAAAAAAACAATAGGTGGTGCTTAAAATGCACAGTTAATTATTACAAGCGTGAATATAGGTTTGAAACTTTTCCGATTATGACGTTTAATCATTTCAGAGAACTATCCATAAATAATGAAGTAGCTATGAATACCATAACGTGCATTAAATTATTATTTAGTGTGTTAGAGGTAATAATTATGTATTATATTAAGTGGGCGTTGATGAATAAATTGATTTCGCGTGTTGAGTTGGTTGAATATTGATAGGTGTTGTAGCGAAAGCTACGCTTGAACGCTATTTCAAAATTAACTTATTCTATGCTAGGTTCATATACATTCAAGCTGCATTATTACTAATAGAGTTGTATGAACATTAATAGTGCCTAATGTACCTCTGATACAAATCTGTACTGTGGTTCTCCTACCATACCGATAATAATTAGTGGACGTTTTGTCGTATGAACTCTAACAGCTTCTTGCCTAATGTTACACTACATATGATGTTTTATATTAATAACTTTTAATTCATCAAAAACTATTTGGATGATGGAGTTAGTATCCGACGAGGATTTATGTACATTTCAATTATAAGTGAGTTTCTAAACTATTGGATAGTTAATTTTAGTAATATATGGGCATGAAATTATTAATATCCTAAATGACATTTTTGAGGCGTCCAAACTAGAACTGGTTTTAGAGTCTTTAATTCGTGTGACAATATTTTGATTAACAAGCCCAAGGCGGCAATGAAGTTTCAAATAAGAACGGCATTATACAGTATTGGCCATAAAGCTAGCAACTTAAAAAAAAATCAATTTCTCTAATGTAAAAATTGGGATTTCAGAAATAAATTACTGCAGTATTAGTGTCTTGAACCAAGTTTAATTTACATTAAAATAATTTGCATTATATTCACAAAAATTGATTCAACTGATAACAATTGGAGATTTTATAAATCGAAACTTTGTGTAACTCAAAAAAAAATAAAGACAATGAAAGTTCGAAATACTTCTATTATTCTTAAAAATTGATTTATGTGCAAAAAAATATTTTTTATTTGAACATAAAATAAAAATAGCAACTTTTATAAAATTAATATAAAAACTAAAAATTTGAATATTTAGTGTAATAACCGGAACCACGAGAATTTATTACTTCTTCTCGTTTCATCATGAATTCAAGTAATTTTGTTATTACATTTCTATCAATTAATCTTAGTTCATCACTAAATAATACTCTTTTCCACATGTCAGTTGTCCAGTTTACACGATTTTCTGCAAAAAAATAATCGGGCCTTCACGTTCTTCTTCGAAAGAAGTGGTTTCTTTGCAAGCCGACGACTATAAAGTTTTCCGGCAACTAATATTCTTCTTCCCTGTCTTGAAGATATTTTATCTTTAACATTACTTAGTAGAAAGCCTAAAATTTTCTTTGATGATAACAACGGATTTTTAACGATATGTGTTTTATCATTCTGTCGCTTCGGTTTGATGTTTTTTTTTTTGTCTACTAGAAATTGTAGAAGGCTCAATATTACCCTTCCTTCGAAAATGGATTATTATTCGTGCTATTGTAGATTTATGCAAATTAAAGTTCTTCGACATTTTATTCCGCGAAGCACCATTTTCATATTATTTAATTATTAAACTGCGAAATTCTTTAGTCAAAGTTTTATTACGACCCATAATTTTGAAGTACTAATTTATATTTTTTAAACAATTATACGATATAAACGTTGAAATTGAGAAAATAAAGACATTAATTATGTAGTTGCTATTTTTATGTCCAGACAAAAGTAAGAAGTATGCAAATTAAATAAATTCTATAAATTTAATATAAATTATTTTAACATAAAATAAACTTATTTTAAGAGGTTATTCTTTATGTAATTTATTTTCAATATTCTTATGTTCACTTCAGAGAAATAGAATTTTTTAAAAGTTGCTATCTTTATGGCCAATACTGTATGTTCTATCGGCAAATACTTTCGAGGAATTTGATATTTTTTTTATATTTTGCGTTCATAATACAGTCGTTACGAAATCCATTTGTGTGTCAAAAGGGCATTCATTTCGGTACACAATTTTTTGTTTTAAAAGGTTGGTACTACTTTCATATACTTGAATAAATGTCAATTCAATGTTACCAACTACCACATTACAAGTACAAATTTCCCTAAATGAGTTCGGTTTAATATAGCAGTTTTTTAAAAAAATTTTAGTATATAAAAGACGCAAAATATAAAATTTATATAAAGGACTCAAAGTCATCTCATTTAGTTCAACAAAAGTTCAAAGACGATTTTTACCTCCCGCTACCCTTGGTAACGGAGGTATAGGGATCGTGCTAAAAATCACATATCGAGATTTTAGTAAATGACCACGTTTTAAGGACCCTAGAATCCAATTTTAACATTTTCACGATGATGTCTGTATGTGTGAATGTGTGTGTGTGTGTATGTGTGTGTGTATGTGTAGGGATTTTGTCTTCACTCTAACTCAAATACTATCATTCAGAATGAATAGAAGCCATTAGATTTTGGTAAAATCGGATAACCAGAAATGGCACTTTACCTGAAGCTCATAATGGTTTTTCTTCAAAAAATACCATTAAATGCCATTTTTTCGCATTTTATGTCTTATGAAAATTAAAGATTATTGAATATTCTGCTGGAATACATTAATACTTTTTCTATATATTTTACAGATAAATTTAAAAATAATTTTTTTTTTAGTCGCGAAGCCTAAGATAAACACAATAATTCCTTTGTTACACAGTTCATATTTCAAATTAATGTAACTGACAGTAAATGTCACTGTTAAAAAACTAATCACTTTAAATTAATAATAGTGACATTTTAAAAAGAAAATAGTAAATAAAGCAATAGTTTTCTGCAATGGAACAGTTTGCAGCGTTAGTAAATACGTAAGTATGTATTTAAAATAATAAAAATTCAATAGCGGGAGGTTTTGTGTTGGCTACATCAGATTTTTAAAATTTGCTACGTTTATCCTAGAAGGCAGCAATGCCCGACGATAATTATAATTATTATTTTTGAATTTTAAATGACATAGAAGTGAGGCCTGTGGTGCATTTTCCACGCGAGCAGTGAGTGTCCATGTGGTGACTCCTGGTAAACGCTCGCACGGTACGAATATATCAATATTACCGATATCTGCTTATAAAAGCAGATTGGCCCACACAGAAATGGGTAATATTATGATCATTATTAACTTCGAATGCTGTATTCAAAATACACATTGTTTCCGAGTCGACCAGAGGGTGCTAGACCATTTTCACTTCATTTTCAATATCGCATACACGCGTGCATGGTTTTAAAAAATTCACAAGCCAACGTGACGGGCGCCGGCTGTTGCCTACCACCGCTCCGTTGATGTCGGTCGGTGACGGCTGTGCTGTTGTGTTTCAGTGTTCAGCTTTCAGCGTTCGGGTGGCGGTGCGAGTAGCGAACCAACATCTGTCGCCCACTGGACATTTCATTTTCCGCTAGGGCGGCTGTTTGCCTTTTGCCCTTTACACTTTATTTCAATGATGTTTGTTAGTTGCTAGTTGCCTAAACAAATACGGGTTTTATAATTACTTTTGCAGATGGGGTTGAAACTTTAAACGGAATGGTTTTACTGTAACGGTTCACTGGATCAAGGCTTGGTTTACATAAAATTGGCAATATGTTTATAGTTTGAATATTTGAAATCTATTTATTTGTAGAACTTGATATACATACTCGGTTAAAACATTGAAACGGTGTGATTTTACCGCAGTAACGGTTCAGTAGATAGAACTGCGATTTACATATCATATGCATAGTAAATTAGCAGTCATATTTATTTACAGTTTGCATATTCGAACTATACGTATATTACAATAAATGCAAAATAATTTTATCAACAAATATTTCGTGCTGATGTTAGCCACACAATTTTTATGTTAAAAACTATCAAATTATTGTTATTCATTTGTTCAATTGAATTTAAATTACATTGAAAGTAAAGGATTATTTACAATAGCCTACAATGTCTAAAAATTTAAATATTTTTGGATTTTTGTTTGCACAAATTAAATCAGATGATAAAAAATCTGATATGGTCAACACAAAACCTCCCGCTATTTAATTTTTATTAATTTAAATACATACCTACGGATTTACTAACTCTGCAAACTGTTCCATTGCATAAAACTATTGCTTTATTTACTATTTTCTTTTTAAAATGTCACTATTATTAATTTGAAGTGATTAGTTTTTTGACAGTGACATTTACTGTCAGTTACATTTATTTGAAATATGAACTGCGTAACAAAGGAATTGTGTTTTTCTTAGGCTTCGGGACTTGTAAAAAAAAAATAATTTTAAATTTATCTGTAAAATATATAGAAAAAGCATTAATGTATTCCTGTAGAAAATTTGATAATCTTTAATTTTCATAACGACAAAATGCGAAAAAATGGCATTGAATGGAATTTTTGAAGAAAAACCATTATGAGCTTCAGGTAAAATGCCATTTCCGGTTATCCGATTTACACCAAAATCTAATGGCTTTTTTCATATTAGAATAGGGTATAAATACAAGGTTTCACATACAGACATCATCGTGAAAATGTTAAAATTGGATTCTAGGGACTGTAAAACGTGGTCATTTACTAAAATCTCGTTATGTGATTTTTAACACGATCCCTATACTTCCCTTACCAAGGGTAGCGGGAGGTAAAAATTCAGAAATTTTGTTTGCCTATTTAAGATATTTTTCCTCAGAATCGAATTTGTAAGCAGGAATTTTAAAATTACATGCATTTTAATTAAAAGTTGAAAATTAGTAATTTAAGTCAAACTTTCAAGTAAAAAATTAATGCAAAATTGTTTTGTAAAATTTTTACTCGCACCCTTATTTGAATTGTGAATTTTTAACGAACACTAAAATTTTATGCTCTGTGTTAAATTAAAATACCTGCACGTACATTTTTGGAAGTCCTAATAGTTTTACCAAATGTTCGATCTGCAACATTTTAAAATATTTATAGACAGTTTGTGGCTTTCAAATTAATATTTTATTTCATGTTTTTATTATTCAATAACAACACAAGAAATGTATATGTAAATATTTTAAAATTTACTTGTTATCTGAATTTGTTCGTAAAATCTGTTAGTTTAGTTTTTAGTCGGAAAAACATGATTTCTAATTCGAAGGGCTTGGTTTTATATTTATTTTCATTAGAATCAAAACGGTCAATGGGGTCCCGTGGCCGCATGCCTGAGTGTCTGGTCGCGAACCTGGGGGAACCGGGTTCGATCCCGACAGACGCCCAATATTTCCAATTTTAAATGGCACAAAAGTGACCCCTGTCTGTGTGCGCGCGTGTGTTTGTGTGTGTATGTGTGTGTGGATGTGTGTATGTGTGTATGTGTGGATGTTGGAGGGACGATTACTCAAAAACTATAAGACATAAGACCAGTTTAAATATGAATTCCTCAATCTGACATTCATGGGAAGAGCTGAAAAGGTTTTGCTAACAATTGTACAACCAGAAGTAGTAGTTTCTCAAAAAATTCTTCTAAATATTATTTTTTGAATTCTTTTTATTACTAATATTGAAGAACATAAAATTCTACATCTGATACATTTAAATTTTTTATTATATCTTCTATAAATTTAGAGATAAAGACACTATAATATATAGAATATCGGGATATATTAAGTCGAGTAGGCTAAAATCCACTAAGGAAATCAGTTGACAAATTCAAATGTTTATAACATAATTTGTAAATGACAAATGTCAGTGTCAAAAATCAAAAGTTTTAGATACATTCTGAAAGCTTTTTCTGGGAAGTACATTTAATCTTTCTTATTGTTTTATTAATTAAATATTTAAATTAATAGGTAACATGCGTATATCATTAGAAATACCGACAATCTTATTAAAGAATTGGAAGAATCTCTGGCATTTAGAAACTTCCTCATACAGTGAAAAATAGATATAATTAGAATTGTATGTGTGCAGAAGATATATTAAATACAACAAAAACAGTATTTGGGTAAAGTTCTGTAATTTTTTTGTTATAAAACGACAGTTCGATAGCGAAGTGCATTACAATACTTTTATAACATAAAATGGAAATGGCGAGAGGTCTTGTGCTGGCCACAACAGATTTTCTTAATATGTTTGCCTTTAACAAAATGAAAATAGTAGAATTAATAAAATAACACCCACTAAAATCAATTGTAATTGAACAAGTTGTAGATGTAATTTGAATGGTGACGACATAGAAGTATCCCGTTTCCTCTCGAACTAATGGAAAATCTATAGCAGGAACACTTAAGACTATCGATGTATCAAGTGTGAAAATGGGCAGAGCGAATTTGTACCCAATTTGTGGTAACGTCATCCGTTCTAGTTTCCTCGCTGTTCGGCTCGCTCGGCCCAATTATCCTTGATCAAAAAACCGCTGTAAGGGAGCCCTGCAGCCGCTGACTTTATTTAAACTGCGAGCGAATAGCGAATCGCAATCATCGTTCTATCTTTGTAGGAAACTCAACTAGGAAGAATAACTTCGTTTGTAATGTTCAGTAATTAGGAATAGTCTTTTTATCAACGTTGTACAAACAGCACTCCGGTTAGCAGTTCGTTACTGCTTACGGCTTTTATAATATTACAATGAAGAAATACTGTTTTCATTATTTTATGACTTTGTTGTTTTCAAAGCAACTGAATTTGACATTCATTTTGCTATTGCCGTTGTCTATTGTTTAAAATGGAATGAATAAAAGCGAAATACGTTGAAAACATAAAGTAATTTACGAGTATGTTTTATAACTTCTGAATAATTGTTTATAAAACAAGAATAAAAGGCGGTAGAGTTTAACATACTGGATACTTTTAATGAAATATAAAATTAATTTAAATATAACTAGTTTATTGTTCTCGAAAATAAATTTTAATTAACCTAAATACTTACTACATAGGTTGTTTATGCAAGTTTTTAATTTTAAATCTTCTGTAACAAAAAATTATTCGTAGTGAACTACAAAAATTACTAGGTCGGTCACGAGTTTTTCATCATTTTGCTAATAAAATAAATATGAATTTAAAAAATCTGATGTGGTCAACACACTACCTCCCGCTATTTAATATTAATTAATATACCGTGAGTATTTTTTAACGTGAAACATTGGGTTTGTCATATCCATAGTTACGATTCGACATTTGATTGACAGCAATGTATTTGCGTGTCCCATTTAAAATGAAACATAAGGAACGAATTTGACATTTGATAAGACGTCAGTAGAGGTTAATTTTGTTTAAATAATTGTACCTGCTTTCCAAATTAAATTTAGTGTACCTTGTGCTCGAGTGATTTTCTAACTTGGCCAAATTTCTTACAATATTTAAATATAATACTCTGTAAAATTCATTCCCTATGTTTTCAATGAGACAGGCAAATATATTACTGTCAATCAAATGTCAAGTCGTAACTTATAGGAAAATTCAGCGGTTATCTGTCATTATGACAAGACGTCATTAGATGTTAATTTTGTTTAAATAATTATACCTTTTTTCTAAAAATTAAATTTAGTTGCAAAAAAAATATTGTGTGCCCGAAATTTGTTTAGTGCTCTCGAGTGGTTTTCTGACTTAGCTAACATCTGTCAAATTCGTTCCCTATGTTTCATTTTAAATGGGACACGCAAATACATTGCTGTCAATAAATGTCAAATCGTAACCATAGACATGACAAACCCAATATTTCACGTTAAAAAATACTCACGGTATACACATACCTACGTATTTACTAATCCTGCAAACTATATTAAATCCCTTTGCATATATCTATTGCTTTACATGATCCATTTCGTTAATGTGTAGTTATAAACTAATATTTGACATTTTGATAACACTTGTTTATTTACAGCTGTTTGATTCATAGTGCTGCAAACTTAGCAATTTTAAATCGGATCCCCTGTACATCCAATATTTATGTATGACGGAAAATATATTTTTACAAACTTTAATTTCATTAGAATCAAGACAGTCTCCTTCGCACAGTTTCATTATTAATTTTAATATAATTGCTTCCTGATAGTGACATTTGTTTAATTATGTCAAAATTATTTTTAAAATATGTTTTTGTTTGAAGCATAGGCAAGATGATGTACAAAAATAAATTGTTTTATAATTTTATATTTAAAGTTATTTATTAAATGCTATTATCGTAGAATTGAAGATTGTATCATTATATTCAAATTTTATTAGTAAAAGTTGCTGAAAAATTATATTCAATGAATTTTTTACAAGAAAAACTGTTAAAAGCTTGTATAAGTGATACTTCCGGTTATCCGATATACACTAAAAACTAATGAGCTCTCCCCATATTAGTATAGAATGGGTATACAAAATTTTAAAAATTTCTGACTTGTAGTATTTGAGTAATCGTGTCACACACACACACATACCCAGAGATATCATGTTAAAATTGGATTCTGGAGACATCAAAATGTGCTTATTCATTTAAATCTCTATATGCGATTTTTAGCACTATCCCTATACCTCCCTTACCTAGGGTAGCAGGAGGTAAAATTATTTTTTCGCGATCGCCCAGAAAATGAGCTCTTTCTGATCACTATTTAGACCGGAAAGTCCTTCTTTGCTGAGCTAGCTCGGAAAGTTGTCTATAAGGGATCGGAAAGTACTCTACCGATCCCGGGACCGGTAAAGCTAAATGTTTCCATGGAGATCAGTTGTTTATTTATTTCTTATTTTCTCGGAGTAAAAAATAAAATAATACTTTTTTATTCTTTTTTCAGGATCGCAAAAAAAATATTGTACCCAACATGACATGAAAGTGTCTATACTGGGCTCACAAGCTTCCAAAGCTCGCCTACGGCTCGCTTTGGAATATGCTTGCTCACCCAGTAAAGTATCACTTTCAGGTCTTGTTACGTAAATTACTATTTCGACACGTTTCACACGATTTCAATCTCTGAATTAATCTCTACGTCATTTACTGGCCGCCTCAATCAGGACCACAGACGCGTTTTGCTCTTATTGTAGCTATTCAGTCTGGTGTACTCCCTTCAATAAAAGCAAAACGAGTCTGTAGTTCTGGTTGATTAGGCCATTCTCTGATAAATGACCGAGAGGTTGATTCAGAAACTGAAATCTTGTAGAACGTGTCAAATATATTTTATTAAAATAGTTTTGCAATTGTACTTTTATTATTACATCTGAATTATTTCTGTCATGAGTTTGAAATCCTTATTTCAGGGTTTTTAAGGACGGTATCTACTGCAGCAGTAGTAGCAGGAGTAGCACAAGACGACGGTTGTTTGGCTCTGCAGGACCTCGTAGCAGCTCTACGTTGGGTACGGGCGAATATAGCAGCCTTTGGGGGTGATTCTTCAAGGGTTACAATACTTGGTCACGGTACTGGGTCTGCCATAGCCAACTTGCTTCTCATTGCACCTCAAGCCAAAGGTATGACATATCGCACCCCGGCGAGAATAGTGACATAAGTCAAAATTTTGAAATTCTAAGTTCTTCAGATAAAATTGGTCAAAAATATGCTTCTAATAACTAGGAATAGTGACATAAATCAAGATTATATTTTTCGAGAGATGGAGCTAATGTCGTTTCATTTCGAGCTAAAGTAAGTAACTTTACATTCGAGAACTGTCTTCTTTAATTTAAGTTTTACTCAAAACTATTTTTTGGACTTGTGTCACTATTCTCGCCGGAGTACGATATCATAGCTCAAAAGAAATGTATTATTTTCGCTTCGTGTTCATAAACATCAATCATTTTTTATTTTTTTCATCTACGTCCAAGGCACACTATGATACTAGTAATATTAAACATAAGCACTATGTATCTAGGCAAGCTAGCATCTCTATAGTTTCTGACGTATTAAATTTAGAGTTAAGTTGTATATGAAATAGTTGTCCAGAATTAAAAACTACACAATATAAGGCTAAAATTAATCAAAATTTCATTTTATTTTACGAAAAAATCAGCTGTGGTCAGCACAAGACCTTTTGTTAATTTGATGTATTTTGTACAAATCCCATACCAAAAGTTCATTGGAAAAGATTCTATATATCCAGTAAAATTGTAACAAGAACATAATAGAATTTTTATACAAATTCCATACAGAAAGTTCTTTAGAAAATATTCTATAACTCCAATAAAATTATCACATGAATATACATTATGTATACTCATATATAAATAATCTAAAAATGCGTAAACTTACGTAACATTCTCTTTACAATCAAATAATATTACTACCAAGTTTATATCTCTACCCATTTTTGAATTATTGCCCCAAAAGTCAATATACCCTACATTTAGATAAAAACTTCAAAATTTTCAAAAATCTTATTTTTATGTATCTAGATACTTCTCAATGCGCTGATTCCAAATTTTGAAACCGCAGGTCGATATCTCGTTTCGTTCTCGAGATATTTAGATTGAAAGTTTTGCCCAATACTGCCCATTTTTGGGTATTAACCCAAAAATGGGTCGAGATATGAATTTGGCGACAACACCATTCGATTCTACAGGCAAAATTACATAAGTACACCAATTATCAGAATTTTTGAACACCGCATACAATCTCTAAAGCAAAATTACTGAAAATGGCCAAAAATCGCAAAAATCTAAGGTGTACCCCTTACGATTTTTTCAGATTTTGGCCATTTTCAGGGGTTTTTAAACTTTTATTCATAAAAAATTAACCGGTTGATCAAAAATTATGAAAATTGCTATACTTATGTATTTTTGTCCGTAGAATCGAATGGTGATGTTGGAAAATTCATATCTCGACCCATTTTTGGGTTAATGCCCAAAAATGGGCAGTTTTGAGCAAAACTTTAAATCTAAATATCTCGAGAACGAAACGAGATATCGATCTGCGGTTTCAAAATTTGGAATCAGCGCATTGAGAATTATTTAGAAACATAAAAATTAGATTTTTGAAAATTTTGAAGTTTTTATCTAAATGTGGGGTATATTGACTTTTGGGGCAATAATTCAAAAATGAGTAGAGATATAAACTTGGTAGTAATATTATTTGATTGTAAATTGTAATTTTAGTACTAAATAACGTAATCTACTGGCAATCCCTAAAAATACAATACCGCGACGTAATTTATGAAATTTATAATGCGTTTTTAATCTAGTTAAATATGTAATATAAAAGCTTTTGATTAAAAAATGTTTTTTAAGGAATGAACCAGTTCCTGTAGACATCCGATATATTAATAAAATTTATTTTAAAAATGAAATTGATTGGAATATTATCCTGCAGGTCTCTTCCACCGAGTTGTCTTAATGAGCGGCACCTCTTTAAGTCCATGGGCCACCACCACCAACCCCGACAATCTCCGCAAGCTAATCGGCGAACAAACCGGTTGCTTATCCATCGGCTCCGAAGACGACCTTGCCGACATCGCTGGCTGTCTTCGCGGGATGCCCCTACCTACCCTCCTCTCCGCCAGGGTGCCACGTCCTAGATTCATGTCCGCTTGGGCCCCGTGGACCCCTGGGGGAGTAGGCATCGCTGCAAGAGCCATGGAGAGAGCAAGCGATACTTTCATCACGTGCCAGCTGCTCCTCATGGCGGCGTCAAGCGAGAGCTACGCGGATTTCAGCGCGACGGATATCCAGTACGGGTTTGAAGAAGAGCAGAGGAATCGAGTGCTGAGGACGTATATACGCAATGCGTATGTGTACCACCTCAATGAGATCTTTAGCGCAGTAAGGAATGAGTATACGGATTGGGATAAACCTATACAACACCCTATAAATATAAGGGATTCGACGTTGGAGGCTTTAAGTGATGGAGCTACAGTGGCGCCGCTTTTAAGAGTGGCGTATCTTCATGCAAGGAGAGGAGCTACTACTTATTTTGCGCATTTTGCCTATCAGACCAAAGATAGTGATTTTCCACAGGTAAATATAAAAGATAATAATAATAATAATACTTTATTGACTGATATGTCAATGGCGGGGTTCAGCCATAGGTTGTTCTTCCACCCAACCAATACATTTAAATTTACAAATAATTTACCAAATTACAATGCCAATACAAACAAAAAATATTCATAGTGAATAACACAAATAATATATACAAACAGAAGTATTGAAAATTAATAATAATAGTCTCTAGAACATCTTAATCTTGTTTTTAAATGAACTTATTGATAGAGATTTTAATTCATGTGGAATAGAATTGTAATAAAACGGTGCCAAATACGAGAAAGAAGATTTATATTTTGATTTGTTGTAGGATGGTATTTCATACAAATCCTTACCTCTAAGACCATAATTATAAGTTTTTAACATTAATTTCTGATAAAGGTATGACGGAGTACCCGTTTTTTTAACTTTATGAGTTAAAATAAGGTAAGCAGACCGTACTTTGTCGTTAATGTCTTGCATATTTGCAAGCGTTCTATATTCACTAATGTGATCATATCTACACACACCGTAAACCTACCTAAGACAAGAGTTCTGCAATACGCTTATTCTATTGGTGTCGATTTGTATCAAATTCGGCACATACACACAGGAACAATAATCTAATATAGAGAGTACAAGTAAGTTGATTAGTTTTAGTTTTACTTCTGTTGAAAGGATGTGGCGGAATTGATACAAATGACGTAGTTTTATTTTAGCTGACTTCATTTTATTCATAAGGTGTATTCTAAACTTCAGATCCTCGTCAATATGCAAACCTAAAATCTTAGTAACAGTGGTACGGTCTAAAAGATGGATATTTCCCTTTCCTTTATGACCTTATTTTTCCGTTTCCTGTTATAATTTTTTTGTGTTTTAATTATATTTTATGTAATTGATTATTGTATTTTATATTTTTGTTGTAGAATAAATAATTCCGAAGCGTTGGCAAAGAAATAAAACAATTTTAATACAAGATTGAAGTCCTATTTATTTTAATAATGTTAATTATATCAATAACTACCTCCCGTCAATTTTACTTGGCAGGAGGCAGTTGTATGTTGATAATTTTTTCGTACAATAGCTATAATAGGTATTTACGAAAATTCTACCGGAAAAATCTTATAGTACAATCAAATGCACAGTTTCCTTAATATTTAATGTATTATTTTACTTCAAGAATTCAAGGTTATTCATTAAAGCATAATAATTATATTGTGATGTTGCTATTATTATTGTTATTACTCGTATACTTAAATAAAAGTGATTTTTGTTCCTTTCATAATGATTTCTTAAATTATATTTTTTCATATAAGATTTGTGAAAAAGTTGTTTAAATTTTCGAACGGCTTTGGTAAACAAAGTGTTAAATACACATAGGTCTGTATTTTTTATAACAAACTTACACTAGAAGGGTCTCTTTTTGAACTACTTATGTTAACTAATATTGAAAGTTATAAGAATGTAGAGGTTCTTTTTATAAGTTTGACATGAAGAAAGTAAAACATTTCGCTTTAACATAAAAATCAACATTAGGAATGCCGGATGCACCCAATTTCGAGCTTTGGCCCGGCCCGGCCCGATTTCGAGTCAATTTTCGAGCCGAGCTAGCTAATTTTTTTGTCGAGTCGATCTTCGAGTCGGGCCGGTAATTTTTATTTTCGGGTCGAGTCAATCCAAACTCAAAGCTCGGCCCGGCTCGGCCCGAATGCATCTCTAGTTACAACTACCGGGATAGATATTTTAAGAACGCAAGTGGTAAACAGGGTAGATTTATAACCTATGAAAAGCAGTTCAAAGATGAAACAGATTTGAAATTTGACGTAGTTAAATGTTATCTCGTCTCGTCTTGTGTATTATCATAATTAACTTCTGAAATCTACTTCTGATTCCAACTTCTCTTGGCATCTCTACCTTTTTTGAGGTTAGATTCTTCATTTACCGCATTTACCGGCTGAATTACTTGATCCACAAATCATGGATACGGTAGATGGATCTGGTAGCTATTAACCACTTGTATTTTTGAACGCAGTCGGTAGGTGCGATATCTACCATTAGAGTTTTCGTAAATGCCTAATACTTATGAAATAAGAGCTAAAAATAGCTAAATAAAATGAAAAAATATATAGTTTATTTAATATATTTCATATTCATAATGCTGAAACATAAAATGAACTTTTATTGACGTAATCACGGACGCTTCAAAGCACTGCTTTTAAAATAATGTCGAAAAAGTCTATTAATTTCAGGATATTACAATGCATACAAAAATAGTTATTTGTATATTAAGGGCATATTTAAAAGATATAGCATGGGGAAATGTTTCGAGATCGACGCGTAGCGCAGTATTTTAATTTCCAGGGTGCTATAATTTTAATTTTTATATGCGTATTTTATATTAGTTCTCGAAATTAAAAGATTTTAAGCACGATTTAAAATATACTGGTTGTGCCCATCGACCTTTAAACTAATGGACCAAGTGTCTCCTATTCCTTTATAGTTAGAATATAGTTCCAACATAGAAAGATAGAAATATATATTCTGTCCTTCATCAGTACGGAAGTTCTCAGTTAAAGTATACTGCGCATGCGTTCGTACTGATTGTACATCTTTTTCAGTCATATGTAAACCTCTATACATCGCTCTCTATCACTAAATAATTGTCAAAATTTACATTTGACGTTTCGTAACTGTTTGTGTATTATTTGCTTCTTTGGAGAACATTTACAATTATTTCTGTCAATATATACGTGTATGTGTTGTGAGGTGTGTATGTGACAAAATAATGGGGAAACGGTGTATTTCGTGCAGTCAACAGTACGTACGCGGTCCAGCTGTGTCATTTTATATGTAAGTTCTTATTAATTATTACTTGTCCCCTATAATATAATATTTATGTAATATATTGTATTAAAAATATATAATGAATCGAATTATGCACAAAATTAAATCTATACTCTTAGCGATTATGCACAAAGTACAACAAGTTAGGGATAAATCAAATTTTTATTTTGCTGCGTTTTCTTAACTTCCGTAATATTGAAGGATAGAGATACTATGTCTGCACCGTTATGGCGGGACAGACGTTTTGCTTGTACGCTGCGTCTATTAGTTTAAAGGTCGATGGTTGTGCCACTCTGCACAAAGCGATACGTGTTTCCTCGTTTTTTCCGCTAGAGGCGCAACGTGAGAACGACCCAACTGACACCTGTCATTTGCATGTCATTTTGAAAATAATACATGTTATATCTTATAGAAAGGTAAATAAAACAGGTTTTGAAGTACATATTCGTATTATATGTAATGCAATATAAATATTTTGTTGAAAGATATTGCAATTAATGCAAAATCAAAAGAAAATTAAATGGAAAATGTTTAATTCCTGGATGTAAAACCGGTTACAAGAAATCCACTGAAAAGAATCTCTGTTTGCTGCTCCACTCGATATATTTTATATATATTAAATCGTGATTTTAAGTAAGTTGTGTTTGCTATGCAGATATTGTTATTGATATACTGTATGTTTATAAAAAATAATATTTAGTACCAAATGAAGGTATCAATTATTCAAAAAAAATATCGGATAAATATGGGGATGCACAGAGTAAGATGGTTCCACAAAAATCAAAAGACGTATATGAGAAAGAATACGAAAAATTTTCCGGGTGACTGTTTTCAAAAAATCAATTTATGTTGTTTGAAATTTATCCATAAACCACAATTTTAATTTGTTTGAATATCAGTTGCTTGGCAAGTATATAGGCCCTCGGGCGATAAAAGCCAAATTGCGCCCGCTATATTATATTTAAAAAGAACTGTCTTACCATGTTAAACGCCTATGTCGCGGTTTTCAATGTTCACCCTGTATACCAAAAAGTTAAATAGTTTTTTTCGTTTTTCTGTAAACAAAGTTTTTGGAAGTTTGCTGTTCCTTCACTCACCGATTTCATAGGAAAGAATAATACCATTAACTTACTCCCTTATTAGTATGATTACTATTACTCTATGTTGCATAATTAATGTAATCATATTCGGCTGTAGTTATACGAATACGATATTGGATTCCTGTGCAATGAAATTCAATGAACCATAGCTAAACAGACGTATTCAGCATTCCAACATACTGCGGGACACAAGGATGAACTGTGGAAAATGTTAGCACAAGCCACTGTCTAATATATGCGCTTCGTTTAAATTCACACAAGATACAATTAAATTACTTCTCGCATACCTAATAAAACATATAACAGTTGCCCAAATAAGTTTTAAAACTGCGCAGCCTTTCTTATATTGGCAGTTGATATCTGTGCAATTGTAGTTCGTTTCAGTTCCTGTCTTGTTTACATTCGGATCCATTAGGATCATAAGCGTACACAAATGCGTTAGTAGCACAAAGTTACGTAATAGTTATTATGGAATACTATGTGTCCCGCACTATACCATTCATGTTAATCATTATAACTAAATACGGTTTTCTTCCAGCGTTTGGGGTCAGTGCGGGGCGAAGATCTTAACTACATATTCGGGTTGCCGCTGGTGGGAGGCACCCCAAACTTCCAGCACAACTACTCCCGCCAGGATATTGCCGTGGCAGAAACTGTTCTCAATCTCTTCACGAACTTCGCGAAGAGCGGTGACCCCAACGAAAACAAACCTCTGAAAACTGATCACATCTCGCTTGCAGCCAAACAAGAGCGAGCGAGGAACAGAGCCCTCACGTGGGAAACTTATGAAACTGGAACGCAGCTCTACCTCAGCATCAGTGAGTTTAATTCGCGTATTCTTCACCGACAGAAACTGCAGTGCAAACTTTCGAACTAGTTGGAGTATTTAGTCATTCTTGATTGAAACCTACTCCTTCTAACTAATTCACTCCGTTTTCTCAACTATTTTTATTTTCTTTTGTTAGTACGTTCACGAATAAATTATTCCTTAAGCCCTAAGCATTTTATATTAAAGACTACTCAATATATTAACAAATAAAATTTAAATTATGGGGTCCCGTGGCCGCGTGCCAGAGTGTCTGGTCGCGAACCTGGGGAACCGGGTTCGATCCCGACCGACGCCAAATATTTCGAATTTTAACTGGCACAAAAGTGATCCCTGTGGTGCACTCTCCACGCCAGCAATGAGTGCCCGTGAGGTGACGCCTGGTAAGCACCCGCACGGTATAAATATGTCATCATCATTACCGATATATGCGATAAAGCAGATTATGCACACTCAGAAATGGGTAATATGCCGTGATGATATATTTTTATTTATGTTTATATAAAATTTAAAACTTTTAAGTATAAAGTTTTTAATATCTCTACCCCATGAGTAAAAACATAGTAAATAAAAATAAAATAAAAGATGTAACAGTCCATGAGGATAAATTTCCCTTGTCCCTGCTACTATGTATTAAAATAAAAATCTGTTGTGGTCAGCACAAGACCTCTCGCCATTTCCATATTAGGCTATATAAGTATATATTGTATTTAACATTCCTGGTACACACATACACACACACACACACTCACACAAATTCTAATTACATCTATTATTAATATATTTTTAATTTTTTTTAATTCATTCTATAAATATGTTTCTCCTACTCTTCTAAATGCTCGAGATTCTTCAAATTCATTAACGAGATTAGTGGTATTTTTGATGGGCATTATGAAAACTAATAATAATAATAATAATAATAATAATAATAATATTCTTCTACTGTATTCTGTTCTGTGCTCTTTCTATCCAGTTTTGTATTCCTAACACTTGTAAATCTTTTTGCGCTGATATTTATAATTCAGTCTATCTCTAAATCTATAGAATATATAATGAAAATGTTCAATGTATCGGATAGACATTTTTATATTGTTTAATATTTGTGATAACATAAATTTCCAAAAAAATAATACTTTTTTTAAAAAAAACTAGTACTTCCGGTTGTCCAATTTTTACCAAAACCTTTTCAACTCTTCCCATGAATGTTAGATTGAGGAATTCATAGTTGAACTGCTCTCAAGTCTTACAGTTTTTGAGGAATCGTCCCTCCAACATCCACGCATAGATACACACACACACAGACACACACACACACACAACACACACACATATACACACATAAACAGACACACGCATACAGACATCATCGTAAAAATGTTAAAATCTGTTTGTAGGGACCTTAAATAGTGCTTATTCAATAAAATCTGAATTTTAGCATGATTCCAATACCTCTCGTAGTAGAGTAGAGTACGAAATTTGAATTACAGCATTTATTTAGTCTTCAATTTAATTTAAATAAATAAAGCAAATTCGTTTTGCTGTCTATTACTCTAGTTCAGGGGTCGCACACTCAAATGTAACAAACGGCCAGTAGGTTAGAATGATAAGTAACGCGGGCCATATTCAATTTTACTAAACTAAAACCTATAAAAAATAACAAGTACAAAAAATATAAAAGCTTAAATCTTTGCACCAATCTTCATTATTAAATAAATAAATATATCATCACGGCATATTACCCATTTCTGGGTGTGCCAGTATTTACAACACATGTACATCGGTAATGAGGACGATATATTTTACCGTGTGGGCGCTTACCAGGCGTCACTTCACGGGCACTCATAGCTGGCGTGGAGAGTGCACCACAGGGGTCACTTTTGTGTCATTTAAAATTGGAAATATTTGGCGTCAGTCGGGATCGAACCCGGTTCCCCCAGGTTCGCGACCAGACACTCAGGCACGCGGCCACGGGACCCCATTATTGAGCTGAGGAATTAATTTTCCTTTCGCCAATATATCGTTAAGGCTGCGGGCCGTTTACAGATCTTACAGTTTGCGACCCCTGCTCTAGTTAGATAAACATTTCTTTCATGCCAGTACAATTTTATATTGTAAAACTCATTCAATTTCATCTCCAGTAAATTCAGCTAGAATCTTAATTCGCAGATTCTTCGCTGACAGTATAGTGCACTGTAAAGTCGTGAACGAGTTTGGGTACGTAGCGTTGTTGATTGAAACCCGTTTGTTACAGCTGCGAAACCGAAGATGAAGAGTCATTACCGAGGCCATAAAATCGCTTTATGGCTGAATTTGATTCCACAGCTGCATCAACCAGGGGATGAGGATGTTAGTATGAGGCATCATCATTTTCACGAAAGGGATCCTCATTATTATGCAGGTAACGTCGTACATGCGACTTAAATGATAAATAAAAAATAAATTGAAGTTTTAGTGCTAAACAAAATGACTGCAGTTTTATGCTGATATAAGTAATTGAACATATATACATAAAACACGCCATTAGGTAATAATAATTTTTCGCTACATCGGTAGAGGGGCATATGCATTTAACATGGGAAATTTGCCTCCCAATAAAACTGATTGTTATAAAACTTTGAACACATATTTGTAACCACCTATTGCATCATTTTAATAATTAATTGTCCAAAATTAATAAGTATTAATTAAAGAAAATTTTGGTAAAAGAGCATTCGTAGCATGATGGAAACGTGTTTGCTTCTTATGTGAAGAGTGGCGGGTTCTAATCTACCGAACCTCTGTATTATTTATATATATATAATAATTATTACTTTAATTTTGCTATAACGTTTTCAAAACAAAGCTTGTGTTATCAGCCAAGGGTTTTAGGGTAACTTTCGACATATTCATACTAGGAATGACGATGGGTACCCGGGTACTCGAAACCTACCCGATAATAATGTACCCGGGTATAAAATTTCTTACCCGATTACCCGAAATATACCCGCTACCCGTTAATTACCCAATACCCTTTAATTACCCGAACAGTTTTCAGCTGCTGGAAAGATTGTATCTAAAAGAAGAGCTTTTTATTATCATACCATAGGTAATTACTATAATTTATGTTTAGTTTTTTATAGAGATACAGTATATTATATATTTGTATTACTTTTTATTTAATAAATATATGTAAAAAATAATTATAAATTTTATAAAAAGTAAACTGCTAATATAAAGGTAACTGGTAATTAACAAATTAACGAATTGCGTATTTGTACTTAAAAGATCGGGTAATTAACGGGTAAAGGGTACTATCCGGGTAGTTGTTTCGAATACTCGGGTACCAAAATTATCGGAATTCGTCATTCCTAATTCATACCTAATTTCTGCCGTTATAAAACATGCAAAATTAATTTAGCTTATTAGAACAGATGCAGAGTGTTATGATCTATAACTTTTATTAGATTTTTTTTACTAAGAGATTAAGGGAGCAGGATATTACGAAAGTATTATTTTATACAGGGAATTTATTTTAATATGCAACATATGGCGAATCACTTCCACGGTTACTTACTATTGTCAAAAAATGACAGCAATGTAATATTTATCCATTTTAAAATGCAACATACAAAATTTGTAGTTTTGTATTATCAAAACTAATTTTAGCCTGCATAAGATTTACAGATAATCAAAACATGAAAGTTGTACATCTTAAAAAAACTTTAGCTTACAAAAATTCATAACTTTCATGTAATAAATGTTAAAAAAAAAAATACCCCCAATCACTCTGAGGCAATATTCTAGTCGGTCGTAATAAGAATTGACACCATTTGTGATGTGTTTTGGAGGTATCTCCTGTGCTGCAATACTATTTATAATGTTGCATTTTAAAATGGACAAATATTACATTGCTCTCATTTTTTGACAATAGTGAGTAACCATTTTAAATTTCTGTATGTGTGTCTTAGGTTGCATTCGCTGTTTATTAAAAACAAAATTATTTTCCAGGTGCAATTCGCCCTGAATCATTTACCCGCATCCCACCCCCTCTCCACCCGGCTTCCATGACCGACTCCTACACCTCCACTTCCGAAGTCACCACGGAATGCCTCACCGACCCGCCCACCACAGAAGACGCTCTCCAGGAAGTTCCTATCATCGCTTCTGACGCTGAAGAAGACGAAATGCTTCAGCAACTCACCACCAGGCACTATTACAGCTACACCGCTGCCTTAGGCGTCACCGTAGGCGTCGGGTGTCTGCTCCTAGTGCTCAACATGCTCATCTTCGCAGGGATTTACTACCAGAGGGACCGAGATAGGAAGAGGCAAGCAGCAGCGAATGCTCAACAAGAGAATATACCGATGGCTACGAGGCCGCAAAGTAATGGTGGTGATTATTTGACGCTGACTAAAAGTGTGGCAGTGCTAGACGCCATGGACGCAGTGAAAAAGAATAATAAACCGCCGCCACCCAAACCGCCCCTAAGAACTTCTAGTAACCCTAGTGGAATTGTGAAAAAAAGAGTGCAGATTCAAGAAATTTCCTTATAGCATTAAAATAGATACCTGGATGTATAGATTGCATGGAATGTTCTTTTATATTTTCGGGAAAATAGTAAAAGAACTTATTGTAGATTTGATACAAATCAGGGATGGTAACCATAGAAAATATCGGTTCCGGTTTCGGTTTTGATCATCGTGAAAATAACTTTTCTGTTTTTATACAGCAATCGATTTAGGTGTACCGGTTTAGCTAAAAGGGTTTCGGTTTTGCAAAAGTAATTTTCGAGTACTTTTTTAATTTTTATTCTATTTATTATTGTAATTCGTATACCTACCTACCTGGTGGCGCTTAAAATCCGTTACATAGGATTTAACATGAGAAATTAGAATATTTGCTTCCCATTAAAACTGATTGATGTTTGTGGACATCTTTGTACCATTCTAATAATTAATTGCCCAAAGTTAATGGGGTCCCGTGGCCGTGTGTCTAATGCCCGTATTCATAGTCGATGCTCAATATCGTACTTGAGTATTACTTCTCCAAGCATTACTCCGGTCGTTCTCGACCTCAAGCACATCATATGTTTCATAGTCGAAACTTCGTGAATTCTCGGTTTTCTAGGGAGGATTTTAGAGAATTTGTAATAAGTATGTTGGTATATTTGTAAATTTTAATATTTTTCCCTCAAATCGTATATTTGACATCTACATATATGTCACAGGTTACAGATACATGAGTCATATTACGGATATATTTTCTTGAAGCAACCCTTTTTCATTGTTATTATTAAGGCTTCTTCTACTATGTCTACAAATTCTAAAAATTGTGATGGAAATGACAGTTTTACAGTTTTTTTAAATATTGAATGAATACGGGCATTAGTGTCTGATCGCGAAACTGGGGGAACCGGGTTCGATCCCGACACACGCCAAATATTTCCAATTTTCAATGGCACAAAAGTGACCCCCTGTGGTGCACTCTCCACGCCAGCTATGAGTGCCCGTGAGGTAACGCCTGGTAAGCGCCCACACGGTAAATATATCGTCATCATTACCGATGTCTACATGTGTTGTAGATACTGGTACACCCAGAAATAGGTAATATGCCGTGCTGATATATTTATTTATTTATTAATTAATTTAACGAGAAATAAATAAAGAAAATTAAAAATGTAATGCCGAATGTAAGTAAAGAAAGTTTGTCAAAACGGCGCTCGAAACACAATGGTAATGTTTTTGACTTTTATGTGAAGGGTGTTGAATTCAAATCTAAAACATAAAAAAAATAAAGAAGTTCGGTAGATTCGAACGCACCTTCCTCCATATAAGAATCAAATCGTGCTACGAACGCTCTTTTGTCAAACTTTCTTTACGGAAGATAATAGTTATTACTTTAAATTTGCTATAACATTCTTTAAATTTCTTTAATTATTTCTTATTAATTTTGTACAATTAATTATTAAAATAATAAGAACAGTGTCCATAAACATCTGCATTTATATGAATCAGATTTCATAAATAAATAAATATATCATCACGGCATATTACCCATTTCTGAGTGTGCCACAATCTGCTTTATCGCAGATATCGGTAATGATGATGACATATTTGTACCGTACGGGCGCTTACCAGGCGTCACCACATGGGCACTCATTGCTGGCGTGGAGAGTCCACCACAGGGGTCACTTTTGTGCCATTTAAAATTTGAAAAATTTGGCGTCGGTCGGGATCGAACCCGGTTCCCCAGGGAAGCAAATATTTAAAATATTCTAATTTTCATGTTAAATGCTTATGTACCTAATGGATTTCGAGTGACACCCGGTATAGGTAGGTACTACATTAAAAATTAAAATAATGTATATACTGCTTAGTACATACTTTAAAAATATAAATTTACATTATATAACAATTAACAAATAAACGTTATGTAATACCGTTAACCGATAAATAAAAAGGGTTTCGCTTTCGGTTCTGGTTTTATATCTGTTTTGAATTTCGGTATAGGTTTCGTTCCCGGTTAACGGTTTCGGTTACCATTCCTGATATTAATCGGAGTAAATTAAAAGAACACATATTCAGAAACAATAATTAACAGAACACACATTCGGGATAGGAAATTAGTAGAACACACATTCGGGACGTTTTAGTTTTGTTAATTTATTCATGTCATTTATTTCGACTTCCTCAGGAAAAGAAAAGTTTTTGTGCATTTTTAAAATATATTTTTTATTTAGAATACAAAAGAAAGTTCCATACATCCTGTACATGTAAACGTAAACCGACGATTAGATATTTAACGTGAATTATACAGATAAAATATACTATATTATAATCGAATATAATATAAATTAATCTATAAACTCATATTGAGTTGAAATGTATGAAAGATATGACCTTGCCAAGAATTGTAATACTCAATCGAATTTAGTTTATGTTAATGTCAAATATAGAATTTTGTAAATATCATTCTTACGTTTTAAGTTTTAAATAAGTAGTTGTATTTCAAATAGTGTGAAGTTTATGTTGATATTTGTTCAGAATATGTTGAATTTGTTACTGTAGGAGAATTTGTACATAGTTTTATATTATAGGACAACTATTTTGCAACTGATCTGTGATAAAACATCTGTGTTCTGCATTTAAATGTACGATTTTTAGGTATTGTTTAAATTCGATACCTCCTACTAATACAAACAAAATTTATCACTCATGTATTTGTATTTTATTTTTAAAATTACTTGTTATCAAAGCAGTGTTATACAGGTTAAGTCTGAGGAGAAGCCCCCCTCCCCCCGTGATGTGATTTTAGTGGACTGTATTAAATATTTTATTAATTGGAAGATGTATCAAGCAGGAACTAGAAGAACTAAACCCAGCTACTGACCTTGTCTTGCGCAGGAACAGGAACCATTAACTGGGAACAGGAAGAAAACTTAGTAACGTCGGGGTTTCGGGTTTACAGGTATTCTTATGAAGCAACTCAGGAATACTGTAGCACTGGAGTAATACCAGACCTAAAATTTTGGTTCATTTCTCATTTCTCCATGCACCACTCATACACGGTTAAAGACAGAATAACGCGCGATGAAAGTCTAAATTCAGCATAAAATTCTCTTACTTTTCATGTAACATATAACTCTTTAGAAGATATAATAAAAATTTTAATTGTATCGGATAGAGATTTTTATATTCTTTAATATTAGTAATAACAGAAATTTTCAAAAAACAATATTTAGAAGATTTTTTAAAAGAAACTATTACTTCCGGTTGTCCAATTGTTACCAAAATCTAATCAGCTCTTCCCAGGAATGTCAGATTGAGGAGCAATTAAATATTTGAGAAACTATGGTTCCAACATCCATACCTACATCCACACACATACACACACACACACACACACACACACACACACACATACATACATACACACACGGACATCATCGTAAAAATGTTATAATCGGATTATATGGACCTTAAAAGGTGCTTATCCACTTAAATCTGGTTAAGCGATTTTTTTATATGAGTCCAATACCTCTCTTAGCGAGAGGTAGAAAACGCCGTAAAAATAGAATAAGGTCTTTATAAAAAATCTGTTGTGGCCAGCACAAAACCTTCCGTCAATTCAATGTATTTGTACAAATCAGATACCAAAAGTTCCTTGGAAAAGATTTTATATATTCTGTAAAATTGTAACACGAACACACTATTTTTTACAAATTCCATATTGAAAAGGTTCTATAAATCCAATATAATTATAACACAAATGTACATTCTGTAATTGTACTTCACACTTCCTCATTCCTATACAACGCAGTTCTTCCTCTCTCAAATATTCTGCTACACAGTCCTTCCATTTTCTCTTTGGCCTTCCTCGTACTTGAAACTGCAAGTCACTTGCGAAGGACACTCTGTCACTTATGTTACTTTCTGATCCTATACTTTCCACTTTGGTTTTGCACTTGACACTAACATCTGTCAATCAGAATTTTTTGAATATACATATCTGTTGTTTCCATAATTTTTGCAAAGCAGACTGATTTTTGAAAGTTAACCTCTCTTAATCTCTCTATAACTCTATATTTATTGAATATGAAGGAAAATGTATAATCAAATCTTACAGAGAATACAATTTTCTTTTATATTAATGATCATAAAATGTTGAAAAATGATATTTAACTGGGGTTTTTCCAGAAAAACTGTTAAGATCTTCAAATAAGGGTACTTCCGGTTGACCAATTATAACCAAAATCTAATCAGCTATTCATATGGATGTAGAGAATAGGAATACGAAAGAATCATAATTTTTAGAGTTGTAGTTTTGGAGTTATCGTCGGAGAAAAATTTGTCACACACACACACGGACACACACACAGACACACACACAGACACACACACAGACACACACACGGACACGCACACACACATACATACATCAATGTAAAATTAGTAAAATCGTATTCTAAGGATCTTAAAACGTGCTTATTCATTGAAAACTCACAACCGAATTTTTTGACCAAAAACAATACCTTCCTTTTGACGGAAGATAAAAAACTTATAATTATGGCTTACTGTTCATAGCTGGATGTACCAATCTAGTTTTATTCAACACAATAGTTCTCAAAGCTGCATGGAGAGAGTTTTTTAAATGGTACTAAAATTTCAATAAACAATAAAATTTTATAAGAAAATAAATTTATTTCTTTTGCTATACATAAAAATCAATATTTACAAGACAACATTCTAGGTATAAAATAATCTTTCAACCCTTCATATTCTGACGGACAATTGACTCTCGCGAAATACTCCATAGCATACAAACTTACTTGTAAACCTACTCCACAAGATAGCGACCACCATAAGAAAATATTACCAATGAATTGTTTACTATTTAATTTTATAAAAGCTAATATCATTCCAAAAGTCATAAACTGCGTAAACATTACAGGAAAAAAGAATCCTAACATGAACCCTATGAGGTACTCGTGCACAAAAGCTGAGATCAGAAACACTACGCAAGTTGCAGTCACTTTATTCCCGGGTACTACAATCTCGTACAAATCCCTATATAGGTATTCATGCAAGTAGTCATGAATAACAATATTCCACTTTCTGTAATACGCAGAGTATGTGGAAGTATTCCACCAATCCCTGTAGAATTGTCTATCTCCAAATCTTAACATTTCTGCCCAGGCATTCATCCAAGAATGCAGGAAGAAGTAGAATCCAACCAGCATTATCATAGAAGCAGGAAGAACCATTCTGAATATGCTGATAAAGACTGACTTCCAGTTGCTGGGCTTCAAACCAAAATCTTTGAAGTCCGGGACGAAGAAGTTGACAGTGAGGAAGGCGTAGAAACATGTAGCTGCTAGTACTTCCAAGAAATTAACTATTACGTATGACCATCTGATCTCTTTGGTTCTAGAAGTAAAAATAAACAGTATGAATAAGGAATCTACCGTGAGTATTTTTTAACGTGAAACATTGGGTGAGATTCAGTGGGTTGTATTAGCGTGTTTTAAGCTAAAACAGTCCTTTGTCAAAAATATTTTGGCAACTTTGTAATACATGTCAGAAAAAAGTGAGAGACCAAAGGATCAAATAAATAAAAAAAATATTATTAACAGAAGTAAGAAAGAAGGACAAATGTCAAAACTGATCAAAACGGGGTTGAGATATTTTAAAATTCATTAACATTCAGGTATGAAATATTTGACACATAAAATTTGACATATTTCTAACCTAATTTTGCAATAATGAGTTTCCTTTTACACCTTCCATTTACAATAATACTTCTTCATTTGACTAAAGGATATCTGTATTACTTTTCCATGTGGTAAAATATCTAAATCACAATTGATACATATGGAAAATATTACAATGTTGCCATATACTTAATACAAGATTCAATACAGACCTTAATACAACCCACTGAATTCCACCCATTGTGTTTATCATATCCATGGTTACTTGACATTTGATTGAGAGCAATGTATTTGACCGTTCCATTTAAAATGAAACATAGGGAACGAATTTGACATTTGATAAGATGTCAATAGAGGTTAATTTTGTTTAAATAATTATACCTACATTCTAATTTAAAATTAGTTGTAGAAAAAATATAAAGTGCATCTTGTGCCCGAGTGGTTTTCTGACTCGGCTAAATTTCTTACAATATTTAAATATAATACTTCTGTCAAATTCATTCCCCATGTGTCATTTTAAATGAGACAGATAAATACATTTCTGTCAATCAAATGTCAAATCATAACTTATAGGGAAATTCAAGGGTTTTCTGTCATATTGACAAGATGTCATTAGAGGTTATTATTGTTTAAATAAATATACCTTTTTTAAAAATTAAATTTAGATGTAGAAAAAATACTGTGTGCACCTTGTGCCCGAAATATGTTTAGTACTCTCGAGTGGTTTCTGACTCCGCTAAATTTCGTACAATATTTAAATATAATACTTCTGTCAGATTCGTTCCCTATGTTTCATTTTAAATGGAACGGACAAATACATTGCTGTCAATCAAATATCAAGTCGTAACCATGGATATGAAACATTGGGTTTGTCATGTCCATGGTTACGATTTGACATTTGATTGACAGCAATGTATTTGCGTGTCCCATTTAAAATGAAACATAGGGAACGAATTTGACAGATGTTAGCTAAGTCAGAAATTTAGCTAAGACAGAAAACAAGAATCTGTATACATACTCATATACGGTTAACAGTGTTGCACATTACGAATACAAAATTATTCAAATTTCATTAAGTCTGGAAAATAGAAAGAATAAAATAATAAAACAAATATTTGAAGAATATAAAAGAAAAATTCTTATACCGTACTTTTTAACGTGAAACATTGGGTTTGTCATATCCATGGTTACGACTTGATATTTGGTTGACAGCAATGTATCTGTCCGTTGCATTTAAAATAAAACATAGGGAACGAATCTGACAGAAGTATTATATTTAAATATTGTAAGAAATTTAGCGGAGCCAGAAAGCCACTCGAGACCACTTAACATATTTCGGGCACAAGGTGCACACAGTATTTTTTCTACATCTAAATTTAACTTTTAGAAAAAAGGTATAATTATTTAAACAAAATTAACCTCTAATGACGTCTTGTCAATATGACAGATAACCGCTGAATTTTCCTATAAGTTATGACTTGACATTTGATTGACAGTAATATATATTTGCCTGTCTCATTGAAAACATACGGAATGAATTTTACAGAGTATTATATTTAAATATTGTAAGAAATTTGGCCAAATTAGAAAATCACTCGAGCACAAGGTACACTAAATTTAATTTGGAAACAAGGTATAATTATTTAAACAAAATTAACCTCTACTGACGTTTTATCAGATGTCAAATTCGTTCCCTATGTTTCATTTTAAATGGGACACGCAAATACATTGCTGTCAACATAAACATAACCTATAAAAAAAAAATACTCCTTTCATTTTCACAAATTTTCGATGTCAAATCAAATGTCGAATCGTAACTATGGATATGACAAACTCAATGTTTCACGTTAAAAAATACTCACGGTATAGAAATAAAAATATGCAGTATGATGTTAGTAGTATGGTTGGGTGCATGTTACAAGTAGGTAGGTACAAGCAGTACTGGTACTGAATAGGGTTGTTGCAATTTTTTTACTGCCCGCTACCCTAGGTAAGGGAGGTATAGGGATCGTGCTAAAAATCGGATATAGAGATTTCAGTGAATAAGCACGTTTTGATGTCCCCAGAATCCGATTTTAACATTTTTACAATGATGTCTGTAGGTATGTATGTGTGTCTGTGCGTGTGTGTCTGTGTGTGTGTGTGTGTGTGTGTGTGTGTGTGGATCTAGTGGACACGATTACTCAAATACTATCAATCAGAAAATTTTGAAATTTTGTACACCCATTCTATACTAATATGGGAAGAGCTCATAGGTTTTAGTGCATATCGGATAACCGGAAGTATCATTTCTACAAGCTTTTAACTGTTTTTCTTGTAAAAAAAAATCATTAAATATAATTTTTTAGCAGCTTTTACCAATACAAATTGAATATAATGGCACAATCTTCAATTCTACGATAATAGCATTTAGTAAATAACTTGAAATAACTTTATATTATATTATAAAATAATTTATTTTTGTACATCACTTTGTCTCTGAGTCAAACAAAAACAATACTTTAATAACAAATTTGACATATTTAAACAAATGTCGCTGTCACGAAGCAATTTTCATTAAAATTAATAATGAAACCGTGTTAAGAAGAATTTAGTAGTTTAAATATGATTCTAATAAAATTAAGGTTTGTAAAAATAACATATTTTCCATCATACATAAATATTAGATATACAGGATAATTCGATTTAAGTTTGATGTTTGCAGCATTATATATCAAACAGCTCTCCATAAGAACGTGATTTCAAAGTGTCAAATAATAGTTTGCAACTACACATTTACGAAATGGATAATGTAAGGCGAAGAATTTACACAGATTGCGTTTTAGAACATAAGGAAGTTGGTGATGATTTTGACAATAATGTGTGTGTGACGATTTTTCCTTAAAATATATTAATGATCCAAAACTTCGCAAAGTTGGTAGGTATTTAATACTCTTATATAATTTAAAACAACATATTAGATTTTGACTATATATGATAAACCGGATGTAGTACTTAATTTGAAGCTCTAACAGATTTTTCAGGAAAAACATAATAAAATATAATCCAAAATTTCGTATTACAAACTTTTCTATTTATTGGAACAACAAAGTAGATTTTGTTTACAAACGATCAATCGGAAGTGAAACTTTACTTAAAGCTCATTGCTATTTTAAAAATGGAATTGGCGGGAAGTCATGTGCTGGCCACATCAGATTTTTTTACTTTAACATTTCCTATATTTAAAATTAATTTATAAACCAAAATCACGGCAGCGATATCTGTCATTATTGTAAAAATCCGCCGTTACCGACATAGTCACCGATCGATATACCTGTTAAATACGCGAGGCGAACATTGCTGAAATGTCAAATAACGACACCTACCTATTATTTATTACGAAGAAAACATGAGCAAATAAATATATTATCAGTCATAAACAGCGTCTATTATTACAAAAAAAAAATTCGCTAGAAGAAGTACTCTAATGAAGGTAAGTAAAATCAAATTTGGAAATTGACTTAACCCCAGTATTTTAAACTAACCCTTTTCGGAAGTATAACCTATCTCATTAAAAAAAGTGATTTTCATTATCGTCGGCCAAAAAATTTCATACAATTCTCGTGCGTGAAGTATTTTACAGCGCTCCAGCTAATAAGGCACTCGTCTTATGGGCTCGTGCCTTAAACAAAGCTGTCGCGCTGTAAAATACAACTTACACACTCTCGAATGTAAATAACTATTTTTTTTTCTGAAATTGTCATGGAATCTATTTCCCTGTCTTGGCAGAGAAGTAAAATGCATGGCAACGTTTTCACATATTCATTTTACGTTTTAATATAAAATACAATTATGAAAATAAAATAAATGATGTCCAGTATGCATTTATTTTAAATTCTTGTACAATTTTAAATAGTGTTCCTTTAGTTTTCAATGTGATTTACCAGCACATTGCAGAATCAAGAAGTACCAGAACGGTGACTATCGAAAAGATAAGCTCAAATTATTAAATATAAATTGATGTAGCATTATTTTTGAAAAGGTGTTGGATAAGGATCATGCATTTAGGAAAATATGAATATATGAAAAAATAAATTAATGTCTGTCTTTCTCATACCTTGGGTATTCATCCCTATACACAACAGTAGGTACAAATAAAAAGTACAAATATTTCCCAAAGTCTGGTATCGGATAACTTTTCTCTGAATGTTGTTTGAATGATGTTACACGTGGGACATTACTTCTAACAAAGGCGTGAGTTTTCATTAACATTCTTATCTGCAAAATATATTTGATACTGTACACTGAGAAGCAATTTACACACGTTATTTACTTACCTGCTCACATAGGACCGTTGCGGCACTAGCAAAAGCTAGAGGACCTTTCACGTATGGAGGAATGACTAGAAATGCAGTGAAGTAAGATAGGAAGATTGCCAGCCACAGAAAATCCCATAATTTAACTAGGAAACCTAAAAGAAAATATTATTTTTTTCATAAATGAATACGTCGGTATCTGATGATGAATGAATTTAATAAATTTAAAATGTGAAGGAAGACATATCTTTCAAATCCTTAAATATTATTTTCTAGAGGTTTTTTATTTTTTAAATTTACACTACGAAATACAGAGTGATCAAAATCAGCTGATCGTCCTTGGCTTGCCGAGTTTGCATATTAATTATTTAATTCAGTTTATACAAAATGACGCAATATTAAAATTGTTTTCTACAATGCCAAAAGTCATGTTTATTGCTACTAATTAACAGAATTTTTGAAAATTCTTTTTAAAATTGTGAAGAAACCAAAAATATAATGAGTGAGTCAGTTGAGATGGTTTGGTCATGTGGAGAGAATGATGAGTGAACGACTTGTAAAACGCATATATTTTGGTAAAGTTGAGGGTGTTCGATTGCGTGGCCGTCCAGTGTGTAAGTGGATGGATGTGATTGGTAGTGTTTTGAAGGAGCGTAAGTTTCCGAGTGGAAAGAGAAGAAGAGCATGTATGAATACGATTATGAATGTGGCTGAGACGAAAGAAGTTTGCCTGGATAGGAATGTGTGGCGAAGGATGATTGTTTCGTAATTATTGTGGTGTGAAGATGAATGGTTAGTAAGAATGTTTTATGAGAATGGAGAGACAGCTGAACTTTTATGTGGACGGGAAGAACGAAGTATGTTTGTACAGGAATGTGTAGCGAAAGATGATTTTTGTGTAACTATTATTGTGGTCCGGATGCGGTTATTCGCTACCGAAACTTTAATATGTTATTATGTATGAATACGTTTATGAATGTAGCTGAGGTGAAAGAAGTGTGCATGGATAGGAATGTGTGGCGAAGAATGATTGTTGCGTAACTATTATTGTGGTCCGGATGCGGTTATTCGCTACCGAAAATCGGTCACATTAATATGTTCTTTGTATGAATGTTATGATGATTTTGGACAAGGCGAAAGAAGAATGTTTTTAAAGAGTTAAGTGATTCAGTGGAGCTCTTACTTTCATCCCTTTTCTTATTATTTTCGGGTTTTTGTAACCCACTAAGTTGGAAACGCGTGATTTTATGTATATATGTATGTATGTATGTACAACGTTTTATGTCTTACTAGAAATTCTTAATAAACATTTTGTCTGACTAGAATTTATCAAACAAAAATAATAAATCACAAAATTTTAATACAACTTACAAAGTAGCCTGTGAATGCGGTATCTAGGTAATATTTTGTTTCTGTAAACAAAGCATTTTTTCAAACAAAAAATATATTTCTTGTGGTATTTTTCTGTCAATATGGACGAGCAATGTAATTGCTAAGAATAAGAAGTATGCTGGTTTGTATTTGTGATGAAACAAATATGATTATAAACGACTACAATTCACAATGCTTCTTAACCTTAACTGCACTTTATGTTAGTATCAGTATTATTAACCTCAGTTTGTTATCAACATTACTAGGGCATTATTTACTCAATAAACAATGATCCACTCCCATCATATTTTAGTATTTTGTTAAAAAAAAATATTACTTACTTTTCGGTTTTAATTTTATTCTAGTCTTGGCCCATATACAAAATACCGGATATAGTGCTAGTGTACATGTAAACATAATAATCCACATCACTATAACTTTATCAAATTGGCCAAACCCTACTTTTACATAGTGATAAGTTGACGGGTAACTGTAAATTTCTAAACAATTAGTTCATTTACATACCCTATTCAGGGTGGTGGCGGTTATGGGTGAATATAGGGATATCACCACAACAATAAAAAGAAATTTGAAAAGTTTTGTCAATTAATAGCAATAACCAAGACTTATGACATAAAAAAACAATATTATTTTATTCATCACTTTTTTTGTAAGAAGTAAATTAAATAATGATTATTATTGAAATGAAGACTTGCCTATCATAAAGCAATATTATCTTGAACATTTTCCATAAGTTAGGTTGATGTTTGAGGTTTATAAATAATTTATAAAATCAAAAAAAAAGAAAATAAGTGCTAAAGCTATTGCTTTTATACTCGCCCTCAAATAAATATGGACTGAAGTTCAATTTTTTCCCTTCCCCCTCCCTGTCCCTCGTCTTGCAGTGTTGCCGCTTCTTCATAACTTAGTATTTTCAACATGACCAATGGAACTGGCAACAGTGGAAATCTCTAGTCTACATTTATTTGACGGTAAGTGTAATTGGCAAAACTTTCTAAATATCTTTGTAAAATTGTGAAGAAACTAAAAACTTAATAAACAATGTAAAAGCAGTTTCGAACAATGTTTTCCCGTTTGCACCAACAAAATTTAAGCCTTGACTTTGCTAAGTTAACTTTAACGGTAAGCCGGACTTAAAATATAAGTCGTTTGCACAACGAATATTTGAGCTGAGATTAGGTAAGCCGAGATATTCTAGGGAATTTCTCTAATTACTAACTTCGCACTTATTTTGACACATGCGTAAAACATAAAAATTAATTATTAAATAATATAAACATGAATTAATAAGAAAGAATTATATTATAAATGCGCCAATGACTATTTTTTACTTATAATCTTATAATTAAAACATTTGTTTTGGGCAAGTAAAATTTATATAAATATAACATAACTGGAAATAATATTCGGGATTTATTATTTTAGCGATATTTGAAAAACGAAATAGGAGTTCAAATGACACACCTGGGGATTGTATTTTTATACCAGTATCTTACTGACACATATATTAAATACATTATTAATTCTTCTGAATAAATCAGTAAAGTAAAGTAAAGATTTGCTTAACAATAACAGAAATACTCGATGAAAATTTGCAGCTTGCAAATAGAAATCATATTGAGTTTGTTTAATATCATCTTGTTTTTGTGGCATTTTTACAAACCGATTAATTAAATACAATTTGCTCATCCAACACGTGACATACAATAATTCGAGATCCTGTACTAAAATCACTCCAAAAAAATCTGCAATACTAGGCAAGTGATTTCCAATATATAGCGAGAGTTCGAAAAAAATTAACAAATGATTTACAGGAGACGCACTAACATGTATGGAAAAATATGATTTCAAAATAAAACAATTATCACAATTAACATACTTATCATTTACGAAGTCGACGTCTGATAATCGAAATTGTTTAAAAAAGTTATTTTGTTAAATGTGCATTGTGCAGCTTTCTTGTAAATTGTCGTCAAAATTTAGCATGTTAGTAAAATGAGATACAAAAACTAAACACAGATTGTGACGATTTACAGGCTAAGTCTAGTTTAAGTCGCCAACTGCCGGGGGCTTAAATTTAAGCCTGGCTTAGGATTTTAAGTTCCCAATTTGTACGTGGTGCAAAGAAATTTAGGTCAAACTTAAAATTTGAGAAGACTTAAAGCGTACGTCTTGTTGGTGCAAACGGGCATAATAAATCTTTTCAGTCTACATTTTTTTGCAAAAAAATAATGAACTCGAAACCCATGTTAATCCCGTATGCTCACCCGTAACCGCCACTACCCTGTGTAAGTATATACATACCCTCCAGAATCTATAACATCAACAATCAATGTGTTGATGACTATAGTTAGTACAGCAGACACAAAACAATGCCTGATACTTTTAAAATGCTCTATTGCGTACAGATCCGTAAGCATGGAATTTCTTAATTTGAATTCCTTAGGAGGAAGGATTCCATTGCTAACTTTTTTCCTGAAATACAACACTGTATTTAATAACCTTATTTTTATTATATTCATATGGAAATTAGGGCCAATTTCATAATAAACTTTATCTTCACTTTAACACTTAAAATTAAATTTGTGTTTGTTTTCATAATACAACTTTAAGACTTTAGCGAGCAATATAGCATTACTTCAAATGAAAGATAAAGTCTTAAAGTAATTTTAATTAAATACTTAAAGTGAGCTAAGTTATGAAAACGGCCCTTAAACAGTTATTCTAATTAACATAAAAATTGTTGCTATTAATAAATCCGAGGATGATGTATTATGTCGTAATCCATCCAGCTATGAAACAAAAGACGATCCATTGCGTTTCCTTACATATTATGTGTGATATTTTAAAATCCAATGCAATACTTGATAGATACCTATTTATTTCCTAGAATAAGAATGGTCCAAACCAGGGCATCGAACCCGCCAAAAACTGGGTTCGGTTTAGGTTCAAGTTAATTTGTTTTTTGAAAGATGGGTACGGGTGCAGTTCTGGTTCAAGCATTAATAAAATTTGCGGTTTTGTTCGCGGTTCAAGTTCGAAATAATGTAAAATGAGAGCCGGAATTTACGCAAAACGCAACAAGAAACGAACACAATTTTCACGAAAAGTCAGCCCAGACAGCAACGCAGACGCCTAAAACGTCGATTATCGGTGTATTTACATTTCGAACTAAAAATTAACCGAACCTGAATTTTAATACTCGGTTCAGTTTCGACTCAGGTTCAATTAAAAATATATCTGAGGTTCGATTCTCGGTTTGAGTTCTCTAAAATATTATGGTTTGGTTCCGGTTTTGGTTCGGTTCAGATTCGGGTTCGATGCTCTGGTCCAAACAAACATACTCAATATTTATCATAAATACATACTTTCATGCCTATAGAAAACACAATAAAATAAATATATCATCACGGCATTTTACCCACTTCTGGGTGTGCCAATCTGTTTTATCACAGATTTCGGTAATGATGATGATACAATTGTACCGTGCGGGCGCTTACCAGGCGTCACCTCACGGACACTCATTGCTGGCATGGAGAGTGCACCACAGGGGTCACTTTTGTGCCATTTAAAATTCGAAATATTTTGCGCCGGTCGGGATCGAACCCGGTTAGAAAACATTTGGTTTGCAATTCAGACTAATAAAAGAAATTTATTGATGTTATCAATTTAATGTTAAATAAAATATTAAATATTTTTGTACTACTGATCCCAATATTTGTATTAATCATTATTTATATTTATATTACAGCAGGAAAATAATATTTAGTTTCTGTCGAATATATTATTTGTCAACAAATAAAACACCGAAAAATATATTTACCCAATTTTCCGTATAAAATGCTATTTATAAAAATTAAAAATAATTAAAAGGAACTGTATTTATTAATAATATTTTTACACCTACAATTTTTTATGCTGCTGATTTTGTGATATGTCGTATCAAATATGGATGCCATAGCTTACAAAAAAAAAATGTTTTTACACTAGCAATAATTTTCCTTTTGTATAACAGGTAATATTATTAATTATTTACAACTAGTCAAATATTGGTTCAAATGATTTTTGAGTTTCAATTTGTGCACAGAAATAGAACATTATTATTGTTTATCGCAGTGCGTTTTCTATAAACGTCATTTGCTAACGATTATTACGTATCAATGAACAATATTTATCAATATAAAACACTCACTTTTATTATACAATGTAAATATTTATTTGTAATAAATCAATACGCGTATATTTATAGTGACAGAATTAGAATTCATAATAACTTAAGAGATCTTCACTTTTTTGTTCAAAAGAATGCTATTTCTACATTATAAAGTAAATTTAATAGTATATATATATATATATATATATATATATATAAATGGAAAAGTTATTTTTACATGAATAAAGAGAAATTTGTTGATAGTTAAATCGTTTGATAGCAAAAAAATTCATATTTTTAAAAATCGCTGTACAATTATAATTTAGATCGGGATCAACTTTGTTCAGTTAAAATCTTCAAGTAACCTCAAGAAATAGCTGAAGCTGCGTTGAGGCAGTTTTTAAGTTGCTAGCGGCAAAAACCAGAGAATTGTAATAAAAAGCTTTAAATAATATGACTTGTGACAATAACAAAAACTCTAGGGCAGTGTTCCCTAAACTGTGGAGCGCGAAAGAAAATTGAAAGTTCAGTATGATATAATTTTTAAATTTATTGAATAATAGGGCAAATAAACAAGTTTATGATTCCAAAATAAAATAGAATCTATTATTAATCAGTTTAGATATTTATTTTTTCAACATTAAACAATTAAAAAACATATTGAGTTCGTGATATTTGCTATTTTAACATCTAATTAAACTTGAATTAAAAAAGAGTTCGACCGGGCGGGAGGGGGGTTCTGAAGGGGATTGCGAGAATAAAAAGTTTGGGAAACACTGTTCTAGGGGAATAATGTCTCCATTTTTCTACTTTAATATCATAGAAAGACACTCTCGGGCATAAAAAAAAAATTAACTTAAGGTTAAAAATTTAATATGTATTATCACATAACGCAAGTCGATATCATAATTTCAAATTATTTATCACCTTTTATTGTTAATAAGTTAATAACTGCTATAATTTATGTAGGTATTTTTTTTAGAAATATTTTTACTATAAAATAGAACAACACAATATTATCTGTGGAATGGCCAACTGATGTGAAACGGCGGACTCGTATAGTTATTAATACTTATTTCTTTCATTTGAGATTTACAATTGAAAACTCAATTATTAAATGAATGTGGACTACTATTTTAAAATATACCCAATATACATACATTAAAAAAAAAAATCATTTGAACTGTAATTATTGGAAAGAAAATAATTTTTAATACAAACTTTGTTCCAGTTTTAGAAACAATTTAAAAAAATAACCAAACAAAACTCATAAAAAATGATATCAATATATTCTTACACATTATTGCTACTATTCCTTCTTTCTTCTCTACTCTTTGCCATATTGGTGACCGTCCACTTACACTTAAACTATACACAATAACCCTTTAAGCAAACTACAATGTGCTATCATCTGTTCTGTGTGAGATGTTTCTTAGTTTTGATCATACGACGGGTCATACTACTCGTTCTGAACGTCTATATCTTGTTTATACTGACGGACAACTAAGATAATTATAATTGACGATAAGCAGCTATTCAATGGCCGGCAAGACGATAAAAATTGAATCAAAAAATTGTTGTCTTTCCGTATTAGTGATAAGATATAGACTGTCACTATTTCTATTTAAATATTTTTTGGATAGTTATAATCTAATCTATAATTAATTTTTTAAATACTTGTATGAATATTTGTTTTATCCTATATGATAATATTATTTGATAAACAGATAACCCGTAATGTATTTTATGTTTGGCCCGGATTAATTAGCCACTTTAAACGTTTCGTTTTTTAATTCATATTATAAATCTAAATAATCTACTTGTCATTAGTTTTGTTCGTTTCGCTATTTTGCGTTTATGGTTTACTACCGCGTCAAATAATTTATTGTTCTTCTGATCTACTAGTTATAAATATGTTACTAGATATGTGTTCATTTCGCTAGAACAGCGTGAGCAGCGCAGACGAGGCGTCAAAAATTTTGCAAGTGCTCCTTGAGTCGGTTTTTAGGTAGGACTTCGGGCATTATAATACAATATTACAACACTTTCATTTTTGTATTAAAATAATTATTAAAGCAATTCTAATGTTAAAAAAACTGTTGTGGCCAGCACAAAACCTCTCGCCATTTCCATATTAGGCTATATAAGTATTGTATTGTACTTCCCTTTCGAACCGTCGTTTTATAACAAAAAAATACAGAACGTTACCCTAATACTGTTTTTTATTGTATTTAACATGTCTTCTACACACATGTAATTCTAATTATATCTATTTTTCATTGTATAAGGAAGTTTCTAAATGTCATAGATTCTTCCAATTCATTAACCAGATTGGCGGTATTTTTGATGGATATATGCATTTCCCACAATTTTACCTATAATTTCAAATATTTAATTAATAAAACAATAAGAAAATTTAAATATACTTCCCAGAAAAAGCCATCAGAATGTCATAAAAACTGCTGATATTTGACAATGACATGTGTCATGTTATAAACATTGGAATTTGTCTACTGGTTTCCCTAGTGCTTTGGCCTCTGCGATTAGTTTACTCTATAAATTATAGTGTCTTTATCTCTAAATCTATACAAGATATAATAAAAATTTTAAGTGTATTAGACGGAGAGTTTTATGTTCTTCAATATTTAATAAAAAAAACTCCCAAAATATTATATTTAGAATAATTTTTTTAAGAAGCTAGTACTTCCGGTTCCAATTAACTTTATCTTTAAAAATAAATAAATTTCATACATATTTATTTTAGTATTTATGTAGTTTTATGTGGTACAATGCTTCCAATTAAATTTTATAAAAAGAAAATAGTAAAACATTTTAATTTGCTACAAACATTGCTTTCGCAATTTCTACTTTTAAATGATTCCTCGCTTTCTGGTTTTTATTTCTTTGGTAAAAATTAACTAGCATCAAGTTGTAGTAGAGAGAAAAAAGAAAATATAAAGATGATTATTCACGGCAGAGGGCAAGAGGGTCGCTTTGAACTAAATTGCTTTCTTCATTGTAGAATAGCGAAGACATTTCAGGTAGAAACCTTAGTCGGTTCATTCTCCTTCAGCTTTCAGGCCATCTTTCTCTTTGATGTCCTGCGAGTGTCTGTCAAAAGACTAGCACAACAGACCGATGGAATGAAAACGTCATTAGTTCGACAATATAAAGGTCGGTAAGATGCTAGTTTGAAATATAATTCGTATAAAAGTTATAAACATATTTGTTCAATTCCATAGGTATAATAATAATAATAAGAATAATAAGAATGTGGAGGGTATAGCTAATTAAATGACCGGTTGTAGAAATGAGATTTTTAACCTCATTATTCGCACAATCCAAAGGTTTAAATTACGGAAATGTAATACATTTTCCTCATAAATAAGTGCAATAATTTCTTTGGTCTTGATAAAAAATTATTTAATTTTATTTTTATTTCTTATTTATGGGGTCCCGTGGCCGCGTGCCTGAGTGTCTGGTCGCGAACCTGGGGGAACCGGGTTCGATCCCGACAGACGCCAAATATTTCCAATTTTAAATGGCACAAAAGTGACCCCCTGTGGTGCACTCTCCACACCAGCTATGAGTGCCCGTGAGGTGACGCCTGGTAAGCGCCGATACGGTAAAATATATCGTCATCATTACCGATGTCTACATGTGTTGTAAATACTGGCACACCCAGAAATGGGTAATATGCCGTGATGATATATTTATTTATTTTATTTATTAATTTTTTAATGCAATTTGACAAAATAAAAATGTCTCGGGAAAATTTTCGTAGGATCATAGAAAACATTTGATTTGCAGCCTGCAGAAATTCAAACTAATAATGAAGGAAATTTGATGACGTTTTGAGTCTAACGGCCCGTTTTACAATTTGTGGTTAAAATTTTAACTGCTAGTTAAATAAACAAAATTGCCAAATGACAAATTGAACATTTCTGCTTTTAATACGATTTAATATTGTTAATTTAACTTACAGTTAAAATTGTAACCAGATATTGAAAAACTGGCCCTAAATGTTAAATTAAAATATTAAATATTTTTAATCTACTGGTCCTGATATTTATTTAATCATTGTTTATATTTATATTGTAACAGAAAAATAATATTTGGTTTGTGATGAACAATTTATTGTGAACAAATGAAACAGCAGTAAATATTATATTTATCATATTTACTTAATATTATGTATAAAATTCCATTTATACATGTATTTACAATAAATAAAAGGAATTATTTATTAACTATAATATTTTATATCTACAATTTATGTTGCTAATTTTGTGGTAAGTCCTTCAAATATTAATGTCACAGCTATCTAAAAAATTATTTTGACACTGGCAGTAATTTTTATTTTATATTTTTAAATAATACAGTTATTTGCGAACTCGGTTTGGTAACATTTAAATTTTAAAGTTGGTTGAAACGATTATTTTTGTCTAAATGATCCCCTTATTCCGATTAAGCATATTTTGTTAAATTATAGTTATTAACGTCATTAGGCCAAATAATGGATCTAGGAATAATAAAATAATAAAATTCTTCTCTTTCTGTCATATTGAACAATTTTGTTGATTTATCTCCTTGACAACGGTCCATCAAGATGCTGTTATTTTTCTAGGAACACTTGATCCTTAATTGTAGGCGACCGTTATAAAAAATAACAGCCGGCGGCTGATATTTTTATCTTTTCACTTTTATTTTTAGTTCTGTTACATCACAGTAACAGAATGGTATTACGAAAAAACAATTTTCTGTACAATGAAGATGAATACAATTTTCGCCTCATAATAAAATTCATATATGTAGAAAATTTCTCTTTCAACATAATGTAAACAATAATAACAAGTTCCCCTAATATATTAAATTATTCATCCCCTCATATGAAAATATTTATTCTCAATTTCACAGCAATAAATTTTCCCGGAATCTCACCCAGTTACATTTCCGTTAAATTTCACTTGTCGACCGAGAATAGCAAACGTCATTATGATTCATGTAGCCTTTTGTGTACACATGTTAAACAATTATTATTCATAGTAGTTACTTAGTATAATCACACCCAACGGTGGCGTTTTCTGATTACGGGTTAATTTTGTGAAATATTTAGTATGTTTAAAACTTTGGGCATGCAGTACTTTACTTGAACGTATTCCTTAAGCTCCGGCGTGCTTTGTTGGTAGCGGACAACGAAAACAGAAAGCACAAACTTTGTCCTTAAGCTCAAAACATAACGAACCCAAGCACAAAGACAAACCCTGCTAAATGCACACCCGAACCCTTTACCAGTTGCCTAAGATGCAGGAGGGGAACTATGTACCGGAATAACATATTCATCGCTCGATTCGAGAGGTTCTTAAACTTAAATAAATAAATATATCATCACGGCATATTACCCATTTCTGGGTGTGCCAGTATCTACAACACATGTAGACATCGGTAATGATGACGATATATTTTACCGTATGGGCGCTTACCAGGCGTCACCTCACGGGGACTCATAGCTGGTGTAAAGAGTGCACCACAGGGGTCACTTTTGTGCCATTTAAAATTGGAAATATTTGGCGTCTGTCGGGATCGAACCCGGTTCCCCCAGGTTCGCGACCAGACACTCAGGCATGCGGCCACTGGACCCCATAAAAAAATAATAAATATAATTAATGGTATTTTTTATTTATTTATTTAACATAAAGATCAACAGGTCTAATGACCCAATAACAGATCAAAAAAAAAAACATATACAAAAATATATAACGAAGATACACATATAATAATAATAATATAGTAGATCATAAGAAAAGAATTACAAATTAATCAAATGAGTCAGCCAGAATTTTTGAACATTGGTTCCTAAAAGCAGAAATTGAAATACTGAAAATATCAACCTGATTATAAATTGAATTCAAAAGCGTGCACATAGAAAATAGCGGAGATTTCAAAAGCATATTTGTAGAAGCTCTAGACAGTTAAAAACATTTATTGTTTCTAGTTGTGTTTGAAGGAGCATGGAAGGAAAGGAGAGAAAGGGTTTCAGGATCATCAACCAAATTATGAATAATTTTATATAGATAAATTGGCGTCGAAGGGAGAGTTTAACAAAGTTGAAAGACTGAAGTAAAGTATTATATGAATAATCGACGGAAGGATAATGCCGATGTCTTTTAAAGTACAAAAATTTTAAAAATTTACGTTGCACTGATTCAATTATATTATCATATTTGTCGTAAAACGGGTTCCAAATAGTACTACAATATTCCAGTTTGGACCTGACAAAAGCATTATAAAGAGTGATAATTGAATCAAGGTTAGTGAAAGATCTAGTATTTCTTTTTATGAAACCTAGCATTTTTAAAGAAGAAGAGACAACATTAGTGATGTGTGGAGTAAATGATAATTTTACATCGAATGTTACACCTAAATCTTTAATAGTAGTAACACGTTCTAGGGTAGTGTTATCTATTGAATACGGATATATAAAAGGTGTTTTCCTTGAGTAAGAAATTGTTTTACATTTTGTCACATTAAGAAATAGTTTATTTGAAATACACCAATTATTTATGTTATTTAAATCATCTTGCAGCGACAAACAATCAGAGAGATTCAATACTGAGCCATATATTTTCAAATCATCGGCAAAAAGGAGTTTTTTATTTTTGATAACTGTGGTAATATCATTAATGAAGATAAGGAAAAGCAAAGGACCAAGGTTATGATAAAAATTCATGTATTATTACTTATCTAAAAGAATTTGTGATAATAATTCGATAAACCTTTTATATAAAATAAATATTTTCAAAAATATAACGTAAGTTAAAACGCAGAAGAACTAAGTAAGAATAAATAAACTTTTTGAAACTTTTCTTCACTATATTCTTTCATTGCAAAATGTATATTTTATTATAAAAGAATATAATGAAGAAAAGTTTCAAAAAGTTTATTTACTACAACGTAATTTTAAATTATATTATTGATTACACTAAAAAAATAATCGTAATACGTGTTGTTCAAAATATACCATAATGGCAATAGTCAACCTAATAAATTGCACCGGCTTTAGTGTGGGTTACTTGTTAGTTTTATAGAAAATCGGTAGGATTATAAAGGTCTTGTATGAATGAAAAACACTACAAGAAAATGCATTTTGTAAAATTGCTGTTTATTATCAATTCAAATATATTAAAAGTGAATAATATTCTCAATAAATTGATATCTTCGAAAACTGGCAACTTATAAAAACGCCTTCAATTCGTTGGAAGATAAAAATCTTTTGTTGATGTTTGGATAGCAGAGCTTGGAATATATCAAGAATTATCCTCACCGTGAAAAGCTTGCTATGAATCACTGCAGTCTGCAGCGACGTCTTCGGACTTTTGAGCGAGTTGTAGGGAAAAAGAAAACATTGATTTACAAATAAAAGAGGACGATCGGATTAAATTTTGCAAAGAAAAAATACATGTTGGACGATAGCCGACAGAAGGAAAATATTTCTTTCATTGAATCCAAGTTGCTTTAAAAAAATTTCTCACAAGTAAATCTTGCGCGTGCTATCATATTCTAAAATGATTATGTATTATGTAATTGAATTTCTTATTACGAAAGTTTGAACTGATAATATTTTGAACAGCAGAAATTTATAGCAAAGCCACCGCTATAAATCATGAAATACAATAAAGGTAATAAAATATTTTAATTGTTTGAGGAAGCACATCTGTTTTATTTGCAATACTTGAGTTTATAGCCGGAAATTATCATTTACTTCATCTAATATGTGCGCAATTATGAAAGTAATCAATTTCTCGAGTACGTGCCCGCGTATTCCGCCATAATTAAACGTCACATGTTTCCCAGAATGCAACAAATTTATGTTCCATTCCATTTTATGAAGAGTGCACCAAGATATGAGTCCATAAACTCCTTTAATCCCGTTGCATTTTCATTAAAACTCAACCGTCGAGGCAAAAATAACTCACACGTAATTAAATTTAACTGCTTCCGTTTACAATTCGCAATTAGCACAACAAATTATCCAGAAACTAACAAGAAATACCTTTGATGAAGGAGACAAGCCAATTTTACCAACCGCAAAAGATCCCTGAATGATGAAAACAAAATAAAATGTTTCATTAGGATTAAATCTTTGTAATAAGTACATGCATTAAGATTTTTTTACCAAATGAAAAAATATATTTATCTGTTTATTAAAAGGTCTTTAATATGAAAATGAAATAATTCCTACTAATATTGCTAATAAATTTTATAGATTCAGCTTTGTGCATTTGGTGAAACATAACAATAATACATAATTAAACACTTGATGATGCACTCGATTTCGAGCTTTGGCCCGGCCCGCCCCAGCCCGAAGCCCGCCTCGATTTCCAGTTGATCATGGAACCGGGCCGAAGATATTTTTTATCGGGCCGAATCGGGCTAATCATTTTCAAAAATCGAGGCGAGTCGGACTTTTGATTTTGGCCCGGCCCGAAAATTAGAGCTTTTCGGGCAGGCTCGAAAAATCTTATAGTTCAAACAAATGCACAGTTTCCTTAATATTTTAATGAAAATGGATGAAGTTAAAAAGGATCCAAATGATTTAATAAAAACACACTTCACATATTAAATAAATAAAAATGTATTATTTTACTTCAAGAATTCAAGATTATTCATTAAAGCATAATAATTATATTGTGATGTTGCTATTATTATTGCTATTACTCGTATACTTAAATAAAAGTGATTTTTGTTCCTACCTTAATGATTTCTTGTCCTATTTTTGAGCAGAAACAGAAGTTAGATAAAAAATCCTTATGTAAATTATATTTTTGAATATAAGATTTGTGAAAAAGTTGTTTACATTCTTTGGTAAACAAAGTGTTAAATACTCGAAGGTCTGTAATTTTTATAACAAACTTACTGTAGAAGCGTCTCTTTTTTAACTACTTATGTTAACTAATGTTGAAAGTTATAAGAATGTAGAGGTATTTTATAAGTTTGACACGAAAAAAGTTATACATTTCGTCTTACCATAAAAATCAACATTAGGAATGCCGGATGCACCCAATTTCGAGCTTTGGCCCGGCCCGGCCCGAAGCCCGGCCCGATTTCGAGTCAATTTTCGAGCCGGGCTAGCTATTTTTTTTGTCGAGTCGATCTTCGAGTCGGGCCGGTAATTTTTATTTTTGGGCCGAGTCGATCCAAACCTCAAAGCCCGGCCCGGCCCGGCCCGAATGCATCTCTACTTGATGCAAGTTTCACAAATAGGTTTTATTCAACACCTAATCGATTTCGGCTTATTAGGCCTTCTTCAGAAGTACAAGATTAAACTAAATACATGGTTTTTGTTGAAAAGAAAAATCAATATGTATGTAATATTCGGAATTATTAATTATCATTTATTACATCATATAACATCACATTTCTAATTAAATCTAAAATTCAGAAATCTAAATAACAATGTCAATATCTGCCATGTAGATGTAAATTAATTTTCGTTGTAAATTTGTACAGCTAGATTAAAACAGACCATCAACTAAAACTGGTCTATAAACTATATTACTACAATTACTACTACTAACTTTGAGGGTAAAGCTCCTACATATAAAGGCATTATTGTTTATATGTTACAAGTATGTCAAGTAAACATGAAACATTGTTTATATAAATTTGCATTGTTTTGATATTACAGATAATCCACATCAAATGACAGTAAAAAATAAATTAATGTTGTTTTATTCTATATATATATATATATATATATATATATATATATATATATATATATATATATCTATCCATAATAATAATAATAATAATAATAATAATAATAATAATAATAATAATAATAATATGATAATTCCGCTATTATCATAATGATCGGAATAAAGAAAAATCATGGAGCTTACTTAAAATCGGAAAAAGGAAGTTCAGCTTTGGGAATCCATCAATTTCTTTAATTTTAAATTAAAATATCTTTCTATTGGACGTTTAGGAGCTTAAATTTTGCTCCATCTTTGGCAAATATAATATTACAGCCGTCAATAAGATAAAATAATATTTATATACTGCAAAAATTGTTTTTGCGATCAGTCATGTCACATCCGTACTGATACACAACAAAAATTCTTACAAATTGTTATTAGACAAATCGATCATCCAAATTACGTTCAATAATCCATTTATGCATGTATATAGTAAAATGTGAATTACATTTCAGTAAAAAAATTATATAAAAAAGAACATTAATTTGTTTCGTGTATTTCCTTCGCTTTGTAATTGTGCTTTGACTGCATGTACGTGACGTCACTGTGATATATATTTGCCAGGCGTTCTAGTACATCTGTGACGTAAATTGTTAGCGTGTACAGCGTTGTCAGGACGACTGCTTTATGAATCCTGCACAGGATATTCCTGGACAGTGTTCCATGTTCTATATTCTGCGCTGCTTCTATTGTATATTAATATAATAAAAATATAACGAAGAAGTGTCATCATCATGATTATTGTCAAATATAAATGGCGAATATTGATAACAATGTCAACAATCTTCGATTTTTTTATCATTGTATCTGAACTTAAGTGTATGAAGTCTGATTTTTTTACAAAAAAATTTCCTTCGATAAAGTTTGCACTTATTTATCTATTTATTTATTTATTTTAGTACATACGCACTTATTGGCCTTTGATATTTAATTTTTATGTTACCTATTACTAGACAGTACTTAATGTCATATTTGATCTCCACTTCAATAAAATTTAAAATTCTATAAATACTTATTAAATTTATATATATTTTTTAATTTACTTTATCTACAGAATAGTCATAAAATTGAAGACTACAAAAAATAAATGATAAAGATGCAAATAAGTGTAAATAAACGCAAATAAACAACTTATTTTTAATCATCAAAATCCGGAATTGCAGACCACGCGTGGGAACACCATCACTGTATCCAATGGGAGGGAGCAAGGATCCTCAAGAAAGAAGAACACTGGTACAAGAGGAAGTTCAAAGAAGCCGCCATCATACAGAAGAACAAAAATGTAGTGTTCAGCCAACCGAGTGTGGAAATCCGACCAATCTGGAGGAAATACATCGCAGCAGTCTGTAGCATTACGACCCAGGCACCCAAGACTCCCTACCCACCCATCGGACCTGACCAGTCACCCGTCACTAATGTTCACTGCCATAACACCAGATATAAAGCTCATATTAGTCAGTAGTATCAGATCACCTGATGACGACAGCAGATTTTTCGCTTTCGAAACGTTGTGAATAGTGTATATGTGTTTCACAAATAAAAATAATGGAAGTTCAAAATAAATTCGTTTTAATTCAAAGCAAACAAACATGTTTTTCAAAAATGCTAAAACCTAATCAGCTCTTAGTCTTAAGTCTGAAAGTATTTGAGAAACCGTACTCCACCATCCATACACACGAACACACATATATACATACCACACGCATACATACGGACATCATCGTAAAAATGTTAAAACCAGATAGTAGGGACTTTAAAACGAGCTTAATCTTTAAAATCTGAATGTGATTTTTAACCCCTCTTAGCGAGAGGTGAAAAACAGAAAAAAAACAGTACGCGTGCCAAGAGTGTATCTTCGTGACTTTCGAGATTGTCTAATGAGAAATTAGAATCAATTTTGTGTTTGATTTCTACAAATATCGAACCTTACACAAAAAAGTTAAATCAATGGACGACTTACATCCAATTTATTATTAGTTAATAAAAAATGTGATACTTAATTTCATGGGCATTGATGAAGAATGAAAATGTTAAGTAAGGGCAAACTTATACGACGACTACTGCGAGTATACATAACTTTATTTTGTATTTAGTACCTTAGTTATTAACATGGAAATTTATTCTACGAGTTTTCGTCTACTAAACAATATCCCCTAACTTTTTATCCTAACTTTCTGACACAAATGAAACTAACAGGAAATTTACTGTGTTGGAACAAATTGAAAACAATCATCCCAAATTTTAGTTATATTCCGTATTAGCTAAAATTCTAATTCTAGTTTTGCGTGGTCGGTAGCGTTTCATTTTAATTTAATCACGAAGTTCGTAACGAAATAACCCGGAATTATTAGATGAGTTTCTCTAGGCTTAGGAGCAATCTGCCTTCTAACGTCAATAATCAAATGCAAACAGCCGTTGTAACGCGAGTCGTGATTGGTCAGGATAAAGTGGTTGCAGAGCTCTAGGACCTACTACGATCCTATAGGTAGTTTAACTAAAACGATTATGGGTAATGACGTAGTTTACCCTTTTATTTTTCATTTTTACATAACATAAAGACATAGAAGACAAGACATAGAAGACAAGAAATAGATTTTTACCTTCTGTTACCTTTAGGTAAGGAAGGTATTGTCTTTGATCAAAAAATTCGGTAGTGAGTTTTTAATGAATAAGCACGTTTTAGGGTCCCTACAATACGAAATTACTATTTTTAAGATGATGTCTGTATGTATGTGTGTCCGCGCGTGTGTGTGTGTGTGTGTGTATGTGTCCGTGTGTGACAAATTTTTCTCCGACGATAACTCCAATACTACAATTCTAAAAATTATAATTCTTTCGTATTCCTCTTCTGTACATCCATAAGATGTTAAATTTGACATTTTGTTATTATGTATATATATTAAAGAAAATACTCTTCTCTATACGGTTTGATTATACATTTTCCTTCATATTCAATAGATGTAGAGTTAAAGAATTATAAAGAAATTAATTTTCAAAAATTAGTCAGCTTTGCCATTTATCATGGAAACAGCTGATACATTCAAAAAATTCTAATTTACAGAAGTCAGTTGCAAGTGCAGAACCAAATATGGAAAGTATAGGATCAAAAATTAGTATGTCATAGTGTTCCTCGCAAGTGACATGCAGAGAAAAGCCAAAGAAAAAATGGAAGGACTGTATCGCAGAAGACTTGAGAAAGGAAGGACTGTGTGAAGAAGATGCGTTGAACAGGAATGAGTGGAAGAGAAGAGGAAACAGCAACCCATAATAAAAGAGAGGAAAGCTGAAGAAGAAAGAAGGAAGTGTCAAGTGCAGTTTATTTATTGTATGTTTATGTCATAATCTTATTGGATTTATAGAACCTTTTCAAATGAACTTTTGGTATGGGATTTGTAAAAAATAGTATGTGCTCGTGTTCGATTTTACATGATATATAGAATCTGTTCCAAGGGCTTTTTAGTATGGGATTTGTACAAAATCGAATTGACGGAAGGTCTTGTGCTGGCCACAATAGATTTTTTTATTTGTTTCTTAATAATTTTCAATTTTTTTTACCCAAATACATAAACAATTCATCTTTCATTCATGTTTAAAACAAAAAATGTTTAGTCATTCACGGGTCTTAAAACCTGAACGCAGCGATTAGTGACTAAAGACTAGCTTTACGTACTTGTATAGGAAATAACCATTAACATACTTTTTGCCATGAATAATTATTTCATAATGTAATCTTATCATTGTGTAAATTCCTTTATGTTTGTCGGACAAGTACTCAAGTACTCAAGTACTCAAGTAGGTTGAAATTTACACCCGGAAGTAAATCCAATCTTAGTTGTAATAATCACAACCCGAGACATCCAAACTGCAGTTTGCATTTTGTACATAAACAATGGAACATCAACACATATATCGCCACCACTGAATGTTACGTCTTCATCTCGTGTTGGTTGTCTAGTACTCTCACATGTGTTATAGTTCAGTTAACCAACCATGCAGGTTAATGATTGTCCTGCCGTAAGGGTAACCGATTATTCCCTATAGACAATGGATAAATTGAAGGGGAGCGAATGAATATATTAATAATTAAATAGCAAACAGTTCTATTACTACATAAGATAAGAAGTGAGCTGATAAATATATTAACGGTTTTTTAACTATTAAGAGCAATTATTAATTGAGATGTGAAAGGTTAAGATAATTAATCAATCGCCAATTAGCGCACGTCACAAGTGCTAGTTATAATATTTTCCGCTGATTATATCTAATTAATTTGGAGTAAATCTAATTTTGTAAATAAAGGAATTTCTGAATATCAGCCACTATATTTTATTCAGTCTCGACCGTTTCGACCCCACATGGATCTTCTTCAGGAGCTATACAGCAAATTTTTCCATAAGTACAAAAATAATGTTTATAAAATAAAGTTATATGAAGAGAGACTTACATGAATGTTGTAAAATGTAACAGTACATATAGTGTGTAATGAAGGTAATAAATAAATAATTTATTAATTTATTTATTATAATAATAATAATAATAATAATAAGCCCAAATAACTCCCGTTGAAAAATTAAAAGGCCGATCTTACCATCTCTGATTAAAATTTTAACTGCCAGTTAAATAAATAATATTAAATCTGATTATTGACAGTAATAATAAATTTGTCATTTGAGAGTTCATTTCGTTTCGCTTTTGTATATTTAACTAGTATTTCAAATTTTAACCAGAGATGGTAAAATTGGTCCTAAAGGTATTTTCTGGGAAGTACATTTAATATTTATTATTTTATTATTAATTAAATATATAAAATTATAGATATATAAATTACATATCCGCATCAGAAATACCGCCAATATCGTCAATGAATTTGAAGAATCTCGAACATTTAGAAAAGTAGGAGGACACTTATTTATAGAATAAATTAAAAAATATAAAAATATATAAATAATAATTAGAATTTTTGTGTGTGTATCAGCAATGTTAAATACAATATGTACTTCTATAGCCTAATATAGAAATGGCGAGAGGTCTTGTGCTGGCCTCAACAGATTTTTACCTTCGTCACCTTTAGGTAAGGAAGGTATTCCTTGGTGAATGAATAAGCACGTTTTAGGGCCCCTAGAATACGAATTTACTATTTTTAAGATGATATGTGTGTGTGTGTGTGTGTGTGTGTGTGTGTGTGTGTGTGTGTGTGTGTGTGTGCGTGTGTGACAAATTTTTCTCCGACGATAACTCCAATACTACAATTCTAAAAATTATAATTCTTTCGTATTCCTCTTCTTTACATCCATATGAAGAGCTGATTAGATTTTGGTTATAATTGATCCACCGGAAGTACCCGTATTTGAAGTTTTTAACAGTTTTTCTTGAAAAAACGCAGTTAAATATTATTTTTCGACATTTTGTGATTATCATTATGAAAGAATATCTTATTCTCTATACGGTTTGATTATACAGTTTCGTTCATATTTAATAGATATAGAGTTATAGAGACATTAAGAGAGATTAACTTTCAAAAATTAGTCAGAAGATGGAAGGACTGTGTAGCAGAAGATTTGAAAGAGGAAGAATTGTGTGAAGAAGATGCGTTGGACAGGAATGATTAAAAGAGAAGAGTAAGAAACAGCGACCCCTAATAAAATAGGGAAAGGAACTTTCGGTATAGAATTTGTAAAAAAATAGTGTGTTCGTGTTACAATTTTATAGGATGTACAGAATCTTTTTCAAGGAACTTTTGGTATGGGATATATACAAAATACTTCGAATTGACGGAAGTCTTGTGCTGGCCACAACAGATTTTTTTTCTTAAAATTAATCTATTGCGAATCTAAAATTCATCATATTTCCTTCATAACAAAGCCCACTTACTCTTGTTATTCACTTCATCTTCCTGAATAACTCTGGAATACGTCACAAAAATTTTCCCTTCTGATGGTTTAATCAAAGTTGGTGTACATGCAGTATGTATTTAGTGGCCCCTAATTTGCGGGCCGAGGTGGTGGCAGCGGAGCCCTAGCTGTTAAACTCCCGGCCAGCGATAATTAAACCGTAAGGGCCTGGGCCCTGCCGGCGATGGGGCGTTTGATTGCAGGACGCCCCGTATTTATGGCAGCACTTAATTTTAACCAGCACATAGACAAGTGGCTGCTTTATAGCGTACATACCACCGGACAAATGCAAACAACAAGATGCGAACTAGAATAGGGAAGATTTGCAGATTAATTTTCAGGATAAGTGGTGATTATGTGGGGAAGTGACTGCCAACGAAGAGACGGAGTAATATGAAAAATAATAAATTTGAGATATGAAATCTAACCTTCTGACCTCAAGCAGAAAACTCGGTCCGAGTTATCAAAACGTGACTTTTGAGAGTCAAGTCATAAATACGAGTATTTACGATATAAATACGCAAAGCTAATGAGGGTTTTAAGACTCATGAGTGACTAAAGATTCTTTACTTGTGTGCATTACATTTTATTTGTGGAGAAGAAAATAAAGTACTCGGAAACTGCAGTCAGTATGGTTTTATTTGATTAGAACCTACGTTTCGACCATTACAGTGGTCTTCTTCAGGGTTAAATCAAGTCATAAACCATGAAGAAGATATTTGTAACTCATTTTAACAAACATCAAAATGTAATAGATGAATTACAACGTTATAAAATTGATGAAAAACAACTTTTAAATAAAATATGTTTTATAAAATTGTAACATTCGATCTGGTTCGTTACATTATATTTTATTTAAAAGTTGTTTTTCATCAATTTTATAAAGTTGTAATTCATCTACTACATTTTGATGTTTGTTAACATGAGTTACAAATATCTTCTTCATAGTTTATGACTTGATTTAACCCTGAGGAAGACCACTGTAATGGTCGAAACGTAGGTTCTAATCAAATAAAACCATACTGACTGCAATTTACGAGTACTTTATTTTCTTCTCCACACATCAATCTCCAGTCGATCATCGTTACTCCAATTAGATTTTATCTACTATAGAATCTAATAACCCAATAAATATATATAAAAAATACTTATTCAACAATCGTTAGTAAAATTTATTATTATTCAACTTACAATAGTGAGCAAAGTAGCATGTTGAATCACAAGTGAGCAAAAAAAATAACTTTCTTCACAAGTGAGCAAAATACACAAGCTTATAATAATCTAAGTCAGGAGTCATAAATTTTGATGGAGTTACAAATTGTACAATAAATATCTACCAATCTAAATGAAGGAACAATAATTTTTGTAGTTAACTTTACATTAAATTCAATTATAAACATATGTACTGTTAAGTTTTTTATTAATAAAAAAGTACAATGTTTCGTTTTTTAGAAAAATTATATTTCACGTTTGTTGAAAAAATCATATATAGCACATATGAGCGTGTGACATACTTTACGCACTTGTACTAAAAATAGTTATTATTTATGAATTGGAGGCAGCCATGATAACAAAATATTTACCTTGGTTTTGCAAATTTAGCGTTTTTGAAAATTTTAATCACTCGTTGCTCTACAACCCGTGACCAATGAAACAACCATTTTACAAACTTAAAACTAACAACTAAACATAATTTTATGGACTTTCGTGGGCAAATAAATTTTAATAGATACTTATATATTTATAAAAACGTAGCATTTGAAATACAAGAGTTTTCATATAAAACTCAAAATTTGTTTTATTGTATTATAATTTAAAAACAAGTTCATTTACTAAATATATAAATGTAATGTATAATCGTAATATTAGGAATATTGAAGCAGAGGATAATAAATTCAAAATTTTGTTTCTGTTTTCTTTTTACTCCTATCATATTAAAAATTTCCGAAACGAAGAAGTAGATTAAATTTAAGAGACCTACTATAATTTTTAATTAGTATAATTTGAATAATTAAAATTCTTTATGCCGTACATATTCCAAATATTTAATTTCAAGATAGTATATCATTTTACAAGTAGAAACTCTAGCTAGTCATACATACCTGGCGTATTTCATTACTAAATTAATAATTCATTAGAGATATGCGTAGATTTATTCCAACCCTTGTTACATATTTACACTTTGTGCATAAAAAGCGACCCACATACATACATACATAAGTAGAAAATATGTTTGCGACTAGACTAGATTCGTACCGTACGGTTTCACGGTTCACCATTACAAGTACTGGCGGCCTATATTAATTAACAGGCGCGTCAGTACCCACAGCACGTATGCTATCGATTCCAAATTGGATAACATTGTTACTCATTGTTTTGTGTCGAAAAACGCAGTCTACGCAATGCAGTGGCCGAGAATCGAATTATTTTAATCTCGATCGCTATAAAATATCTCGTTTTTATTGCGGTAGCGCCGGTGTTGTTCCGAATGAATTGTGGTAGATAAAATCTCTGCTAGACTTGACAAAGGATTCGGGACAGAGAAACTGGTAGAAAATCTCACTAAAATGCGAATTTTTATATGTTACTTGAGTTTATAACAACACATATGCAATGAAACATGGGCTGACTGCATCAGATTTTTACCTCTCGCTAAGAGAGGTATTGGATTCATGCTAAAATTCGCATATCCAGATTTTATTGAATAAGCACGATTTATGGTCCCTAGAATGCGATTATAACATTTATAAAATAATTTGTGTGTGTGTGTGGATGTGTGTATGTGTGTGTATGTCTGGATGTTGTAGACACGATTCCTCAAAAACTTAAGACTTAAAAAATATTTAACTGCAGTTTCCTCAATCTGACATTCCTGGGAAGAGCTTTTGGTAACAATTGAACAACCGGAAGTAGTAGTTTCTTAGAAAAATTCTTCTAAATATAAATTTTTAGGAGTTTATTTTTTTATTAAATATTGAAGAACATAAAATTCTCCATCTAATACACTTAAATTTTTTATTATATCTTGTATAGATTTAGAGATAAAGACACTATAATACCTATATAGAATATTCTAATCGCAGAGGCTAAGGCACTAAGGAAACCAGTTGACAAATTCCAATGTTTATAACATAGTTTGTAAATGACACATGTCAGTGTCAAAAATCAACAGTTTTAGTGACATTCTGATAGCTTTTTCTGGGAAGTACATTTAATCTTTCTTATTGTTTTATTGATTAAATATTTGAAATTGTAGGTAAAATTGTGGTAAAATACATATATCCATCAGAAATACAGCCAATCTGGTTAATGAATTGGAAGAATCTCTGACATTTAGAAACTTCCTCATACAATGAAAAATAGATATAATTAGAATTATATGTGTGCTGAAGACATGTTAAATACAATAAAAAACAATATTTGGATAAAGTTCTGTAATATTTTTTTATAAAACGACGGTTCTAAAGTGAAGTGCAATACTATACTTATATAGCCTAATATGGAAATGGCGAGAGGTCTTGTGCTGGCCACAACAGATTTTTAATTATCATTTTATACCAGTTATTGTTGAATTCACAAAAAACGAATTTGTAGATAGATATTTAAAAAATTTATTCACAAGTTTTCAAGTCAGATATAAGTAAAAATGTTCTTTGTCCAATATAATTTTACATAGTTTTCGACATATTGAAAGAATACAAAAGTATTTGTAAAATTCGCTCCGACATTTCGTCGAACGAAGTTCAGACTTCAATAAGGAGAAACTCTTATTTTATTGCCTCCATCAGTTCTTGTTAAAATATTCAAAATTCGCGATTTAGAAAAAGTTATATACCTAGAGACATATCATAAAAAGACCAATAGGAAAAAAGATTGCGCGACATATTTATGAAACTTCTTTTATGTAACTGAAAACTGAATAAAATATAAGTTAGACAACATTGTAAATAAAATATTACACGTAGCAGAAACAATTACATCAATAACTATAGGTATTATGTCTGAAATTGAATTTGATTATAAATAATTTTGCATCTAAAATTAGAACAATAACTAGTGCCCGAGGATTGTTAAAAAATAAGGAAGTAAATAGAATAATAACTCACATACTAAATTATGCCAGGACGCCGTTTTCAGAATTGAAAGTTTTTATCTTTATCTTTGTGGTCAATTACAAAAAACAGTTGCACAAATATTTTCGCAAGCAGAACTTCTATTTCTCAATAGGATTTTTAACATATATCAAATTCAGCATAGTTTTCTTTAAAATGAAGTCGAATTTGTGATGTTCCAATATTTAATTAACACTTTTTCTAAATCCTAACGGCCCGATTCACAAAAAAGTTTAAGCTAATCCTCATTTTTGGATTAGTGAATTCTATTCTATTCATTTATTTAAAATTTAATTTTCATGATATTATCAATAAAGGCAAATACTAGGAATAGATTAGACTATATTTTAAGATATAAACTGTCAAAATTAGAGTAGAATTCGCCAGGAACGAGCCAGGAGCAACCATTCATAACAAGTACCTACTTTTGAAATGAACTTTTTCGAAAACAATATTCGATGATAAAATATCTTGTTTGCCAAGCTCGTATTTAATCATTAAAATTGGAAAGATATGACATTTGTTTTTTATTCTCGACCTTGTTCCATCGTACTTCTTTAAATTTGACAATGTAACTGGAAAGATAAAGATTATATCTACAAAACTATTTGTCGAATTAATGGTTCTAAGTTTTATGAGAAAGACGCTAACTTGTGGTTTTTATTCTTCTTAGTTACTGTGAACATATTTGTTTAAAAAAATTAAGTACGAAGCAAAAATGGAACAGGGACAGAGTATTAAGAATTATGATTGTTTTGTAATTAACTATTTAGAAACTAAGTATTTTTTATGATTTATAATTAAAGTAAGATATTAATATTTTTTGATTATTGCAGAGTTTGAAGCAGAAAGATGAAATATAAAATCTTATAATTTTTGGAAGAAATTCATTTTTCAATTAAAAATTAAACGGAATTATGACTCCACCTCAGATGTTTTAAATTAGAACAAAAAACATTTAAAAAATCTGTTATGGCCAGCACAAGACCTCCCGTCAATTTGATGTATTTTGTACAAATCCCATTTCAGAAGTTTCTTGGAAAAAATAATATTAATCCAATAAAATTAAAACACGAATATAGACTATCTAAATTAGAATTTTTGAAAATATAGCAGTTTCCAAGTTTGTAGCAAAGCTGAATTCTTTAACTCTATATCCATTGATTATGAAGAAAAATGTGTAATCAACCTGTATAGACAATAAGATATACTTTCATATTGATAATTACATAGAAAGCTGTTAAGAACTTGAAATATGGAAACTTCCGGTTGACTAATTATAACCAAAATCTCATAAGCTGTTCATATGGATGTAAGGGAGAGGAATAAAAAAGAATTATAATTTTTAGAATTGTAGTATTGGAGTTATCGTCGGAGAAAATTTTGTCACACACACACACACACACACACACACACACACACACAAACACACACACTGACAGACATCATCGTAAAATTAGTAAAATTGTATTTTAGGGACCATAAAACGTACTTATTTAATAAAAACTTCATACCGAACTTTTTGACCAAAGACAATACCTTACCTAAAGGTTGTTCGCAACTTTTTTCTGGCAAGGAGATTATTATTAGACAGTTTGCGAACCGTACTTACGTATAAAGTAAAGTGACATATAACTCAGAAAATGACGTTTTTATGGTACGTAATCTACATTTCTACGGTACGGTATTACCAATAATTTAAGTCCCTATTTGAAACAAACTAAGCTTCGCAAACTATTTGTAACATAACGTGACAAAATCCAACTGTACGTCACGTTACGCTATACGTAACTAAGGTACGCAAACTCCCTATTTATATTTCATCATATGACAATGCCTTACCTAAAGGTTGTTCGCAACTTTTTTCTGGCAAGGAGATTACTATTTATATTTCACAATATTTAGCAATAAATTTTATGTAAATTTATGTTATACTTTATTGAATATATTATCTCAAGCAATAGAAGTATAATTGTATAAAATCTCGAGAAAATTGCCTTATAAAACATAATACAGTAATTGTGGTTTGAAAAATACAGTGTTGGTCTATAAAATAGTTGACTTAGTTTTCCGCAAGCTAAGTGAAATGAAGATGATGACGTAATTAAATTACTGCACAAGAGAAAAAGTCTTGTTGGAAACTTTGCCACGTTACATGCATCTCCGTGCTTCCTGCTAAAATTTAATAATCTTATTAAGTTGTCGCAAGACACTACTTCCAGTTGACGATAAATAAAAACAAAACGCAGCTGACGTAGGCGCCAACAAAGGCGACGTATCTCCGGTGACATGCTTCACTAGCTGCAGTAGAAGAACGGGATAGCGGGGGTGGTTTCTCAACGTTCTCACATGATTTACCTTGTTTTTCTCCGAACGCAACACTTGCATTTAAACTTCAAGTCGTAAATCAGACTTTACAAACCTATTCAACTAAGCGAAATTTTGTTTTCACTGCTAATTCCTCTAAATTGAAAATATGTTTAAAATGTGAAGTACAGTGCGAGTGCAAAGCACGAAATGCATAACATGCATAATGGATCACAAGAAAAAGATCTGTTGTGGCATGCACAAGACCTCCCGCCATTTCTATATTAGGCTATATAAGTACAGTAAAATTTTTGAAAGAAGTCCGATCAAGGCCATCTACGAATTGCATCTATGAATTAAGATTTTATGCTGTCAAATTTAGTAGTGTCGTTTACATAGTTTTTATGAGGTACACAAGATATTATGTACCCTCATAAAAACTAAGTGAAAGACACTACTAAATTTGACAGCACAAAATCTTAATTCATAGATACAATTCGTAGATATCCTTGATCGGACTTCTTTCAAAAATTTTACTGTACATATTGTATTTAACATTTCTGGTACACACACAAAAATTCTAATTATTATTAATATAAATATATAAATTTCCTTCTACTGTTCTAAATGTCCGAGATTCTTCAAATTCATTGACGAGATTGGCGGTATTTCTGATGCGTACATTTATCTATAATTTTAAATATTTAATTAATTATAAAGTACGAAATATGAAATGTATTTCCCAGAAAAAGCCTGCAGTAATGTAAATGGATTTTTGATACTGACAACTCCATTTTTCTGTCAATTACAAATATTTTAATTTTTCAACTGGTTTCCATGAAGTTATTTGGGTTACTAGAAATATATTAACACAGGTTTTTTTATATATTTATGATTCTCTATATCTAAATCTATAGTAGATATAATAAAAATGTTCAACGTATCGGATAGAGACTATTATATTCTTTAATATTTGTAATAACATAAATTTCCAAAAAATAATATTTAGAAGATTCTTTTTAAGAAATTACTACTTTCGGTTGTCCAATTGTTGCCAAAACCTTTTCAGCTCTTCCCATTAATGTCAGATTAAGGAATACGTAGTTAAATTTGTCTTTAATCTTATAGAATTTGAGAAACCGTCTCTTCAACATCCACACATACACACACACACACACACACACACACACACACACACACATGCGCACAAACACAGACATCATTGTAAAAATGTTAAAATCGAAATCTAGTGACCTTAAATCGTGCTTATTCACTCAAATCTGGATATGCGATTTTTATCATGAATCCAGTACCACTCTTGGCGAGAGGTAAAAGTCTGATGTGGCCAGCACAAAACTTCCCGCCATTTAATTTTTATTAATTTAAATACATATCTATATATTTACTAATGCTGGAAATTTTATTAATATCCTTTCCATTTAACTATTGCTACTTTCACCGTTTTCTTTTTAAAACGATATAATGGGCTACTTGCGTACCTTTTTTTTATTTAATATTTTTGAAGAGAAGGTAAAAACTTGCTACCCATATTTTTCTTTTGACAAAATTTTTATTAATTAGCGAGAAAAAAATAATGAAATTTGATTATTTGAATTCCCGCCATGTATGACGTAGAATTACGCCGCATAGTAATGGTATGATTGTGCGGGTAATGTAGATCACCTGTTTGACGTTTCAATAATAGTTTGGAGGTTAGTATTTTAGTTTATCTTTTTGGTATCGATATTTTAAATTACAAGTAAGTACCTATGTGTTTATTTATTAAGTAATTAATGTATTTGAGAGACCAGAGAGAGAGAGAAAAATGAACTAATATCAAATTCAAATTAAACTTTCTCGCACGCCATGCCATCTATTGATAACATACTGAAACATGCTTTCCCTCCCCCAGTTCAATATAAAGACGTCACAGAAAATTTTCTTTTTTAATTTAGTAAAAAACAAATAATTATTTTAAAATAAAATTTGAATTTTTATATATGTTTTCAATATAACATTACGTATACAGTGACAGAAATCGGATATTCAGTACCACACAAGTAGCCCATTATTACTTTGAAATGATTACTAACTAATTCCGGCGGAGTACAAGAAAGCAGTTAACTTCAATCAAAGGCTACTGCCGAACGTTTTGCCTAATTATCTTGAAATTTTAACCGTGAATGGAGGGGAGATGAATTAATATGACATATCTTGCAATGTTGCCAAATTTACAGGGAAGCCGGAAAAAATAAATCTCGTTATTTAATAGCACATCTCGTTCATTTATCATATTTTATTTGTAATCTGTTATACTGTTAGTTGTCAATAAAGTAGAGTATATATTTGTCTTTTATGTAGTGGGGGGTTTCTTTAATGGTAAATTTCCTTTAAATTTAAATAAAAACTTATTTGTAACAAACCCTTTATTTTAATACATCATCCCCTTCATATTTCATCCGTTGTTGAAGTTCTGTCTGTTGCTCATATGTTCGCTCGTATGACATCTTTTGTTTTAATAAGGTAATAATGAACACAGTGTGTGGAATGTAACACAGCATTTTCAATGTAGGAGTTCACTTGTTTTGCCAACAGGCGACGTGATGATGAAAAGCATGTTTCGGTAACATCCCAATTTACTTTGAGATAGTTTGTTTGCGTTAACGCACAGGTGTTTTGTAGCATAGTAACGAGTTAAATCAACTTCACTAACTAACGGAATGTAACATTTCTTAATTATATCTTCAGTTATGAATGAGAAGGTGGGATTCAAGTACTTTTCAATTAGTTAAATTGTCTGTAGAATATAAAGTGTTCAAATATATGCAAATAAATATGTGTGCATATTATGAGGATATATTCTCAAATATAATTAGTGATAAACAATTCTTTTTTCCTAGGGTTATCGCTCAAATGCAGCTGTAGACACGTGTTTCGCTCTTATTAGAGCTCATCAGTACAGCATAGCTAGTTAATAGGTGGACATTAACTAGAGGTAGTATTAAAAAAAAACTGACACAGTGTAACAGAACTAGTAAGCAGCCAAATACACCCATGTTGTCTCAGTCAGCATTTCCACACACATTGTGGATAAATGCAACGTCACAGCGGCGGTGATTTATACCAGACCAGATTAGTGATAATCGCAATATTTTGGTGTAAAAATTTCAATGATAAAAATGATTTGGAAATATATATTATTTCTTATGTTAAAAGATAAAACATAGTGGATATTTTGAGTATAATTTACTTTCCTAACTATATTGCAGTATGGTCAGTAGGAATTTGGTTTTTGTGGTTCTGGTAGTTTCTTAAAAAAATCTAAATTTAATTTTCTTTTGAAATTTGTATGTTTACAAATATTAATCATAGGATTTTTATTATATCTTCTACACATTTAGAGATAGAGACTCATAAATATATAAAATACAATCAATTAATATTACTACTAAGTTTATATCTTTACCTACTTTTGAATTATTGTCCCAAAAGTCAATATACCCCATATTTAGATAAAAACTTCAAAATTTTCAAAAATCTAATTCTTATGTATCTAGATACTTGTCAATGCGCTGATTTCAAATTTTGAAACCTCAGGTCGATATCTCTTCGTTCTGGAGATATTTAGATTCAAAATTTTGCCCAAAACTGCCCATTTTTGGGTAATAACCCAAAAATGGGTCGAGATATGCAGTTTTTGATATCATCATTCGATTCTACGGATAAAAATACATAAGTACACCAATTTTCATAAATTTTGAACACCGCATACAATCTCTAAAGCAAAATAACTGAAAATGGCAAAAAATCGCAAAAATCTAAGGTACCCCTTACGATTTTTTCAGATTTCAGCCATTTTCGGGGGTTTTCAAACTTTTATTCATAAAAAATGAACCGGTTAGACAAATATTATGAAAATTGGTGTACTTATGTATTTTTGTCCGTAGAATCGAATGGTGATGTCGCCAAATTCATATCTCGACCCATTTTTGGGTTAATGCCCAAAAATAGGCAGTCTTGAGCAAAACTTTGAATCTAAATATCTCGAGAACGAAAAAAGATATCGACCTGCGGTTTCAAAATTTGGAATTAGAACATTGAAAAGTATCTAGATACATAAGAATTAGATTTTTTAAAATTTTTAAGTTTTTATCTAAATGTGGTGTATATTGACTTTTGGGGCAATAATTCAAAAATGGGTGGCAATAATATTATTTGCTTGTGAAGATAATGTTACGTAAGTGTACGCACCAGAAATTGCGCATCGGAATTAATAGTAAAAATATCTCGTTGTCATCTTTTGATGAGATATTTTTTATTTCTTACGAAATTATATTTATCAGCCATTTTGGTAGGAGTTGAAAAACTGGGCCTTAAAGATGTACTCACAAATCTCATTGTATATTTCAAAAAATTATCTCTTTGGTACAATCACATTTGGCAATAGCAATGAGTAAAAGAATGAAGAATTGTAATGATATAATGTATTTACTTTATTTATTGAAGTGATAAATTACTTATTCGGTACTGAAATGATTAACGCTTGAACTGTTGCGAAGTTTGTTTTATTTCAATGTGTTGATTGATTTTAGTTTGTAATATTAAGTAAATATTGCACGAACACGTAAGCTTTATTTAGCAATGTGTTTTACAATTTGAAATTCATTTATTTATATACACATATTTGTTAGAAGTGTTCAATAGTTTTGTTTTAATCTTGTTTTATAACTATCAAAATATTTCGAACACACTTGATTTAATCCTTTATATCCTTTAAAGGTGTGTGTACCTATTACATAAGAACCAAATCAGTGTGAATAATCGCGTATTATGCAGTTTAACTATACACTGGCAAATTCAAAGGTGGGGGTTTAGTACATTGAAAATTAATATTCAATCATGTTATATTCTAAATTAATAATTCATCACTGAGCAAGAGCTATTCATTTGCGCAAGGTGTTGGAATATACAAAGGTAAGTAGTTCGAGAATATTTGAATATAAGTAGTCTTTTCAGGATAATAAAATTCCATAAAAAAGATTCAGTTGCAATTTCTTTGAAGTAAAATCGCAATTTTCTGGTTTACTCTGAAAACGGTATGATTTTAATTGTAGGGGTTTAAAATATTGGTTCGATAACAGCGTAGTAAAGTAAGTAAAGTTAAATCTTGTTTCACCGAAAATTCCTAACGAAAAATAAAGTTGTTTCTGTCCGTGGTAATAACTTGTCTGGTTTTTGTGTAAATACTTCACATATTTCTGATGTCTAGGTGGTAGCATAAAAACATAAACAACATGATTAAAAGAATGGTTGAATTCGCAGTTCGGAACCAGCCGTTAATGTAACCACTTGCGTGTGACACAATAAAATCTGTAGCCGGGCAGTAAAAAAAACCAAAACACATAAACATCACGGGGTAGGGAGCGAGAATCTCAACCATTCCGACTATTTACAAAGGTTCCATTTATCCTTCCTCACACTATTGTTCCTTCCTCTGCCGTTTTGGACTAGGATAATGTTTGTATACTGCGTTTTAGATAAAAATGTATTTGGTTTCGAAAAATAAGTGAGTAGGAAAACTGAACAATTAGCTATCAGTTGTCAAATAAAACAGACACAGACAACTGATATTTAACCATGTTTGAATTTATTTTTCACAAGAAATCTACAGATGCAAGTGGGCTTTAACAAACTGTAACCGGTAAAAATTGATGGTCTTTTGTTTGCTGATGATATAGTCCTAATAATAGACTCCTATTCAAAAATGAAGGAATTTGGTAAAATATGGACAGAGGAGATAGGAAAAATGAAAATGGTGATGAATACAGATAAAAGTAAAATAATGATAATTAACCATAAAGGCAGGGAGCATGAAGAGAACAAAATAGAAATCCGTAGAAAATTTTTAACTATAGTTATTTGTATTTCCATATGTATTGTACTCATCCAAGACAATTTTTTGACGATTTTCTCTTTGTGATATGTTGTTTTTAACTATTTATTTATTTATTCATATTTATTTATTTATTTTCTTTAATTGTCCGTGTTGTATGTTCTGTTATCCACATGTGGTTTCCTTTTTTCGACTAGACCATTCTAGCCCTTAAGAAGACTATTGTATAGTCGAAACGTCGGCGTGAATAAATTTTATTAATTGACTGCAAGTCCGAAGAATTCTTACTTTCCTGTATCTACCTCCATCCTAACACAGTCGACTATTGATTTTTCAAAAATAAAAGTATACAACACAATAGCAGTGCCTACAATCACCTATGGAAATGAATCGTGGAATTTACAAAAAAGCACGAGATAAAGCTAATAGTGATAGAGATGAAATACCTAAGGAAGATTGCAGACAAAACAAAATGGAATAGAGTGAAAAACGAAAAGATAAGACAAATAATAAGCCTAGAAAGAAACTTAGTAAAAAGATAGAGCAGAAAGAACTTAGCTGGATCAAAATAGTTTATTACGAAAAATCGTAGAAATAAAAACAGAAAAAAGAGGACCAAAGGAAACTTGGAAAGCTAGAATAACAGAGCTGGGGATCAAAAGAGGTAGAGGTCTAGAAGAAATGAAAAAGATGACAAGGAGAATATGATAAGATTTCGTAGGAACGTAAACAAATTTGAAAATCCGTCACCCATTTTGGGTATTAAGAAAAGAAGAAGTAGTAGTAGAAGAAGAAGAAGCAAAAGAAGAAGATTTTGTTTCTGCAATGTTAATTATTTAGGTAGCGTAATTTTAACAAACAAATTTATTTAGTAATAATGGCCACGTGCCTGAGTGTCTGGTCGCGAACCTGGCGAACCGGGTTCGATCCCGATAGATGCCGAACATTTCCAATTTTAAATGGCACAAAAAGTGACCTCTGTGGTGCACTTTCCACACCAGCTATGAGTGCCCGTGAGGTGACGCCTGGTAAGTCCCCGCACGGTAAAATATATTGTCATCATTATCGATGTCTACATGTGTTGTAGATACTGGCACACCCAGTAATGCGTAATATGTCGTGATGATATATTTATTTATTTATAAATATTTAGTAAGAACAAAGTTTGGTTTCACGAATTTTTTAATACCAAGCTATACGTTTGTACATATATATACCGTGAGTATTTTTTAATGTGAAACATTGGGTTTGTCATATCCATGGTTACGACTTGACATTTGATTGACAGCTATGTATTTGCCCGTTTCATTTAAAATGAAACATAGGGAATGAATTTGACATTTGATAAGATGTCAATAGAGGTTAAATTTGTTTAAATAATTATACCTGCATTCTAAATTAAAATTAGTAAAAAAAATATAGTATGCACCTAGTGCCCGAGTGATTTTCTGACTCGGCTAAATTTCTTACAATATTTAAATATAATACTTCTGTCAAATTCATTCCCCATGTGTCATTTTAAATGAGACAGACAAATACATTGCTGTCAATCAAATGTCAAATCATAACCTATAGAGAAATTCAACGGTTATCTGTCATATTGACAAGATGTCATTAGAGGTTAATTTTGTTTAAATAATTATACCTGTTTTCTAAAAATTAAATTTAGACGTAGAAAAAATACTGTGTACAACTTGTGCACGAATTATGTTTAGTGTTCTCGAGTGGTTTTCTGACTCCGCTAAATTTCTTACAATATTTAAATATAGTACTTCTGTCAGATTCGTTCCCTATGTTTCATTTTAAATGGAACGGGCAAATACATTGCTGTCAATCAAAGTCGTAACCATGGATATGACAAACCCAATGTTTCACGTTAAAAAATACTCACGGTATATATATATATATATATGTATATATATATCGTCTGATTTCTGGTAAAAAGACTTAACCGCCTTTTGACTAGTTTTGAGATAAACAGGAAAAACTTGTTTTATTTACAATATTGATTTATTTAACAAGATATTGTGTTATATCGATGAGATTAATATTTTATACATTTTTCAACATACTTTCGCAACATTTTGAAGCATATATCATGAAATATTTAATAAAAATGTTTTTTTTTTTTTGTTCAATATAGCTTAATACCTAAATTTTTAATATTTATATAGTTGTGAACACCAGATTAATAAATAATATCAAAATAAATTTACTTTTGTGGAACACAACTCGTTAACATCTCCCATTACATTAACACAGAATGGCGTTTAAGACATTTCGTATAAAATTTCTGTGCGCATCAAATAGTATCAGATGGCGTTTACGAAACTTTAGAATGAATTACCTTCTAACATAAATTTTTTGGCGCTCAGATATTGTGTTTAGAGCATGCGTCGTGAAGAGACGTATCCGTTTATGTGCATAACTCATTTTATCATTTTTTGGCGGTTAAGTCTTTTTACCAGAAATCCGACGATATATATATATATATTATATGAAAGAAAAGATGTAATCTGTTCTTGTGTTCTTTTATAGAAAGGGTCGAAATAAAATCCAGTACTTTCATTCTCCGTCGTCTTCAATCGAAGCATTACCGTGTGGATAATAGTTGGAAAGGTTCGCGCCGGGCATAACAATTTGTTGTGACCACAGTTCAAGTTATTTTCCGGCTGCTGACTCCTGCAGATTTGCGCACTGAGGCCAGCGTCGCAGGAGTACATAGGATTCCTGCTGCTTCTGCGGCAGGGTCGTGTAGCAGAACAGTTTTATGCTACACTGACTAGTGTAAATTAACGATTTGTGTTTCGTACAACTTGCTAGGGATAGTTGCTGGCTTAGAGATGCTTTCACAAATAATTCAAACGAAGTTTCGGGTCGGTTTCAAAAACAGATTTAGTTTGACAGAACTTTAGGTGTTTGACTCTGTAGTTTATATACAAAATTACTTTTACACAAACTAACTTCAAATTATGGCATAATCTTTACAATTATTCTACGATGACCAGCGGATATAGAAAATTATAACAGGGCACTAAATTTAAAAAAAAAATAATTTAACATTTCAATTTATTATTTGATGTAACGTAAAATTATTTTACACAGAAAAAGAAAATATAACAATAGGATGATTGGTTTTACATTAAAACTGAGGGTTATTTAATACCACCATTTAGCATAAACAATTGTTTTCCTGGGCCTACTGATTTTTTAAATGGAACACCTATATACTCGTATTTTCACGGATAAAGGTATACAGGGAATTTATTTTAACATGCAACATATGGCGAATCACTTCCATGGTTACTCACTATTGTCAAAAAATGACAGCAATGTAATATTTGTCCATTTTAAAATGCAACATACAAAATTTGTAGTTTTGTATTATTAAGACTAATTTCCAATAAATTAGCCTACATACGATTAACAAATAATCAAAACATGAATGTTGTACATCTTAACAAACTTTAGATTACAAAAATTCATAACTTTCATGTAATTAATGTTGAAAAATACCCCCAATCACTCTGAGGCAATATTCTAGTCAGTCGTAAGAATTGACACCATTTGTGATGTTTTGGAGGTATCTCCTGTGCTGCAATATTATTTATAACGTTGCATTTTAAAATGGACAAATATTACATTGCTGTCATTTTTTGACAATAGTGAGTAACCATGGAAGTGATGAACCATAATGTTACATTTTAAAGTAAATTCTCTGTACATGTCTTATTAATTTTTGTTTGCTTTTGTATTTAACTGTTTTATAACCTTTGAACGCAATTCTCAGTCCAACCGTTTTAGGTTTAGACTTTTATTATTAATAAATATTTACAAATCTATACTAATATAATAAATGCGAAAGTAACTCTGTCTGTCTGTCTGTTACGTTTTTACCCTGAACCGTTGAACCAATTCTGATGAATTTTGGTATAGAGATAGATTGGACCTAGGAGATGGACATAGGCTACCTTTTGTCGCGAAAATAAAACTTGAAGGGGGTGAAATAGGGGACGAAAGTTTGTATGGAGAAACCATCATTTCTCAAGTTAGGGATATAAAAATTCTTATTTATGCTTTTGGTAAGAAATAAAGTGTTTTAGCGTTTTTAAAAAATCATCCGTCAAGGCGGTACGATAGGGGATGATTTCAATTATTTTTACCTCCCGCTACCCTTGGTAAGGGAGGTATAGGGATCGTGCTAAAAATCTCATATCGAGATTTTAGTAAATGACCACGTTTTAAGTTCCCTAGAATCCATTTTTAACATTTTCACGATGATGTCTGTATGTTTGTATGTGTGTATGTGTGTATGTGTGTATGTGTGTGTGTATGTGTGTATGTGTACGAATTTTGTTTGCACTCTAACTCAAATACTATCATTCAGAAAATTCTGAAACCTTGTATTTTTACCTTATTCTAATAGGAATAGAAGCCATTAGATTTTGGTGTAAATCAGATAAACGGAAATGGTACTTTACTTGAAGCTCATAATGGTTTTTTTTTTCAAAAAACACCATTAAATGCCATTTTTTCAAATTTTATGTCTTATAAAAATTCAAGATTATTGAATTTTCTACAGGAATACATTAATACTTTTTCTATATATTTTACAGATAAATTTAAAAATATTTTTTTAAATTAGTCGCAAAGATAAAAACCATTCCTTTGTTACACAGTTCATTTTTCAAATGAACTGACAGTAAATGTCACTGTCAGAAAACTTATCACTTCAAATTAATAATAGTGACATTTTAAAAAGAAAATAGTAAATAAAGCAATAGTTTTCTGCAATGGAACAGTTTGCAGCGCTAGTAAATACGTAGGTAGGTAGGTATGTATTTAAATTAATAAAAATTAAATAGCGGGAGGTTTTGTGTTGGCCATATCAGATTTTTTATTACATTATTTCTAATTATTAATATCATTTTTTATCTATAGTACCTAAAGTTTTAACCGTTAGCAGATTTTCGATGTTCGTCGGAGAGATAGCTTGCATCATATGTACATACGTAAAAGTACCCGAGACATGTTTAGAAGAGGCGTTTTGTGGTGCGGTGCGGGGATCGGGCGGAGCCTGTTACATGTACGATGCGAGGCAGGTTACCGGCTCCGTACGCAGCGCATGTCTCCGAAGTAAATGGGAAAAATTACTGGTACACGTGTAGCTAATCGTTATTTTAGCTTAACCCGTGCGAAGCCGGGGCGGGTCAGCTAGTAAATATATATTTTTGCTAAATTATTTACTATTAATTATGCCACCAATCCAGTGCAGAGATCAACTTACCAGCTAACGCAACAGACAGTAGGAAAGTATATACCTTCTTAAATCGTTTAACATCGCTACTTCTGTTGCACCCCAGTCGCGATTGTTACATTGCTCTAGAATCAATCTCTTCTATTCTGCAAACTTTAAAAGTTTGGACAAAACATCGTAAGAGGAAATGCGAATACAAAATGATAAATCAAGACATCGAGCATAGATTGTCATATGATCCTTATCGAAAGAAATATCAGGTAATTGTCAGTCTATAGCAAAGCTGGATTGCAGTAAATAAAGAACAAACTGCGTCAAAGAAAGAAAGAAGCAATTTACGGAAACACTTTAAACGTAACTTTTTCCTCTTTATACTGAGTGAACCGTTCGAGGAAACTTCTCATCTGTTTTTCATCGGTACAAATCGGACTTCGCATCCGACTACAGCTAATCTTACTTTTTGCTTTCCTCTTTTATTGCTACAAATTAGTAACGAAACCTAGTTTTACTCTTCTATTCAGCACAAACAGATAGATAAATTAGCGACAATTTTCTCGATAAAATCAAATCAAAAATAAATAGAGAACTTTTAAATTACATTGGAAAACTTTCAAAGCATAATTTAAACGAATCATTCGTTGCATGTGTATTTCATTAGCTATTTTATCTCGAAACACACACAAGATTTTTTGTACAGTCGCCACAATGAGGTTCTCTACCGTACCAATAGTTATTTACATATAGAGGGTCGAAAGAAAAGGTTTACGCCTGCGGACGAAATTTGAATTCGTCCAAGAGTGTAAACTTCTTTCGGTCCGAGGTATGTACAACGTTTTACGCACAACTGCAATCAAATGAAATGTTTTTAAATTATTTTTTAAATACATTTAAAGCTTGTTGCTATATAAAAATATTATGTGACCAGGTGGCCATGTCACAAAACAATAAGGCGATGCGTTGCATTGCTAACTATTATTTTTTTAAATGTCAAACTTGGAGATTTGAGACAATTTCTGAAGTAATTCCTTAAGCAATTCTAATAAAATCTAGTGAAAATTTAGCGGAACTAATATCATTTTTTAAAAAATAAAAGTCTTGATTACTACTCCAATTGTATTTTAGATGTTTACCAGTAAGCGGGTTCTTTCTGTATTTTACCGCCCGCATATGCTACTTTATCGCCCGCAGGGTGTAATCTTTCAGTTTCCGCCATGGTAACTACGATGTAAACAAACAATTTTAAAGCAGATTTGCGTAAAAAATTATACAATGTTCACTTTGTACTTGCAGTACTACTCAATAAATAACGATTCACACAATTCATTTTATGTTTTTTAATTTAATGTCTTGAACTATTGCTTCAATCTAATCTAAGCATTTTTTGACATTCGTTTTTGTCAATGAATGCCCTATTTTATTTCTGTATTCCTTTACACCGTATTTTGTTTAGTTATGTAATATATAAGAGAGCAGTCATATGTCAAATTGACTTGTGGAGGTAGAAAAATGTGTAAGTAACTACAGCGCCATTAGTTCCTAACTAAACGTTTTCATTAAGAATGTAGACAAGTGACATTTCTCAACATTTTATTGTTAGAAATTCGGACAGCGGGCATTTTCTCTGCTTTGTTGCATATGAGCGGAAAATGACATTTTGCGTTGACAGACTAAAGAAAAAGATATTTTTTTTATTTAATTTTTAAAATGTTTTACTTTGAAGTGTGAAACACATTTTTTATAGTTCTGCTCGTAATACACTAAAACATTTCTGTATTCTTTTTGTTCTATAATAAAAATATGTCGGGACCAACGGTTTTCTAACATTCCTTTTAATATCACATTCCTCATACTTGTATCCCCTTAAACTCTTCTCTTTTTGAAAATCCGTACATACTTTCCGCTGCACTATAATTAATTACTGAGCGTCATTATTTAAAACTTAATTAACTTACGAACGCTGCACATGCAAAAATGTCCAGTCTGCTTATTAAGTGCTCCTCACTTCAACACAGTAATTGCAATATTGCGCATATATCCTTCATAGAATTAAAAGTAAGATTATATTAAATTTTGTTAATCCTCCGTAACTGGAAATATTATATAACACGGTGTTAATGATATTACATTATTAACAACTTTGTAAATAGCCTAGGCAAATAGTTATTTTAGAATACGAGCTGTTTCTATTAGCTTGAATAAATAGCTTTATTTCTATTTAACCGTTGTTTTCTGACGTAAATATATTTAACAGACAATCGTCTACGTTGTTCTTTAGTGCACAGAAATAAAACCGAATTAATAATACTGGTCACTGTATTTCACTTCCATTATACAAAGTTTAAACAAATATTCAACTTTATAAAAATGACCTCTGTAGTGCACTCTCCACGCCAGAAATGAGTGCCCATGAGGTGACGCCTGGTAAGCGCCCGCACGGTATAAATATGTCATCATCATTACCGATATCTGCGATAAAGCAGATTGGCACACCCAGAAATAGGTAATATGTCGTGATGATATATTTATTTATATTATTGTTCCGACTTAGAAAAAATCGTCAGAGAAATTGTAAAATTTTTAAAAAATTCCTTTGATTTTAAATCTCTTGGAATTTTTAATCTAAAATTTCTAAAATGTTTGCCATTAGGACTTTTCGATTTAATTTACTAGTTTTTAGTAATTATTTTATTTATGAAGAAAGAGTGAAAAAATGTTTATGACTGTACTGATGTAATTTTTCCAAGTGTAGCATAAAATTATTTTTTGCCCTCTGAAGTGTAATGGAAACTTTACAATTTTACACACAGCAAGTGTAACCTACATTTTACGCTTACTGTGTTGTAACTTGTCTAACTATGCTGTAAAATAATCAAAATACACTGGACGTTTATGGGCATTTAGAAAAGAAATCATATTTACTATAATAAAGTTCATGTAAAAAAGTACTACCTACATAAGTTATTTTTTTACTTTAACATTTCCTATATTTAAAATTAATTTATATAAACCAAAATCACGGCAGCGACATCTGTCTTTATTGTAAAAATCCGCCGTCAAATATCGACACCTACCTATTATTTAGTACGAAGAAAACATGAGCAAATAAATATATTATCAGTCATAAACAACGTCTATTATTACAAATAAATTTTCGCTAGAAGAAGTACTCTAATGAAGATAAGTAAAATGAAATTTGGAAATTGACTTAACCCCAGTATTTTAAACTAACCCTTTTCAGAAGTACAACGTATCTCATTAAAAAAAGTGATTTTCATTATCGTCGGCAAAAAAATTTGATACAATTCTCGTGAGTGAAGTATTTTACAGCGCTCCAGCTAATAAGGCACTCGCCTTAAGGACTCATGCCTTAAACAAAGCTGTCGCGCTGTAAATACAACTTACACACACTCGAATGTAAATAACTATTTCAATCGCATATTATTCAACAAAAGTAAATGCAATGAGTGCCCGTGAAGTGACGCTTGGTAAACGCCCGCACGGTACAAATATGTCATCATTATTGATATCTGTGGCAAGCAGAATGGCACACATAGAAATGGCTAATATGCCGTGATGATATATTTAAATTTATTTTTTGTATTCTTTGTTGCCTATTCTTAAACTTTCAAGCAGGAACAGATAATATGCTTGTTGTATCAAACAATTATCAAAGTTAAATGAAATAATTATTTTATTAGTAACCACATTGTTTCCATTTGCATCTGTTTTCAAAGTACAAAGTTGCCAATCAATTCTACACGTTTACTACTGATGTACAACTATTTTATTTGAATCAATATTATTCTAATTTGAGACTAAAATACTGATCCGTTACCATAAATTTTCCGTAACAACGTCTGCTCCATTAAGAAATGAAAAAAATGTCGTCTGTGTCATTAGAGGTAAGAAAGTAAAACAATTTACCATCTCGGATTTGGCGTGCACATTTGTCCTCCTGTTCGTTTGTTATCAGTCGGTTTCATTTGTCTGTCTTTACTAGCACTTCTCGACGCGTCCGTCATCAGCCTTTGTTCTCAATCAATTCTCGAACACAAAAACCATTGTTAATACAGGTCGATCACATCGTTAAGGTTTTAATTCTATTGCTTTATCTCGCACTTTTATGGACGGTTTTATTGTTGGAACAAATTAACTCGTCTGCCGATGTCGCGATATGGCCTTTCGGTTTTTGATGAAGTGCAACGCACTAGAGGTACTAACCAGATCCAATGAATTCTGGGTGATGACTTTTTCACGGTTTTGGGAAATAGTTAAAGTGATGTATGTCCTCTAGGTAACTTCATTAAGTTGGATACTTTGCAGAAGCGTATTTTCCTTTTGACATTTGAATTACTTGCACTGCTACTCTTTGTTCGGTGTACTACATTCTTTTTTTTCTATTCTGCATACATACCGAGAGTTTTTTTTATCAGTGAACATGGGCGTATGTCATTACCATAGTTACATTTAAAATGATTGACAGCAATGCATTATCGCGTTTTTTTTTTTAAAACTGGACATAGGACATACATTTAATATATCTGTCAATGTCATCAAATTGTCATACTTCAAAATGTATACCGTTAAAGGAAAGTTCAAATTGTAAATTGGAGTAATTATAACGAGTCTACAACAAGTTTCTGACTTATGTGCATTAACTTTTAATAAGCGACCCAGTCCAACAACTATAAGAAAAATTTACAATGACTACAGAACTAAAGGATGCGTCAATAAACAGCACAAGAAGAAAATCAGACCAAGTACTGTAGTTCATAGAAAGAAACAAGAAATTATGCAATTAATTGAAAGTGACAACACCCTGTCAACAATCTTTTTTCTGAAATTAAGAATACTAGTATACAAGATTTTAAGACAAGAACATTTTAAGAGTTTTAAATATCAAAATCACCAAGAGTTATTACACAACGATATAGAACGAAGAAATATCTTTTACGAAGATATGATGAACAAAATTAATAGTGGGGAAATATTACTGGATCGAATTTTATTTACGGATGAAGCGACATTTTATATTAATCGAGAAGTAAATTCACAAAATTGCAGGTATTGGAGTCGTCAAAATTTTCACTTATATCTACACCAGGTATTCCCCCAACGCTGGATAGGACGTGGTGGAGAAGTGGAGTGGCCTGCAATGCCACCAGATCTTGCACCAAACGATTTTTTTTCTTTGGGGCTATTTAAAAAATTGTATTTACAATGGTGACAAAATAAATATTGATCAATTAAAAAATAGGGATAAAATATAATTTATATTAATTATTTCTTGCCTTAGGCTTAAGTCAGAGTATAGAATTATACCATACAATTTGAACTTTTTCTTCAACTGTATACATTTTGAAATATAACAATTTGATGACATTGACAGATATACTAAATGTCACGTCCTATGTCCAGTTTTAAAAAAAAAACGCGATAATACATTGCTTTCAATCATTTTAAATGTCACTATGGTAATGACATACGCCCATGTTCACTGATAAAAAAAACTCTCTTATATGAATACTGCAGTTTCTGAAAGCTGTTATAAATTTGCTTGATATTAACTTGTAAATTACAAAGATTCATTTATATTTTGTTAAATGAATATGAAATAAACTAGCGGCTGTTAAAAAATAAGGTTGATTCTTATAAATGATTAAAATTTTACATCTACGACCAAACTACAACAAATATTTTATAAAGACTGGGTCCTTCGCGTGCCCTTATCTAGTGCTGAGAATACCGGTGGATCTAAAAGACCACCAGCTCACCCGTATTTCAGAGAATACTGGTCGGAGTCGATTCTTTACCCATAAGACCATAAAAACCATAAGAACCGTATTACCCGTAAGATGTATTTGACCGCATTAACCTTCGCATATCATTGCTGATCTAAATGGAATAATACTATTTTTTTTTTAGTTTTCATAAACACTCGTAAAAATTTTAAACGGTCGTTATAATTTTTGTCCAATAAAAACAGTCGGCATTGAAAGAAAAATCGAAATTTTATTTGTCAAGTTTGATTCTATTTGTCAAAAATTATAACGGACCGTTTTGAAACTTTACGAGTGTTTATGAATATGGGCAAAAGTTCTGTATTTATTTATTATTAAAACCCAACGTTTCGGCACCATAAAGTGACAGAGTGTTCCTCGCAAGTGACTTGCAGTTTCAATGCCGGGAGTACGAGGAAGGTCAAAGAGAAGATGGAAGGACTGTAGCAGAATATTTGAGAGAGGAAGAATTGTGTGAAGCAATGCGTTGGATAGGAATGAGGAAGTGTGAAGTGCAATTTACAGAATGTACATTCGTGTTATAATTATATTGGATTTATAGAATCTTTTCAAAGGAACTTGCAATATGGAATTTGTAAAAAATAGCGTGTTCGTGTTACAGTTTTACAGGATATATAGAATCTTTTTCAAGGAACTTTTGGTATCGGATTTGTACAAAATACATCGAAATGACGGAAGGTTTTGTGCTGGCCACAACAGATTTTTTTTGTCTATTTTAGCTTTGCATGAAGATTGCACTACGCCGAAATCGATTACTAATCAAATAAAAGACTTTAAATATATATTCTGCAACTTTCTATAACCCACCCTCATATATAATATTCAGAATAACTTGTAGTATTTCATCAACAAAAAAATTTACAATGTCCCTTTCATTTTTGACCTTTTTCGTATTTTGGAAATTCTTAGTGCCAAATAGTTATCTCAAATATAAAGCAAATGAAGGAACAAATATTGGAATTCTTTTGGATTAGTTCCTTCTTATATATTATTAATATTATGATGATAATAAAAGATTCAACAATTTCCATTTCTCTAAATACATTTCTCTGTTCACATTTTGCTCTGATATTGTGATCATCGACATTAAATTTAAAATTCTCATTTCCTGTCAAAATCGCAACCAATTAGACTCCACACGAGTTGATATGAAAGTTCCATACTCTTTGGTTAGCAATTTGTAGAAGAGCTAATGAGAGAAACGTACCGACATTGTTTAAATTGCTGCACAATCAGCTTTTATGTACAGTCTGAATGTAGTCGTTGGGCGTTATCTCGCCTGAATTGTGGATATTATTGTACTAGCGATGTTTTTAATATGCACTGGATCATATTTACACAACCTCAATCGCTAGAACAAACAGTGTAAACCAAATTCTAAACTCTGTAGGAAATTATAACGTAGCTACTGGTCGGAACTTTGAGTAAATAATACGTGGGTAGTTTATATTGCATTATTACAAATGGTAAAAGTGCAACTATCGATACATGACCAAATAAATAATATCTATTTCATTTTAATCATTTTGTTAGAAAGGGTTAAATGATAAAAACTTTTAAAAATAAATATGTTATTGTTATAGCTTCGCATTTGTAAAGCACTGGCTCAGTAATTTTTTACCTCTCGCTAAGAGAGGTATTGGATTCATGCTAAAATTCGCATATCCAGATTTTATTGAATAAGCACGATTTATGGTGCCTAGAATCCGATTATAACATTTTTAAAATGATGTGTGTGTGTCTGTATGTATGTATATATATATATATATATATATATATATATATATATATATATATATGTGAGTGTGTATGTGTGGATGTTGGAGGGACAATTCCTCAAAAACTATAAGACTTAAAAATTGTTTAACTACGTATTCCTTAATCTCACATTAATGGGAAGAGCTGAAAAGGTTTTGGTAACAATTGAACAACCGAAAGAAATAGTTTATTAAAAAATTTTTTTAAATATAATTTTTTGGGAATATAATTTATAAAGTAAACTAATTGCAGAGGCTAAGGCAATAAGGAAACCAGTTGACAAATTCCAATGTTTATAACATAGTTTGCAAATGACACATGTCATTGTCAAATATCAACAGTTTTAATGACATTCTGATAGCTTTTTCTGGGAAGTATATTTAATCTTTCTTATTGTTTTATTATTTTTTTTAACCTCCCAACAAGATTAAATCCCAATTAAAGGGTAGGTTTACATACACAAACATCCATGCCTTAGTGGGGTTCGAACCCAGAACCCCGAGGGTACTCATGACTAAGAGGCATTGGTCTAACTATTGAGCCACCGGAACCGACAAATTATTATATTATATTAATTAAATATTTGAAATTATAGGTAAAATTGTGGTAAAATGCATATATCCATCAGAAATACCGCCAATCTAGTTAATGAATTGGAAGAATCTCTGACATTTAGAAACTTCCTCATACAATCAAAAATTCATTCATATGTACATTTACACAAAAATACATTCATAAACTGAATTTAGTTTTTCTGATATCAAATTACCTTTACTGATTTTGATTTTTTTTTTCTGAAATTGAAGTTACTTTTTCTGAAATTGGTATTAATTTTTCAGAAACTGAATTTACTTTTTCTGAAAATAAATTTATTCTTTTTGCCTTCCGTCACTTTTAGGTGAGGAGGGTATTGCCTTCGGTCAAAAATTTCTGTGGTGTTTTTAATGAATAAGCACGTTTCAGACTCCCTAGAATACGATTTTACTAGTTTTACCATGATGTCTGTACGTGTATGTGTATGTGTATGTGTATGTGTATGTGTATGTGTGTGTGTGTGTGTGTGTGTGTGTGTGTGTGTGTGTGTGTGTGTGTGCGTGTGACAAATTTTTCTCCGACGATAACTCCAATTCCAAAAATTATAATTCTTTCGTAATCCTCTTCTTTCCATTCATATGAAGAGCTGATTAGATTTTGGTTATAATTGGTCAATCGATAGTTCCTTTATTTGAAGTTCTTAGCAATTTGTCTTGAAATATACAGTTAAATATTGTTTTTTTTTTAACATTTTGTGTGATTATCAATATGAAAGAATATCTAACTGTCTCTACGGTTTGATTATACATTTTCCTTCATATTCAATAGATATAAAGATAAAGAGATTAACTTTCATAAATTAGACAGCTTTGCTTAATCATGGAAACAGGATATACATAATTCTGCATTAGCTACCGCCGGATCGGGGCACCAGACCAGTGCAAAAATAGCTGACGTAAGCCACAAGCCATGGACTAATAATGAAATTTTTATGGTCGCATAGTTGCGCTGCCTTGAATCATGGCATGTTTTTTGTTTTCCTGCTAGAAGGCACACTAACTTGATTATCAAGCTCCGATCGTAAATCGACAGAAAAGACTGAGCAGGGGATAAAGAACCTGGGAATTAGAAGCAATGAGGAGAAAAGACACCATGTTGGTGAAATATCAGAGGGGGAAAATGGAGAGATTTTATATTTCTGAGAGTGACCAGTTATGAAGATAAATAAAATACGTCACCACAACTTATTACTGGATTTGATATTCTTTGAAATATTTACTCTTCCTTTCGTATACGGTGTTCCTATAAAACAATACAAAATTAATAATTTTTTGTTATTTGTGAAAGTTAAATTAACAGGCTGTTTAACACGTTAAGCGCCAAGGCAGACACCGGTGTCTGTTCGTTGTTTTAATCATAGGGCCAACGCAGACACTGGTGTCTGCACTGAAATATATACTAACTGGAATACGCGTACGTAGTGTGACTTTGAAGGCATATTGAAAGCTGGTTGCTGGAGTAGTCGGCAAACATCGTGACAGTTCGTGAGTAGACGGAAATTATTTCGCGTGGTGCAGGTTTAAATAAAATGTATGTGAGTAGCATACACATGAAAAAAAGCGATCAGCTATGATACGAGTTATTCGGCTAGGTTCGGTTCGGCACGACCGTGCGCGAACAGGACCAGCCATTATTATTCAATGAGGCTTTAGTGCAGCGTACGCTGATAGGTAGAGTATGCGAGTTCCAGTTAGTATATATTTCAGTGGGTGTCTGTTTCAATATTTGTCCAATTGCGCTGAACAGACGCATTTAATCTGGATTTCCAATTGTAGAGTGTCTGTTCTGGTCCGTTCGCAAATACCCCTATACGTGGGCAAGCATGTATGCGTCGTATTATGATTTTATGATGGTTGTCTGCTTTGGCTCTCCGATGATATGCATTTTTAGAGTTCTTCGACAGGGCCAAAGCAGACACGGTGACGTTCCATTCATAATAAAATATATATACCATAGAATGGATACATAAAACTTATTTATTTGAAAACATTTACAACTGCACCCGTTTCTAACAGTTTCACTTAAAAATGCATGCGAGCAAATGCAAATTCAGCCGTGTCTGCTAACAATTATGTATCTGCTAAAAGTGTCTGTTTTGGCTCTGTGATAACTCACGCTGTGTCTGCAAAACGTGTCTGCTTTGGCCTAGTGCAGCAAATTTTTATCACAGAGCCAGTGCAGACACCGGTGTTTGTTTCATGGTACAATACGGATCTGGCGTTGGCGTTGTGAAGAAAATGTTAAATTGGCGCTTAACGTGTTAACCCGGAGCTGAAAATATCTGGACTATGTATTTATCTAGTTTTTGGAAATTACAATTTCGCGAATATACAAATTCGGTACTTTCGAAGTTGATATCAGTTGAATTAATGAATAGCTCATAATGGAATATTGCAATAAAAAAGAATTACTTCTATTAATGAGAAAAACGTATAAGTGCACAAATGGATAGAATTTAAAAAATAAATGAGAAACCTTGCAAAAGAAATATGAGCAGCAATGAATTATGCTATTTTCATTATTTTCTACTAGGCCGCTTTCTGCTGTAATTCCCATGTAGGTAGAGTTTTGTCTTTTTATATTTATATATCTATATCTACTTATTTGATACAAATAATAACAATAATTAACAAATTTTAATTAGATCAATTTAAAAACTATACATAAACGTCAGAACACAAGATCCATTTTCCAATGATCACTACTTCCCTAATATCTTTTTCTAAAATTTTCCTGCTGCGGAAATTCAGCTCCGTGGTATGTTTTTCGTAGGTCGGCAGAAGCGGCGGCTAAAAGGTTGCCATGAATTATGAAGCTCCTGCTCAGAACGGATTACAGAGGTGGTTGAACAAAAGGACGTGGAACAAAGAGAACGGGGAAATTAACGACAGGGAATTTTTATTTACACTTCCACGGGGTCTTGTGCATGAGCTCCTTGGGCCACCGCAGTCTCATCGAATTATACCTCTAATTGCTCGTTCATTTGTTCTAAACACTTACGGCGTAAACAAACACAACCACCCAACAGCGAAACAATCGCTAGAAAAATAAGGTTTGAAGTATCTAAAAATGACAAATAAATATTGACAATCACAATTTTGTCACACAATTAGAGATGCACTCGATTTCGAGCTTTAGCCCGGCCCGGCCCGAAGCCCGCCTCGATTTCGAGTCGATCATCGAGCCGGGCCGAAAATATTTTTATCGGGCCGATTCGGGCTAATCATTTGCAAAAGTTGAGGCGAGTCGGACTTTTGATTTTGGCCCGGCCCGAAAATTCGAGCTTATTGTTCAGTCAAATGCACAGTTTCCTTAATATTTTAATGAAAATGTATGGAGTTAAAAAGGATCAAAATGATTTAATAACATCACACTTCACATCTTAGCAAATAAAAATGTTATTTTACTTCAAGAATTCCAGGTTATTAACTAAAGCACAATAATGCTATTGTGATGTTGTTATTATTACTATTGTTACTACCCGTAAACTTAAATAAAAGTGATTTTTGTTTCTATTATAATGATTTCTTGTCTTATTTTTGAGCAGAAAGTTAGATAAAAAACAAAACAAACGGTTTAGGTTCAGGTTAATTTGTTTTTTGAAAGATGGGTTCGGGTGCGGTTCGGGTTCAGGCATTAATAAAATTTGCGGTTTTGTTCGCGGTTCAGGTTCGAAATAATGTAAAATGAGAGCCGGAATTTACGCAAAACGCAACAAGAAACGAACACAATTTTCACGAAACGTCAGCCCAGATAGCAACGCAGACGCCTAAGACGTCGATTATCAGGTGTATTTACTTTTCGAACTAAAAATTAACCTGAACCGGAGTTGGACCCCTAACCTGAATTTTAATACATTGTTCGGTTTCGACTCAGTTTCAATTAAAAATATATCTGAGGTTCGGTTCTCGGTTTGGGTTCCCTAAAATGTTACGGTTTGGTCCCGGTTTTGGTTCGGTTCAGGTTCGGGTTCGAAGCCTTGATAAAAAATCATTATGTAAATTATATTTTTTGTATAAGATTTGTGAAAAAGTTGTTTCAATTTTCGCCTTTGGTAAACATAGTGTCAAATACGCACAGGTCTGTAATTTCTATAACAAACTTACACTAGAAGTGTCTTGAATGCGAGATTTAAATCCAATCACTATTAAATAAAAATGAGGTTATTGATTCAACATTTCACATGTGAAATAATAGAATTTACCTACTTGTATCTATATAAATTTGAAACTATATTTTATACCTAATTTAAATCATACATTGGATGAAACAATTTTTGCTGCGTATTTGAATAATGTGTAAATTAATAATTGATAGAATTTTATTTCACATCATGAGTACATGGAATAAAATTTCAATAATATGTGACATTAATTAAAATTTATTGTTATTATTCTGTAAACAATATTTTATTTCCGTGTTAATATTTCAACAACTAATATAAAATAAATATACAAAACAAATTAATAAAATTATAAACAACGATGTATATTATTATTTTATGTTCAACGATACATCAAAAATTTAATGTAAAAAAAACTGGTATGATTTTTTTCAAACAAATAATTAATGTTATTTTTAAATTCAAAAATTCTCTAAATTTCTTTTTTTTTAAATTCATATGGGAGAAAAAATGGCAAATATTTTGCATCCACCATTTTCCGCTTTACGACGTAAGCGAATCCACTGGTGGAGAACAATGTCATTATATCGTGAATTCTCTCTCAGCAGCTGCTGTCTTGGCTGCTCTTATCAGAGGTTCTAAACCTTTTGTCAATGTTGTGCAGCTAAGGTTATATCGCTTTATAAATGAAAATTTCATTTTGTTCTTATTTCTTTTCTTTTACTTATCTTAAATTTACTATATTGTAGTTATAGTTTATTAGTATTTAAGTATTTGTAAAAATAATAGTGACCATAATAACCAAATACTCCACTGGAGAGTGGAAAAGTTTGGTAGTCACTGGTTTGATGATGGGAACGCCTACTTGCAGCGTCGGCCAATAATAGAGAGCCGGGTTCGGTAGCGGAAAAATCCGCGTGTTTTGAAAGTGTGTCATATATTTTAGCTTTTATAAAAACAGTGATAAAACATATAGAATAGTTATTTACATTCGAGTGCGTGTAAGTTGTATTTTACAGCGCGACAGCTTTGTTTAAGGCACGAGCCTTTAAGGCGAGTGCCTTATTAGCTGGAGCGCTGTAAAATACTTCACGCACGAGAATTGTATCAATTTTTTTGGCCGACGATAATGAAAATCACTTTTTTTAATGAGATAGGTTGTACTTCTGAAAAGGGTTAGTTTAAAATACGGGGGTTAAGTCAATTTCCAAATTTGATTTTACTTACCTTCATTAGAGTACTTCCTCTAGCAAAAATTTATTTGTAATAATAGAGGTTGTTTATGACTGATAATATATTTATTTGCTCATGTTTTCTTCGTAATAAATAATAGGTAGGTGTCGATATTTAACATTTCAGCAATGTTCGCCTCGCGAATTTGATAGGTATATCGATCGGTGACTATGTCGGTAACAGCGGATTTTTACAATAATGACAGATTTCGCTGCCGTGATTTTGGTTTATATAAATTAATTTTAAATATAGGAAATGTTAAAGTAAAAAAATAACTTATGTAGGTAGTACTTTTTTACATGAACTTTATTATAGTAAAGATGATTTCTTTTCTAAATGCCCATAAAAGTCCAGTGTATTTTGATTATTTTACCGCATAGTTAGACAAGTTACAACACAGTAAGCGTAAAATATAGGTTACACTTGCTGTGTATACAATTGTAAAGTTCCCATTAAACTTCAGGAGGGCAAAAAATAAATTTTCATCAATAACACAGTTATGTGGGAAGAAATAATTATGTATGAAATTTGATATAATCGCCTATTACCATCAATTTATATTCTTGACAAAATAACAATGCTTATTATAATAACGCGTAAACATTCAAATTAATTTTGTATTTTCACATTGTTTAACCTAAATACTTTGTAGCAGTAGCTTAAAACAGTGAATTGAATAGTATTGAAACATCTACCGGTCGTAAAGAGAAAGATCATTCTCCGTTCTGCTAGCGTCAGAGAGCGTGGCGTGTACTTATTTACGCAGTTCTAATGGAAATGTAAACTTGAATATGTATGAGCGGAGCGTATGTAAAAGCTTCTGATGTGAACGACACGACTGGGATAAGAGTAAGCTATTTACGATTTTACATTTAGTTGTACTAATTACAACATACCTTCCATTCCATAGCAGGCACTTGCTGATGGAGAGAGGATTTCAATATTTTGATGCACTTAGTGGAAGGTACGACTGTAAACAAGAATCTGTATACATACTCATATACGGTTGACAGTGTTGCACATGACGAATACAAAATTATTCAAATTTCATTAAGTCTGGAAAATAGAAAGAATAAAATAGTAAAACAAATAATTGAAGAATGTAAAAGAAAAATTCTTATACCGTGTCATATTCATGGTTACGACTTGATATTTGATTGACAGCAATGTATTTGTCCGTTCCATTTAAAATGAAACATAGGGAACGAATCTGACAGAAGTATTATATTTAAATATTGTAAGAAATTTAGCGGAGCCAGAAAACGACTCGAGAGCACTTAACATATTTCGGGCACAAGGTGCACACAGTATTTTTTCTACATCTAAATTTAATTTTTAGAAAACAGGTATAATTATTTAAACAAAATTAACCTCTAATGACATCTTGTCAATATGACAGATAACCGTTGAATTTTCCTATAAGTTATGATTTGACATTTGATTGACAGCAATGTATTTGTCTGTCTCATTTAAAATGACACATGAGGAATGAATTTGACAGAAATATTATTATTGTAAGAATTTTGAAGCCGAGTCAGAAAACCACTCGGGCACAAGGTGCACACTATATTTTTTCTATAACTATAATTATTTAACCTCTATTGACGTCTTATCAAATGTCAAATTCGTTCCCCATGTTTTATTTTAAATGGAACGGGCAAATACATTGCTGTCAATCAAATGTCAAGTCGTAACCATGGATGTGACAAACCCAATGTTTCTCGTTAAAAAATATTCATAATATTAACTGCATACGATATGGTACTAACTAAACCAACTAAAGTCTATTAATATGTATTAGAATTATTTTTCTCCTGAGTAGAATACATAAAGGTTATGTTTTTCAAATTCATATAAAAGGAAAGATATGACATAAAACCACATAAACTAAATTGGAAGACAAGACTTAAAATTTCTGTGACATATTTAAATTATAAATTGCATTTCATAATACCCGCTCAAATGCATGAAAATCATGTTATCAAATCCTTCATTCCGTTTCCGTTTCCTAGTTAGTAGTTACACAAAACAGTAAATATTATCACACGATATACATCTCTACATAAACTCTCAACTTGGCAATGCATATCTGAGACACATTCATCACGTATCACGCCGTCTGTTGGTACAATTACGTCTGAAAATCGCTCTGAACGGAAGCGGAACTGTGAAGTTGCAACCGATGCACCTGCCATCCGTATCTCAGTAAGCGAACGCTCCACGCGTGCTTCTATTAGACGTCTATTAAAACTTCTCCATGAATAGATGATGTTTCGTGTAATTTTAGGGCATTTGTTCCAATGTTAAAGCCTCGGATTTAACTTCGAGATTGAGTGGAAGTTGTTAGTATTGTTGTGAAGGGTTGTGGGTACACTAAAAGGGTATTAATATTGTATAGAAGTTTTGATTTGATTGTTTTAATAGTAATAGAGTTTGTAGCAACCAAATGAATATCGTCATTTGATGTTCACTTTGTCCTTGTTGTTATCAAAGTAATTTATTGAAATTTTGAGGGCATACTGCCAAGTTTATTTAGAAATTTTGTACAAATCCGATTCCAAAAGATCCTTGGAAAAGATTTTATATATCCAGTAAAATTTTAACACGAACATATGCTATTTTTTACAAAGTCCATACCAAGATTTCTTTGCAAAAGATTTTTGAAATCCAATAAAGTTATAACACGAACATAATAATTATACTATGTCCGTGTGTGACAAATTTTTCTTCGACGATAACTCCAATACTATAATTCTAAAAATTATAATTCTTTCGTATTCCTCTTCTGTACATCCATATGGAGAGTTGATTAGATTTTGGTTATAATTGATCCACCGGAAGAACCCTTATTTGAAGTTTTTAACAGTTTTTCTTAAAAAAACGCAGTTAAATATTATTTTTTGACATTTTGTTATTATATTTATTAAAGAAAATACTCTTCTCTATATGGTTTGATTATTCAGTTTCCTTCATATTCAATAGATGTAGAGTTAAAGCATTATAAAGAAATTAATTTTCAAAAATTAGTCAGCTTTGCTATTTATCATGGAAACAGCTGATACATTCAAAATTGACAGATGTCAGTTGCAAGTGCAAAACCAAATATGGAAAATATGGGATGAAAAAGTAGTATTTCATAGTGGTCCTCTCAAGTGACATGCAGTGAAAGGCTAAAAAGAAGATGGAAGGACTGTATCGCAGAAGACTTGAGAAAGGAAGGACTGTGTGAAGAAGATGCGTTGGACAGGAATGAGTGGAAAAGAAGAGGAAACAGCGACTCCTAATAAAATAGGGGAAAGCTGAAGCAGAAAGTAATATGTGTCAAGTGCATTTTTCTTAGTGTATGTTTATGTCATAATTTTATTGGATTTATAGAACCTTTTCAAATGAACTTTTGGTATGAAATTTGTAAAAAATAGTATGTGTTCGTGTTCGATTTTACATGATATTATATAAAAACTGTTCCACGGTCCTTATGGTATGGGATTTGTGCAAAATACATCGAATTGACGGAAGGTCTTATGCTGGCCACAACAGATTTTTTTATTAGAAATTAAATTTGGTCGTAAGCCAAATGGTTTATACTTCCACAAAAATGTAGTACAAGTCTAAATGCAACAGATTTTGATTTATTTCGGTTCATAGTTTTTTTTAAGAAACAAAGATTTCGGCGTTAGTCATCAAAATTCAAAGGCACGCAAGATATTGCTACTTCTTTATTTTCATATTGGGAATGTTTATCATTATATTGTCCATATACTGTTGGTAATTATTTGACTGGATTCCCAAACTTTTAAAAAATATTTATTTCTCTCTGTAAAGTAGTATATTCTAGTCTTTATACGTAAATTATTTAATTAAAATTAAGATCTAGGTACTAGATATTTTAAGTAAATTTGTGTAAGGAAAATAGTAAATGTATAGCAAGGGAAATTTCGGTGCTCATAAATCCTCAAATTAAGATATTATGTGCTCTACACAGTAAGAATATGTATATAAAGTGAACATATTCAATGTTGCAATATATTACTCACTTAGAACAAGTTATATTAGAGTAGAAACCAAATTATCTTTTATTTGCAGGTTCTTTTGTGTAAGATTGTTTGCAATTTGCAGTATTTTAAAGTCGCGGATATATTTTTAGCATCGTTAAAGTATTTATAAGCAGAGCAGGTAATAAAGATTTCCCTGTGTAGCAATGTAGGTTGATGTAATAAGAAAACGAAGACAAGAGAACCGGGTATCTATTGTTCCCGCAAAGTGTTGGTTCGCACCAGGGCTCTTAGCACAGCGCTAATATTTATTTGAAGAGGCGTTCCACATTTAACTCAAAAACAAGTCGGCGAGGGCGCCACGCGCACCTATATATTTCACATTTAATGTTTTGGAATTTCCCTAAAACGGTAATAACAGTAAATCGTCTGAATCGAACACCACGACTGCTCTATCAGCCCTCTTTTGTTTATTTTACGTGGCAGTCTAAATACGGCAGCTTAAAAACGTCCGGATTATTTTACTACGTGGAAGTGTCTTTATCTGATTTACACTTGTTCCCGAAATTCCTCAGACATCTTATCGCCGGCAAACACAATTTTTTTCAGTAATGTACCCAAGAGATTCGTGTACAGCCATTTGTAACGCAACGCACACTAAGGCACGCAAATTCCGACTATAAATTTTTATTTTCATTTTCGTTTGTCAATAAAAGAGACACATCGCCGATAATCTTTAAAGATGATATATTTCTGTACTCACATTAATAAGATTTGAGAAATCATTAATCATTAATTGATTCTTAAAATACATCATAAAAGATATTTTTCCTGACGTATTTTTAGGCTTATAATTATGTACATAATTACGTTAGTTCTAAAAAAACTGAATCGCTTTTACTAAAATCTTCTTAAAACTAGATTAATCCCCCGCCGTGATAATATAGTAATAAGTAAATTGTTTATAGGTTTTCAAACAAATTCGACGCAATTAAGTATTTTTTGTTTGATCTCTAATGTACCCGTTTTCTCTCGCCAATAGTTTTATGATGGCATTATATATTTTAAAATGAATTTTTTCTGCGGTTATGGTCAAAAGTACTAAAATAGATGTAAAGTCCATCCTTCTATCATATTTGTTATAATTAAGGTATTATATATTTTATTTACGAGTACTATACGATTTGTTGATGGGGTCCCGTGGCCGTGTGCCTGAGTGTCTGGTTGCGAACCTGGGGAACCGGGTTCGATCCCAAACAAAGCCAAATATTTCGAATTTTAAATGACACAAAAGTAACCTATGTGGAGCACTTTCCACGCCAGTAATGAGTGCCCGTAAAGTGACGCCTGGTAAGCGCCCGCACGGTACAAATATGTCATCATCATTACCGATATCTGTGGCAAAGTAATAGGTAATATGCCATGATGATATAATTATTTATTTATTTATTTGTTTAAAATACTGAACATAATGTAAATTCTGAGTATTAGCTATTTGTCGATCACATGAACCTTGCATTCATGCTTATGATTTCATATTATTTCAATCGTTTTTTGTTCTCACCTTTGTTTTCGACTTCATAATTCTTAGAATTCTTTTTCATTATTTTTTCAGACGTAATTCAGATTTTTTTATTTCTTTGTTCATAGTTCATGCCCAATCTGTATTCGCTACATCCATTTTTATAAATTTTTTATTTCAAATGACTTTCTGGAACATTCTTCGTTTCTTTGTTTAAAATCGTAGATCATTATTTTACCCTTACTACATGTTTGGTTGGATGGGCCCAAGGTGTACGACCGAAGCAGGGCGGGAAGGCAAGTGTGTAGCCAGAGTAGAATATGTTAGTTAGTTAGTCAAGAAAGAAGTAAAGAAATACTACATAGGACATTGGAAATTGAGAAGAGTGGAAATAGCAGAACTATGCTATGCAGATGACATGGTCATCATAGCAGAAGACGAAAAAACCTTAACAAGGAATTTAGAAATATATGATAAAGCGCTACAAAAATTAAACATGAAGATCAATAAAGAAAAAACGAAAACCATGATACTAGGAAGAAATGAACAACACCACACGATACAACTAAAAAATGAAAATCTACAGCAAGTCCAAAAATTTAAATACCTGGGGGCAATGATCTCAGAAGATGGAAGATTTGATGAAGAAATAAAAGAAAGAAGAACAACAGGAGGCAAAATATTCAATAGCATCAAACACAGCTTCTTAGGAAAGAAAGAAATACCGAAAGAGACCAGAGTACAAATATTTAAGAAAGTAGTGACGCCTATACTCATACACGGAGCTGAAACATAGACATTAACGCAAAGACAAAAAGAAAAAATTACGGCTATCGAAATGAGAATCTTGAGAAAAATAGAGGGGAAAACAAGACTGGACAGAATTGAAAACACTACCTACAGGCAAAACTTAAAAGTAAAAGTAATAGAAGATAAGATAGCAGAAGGACAGATGAGACGGTATGGTCATGTAGAAAGGATGGGAGAGGATAGAATAGTTAAAAAAGTGTTTGAAGCAAAAATTGAAAGAAAGAAACCACGAGGACGACCAAGAAGAACGTGGCTGGATAAAGTAAAGGAGGCAGCGCAAAGAAGAGGTCTAACTTGGGAAAAAACGAAGACAGCAACACAAGATAGAGCAGAGTGGAAAGAAATATGGAGAAGACCAACGAAACAGAACTCAACCCCCTCCCCCGCAAGCCGGGGGAACGCCTTACAGCCGTGAGGGTAGAAAGGTGCAGGATTAAGTAAGTAAGTAGTTATTGTCAATTAGAAAATTAATGTCAATGTATCCCCTGAAGAAGGAACCAGTTTATGGTGCCGAAACGTTGGGTTTTAATTAATAAATACAGAACATAAACTAAAAAAAGGTAATATTTTTCCAATTAAGTAAGTAGTCGTTGTTAATAGTTGTTAATTGGTAGAATCAACTAGTCACTTTTTTTTTTTTTATTTAGAAAGAAAGGCCGTACAACAGGCCAAGGCCCAATAAAAGTACAGCACAGTAAACAATATACATAAAGAATAAAAGTTTCTAGCTAGACAGTATAATAATAGATAATGAGAAGTACAAACTAAGGATCAGACAAAGAATGCGAGAAAACATATTTTAGAAATGATTTAAACTTAAATAGTGAACAATTAAAAATATCTGGAACATTATAGCTAAGAATCATGTTATTGAAAGAACACATTAATCGATTTACTGTAGAAAACATAGCAGCATTGGTTTTATATTTTTTAGAAGAGAACGTTTCAAGAGAACGAGTAGAATAAGAAGGCACACGCAGAGGTATTTTACTTAAAAGGACGGGACTATCTATATAATTATTTATGATTTTGTATAAAAATGTCAAATCCAACACTTCTCTACGTTTTTGTAAAGTGACGGAACTGACAGAATTATAAGGGAATTTCCAATTTAAAACTGAAATAAATTTCCGTTGGATACCTTCAATTCTCTTAATATATATTTGGTAATGAGGAGACCAACAAACGACACCAAATTCTAATTGTGAACGCACAAGTGAATAATATAGTTGAACGAGAGTGTTATAGTTCTTGAAATGTGCTCCAACTCTTAATATAAATCCAAGCATTTTATATGCTTTCTTTACAACAGTGTCAATGTGAATGTCATATATGAGTTTACTGTCTAATATTATTCCAAGATCTCTTACATGAGATACACGATTGATTACATTTCCACTGATATTGTATTCAAATTCAAAATTGGTTCGATTTCGAGAAAAAGAAATACAAGAACACTTGCTATGATTGACAGATAGATCATTTACTGTTAAATAAATATTTAGTTTATCGAGATCTGCTTGAAGAGCAATGCAGTCTAACATACATGTTATCTTACTGTAAACCTTGAGATCATCAGCATACATAATAAATGAAGTAGAGAATTTAGAACTTCGCAATATTAATAAACCACTACTAAATTAAACCGACTTTTGCTTAAACAAACTTATAAATATTTCAGCTTGCTAATCGAAGTAGACCGTGACGCTATAGAGAGGAAGCAGTTCTGTGGTAAGTCTACGGACGCGTGATTTACAACATATGTGTTAAATCTATAAGGTGTATGTACTTATAAATTAAATATTACATACTACAAATACTTAGTTATTCCAATTAAAGAAAGAAGGCATACATTAATTTGTTTAGACCTATCCCTTGAACTACTAGGATAGGGTAAGCTTAAGATAAATGAAGTTGACGACAAGCCAAAATTACAACAATAAATGTCAACAAGTCCTGCAAACAATGTAAACACACGATGACAATCGCGTGTAGATTAGGATTGACGCGAGTGTTATTATCTCGTAGTATGTGACCTCTGAAGGGTAAGAGTTGGTTAAACAACTGGGACCATCCAGGTGCGTGTAATGGCCACGAAGAACATAAAACCCAACCCGACCAACGCAATAAACTAACCTCAAGAATACTACAGCACAGCTATATTCATTAACGAATCTTATACACAGAACAACGGAAACTTGGATTTATGGAGAAAGGTACAAGATAATTAAAACTATTTATAGTGGGACAGATGCAGAAGTAGGACTTGTTAGTAAATTAAAAACAAATGTCTCAAGGAAAAGTTAATGTTCAGTAAAGAGGAATTATACAATGTTTCGTTTAACTTTGGCCATACATGTTATTTATAAAACTTTAAACTACTTGAATATTTAATATTGAAAGTTACTTGTAGTGGATTACGTCAGTTATTACAGTTAAGAATTATATCGAGACTCGGAACTGTGCTAATCACAGGACAGATACAATGTCCATAAACGGAGGGTTCTGCCTTTCATATAAATAACAGTTATTTATGCAACAAGAGTGTAAACACAAACTTTATGACTGCTGAGTCACGAAAATTATTGACCGAATGCCATCATGCTTGTTTATATTGAGCTGCTACAAGATTTTTTATACGACTTTAAATAACATTTTTGAAACAAATTAGAAATTTGACAGACGAGCAGACGACAATTTGAACACACCAAATACTGAATTAATATTTGACGGATAACAGATCTGAGGTTGAATACTGCAGTACTCAGTATTACCAACATAAATATACAGGAAAAACTAAATTTAAATAAGACAACTTAAAAGCTATACGCGCATTATGGTGGCAGCGCCGTAATGTGTAAAGTAAATGAAATACACTTTACACATCAAAGTATAAAATTTTAGTTTTTACCTCCCGCTACCCTTGGTAAGGAAGGTATAGGGATCGTGCTAAAAATCACATTTCGAGATTATAGTAAATGACCACGTTTTAAGGTCCCTAGAATCCAATTTTAACATTTTCACGATGATGTCTGTATGTGTATATGTGTGTGTGTGTATGTATGTGTGTGTGTGTGTGTGTGTGTGTGTGTGTGTGTGTGTGTGTGTGTAGGGATTTTGTCTTCGCTCTAACTCAAATACTATCATTCAGAAAATTCTGAAACCTTGTATTTCTATTCTAATATGAAAAGAAGCCATTAGATTTTGATGTAAATTGGTTAACCGGAAATGGCACTTTACCTGAAGCTCATAATGGTTTTTCTTCAAAAAATTAAAGAAATGAACGGCCGGCATTTGAAAAATGACTGAAAAATTGATTCAGAGTGTTTTCTAATACTTTATAAAATAAGTAGGTAGGTTTCGACAGAAGTCGACAAAAAAGAAATATGATTAAATTAGTTGTATGATGTAGGGGTTCGACAAAACCAGGATATTAGTAAATCAGTTGTTTGATCAAATATTTCCACAGTCATATAACAAAAACTTAACCTAATTCTTAGGGATTTAATCAAACAACCAATTTAGATATGTCATTAAGAAATTCATATGCAACGAACATACATCTTTGCATCGAAAGCATTTTAATAAATTAGAACTAGAAACTGAGGTGTTTTATATGTATATGAAATATTGTGGATTTAAAATTTATTTATTTATTGAAATACAAAACCCAACAGGCAAAGCCCAATAATAGGGTTGAAAGTAAAAACAACATAAAATTACTACATAGAAGAGAGAAACAAGAAAAAAAAAACATTATAAGTTAAGCAATTAATTTTTTATAACAACCAGATTTGTGAAGGAAAATATCCACATGGTGGTACCTATTTAGTAGGTATATTATTTATTTTTCTTAAAATGTATCTAATTTATGTAATAGTCTACTTAAAAAAGATTAAAAGAAATACATCGTAATGAAAACTAAATAAACAATTATATTTGTATTATAAATATATACACTTATCCAGGAGACAGTTTTGCTTATATTGTTCTGTTTTCCTGTTCTTTTAATGATAATATGAAAGATTCCGGGATTTCAATTCAGTACCCGAAGTAGCCAACGTTTGCTACATTTTATACCATTAAGTTTCCCTCCCTATTTTATTTTATTGCTGTCAATACTCACAACTCATGCGCAAACTTCTTGTCATCCACTCTAACATAACTTGTTAATGTCAGTGTCACAATAAACTTGCATTATGCAACAAACTTCAACCACCACTCGATTATTCGTAAGTCCAGAGTGTTGTGGCTATCCGCAAGTAACAAGTTAAGTTTTGTTACACCCGTTGCAAACACTAACAACCGACCTCACGAGTTCCGTCAGACATGAAACACCATATTGCGCACTTGCATATGATATAAAATGACGTTGGTTGCGATTTTGACATACTAATCAACAAAGTTTAGTATGTAGTTTCAAGGAATTGATAAACAAGCTTTAAAGTTGATGAAGAAGTAGTAAACGACTGTGCTAAGGATGAAAGTAAATTTTATTTTATTTTATTATTATTTAATACCTAACCCAACAGGCAATAGCCCAATTACTGGGTAGGGAAAATCATGTACCTAAAAGTGGTTAACCAATTGTTTTATATCTTTAGTATTGCAGCAAAAAATATCTAAACAATGTTCAATAATACTATAACAATCAATCATTTGATGTATAGGGGCTTTAGTTGAGCAATTTGATTTACCGCTCTTTAAATAAAATGTTTTCGTGAAACGTGAGGACAATCTAGGAACATGAAAATTTAGTTTATTAAGTAAATAAGCACAATCTATATTGTTATTTACTATATTATTTAGCAAAATAACAGCATGAATACTTCGCCTATTTTGTAGAAAATTAAGATTAAATTTCTCAAGCATCATTCCTTGTGATGTACCTCTAGCAGGATATGTACCTTCCGTTAGGAATATAGCAGATTTTAAAAATCGACGCTGAACTTTCTCAATTTGTTCAACAGAGTTGGAATAAATTGGATTCCAAATAATTGAACAATACTCCAGGTGAGGACGCACCAGAGACACAAAAAGAACTCGCAAAACGCAACCATTAAACATTCCCGCATTCCTAATAATGAAACCTATATTTTTGATGGCACTAGATACTTTCGAGTCAATATGTTTAGTAAATGCAAGTTTGGGATCAAATATTACCCCCAAATCAGTAATCGTATCAGGACGAGTAAGTTCACAGTTGTTAATTGTATAATTGAATTTGATAACATTCTGCTTTCTAGTATATGTCATAACTTGACACTTTGAAACATTAAGCTGTAGTCTATTCACATTGCACCAATCAGTAATATTATTAATGTTTTTCTGTAAATTCTCACACTCAGTTACAGATGATATTTTACAAAACAATTTCAAATCGTCCGCGTACATTAAATATTCGACGTCTATCATATGAACAATATCATTTATAAACATGTTGAAAAGCAATGGTCCTAATACAGATCCCTGCAGAACACCAGATTTTTGTAAAAATTCACTAGATTTAAATCCTTGATAGTAGACATATTGATATCTATTTATTAGATAAGACGATATTAAAATAATTAATGAGTCTGACAAACCAAAATTTTCAAGCTTTTTAATTAAAATAGAATGATCAATTTTGTCAAACGCCTTAGACAGGTCAGTATAAATGACATCAACCTGGCTATTTTCATCAATAGCTTCACAAATGTATTGAGTTATACACATAAGATTGGTTTCGGTGGATCTACTTTTAATAAACCCATGTTGATTACAAGATAAAGTGCCACATACATGATTGTAAATTTTTGCATGGAGTATAGTTTCAAATATTTTGCTGAAATTACAGATAATTGATATCGGTCTATAGTTAGCAAGAACATTTTTATCACCTTTTTTAAAAACTGGGGTTACTTTTGCAACTTTCCATAACTGGGGAAAAGTAGACGATTCCAAAATGAGGTTGAAAATGTAATGTAAGATGTACTCAGGATTTCAGTCAGTGATAATAATTTTATTCTACAGCCAACGTTTCGCCCCCATTTGGAGCTTCTCTTCTAGATATATTTATGACATTCTTGTACTGTAAATTTTTTTAACTTGTTCTTTGCCCTGATGAAGCTCCAAATGGGGGCGAAACGTTGGCTGTAGAATAAAATTATTATCACTGACTGAAATCCAGAGTACATCTTTACTTTCATCTTTAAAGTTGATATTAAATTAATAAAATTGATAAATTAGAGGGTTATAATTTTTTGCTCATTACAATGTGGAAACTAAATAGACTGTTCGAGACTAGATAACGTTTAACTAAGTCAAATTTCAAATTTGTTTCATCTCGCTAAGAGAGGTATTGGATTCATGCTAAAATTCGCATATCCAGATTTTATTGAATAAGCACGATTTAAGACTCCTAGAATCCGATTATAACATTTTTAAAATGATGTCTGTGTGTGTGTGTGTGTGTGTGTGTGTGTGTGTGTGTGTGTGTGTGTGTGTATGTATGTCTGGATGTTGGAGGGACGATTCCTCAAAAACTGTAAGATTTAAGATCTGTTTAACTATGAATTCCTCAATCTGACATTCCTGGGAAGAGCGGAAAAGGTTTTGGTAACAATTGGACAACCGGAAGTAGTAGTTTCTTAGAAAAATTCTTCTAAATATAATTTTTTGGAAATTTTTGTTATTACTAATATTGAAGAACCAAATTCTCCATCTAATACACTCTAATGCACTATAATATATAGAATATTCTAATCGCAAAGGCTAAGGCACTAATGCCCGTATTCACCAACATCAAATAAATCTTCAAATAGCTTATTCATTGAATAAGAGAAAAATATTGCATCAAAATATGACAGCTAGAATAAATACCTTCACCTGTGTTATGGTATCGATGCGATATTTTTCTCTTATTCAATGAATAAGCTATTCTAAGATTTATTTGATGTTGGTGCATACGGGCATAAGGAAACCACTAGAAAAATCAAATGTTTATATTATATGAAGGAAAGAAAATTACTGGATTTCAGTCAAATATTAAATATATTTTCCGCCTCTACCGGTTTCGACACCTCATGTGTCTTCTTCAGGAGGTAAAAAATTTTAGATTGTGAAACATGGATAAATACATAAGACAATAATAAATAACATATAATACATACAATGTTCGTCAAAATTTAAAAATATAAATAAATAAATACATTAAAAAAACTCATGTAGTCGTCAATAAATTAAGATATACTTTTATAAACCTTGATTTATCATAGTTTGTAAATGACATATGTCAGTGTCAAAAACGAACAGTTTTGGTGACATTCTGATAATTTTTTTTTGGAAAGTATATTTAATATTTCTTATTGTTTTATTAATTAAATATTTGAAATTATAGGTAAAATGCATATATCCATCAGAAATACCGCCAATCTGGTTAATGAATTGGATAGAATCTCTGACATTTCATTTAGAAACTTCCTCATAGAATGAAAAATAGATATAATTAGAGTTATATGTGTGCAGAAGACATGTTATATATAATAAAAAACAATATTTGGGTAAAGTTCTGTATTTTTTTGTTATAAAACGACGGTTCGATAACGAAGTGCAATACAATACTTATATAGCCTAATATGGCAATGGCGAGAGGCTTGTGCTGGCCACAACAGATTTTTTACCACTTGCGTTCCCTGTAGCAGTAACCTATGAACAGCGGTTTACCGATTATATACTGGTAACAGTTCATCGTTAGAATTTTCGCCGATAGAGGAACAAGATATAAATACAAATACACAAATTTAGAAATTTTTATTTATTGATTGAAATTGCTGTTAATCAAAGTTATCTCGACGAAATACAATTCTTAATTCAGATTAGTTTAGGTTTAAAACAAAGCTTTATTACGCACTGCTACCAACATCATTATTTTAATAATAGATGTCAAAGTTAGTCTATTTGTTAATGATAATTATAGTGGCTGTAATTATACATACAATTTGTTGAATACCAACCTTTATTCATTATGTGTATGCTATTCAAATTATTATTTGAAATGTAATAGTGAAATAACAATAATTCTAAATAAAGATGCATTTATAATGAAATGTGATATTCATAAGTATAGAATGTAACATATGTAAATTATTAACGTTTCCACTGAAGGCTTTGTTTTCCTATTTATGTGAAATGCAATTAAATTAGTGCACTGCACTGGTAAAATCACTAAATGTTTCCCAACAAAATCAAAACTGAAATGTTTGTTTACACCGAAAATTTACCATAGCTTGTTGTTAATTAGCAAATTAAATTTCGTTTTATTTTTTTTTTAGATGCATTGTAAACGTTGCAGCATGGAATTTCCATGATGTAAAATACGTTTAATTATTTTGCAATAAAGTAGATGAGATTTGTAGATTTAGGTCAAAAACAATGGAAGTTATGTTAACAGATTGAGCAATGTAATTATTTTACGTTGGTTAATGGTGAATAAATTTGTTTTAATTCTAGGTTAATTATACTACAGATTAAAATAGGTATATAAAGTATTTTTTCTAAGAAAAAATAATTGAATTCATAGAAATATTTGAAAATATTTTTTGAAATGTTGTTTGCGTATTGTTTTGTGATTGTTGCTATAGCTTCGCCAGTTTTCAGTAAGTATAATTTGTGTAGTATTTAACAGCTTTATTTATTGAATTTTTTAAGTCATCAAAATCGCCAAGTCCTAACCAAAGACGCAAAGATACTTATTTTAATCTGTTGTGGTCAGCACAAGACCTCTCGCCATTTCCATGGCTATATATGTATTGTATTGCACTTTGCTATCGAAACGTCGTTTTATAACAAAATATTGCAGAACTTTACCCAAATATTGTTTTTTGTTGTATTTAACATGTCTTCTGCACACATATAATTCTAATTACATATATTTTTCATTGTATGAGGAAGTTCCTGATTGTCAGAGATTATTTTAATTCATTAACCAGATTGGCGGTATTTCTAATGGATATATGCATTTTACCTATAATTTCAAATATTTAATTAATAAAACAATAAGAAAGATGAAATATACTTCCCAGAAAAAGCTATTAGAATGACATTAAAACTGTTGATTTTTGACACTGACATTAATATATGTCATTTACAAACTATGTTATAGACATTTGAATTTGTCAACTGATTTCCTTAGTGTAGTTTCGCCTACTCGACTTATTATATCCCGATATTCTCTATATTATTGCGTCTTTATCTCCAAATTTATAGAAGATATATTAAAAAATTTAAATGTATTAAAATATTCTAATTTCCCATGTTAAATGCCTATGTAAATGTAACATGTAACGGATTTCGAGCGCCACCCGATTAAGGTACTACGTTGAAAATTGAAATACGTTTCGACAAAAAAAAATATATTTATATTTCTCTATACACAAGTATTTTAATAATAAAAATTTACAATATTTAACAACTAACAAGATACCTGTATATAATGCGGTTAACCGATAAATAAAAAAGGTTTTGCTTTCGGTTCCGGTTTTGTATTTCGAATTTCGGTACAGGTTTCGGTTTCGGTTCTTATTTTTTCCGGTATTTTTCGGTTAAAGGTTTCGGTTCCGGTTTCTGTTACCATCCCTGGTGTAAACAAAGCCGTGGTGAAAGAAAGAGCTAAATTGATGTGTCAAACCGTTTTATTACTTTCACTAATCCTTGATTTTACATACCATATTCGAATCAATGAAATCATAGCAACTACTTCATTGGCTTTTATTGTTTTTTAGCTGTATTAAATTTCATTTTATTAACCTATTACCAACTGCCAATATTTCAGGTGCTCCAGTCTACCTCCGTGGTCCGGACTTAATAAATGTAAATATATTTTCAGGTTATCCAAACAATGAATGTACTGGACCGCACGAACATTTCGCTTGCGGCAGCGCATGTCAGCTAACTTGCGATAACCAAGGAACACCGTTTGAATGCCCTTTCGAGACCGAACAATGCAACCCGGGATGTTACTGCAACGAAAATTACGCCAGAGATGAACATGGGACATGCATCAGAATTCAGGAATGCCCCAGAGTAAAACACTGAACAACTACACACAAGAATTTTGATGAATTTGGTTTATATGACATATAATGTTCTGCTTAGTTGTCTAATTTTATTACATGTGAAACATTATAAAACTGTATACCTAATGTATTATACTAAATAAATAAATAAATAAATAAATATTCGATATTAATATTATAAGTAGCGATCTATCTTGAAGGCAAGTGTCAAAAATTCCGAAATGAAGAAATCTGCACGTAGAGATGCACTCGATTTCGAGCTTTGGCCCGGCCCGGCCCAATGCCCGCCTCGATTTCGAGTCGATCATCGAGCCGGGCCGAAGATATTTTTTATCGGGCCGAATCGAGCTAATCATTTTCAAAAATCGAGGCGTGTCGGACTTTTTCCCGGCCCGAAAATTCGAGCTTTTCGGGCCGGCCTGAAAAATCTTATAGTTCAATCAAATGCACAGTTTCCTTAATATTTTGATGAAAATGGATGAAGTTAAAAAGGATCAAAATGATTTAACAACAACATATTTCACATATTAATAAATAAAAATGTATTATTTTACTTCAAGAATTCAAGGTTATTAATTAAAGCATAATAATTATATTGTGATGTTGCTATTATTATTGTTATTACTCCTATACTTAAATAAAAGTGATTTTTGTTCCTACCATAGTGATTTCTTGTCTATTTTTGAGCAGAAACAAAGTTAGATAAAAAATCCTTATGTAAATTACATTTTTTATACAAGATTTATGAAAAAGTTGTTTAAATTTTCGAACGGCTTTGGTAAAAAAAGTGTTAAGTACTCGTAGGTCTGTAATTTTTATAACAAACTTACACTAGAAGGGTCTCTTTTTTAACTACTTATGTTAACTAATGTTGACAGTTATAAGAATGTAGAGGTTTTTTATAAGTTTGACACGAAAAAAGTTAAACATTTCGCCTTAACATAAAAATCAACATTAGGAATGCCGGATGCACCCAATTTCGAACTTTGGCCTGGCCCGACCCGAAGCCCGGCCCGATTTCGAGTCAATTTTCGAGCCGGGCTAGCTAATTTTTTTGTCGAGTCGGGCCGGTAATTTTTATTTTCGGGCCGAGTCGATCCAAACCTCAAAGCCCGGCCCGCCCGGCCCGAATGCATCTCTATTAGTAGTAGATGAGGTTTCAAAGATTCAGGTTAAAACAGTAGAATTATTTTATTTCTTTGTGCAATGAATTTAATTTAAAAGATAAATGGTGAATAAACAGTTTATAGTTTAATTACAGATAAGGACGTCTATATAAAATAATTTTTTGCAGGAATAAGTACTAGTTTTAACATAAATTTTTAAATATAAAAAATATGTTGTTAGTTTATAGTTTATTCTTTGTTGTCATCGTTTCGCCAATTATGAGTAGGATTTGCTATTTTTGTTTCTTAAAAAATATTTTACAATATCACTTTTTGCATTTATTCTGAGCTGCTTCTGGTTAAATGTTGGAATTGTAGATAATCTTTTCAGTCGCGTTATGATGCGACTGAAAAGATTTACTGACGCTGTGTTCCGTCTGGCGTACCTACAAAATTTTTAATTTTTAACTCTAGGTTCTAAAATTGCAATATTTAAACATACATTTTAATTTAGTATAATATATATTACAAATTTAGAAATAACAATCAATATTTGGTTTTAAATAGATTTTATGTATTTCTATTATTGTTTTCAAAATTTTAATATTATTATTATTTGTTTCAGGTGCTCCTGACATTGTAAACGTGAACATCCTGTCAGGTTTCCCTTATACACTATGTAACGAAACAAACGAACATTTCAATTGCGGTACATGTCAAGTTACTTGCGATAGAATACAACAAGGACAAGAATGTCCATTTTGGACCGATGACTGCAATCCTGAATGTTACTGCGACGAAAACTACGCCAGAAATAAAAATGGGATATGTATCAAGATACAACACTGTCCATAGGTTGAATATTGGAATTACGGACTAATTTATTTATGTGGGAGAAAAGAAAATATTCAGAACTGCAGTTTGTACGCTTGTGTTGATTTCAAACTAACGTTTCGATCATAACTATGATCATCTTCAGGGTTAAATTATTAATTTTTCTGACTTGATTTAACCCTGAAGAGGATCATAGTTATGATCGAAACTTTGGTTTGAAATCAATAAAAGCGTACAGACTGCAGTTCCGAATATTTTCTTTTCTCCCACATCAAATCTCCAAATGATCATCGATACTCCAATAATTTATTTATGTAACAGATTAATAATTGATTTATTGGTATTTTTCATGTACGAAAATAATTATTTTAAAATAAATTTTTATCTTTACTTGTGGTATAAATATATAATTTTTAGACGAACGAATTTTAGTTGAACTTATGACATTAGTGTTTCGATATATTTCATATCGTAATAGTTGACACGGTTGCTAGGTTACTATGTCATTATTTTCTGGCTATATGTATACATTATTCATTTGTCAGCTGTCCGTACGTTTCAACCTAAATTTCAGTTTTGTAAAAAAAAGTAAAATTTATTTAAGCTCGTCTAAAAAATAATGTTCATAACTTGTATGAAATACAAATATCTTAGCTCGTGTGTATTGACTTTCACTCCGCTACGCGTCGGGCGTCAATTTACACTAGCATGATATTTGGTATTTTTCATATCTTGTTACAAAAATAACTATATTATACAAATTTTTATTGTTTATTCTAATTTATGAAACAATAAAGTAAATAACATTAAATAAGGTACAGGAGGAAATATTCTATTATCATGTTCAATATCATGCAAATTTTCTACAGGAAAAAAAAATTACAAAAAACTATTTTCCCTGTTAAATAAAGTCAAGGTTTTCTTGGAATACCCGGTATGCACATAACACTTTTTTTTATGAAAATTTCTTTGTTTTTGCTTTTAAAAGTATTTTTTCATTTTGATATTATGTATTTATATTTGTAAACTGTATTGAAAAGAATTTATATCTATGATATACGAGTAATGTAGTTTTAAGAATCGTTTAAAATTATCATATTGTAAAGTACTTATATAATTATATAACTTAACTAATTCATTATATCTACTAAAAAAAATCTGTTGTGGCGAGCACAAGACCTCTCGCCATTTCAATATTAGGCTATATAAGTATTGTATTGCACTTCGCTTTCGAACCGTCGTTTAAAACAAAATATTATAGAACATTACCCAAATATTGTTTTTTATTATATTTAACATGTCTTCTGCACACATATAATTCTAATTATATCTATTTTTCATTGTATGAGGAAGTTTCTAAATATCAGAGATTGTTCCAATTCATTAACCAGATTGGCGGTATTTCTGATGGATATATACATTTTACCACAATTTTACCTATAATTTCAAATATTTAATTAATAAAACAATAAGAAAAATTAAATATACTTCCCAGTAAAAGCTATCAGAATGTCACTAAAACTGTTGATTTTTGACACTGACATGTGTCATTTACAAATTATGTTATAAACATTGGAATTTGTAGTATTTTTATCTTTAAATCTATACAAGATATAATAAAATTTTTAAGTGTATTAGATGGAGAATTTTATGTTCTTCAATATTTAATAAAAAAAAACCCCAAAAAATATATTTAAAAGAATTTTTCTAAGAAACTACTACTTCCGGTTGTTCAATTGTTACCAAAACCTTCTCAGCTCTTCCCAGGAATGTCAGATTGAGGAAACTGCAGTTAAATATTTTTTAAGTCTTATAGTTTTTGAGGAATCGTGACTACAACATCCAGACATACATACATACACACACGCACACACATACACACATCCACACACACACACACACATCGTTTTAAAAATGTTATAATCGGATTCTAGGGACCTTAAATCGTGCTTATTCAATAAAATCTGGATATGCGAATTTTAGCATGAATCCAATACCTCTCTTAGCGAGAGGTAAAAAAAAAACAAAGTAATAATCTAATTTATAGTGACAATATAAATATAGAATAAATTAATGAATATTCATAACTCGCGGCGTATGTTTATTCCGAGAATACATATAAACAAGTATTTTTTTCTAGGTCGTTAAAGATAAAAATAATAAATTCTATTCTGTTTCTTTTGTGACAAATTTATTGCTTTTAGTTATGAATAGGTGTATATAAATGCATATCAGGTTCAAGTTGCATAAAATAAAAGTAAAATGTGTAAGCTACATATTGTATTTTTTGCAATTGCTCTTTTTATAGCAACAGGCTCTTACGGTAAGAAGTAACACATATTTTATAGTTGTAAAGATCGGAACGTGTAGTACACTTTATGAATAAAAAAAAAAAATTGATGTGGCAGGCACAGAACCTCCCGATATTTTTATTATTTTTATTGTCTATTAGCGAATCTAGAGAACCGTATTTGATATCGATAACGCAATGTACAATATTTGATAAAATTTTCTTTGTCAAATCACTTTTACTTCGTGTTCTACACATCTCCTACAATGTATTGTGTAGTCTAACACATGTACCAGTAAAGTCAACAATTTCTTTTACGTCTTCTTTTTAGTCTTGTGCGACAGTCCGTATCGGACAACTCCAAAGTGTCCTGAAAATGAAGAATTTATAAAATGTGGAAGCTTTTGCCAAACAACGTGCCTGACGATAGGGCAAAACTGCACGAGAGTTGGTATTCAGTGTGAGAATCGCTGTTATTGCAAAAAGGGATATGTCCGGGCTTGTAGGGAAGATGATCGCTGCATTCCGCAAAAACAGTGCGAAACTATCCGATGTGCTGCGCCCGTTACGGAATATTGATGTACTATGTTTGCAAGTTTTTATGTAGAAATGTTTGTGAATCAATTTGCTGTCATAAATAAATCATAATCTGTAATTAATTTCTTATATATACCGCAATAAATTGGACTATGATCCAGTGTATATTATATCTTAATTTTGTTTATCATTTATGTTTATTTAACTTTTTACCTCTCGCTAAGAGAGGTTTGGAATCATGCTAAAATTCGCATAACCAGATTTTAGTGGATAAGCACGTTTTAAGGTCCCTATAATCCGATTACGTTTTTACGATGATGTCCGTGTGTGTGTGTGTGTGTGTGTGTGTTTATGTGGATACGACTTAAAAAATATTTAACTGCAGTTTCCTCAATCTGACAATCCTGGGAAGAGCTAATTAGATTTTGGTAACTATTATTGACGAACATACAATTCTATATCTGATACACTAAAAATTTTATTATATCTTGTATAGATTTAGAGATAAAGGCACTGTAATATATAGATAATCTAATCGCAGAGGCAAAGGCACTAAGGAAACCAGTTGATAAATTCATGAAATGAAAGATAAGCGTTACTCTACAAATAAAATAAACCCATATTTTCGCCCCTCTATTTGTTAGCGAGACCTTGGGAATTCCGCGAGATATTATCAGAGCTATAATATAGAGTTCATAATACTGAAATTAGTATAAATACTCGTTTCGTCATACAAACATAATATAAACAAGTTTTTTGTTTATGGCGTTCTACTTTATGATAAATTTTTGACCTTCAGTTATAAAAAGGTGTATATAAAGAGCATCACATACAAGTAGTAAATAAAAGTAAAATGTGCAAGCTACACATTGTATATTTTGCTATATTTATAGCAACGGTATCATTTGGTAAGAATTAAAACATATTATTATTATTTATATTTGTTAAGAACTGAATGCGTGTCAATTGTAATACACGTTTGTACCTATAGTTCTCGTTACCAAAAATCGAGGGACAGTCATAAACAGCTTAATCGGCCATATACTAAAAAACTAGAAAAGAATAGTTTAGCACGATACACCGCGAATTGCTTTAGTTTTATGTGCAAATCAGTAACAGTATTCAGTCTTATTATTTATGAGGGGCAGAAGTTTTAGATGTCTTTATAAACTTAAGTGAAGAGCAGTTAAACTGTTTATGACCGTCGCTCGATTTTTGGTGACGAAAACTATATTATACTAGTTGTAAAACTGATCTGAAACGCCATTAATTAACTTAATTTATTTTGGACAAAATATGTTCGTTTTTATTTAAAAATATGTTTAAAAATGCTATTTATTGTTCTCATTGTCCAACCAATTTTAATAATTGTAATAAATAGTTATAATTTATATCCATACCGATCCATTAATAAATGTCTACTTTATAAAATATAATGTGGGGCAGTAATAAATTGAATGGAAAAATATTACCTTGTAATAACAATTCAAGTAAAATAAATTTTGGTTTAAGTTAAATAGAATTTATCTACGAACATTAGTTGTTAGTTTTAAGTTTATAAAACTGGTTGTTTAGTAACAAAGTTTCATTAATCACTTTTCATTTAATATTGTTATCCTAATTCAAAATATTTTTTTTATATTTCTTGGATTTTAAGATTCTATCGTAGATAAAATATTGTGCGATACAGATACGTAAAGCATTTTTAGTCAAGTGTCACACTCGTGTATTAATTCTGACCCATTCGTCACTAAAGTCTAGCTTTACGTACTTGTATTGTAAACAACTATTTAATTTAATTCTAATTTTAGCCACATGTGATAGCAGTAGTCCATCTTCAAATTCTGAATCTATAAAATGTCCTGAAAATGAAGAATTTATTAGATGTGGCAGTCCTTGTCAGTTAACCTGTGACACAATGAATCAGAAATGTACTATATTTAATAAAAAATGCTATAACCGTTGTTATTGCATAGAAAACTACGTCAGAGCGTGTACAGAGTCTGGTCCTTGCGTGCATAAAGATACATGTGCTGTAATGGGTGCTTGTTTGCCACAAGAACCGTAATAATTTTACCCTGTAAACAAAGTATATGGCGTACATCCCACATTTAGATAAAAACTTCAAAATTTTCAAAAATCTAAGTTTTATGTATCTAGATACTTCTCAATGCGCTGATTCCAAATTTTGAAACCGCAGGTCGAAAAACTGCCCATTTTTGGGTAATAACCCAAAAATGGGTCGACATATGAATTTGGCGACAACACCATTCGATTCTACGGGCAAAATTACATAAGTACACCAATTTTCAAAATTATTGAACACCGTATACAATCTCTAAAGCAAAATAACTGAAAATGGCCAAAAATCGCAAAAATCGTAAGGGGTACCCCTTAGGATTTTTTCAGATTTTGGGCATTTTCAGGGGTTTTCAAACTTTTATTCATAAAAAATGAACCGGTAGGACAAAAATTATGAAAATTGCTATACTTATGTATTTTTGTCCATAGAATCGAATGGTGATGTCGCCAAATTCATATCTCAACCCATTTTTGGGTTAATACCCAAAAATAGGCAGTTTTGAGCAAAACTTTGAATCTAAATATCTCGAGAACGAAACGAGATATCGACCTGCGGTTTCAAAATTTGGAATCAGCGTCTTAAGAAGTATCTAGATACATAAAATTAGATTTTTGAAAATTTTGATGTTTTTATTTAAATGTGGGGTATATTGACTTTTAGGGCAAAAATCGATCGAAAAGCCCATTTCTATGTAATAAGCAATATAACCTGCTCTGTAACTCGTGCTATAATACTGTTCAATATAACAACATATTAATGTAAGAAAAATAAAATAGAAATTTATATTATATGGTAAAATGTTTTCCCTTTTGTTTTCAATTTTGCATGTATATTTTAGGCAAAAAACCCAATAAAAAATAAATTTGATAGTTTTATTTAAACGATATTTAAATTCATTTATAACAATTCGTTTGCATTTTATAAATTTTACATGACTAAAGAAGAAAACAATCAAAAATATTTTCTAAAATTTTGTATTGTTTATAATATATTCACGTATTAGATATATTTTTGTGGAAACACTGATTAAAGTTCAAAACATATTTAATTATTTCGTACAAATTTGTAACAGAGATAAAATAGTATGTACATACATATATAAATTGTCGCAAAATTAATTTTTAACTAGGTATTGCTACAAAATGACAAAAATAAAATTATATTTATTAGTTATCGCCACAGCCATATTTGCCCATTTGACATTTGGTAAGTACAGTTTTTTGTATTTAAGTTAGTATATTTAATTAAAATTAATTAATTTAACAATACATTTAATTAAATTGGCATATAAATAGATTATATGAAAGTAAATTTTATACTCACGAGCAAAATATTAAGGTTTCAAATTGACCTCATTTTTTTTCTCGTCTACAATTATTTTGGTTAATAATTTAAAATATTAAACTATATAAAAGTGGAAAGGAAGGAGGAAACATGCTATCCACATTAAATTTTTAAATATTTAGTGATTGGCGTTTGTTCATTTAATATTTTTACCTCTTGCCAAGAGAAATATATTGAATTCATGCTAAAAATCAAATATTTAGATTTTTGTGTTTGTGGGTGTGTGTGTGTGTGTGTCCCTCAAAAACTATTATACTTAAGACTTGTTTTTACTATGTATTACTCAATCTGACGCTAATGGGAAGAGCTGAAAAGTTTGGACAATTGGAAGTGGTACTTTCAAAAATCTTCTAAATACTATTTTTTGAAAAATTTTGTTATTAAAAACATTGAAGAACATAAAATTCTCCATCAAATAAACTTAAAAAAATTATTAAATCTTCTACAGATTTAGAGATAAAGAAATATAATATATAGAATAATCTATTGTAATAATTCGCACAGTTCAGACTACACCAAGGAAATCATTTGTCAAATTCATTTGTTTGTAAATGTCAGTGTCAAAAATCAACAGTTTTACTGATACTACTGAAAGCTCCTCCTGGGAAGTATACTATATATTATTAATTAAATATTTACAAAAAAGAAAGGTAAGTATATTAATTGTAATAGTACAGGAATATCCTTAAGAAATACTGCCAATTCCGTCAATGAATTGGAACTATCTTGACCATTTTAGAAGAGTATAGGATAAGATTCTTTATTCAATGAAAGAATAAATAAATATATCATCACGGCATATTACCCATTTCCGGGTGTGCCAATATTGGTAATGGTGATGACATATTTATACCGCGCGGGGCTTTTACCAGGCGTCACTTATTGATATAATTAGAATTATTTGTTGGTTGTAGTTGAAGGATCAAGTTCAAATCATTTACATATGGAGGCCTTAATGATCCCAGAACAATTTTTATAAAAAAAATCGTTTATTTAGGACGTTTCGAGCCCAAGTGGCCCATCATCAGCTATAAAAAAAATTTTACAATTATAATTCCATCAATTGTTAATCAAAATGTAAAAAACAATAAAATTATTCAATTAAGGCCCAATATTACCATCTCTGGTTAAAATTTTAACTACCAGTTAAGTAAACAATATTAAATCGGATTATTGACAGCAATAATTATAAATTTGTCATTTGGCAATTCATTTCGTTTCGGTTTTGTTTATTTAACTGGTAGTTAAAATTTTAGCCAGAGATGGTAAAATTGGCCCTAAATAAAGGTAACACTCAACTTCAACATGTTAAATAAATTAAGTAAAATTTTTTATAATAATAACGTCGATATAAATGTTAAAAAAATAAATTTCAAATAAAATAACACGTGGTGCTCCATTTTGTTTTATTATGAAGTAAATATATAATTAACTTGTTGTAAGTTTATAAAAGTAATGAAGAAAAAATAATTTTATTAAAGATTTAAAAAATCTCAGGTAGGTTGTACAACTGCGCAAGTGAAGAAAGCATGGCGGGGATAGGAAAAAAAGAAGAAGAAAAACAAATTTATTTTTCTAAATTATTTAGGAAATGTTTGTGGTAATCATTCCCACAGTACGTTATGTAAACACACCCACAGTTCTGGGCATAATTTCGATTTTAAAAATGTAGAAATTATAGAAAAGGTTGGTAACTATAACAAAAGATTTTTGAAAGAAACTTTGCATATTAATATAAATAAAAATAAAACTGTCAACAACCATACCAATTACAATAATAATTTACAATATGCAAACCATTAGAATTATTTGTGTTATAAGAAATGTTAAATTCAATACAACAAATTTTTTATAATTAAATTGTAATAGAATAATAAAAATATTTAATAAAATTTTCATTTTATAATTTCAGCCTACTGCGTTTGTAGACCACCACCTTCATGTCCTGAAAATGAAGAATTTATAAAATGTGGTAGCTTTTGCCAAACGACGTGTCTGACGATAGGGCAAAACTGTACAAGAGTTGGTATCCAGTGTGAGAATCGTTGTTATTGCAAAAATGGATATGTCAGGGCTTGTACGGAAAATGATCGCTGCATTCCACAAAAACAGTGCGAAACTATTCGCTGTGCTGCACCCGTTACATAATATTGATGTACTGGGTTTACACGGTTTTATATAGAAATGTTTGTGAATCAATTTGCTGTCATAAATAAATCATAATCTGTAATTAATATCTTATATCTTCCGCAATAAATTTGTACTCTAACCCATTGTGTATTACTCACACCTTAATTTCGTATTTTATTTTATTATTTTAGTTTATTTAATTCATTTTTTAATTTCAGCCTATTGCGGTTGTCAACGTACACCACCTCCAACTTCTGAACCTGAAAAATGTCCTGAAAATGAAGAATTTATAAAATGCGGCAGTCCTTGCCAGAAAACCTGTATTACAATAAATCAAAATTGTACTAGAGTCAACAAAAAATGCAATGACCGTTGTTATTGTGTAGAAAACTATGTAAGAGCGTGTACAGAAGATGGTCCTTGCATACATAAAGATGTTTGTCAGCTAATAGATTGTGCACCATCAGAAATAAATTAACTTTCATCGTAATTTAATCCATTTTTATTGTATTGTTTTTTTTAAAAAATATAATTCATTTAGTAGTAGAATCGGCAAAAACATTTTTTTTACATTCCGTCACCTTTAGGTAGAAAGACAATGTCTTTGGTCAAAAAATTCGGTGGTGAGATTTTAATATAAAAACACGTTTTCAATACGATTTTACTAATTTTACGATGATATCTGTATGTGTGTCTGTGTGTGATAATTTTTTTGTAACCATAACTCCAATACATCAATTCTAAAAATTATAATTCTTTAGTATTCCTCTTCTTTACATCCATATGAAGAATTGATTAGATTTTGGTTATAATTGGTCAACCGAAAGTTCCCTTATTTGAAGCTCTTAAAATTTTTTCTTGAAAAACGCAGTTAAATATCATTTTTAGATATTTTATGTGATTATAAATATGAAAGAATATCTTGGCTGTACGGTATACATTTTCCTTATATGGTTAAAGAATTGTAAAGAGATTAACTTTCATATACCTATTTTTTTTTACAATCCATTAACCAGATTGGCGGAATTTCTGATGAATATATGCATTTTACCTATAATTGCAAATATTTATTTAATAAAACAATAAGAAAGATGAAAATGTCACTAAAACTGTTGATTTTTGACACTGACATTGATACCTGTTATTTACAAACTATGTTATATACATTTGAATTTGTCAAGTGGTTTCCTTAGTGTCTTAGCCTCTGCGATTAGATTATTCTACATATTATAGTGTCTATCTCGAAATCTATACAAGATATAATAAAAAAATTTAAGTGTATTAGATGGAGAATTTTATGTTCTTCAATATTAGTAGTAACAAAATTTTTCAAAAAATAATATTTAAAAGAATTTTTTAAGATACTACTACTTCCGGTTGTCCAATTGTTACCAAAATCTTTTCAGCTCTTCCCAGGAATATCAGATTGAGGAATTCATAGTTAAACAGGTCTTAGGTCTTTTAGTTTTTGACGAATCGTTCTTCCAATATCCACACCTACACACACACACACACACACACACACACACACACATTCATACACACATCCCTCACACTTACTCATGCATACACACACACACAGACATCATCGTAAAGTGTTAAAATAAAAAAACAGGTCTTATGTCTTATAGTTTTTGAGGAATCGTCCCTCCAACATCCAGCCATACACACGTACACACACATCCACACACACACACACACACACACACACACACACACGCACACACACACACACACACACACACACACACACACAGACATTCTTTTAAAAATGTTATAATCGGATTCTAGTACCTTAAGTCGTGCTTATTTAGTAAAATCTGGATTTTAGCATGAATACAATACCTCTCTTAGCGAGGTAAAAAATGTTTTTCAAAAAAACTTAAATTACATAAAAACCTTTATTGACTCGGCTACAAAGAAAGTTAATAATGTTACTATATGTACACACATATTTGAAATAACCAGTAACGTGCGGATATACAAGAAACATTAAATGAAACATATTTTTGCAACTAAATTAGAGTTAGCTATGACTTTTTTTACGGGAATGTCAGAATAACGACTAACAGTAAAACTAAAATTATGTTTGTTCATTTCGTTCACTGCGTCTAAAATTTGCTTTTTGATTGAGACATAGTAAACTGGAAAGTCATTAGATGTTCGTATCGCTTTTTTATTAACTTGTAAAATGCTGCGATTGCTGGCAGTAAGAATTTTTACAGTTGCTCGTGATCAGGGATAGAGGAAAAGGCTACGGTAATGTAATGTACGCGTCTACAGACACAGATCGTGGTGGTCGCAAGTGCGACAGTTTCAGTTGTGATTCGACACTTGGTAAGTCTAGTGCCAGGTTAACAGGATTTAAGACAGCTTTCACAACGCGTGACGACGAACTTTTATCTTGTGGCTCTCTCGCTCGACTCAAAACTATTTTAAGTCGCCGGGAAATTTGAAACGAGTCAAAGGAAATGCATAGTTCGCCTTGTGTGATTATGATTTTCTAAAATTTAATTCCAAAGAAACAACAAAAATAACTAGATCGACGCGAAACCTACACAACGTCAAACGAACTAGCGGCAAACATCAAATAATAAATCAGCTGTTTTGATTGAAGTAATACCCAAATCGAAAATAGTTTAAAGATGGATTGTGCTGAAGCAGAAATAATATGTTTGGCATGAAATGTGAAATAAAATATGAAAACAAGTTTCTTTAACTTTTTTTTGTACCTGCAGGATCTAATATTAGAAAAATCGAAACCAATAATGAATGTTGAATCTACTGACTCAAGTTCTAGTAGTTCAGATGATTCTGATAGAATAAGTAATAAATTTGCACATTCCAATATTTCATTGCTTGCTTTTTCCGCCATATTTAAATCTTTTGTTATTTCAATCACAATGATCATGCGAAAGGAACAATATTTTCTTAGGCACTCTTAAAATGTCAAAAAAATCACTTATCAAAATACAGCATCTTATTGGCTCAAAGGATGCATTTTTTTCTGTGACAGTGTTTTGTCGAAATAAATCCTGGTAACTAGGTAGAATCCTGAATTTAAATTGGTTCATAAATTTATGAGTGCCATAGTCACATAAAATCATAGTTTTCCCAAGCATCGTAAAATGATAACATGGTCTAAGACGGCTAAGGGGAATTCTCGTATCTAAGGGGGAACTTAATCATAAACCAAAATTCAATTTTCTTCATTTTTGCAGTTTTTCTAAAAAGTGACTTTCTTTTCTGAAGATATCCCTAACAATAAAACAAATGACCCAATGAAGAAATTATGTTAACATTCGCTAAATAATTTCATATTTAATAATATTTAATAAAAAGGAAAACAAGTACCTCCAATACTACAAAAAACTTTATTCCGTGAACTTTTTTATTGGGGGCAATGCATATTCCATGACAGCAAAATATTCTGTAAATTTCACATTTTAATTAGGGTTCTTTTTGTAAAATAAAAGGAAACTGCGATTGATTTCAGTCGCGTATTATGTAGTTATAGTTTTTAATTCTATACAAGTTTTGTATTTACAACGTTCCTGTAAAATTAACAGGTAAGTAAGCACGGCAACAATTTTACTGTTTTTCTTATATAAACTCTCTCCACGCCAGTAATGAGTGCCCGTAATTTGCCGTGATGATATATATATTGATGAGGAAATAAAAGAAAGAAGAACAACAGGAGGCAAAATATTCAATAGCATCAAACACAGCTTCTTAGGAAACAAAGAAATACCGAAAGAGACCAGAGTACAAATATTTAAGAAAGTAGTGACGTCTATACTCATACACGGAGCTGAAACATGGACATTAACGCAAAGACAAAAAGAAAAAATTACGGCTATCGAAATGAGATTCTTGAGAAAAATAGAGGGGAAAACAAGACTGGACAGAATTGAAAACACAACCTACAGACAAAACTTAAAAGTAAAAGCAATAGAAGATAAGATAGCAGAAGGACAGATGAGATGGTATGGTCATGTAGAAAGGATGGGAGAGGAGAGAATAGTTAAAAAAGTGTTTAAAGCAAAAATTGGAAGAAAGAAACCACGAGGACGACCAAGAAGAACGTGGCTGGAAGAAGTAAAGGAGGCAGCGCAAAGAAGAGGTCTACCTTGGGAAGAAACGAAGACAGCAACACAAGATAGAGCAGAGTGGAAAGAAATATGGAGAAGACCAACGAACCAGAACTCAACCCCCTCCCCCGCAAGCCGGGGGAATGCCTTACACCCGTGAGGGTCGCCAAATATTTCCTATTTAAATGGCACAAAAGTGACCTCTGTGGTGCACTCTCCACTCCAATGTGTGCCCGTGACGCTTAGTAAGCGCCAGATATATCGTCATCATTACCGATGTTTTGTAGATGTGTTGTAGATACTGGCACACCCAGAAATGGGTAATATGCCGTGATGATATATTTTATTTAAGTTCACACCGGTATATAACGAACAAAATTTGGTTAAACAAACTTAAATTCTTTACTCAATACATGCAAAACTAATTAATGCTCCAGGGGTCAGCGCCATTTTAATCCGAAAAGGATATAACATGAATCTTTTTGAAAAAGTAATTGGGGCTTATTTCTCTGTTCTCTTGTCAAATATCCTGTCAATATTTTTTTTCATTTGCATCCAAACATATCTGTCAATCACTATCTCGTCCTCCCTAATTCAGCGGTGGAAGTCCGCTGTCCACATGTGAGCTTGCCGCAGGTTTTTCAGCCAAATACACTTTAAGTCCTCGTTTAGACTCATTTATCTCTTTCTAGTACGCCTCTCGGACTGTGTTCCATCAATCCTTGTCCGCAATCGATTCCGGCGGCAAAGACGCGCCATTGTTGCTCTAACGACGATATTGGCTTATTTCCTAAGTGCTCCGTTTTTATTTACCCGTCGGCCACTGATCCACAAGGTGACGCATCAAAATTCACCGACGAGAACTTTGTTACCGGGTTATTAGTTTATTATGTCAGAAGAGGAAAATATTTACATTTTCTCCCACAGTATCAACAGGGGTTAATTAAAATTTGTATCATGTCTCATGTGAGACGAAAATCTATTGTTTTTGTTGCGTATACCTCTCTCTATCTGACTGTATAGGAGAAAAATATGAACTGTAGATGGCAGGTCGGATGACGACCAAATGGCGGTCGAACGGGGAATTCGTACTAGTAAAATAGTGGTATTCGTTGTTTTTACTGCAAAGTGTAAACATCGAAACGATTTATTTCACTACACTAACAAAAATGATAAAAATAAATATTTCTCCTTTTCCTAGATTTAGAAATCTCTCAGCTGCATTGATTTTTATTTTCCGTCACTTCTAAGTAGAGAAGGTACCTATTGTTTTTGGTTAAATCCCTAGAATACGAATTTACTATTTTTAAGATGAAGTCTGTAGGTGTGTCTGTGTGAGAAATTTTTCTCCGACGATAACTCCAATACTACAATTCTAAAAATTATAATTCTTTCGTATGGGGTCCCGTGGCCGCGTGCCTGAGTGTCTGCTCGCGAACCTGGGGGAACCGGATTCGATCCCGACAGACGCCAAATATTTCCAATTTTAAATGGCACAAAAGTGACCCCTAAGTGCACTCTTCACACCATCTATGAGTGAACGTGAGGTGACGCCTGGTAAGCGCCCACACGGTAAAATACATCGTCATCATTACCGATGTCTACATTTGTTGTAGATACTGGCACACCCAGAAATGGGTAATATGCCGTGATGATATATTATTTATTATTATTATAATTCTTTCGTATTCTATATGAAGAGATGATTAGAGTTTGAAGTTACCGCAGTTAAATATTATTTATTGACTTTATGTTATTGTAAATATTAAAGAAAATGCTCTTCTCTATACGGTTTGTTTATAAAATTTCCTTCATATTCAAAAAATATAGAGTTAAGTGTGACCCCTAATAAAATTGGAGAAAGTGCAATTTCATTTTCAATGAACTTTTGTTATTTTCCTATTTCCTAGAGAGTAAGAAAGTAAGATGTGAAATGAAATTTCAGTTTGTTTATAAAAAATGAATAGAAAAATTGTTATGTTACCAATAGAACGTATTCAAATATTCAAATTCGAGGCTTTTCAAATAGCTGTACAGAATTGAAAACTATTTCCAATCTTGCAAAAACAATTTCACTGCGAAAAAAATCTATTTTATTCACGTGGTCCAATCTACAGCCAAACTAATCCAATAACGGAATCCCAGCTAGGTTAAAAAAGAAAAATCGCTTTTAAAGCCATCGAAAAACACGGCGCATTTTTATCCTCTACATAGCCGTCAGTTCTTTAGAAAATGCTGCGATTCATATATTCCCACAGCAACGCACGCATGGCAAGGGAAACAGCAACAATATATTACAGGAACGTTTATCTGGCAACGTAATTTGAGTAATGAATCACTTAAGTAATTAACGAGCTTTTCACCCGCCTGAATCGTAGTTTGCTTTTAATCGTATTTTCATTGGTCTCACCGCAATTGTGTCTCTCTTCCAACTGATGGAAAACAAGACTGGGGATGTTTACACTCCTTCAAAAATTTTGCCAATGTTTTGATTGTGAAGGAGTGTTGGGATTCGGTTCCCGAGTCTCTTAAGTAGACGATAAAAGAAAATAAGGAATGATAAGTGAAAAATCACACCCGTTGTTAACAGGGCCGACTCGATTGGTGTTGGAATTGTTCCCCTGAACAGGGCGCCAATAATTTTGGAAGTCGAAACGGGAAAAAATATTGTATTAAAATTAGATAATAACCATAACATTATTAATTAATTTAATTATTATGTCACAACTTATTAAAATAATATTTCATACCACTATTTTTTAAAGTAGCGCTGCTCCAGTAGGAAAAACATGAATATATCTGAAACAAAATATTTATGGACATTTTCTCAAATGAACATGTGACCTTATTTTGTGTGTTTAATTTATGATTTAATTTAAGCCGTTTAAATCTGAGACACTGTATATAAGTATATTAAATTTAACCAGTGATAAAACTCGATAAGAGAAACAATAATATTTCTTAGTAATTTTTACCTCTCGCTAAGAGAGGTATTGGATTCATGCTAAAATTCGCATGTCCAGATTTCAGTGAATAAGCACGATTTAAGGTCCCTAGAATCCGATTATAACATTTTTAAAATGATGTCTGCGTGTGTGTGTGGATGTGTGTATGTGTATATGTGTGTATGTCTGGATGTTGTAAATACGATTCCTCAAAAACCATAATACTTAACAATTGTTTAACTATGGATTCCTCAATCTGACATTCCTGGAAAGAGCTGAAAAGGTTTTGGTAACAATTGAACAACTGGAAGTAGTAGTTTCTATGAAAAATTCTTCTAAATATAATTTTTGCTATTAAATATTGAAGAACATAAAATTTTCCATCTAATACACTTAAATTTTTTTATTATATCTTGTACAGATTTAGAGATAAAGACACTATAATATATAGAGTAATTTAATCGCAGAGGCCAAGGCACTAAGGAAACCAGTTGACAAATTCCAACATAGTTTTTAAATGATACATGTCAGTGTCAAAAATCAACAGTTTTAGTGACATTCTGACAGCTTTTTCTGGGAAGTATATTTAATCTTTCTTATTAATTAAATATTTGAAATTATAGGTAAAATGCATATATCCATCAGAAATACCGCCAATCTGGTTAATGAATTGGAAGAATCTCTGACATATAGAAACTTCCTCATACAATGAAAAAAGATATAATTCGAATTATATGTGTGCAGAAGACATGTTAGAAACAATAAAAAACAGTATTTGGGTAAAGTTCTGTATTTTTTTTTGTTATAAAACGACGGTTTGAAAGGGAAGTGCAATTCAATACTTATATAGCCTAATATGGAAATGGCGGGAGGTCTTGTGCTGGCCACAACAGATTTTTTTTTATACATCTGTCGAAATTCCGACTACTTCATAATCCTTTTTTTTTAGTGTTAAATTTTTTTATGTAAAATCTATTATAATTTTAACTAGACCTTCAGGGTAATTTTTGGAAGAATCTAAATTTAATACCTACTTCATTCGTCTTTTAATAATTTGTGAAGCAAATAAACTACTTGATCTACTGTTCAATTCATTCTTTATTACCAATACTTTTAAATTTAATTACGTTTTAAATTATCCTTTGTAAATATGTATATACGAAACAGAATTTTTAAAAAAGCGTAAAATATAAATAGAACTAATTTTGTAGGATCAGAAAATTATATTTAATAAAAGTAAATGTGCCTGAGAAAAATATATATTTTAATAGGGAATGAAATAGTAATTTATGGCTTCATTTGATCATATGAATATTTCATCGATACTATAATTCCTGCTAGATAAGTAATTGAAAACGTAGTCGAATTTATGCAACGCTGGTAGTCACCAGATGGCGTAATGCGAAGAAAACCTAGTAGCACAAGATCGAGATCACTTCCTTTAATCTCGCCGGCTTTTAAATAGGTGTAGACACACTCTTCCACCTTCCCAGTCACTTGATTAACAAACTTCGTTTGTTTCTGTTTAATTATCTTGCCCTTTGATCTTGCATTTATAGCTTCAACTTAATTAAATTGTACACCGTTTTTTCCAAGGAGAAGGCAAAGTTTAATGTCTTTTATACACTATCCTTAAGCGAATATTTACATTCGATGCTCGTTAACAACTGAACATAAAGAAATAGCAACATTATGAAAAGCGTAGATCTTTAATAGATTGGACTCATATCTGATTTTATTTTCTACTAATGCTCATTTATTTACATAGTAATGTTGCGCAGATAAATGTAAAATAGAGTATAATATGATTTTGGTCAGTTTTGTTCTTTTTCACTATTTTGTCTATCATCTATGTCATGGTAAAAGATATGTAGTTAATTAAAACAGAATTTTGGATTTCCATTATATTTAATTTTAGCACCAAATAACAACAATGTATTTAAATCTCTTTGAGTTTGTACTCTAACTAAATAGTGGAAATTATTAACTCAATAATAGTTCAACTAATGAAAATATTTTTAAATTTTCACGATCTAAATATATTTTTGGTTATCAAATTCTATACTAATGTGGGAAAAGCTCATTAGTTTTTAGTTATATCGGATAACCGAAAGTATCACTTATACAAGCTTTTAACAGTTTTTCTTGTAAAAAATTCATTGCATATAGAGATGCATTCGGGCCAGGCCGGACCGGGCTTTGAGGTTTGGATCGATTCGGCCCGAAAATAAAAATTGCCGGCCCGATTCGGAGATCGACTCGACAAAAAATTAGCTGGACCAGCTCGAAAATTGACTCGAAATTGGGTGCATCCGACATTCCTAATTTTTATTTTTATGTGAGGCGAAATGTTTAATTTTTTTCGTGCCAAATTTATGAAAACCCTCTACATCCTTATAACTTTCGACATTAGTTAACATAAGTTGTTAAAAAAAGAGACATTTCTAGTATAAGTTTGTTATAAAAATTACAGACTTACGAGTATTTAACACTTTGTTTCCCAAAGGCGGTCGAAAATTTAAACTGTTTCACAAATCTTATACAAAAAGATATCATTTACATAAGGATTCTTTATCTAACTTTATTTCTACTCAAAAATAAGACAAGAAATCATTATAGTAGAAATAAAAATCACTTTTATTTAAGTATACGAATAGTAACAATAGTAATAATAATAACAACATGACAATAGCATTATTACGCTTTAATGAATAACCTTGAATTTTTGAAGTTAAATAACATTTTTATTATTAAGATATGAAGTATGTTGTTATTAAATCATTTTGACCCTTTTCAACTTCATCCATTTTCATTAAAATATTAAGGAAACTGTGCATTTGATTGAACTATAAGATTTTTTGGGCCAGCCCGAAAAGCTCGAATTTTCGGGTCGGGCCAAAATCAAAAGTCCGACTCGCCTCAACTTTTGTAAATGATTAGCCCGATTCGGCCCGATAAAAAATATCTTCGGCCCGGCTCGATGATCGACTCGAAATCGAGGCGGGCTTCGGGCCGGGCCGGGCCATAGCTCGAAATCGAGTGCATCTCTAATTAAAATTAAGAATGAAACCGTGTTAATAAGATTGTATTGATTCTAATCAAATTAAGGTTTGTAAAAATAATATATTTTCTATTATACATAAATATTAGACTACAGGATGATCTGATTAAGTTTGCTCTATTTGCAGCACTATAAATCAGACAGCTGTCGAAAACCACGTATTATCAAAGTGTCAAATATTAGTTTACAAATACATATTAACGAAATGGGTCATGTAAAGAAATAGATATATGCAAAGGAACTTAATATAGTTTGCAGGATTAGCAAATATGTAGGTATGTATCTAAATTAATAAAAATTAAATAGCGGGAGGTATTGTGTTGACCACATCAAAATTTTAATTAAAAGAAAAGAACATAGTAGTTTTAAAACATCCAATTTTTATGGAGTAAATCTATTTGTTTGCTTAATAATAAAAAAAGTTGTCCATATGATGTACAAATAAAGCATAGAGTATTAAATTCAATGTGTTTATTAAAAGAGAAAATATTATTTGTTTTTACACAAAGCGAGTATTACACGTTCAAATTAAATTTTTAATACCCCAGGCTGTGGGAAGTATTAAGACGTAAGTTAAATTCCATCAAGACGAGATACCGTCAATCCAATTCTCATCTTGAAAAAAAAAAAAAACGATCAATAAACATTAGAAAAAATGAAATATTCAGTCACTTTAAAGGGAATAAGCTGTTGTCTTACACGAGATCTCGTTGATGCAATCAGCTACTTTGTTTCAGATAGGAATACTAATGAGCCTAATTGGAATTAAATGTGACGCTTTGTTTACTTCTTCCATTATCCTTTCTTCGCAGCATGAGGAGAGAGAAATGTCACGAACGTGGCTGGGGGTATGTGTGGATGTGTATGCGAGCTACTTTACGTACTCGCTACTGGAATAGGAATCGCATGGTAAGACGGTGATCTGTTCTGACCGAAGAGACGCTCTCGGAATCTTAATGCTTCACTTCTCTCAAATGCGATATACTTTTCTACAGACTTATGTCTCTCTTATTTTATTATCCTAAAGTATTTTCAGCCTATATTATAATATTTCTAAAATTTTCCCTGTTGGAACATAGTCAAATATTAACTATCTTAAATAAAAAGACAAAAATCTGTTGTAGCCAGCACAATACCTCTCGCCATTTCCATATTAGGCTATATATGTATTGTATTGCACTTCGCTTTCGAACCGTCGTTTTATAACAAAATATTACAGAACTTTACCCAAATATTGTTTTTTATTGTATTTAACATGTCTTCTGCACACATATAATTCTAATTATATCATTTTCATGTCAGAGATTGTTCCAATTCACTAACCAGATTGGCGGTATTTCTGACGGATATATGCATTTTACCACAATTTTACCTATAATTTCAAATATTTAATTAATAAAACAATAAGAAAAATTTAATATACTTCCCAGAAAAAGCTATCAGAATGTCACTAAAAATGTTGATATTTGACAATGACATGTGTCATGTTATAAACATTGGAATTTGTCAACTGGTTTCCTCAGTGCCTTGGCCTCTGCGATTAGTTTACTCTATAAATTATAGTGTCTTTATCTCTAAATCTATACAAGATATAATAAAAATTTTTAGTGTATTAGATGGAGAATTTTATGTTATTCAATATTTAATATAAAAAAACTCCCAAAATTATGTTTGGAAGAATTTTTCTAAGAAACTACTACTTTTGGTAGTCCAATTGTTACCAAAACCTTTTCAGCTCTTCCCAGGAATGCCAGATTGAGGAAACTGCAGTTAAATATTTTTTAAGTCTTATAGTTTTTGAGGAATCGTGTCTACAACATCTAGACATACATACATACACACACACACACATACACACATCCACACACACACACACACACACACACAGACATCATATTAAAAATGTTATAATCGGATTCTAGGGACCTTAAATCGTGCTTATTCATTAAAATCTGGATATGCGAATTTTAGCATGAATCCAATACCTCTCTTAGCGAGAGGTAAAAAATATACATAAATTAATGAGTATTAGTGAAAAAAATTTGGTCGCACACCACAAGCGATTGAAGTTAATTGAGCATGACGCGTTAGGTCCTACAAATTTGATTGGTCGCCTGATTTCAAAAAGTATAGTGCCTCAATTACCTACAGTGGCGACAAACGATGTAAGCCGCCATGTTTTTGCTAAATTAACATAGGCGATATAAGAAATTTACACACTGCATTTACTTGTTTAATGTTGTAAATGTTTAAATATTAAATAATATGATATAATGAATCTCACAGCCCCTGGAAAAATTAAAATGTTGTGTAAAATGTAATTGAAAAATCTGATGTGGCCAGCACATGACCTCCCGCAAATTCCATGTTTAAAAGAGTGATGAGCTTTAAGTAAAGTATCTTTTTCCTTTCCGGTTGATCGTTTATAAACAAAATCTAATTTGTTGCTTTAATAAATAGAAGTCTGTAATACGAAATTAATTTCGTGCCAAAAATAATCGATTATCATGGGTCTATAGCGCTCACCATCAACTATAACAGTTCGACCTTCATCATTTTCAAAAACGAATATGATTTGTTTAATTAGTGCGCGTCAACTTCAAGGCATAGTATGCTCCTGCAAAACCCTAAAATCTAATTCCTAAAATCCTAAATAATCACTAGATATAGGGCATATAAATTTAGGATTTAGATATTAGGGTGATAGAAGTATAAAATCGGATACAGCCTTTGTAATTCATTCGATTAAAATTTAAGTACGTAGGTACATAACATATTGGTCTGCTCTCATTGGTTGATTAAATTTTCTCAAATTCCAAGTTGCGCAATTTTGAGGTAATGTATATTACAGCCTCCTAAAATATAAATATGATAGTTGAGTTGCTACAGTGATCGATTCGCTTCTGTCTCCATCAGTGAGTAAGCCTGTTGTAACAGGCTGGCGAAGTAAATTTGAAGGTGGAATTACCCAGTATTACTTTGAGGGCGTGTACAAAATACAAGAGTAAATCACTGGTATGACTGATCTCGGTAGTGAAGTCTTTCCTCCGCTGGCGTCTGCTATTGTTAGCGTAGCAAGTCATTTATTATACACGGATCAATTTGTTATGAGATCCATTTCACCCAGCACTGGATTTATCCCAGATATCAGGATGGGTATTTTGTAAATGTGTGACGTCATTGTTAACGTGTAGTGAGTAATGAAGGCTGACATCTCTGACGTCACTCATCGGCAAGATGAACGCGATGAGTAAATCTTTTAAATTGAATATTGACAGAAGACAACTTCAATTTACTATGCAATAAGAAGGGTAATACAAATTATGTATTTATGCCAAGGAAAACAAGATATTGGCTTTGATATGGCAAAGAAATGATTCATGAATTTGGAAATGTAAAAAATTTGATGGTTCTTTCATAGCACTCTATTTTTATAATACTCTATCTCTCAATCTACAAAATATATAATAAAAATGTTTAATGTATTAAATAGAGAATTTTATATTCTACAGTATTTGTAATAACATATATTTCCAAAAAATAATATTTAAAAGGAACAATACTACCTTTTTTTAGTTCGGCACCATAAACTGGTGCCTTCTTCAGGGGATACATTGACATAAATACGTGAAATAACAAAAACAAGTAACCAAGGTAACAAGAAATGTTCATAAATGTTACCTTTTTTATGTATACAATTTTCTAGACAATATATGCATGCCCGGCAATAACATGGACGGCGAACATGCATCTTCTCAGGAAAAAATCTCCTTTTGTCAGAGGAAAAACCGTCCCAAAAACTGGCAGAGAAGTGATCTGTATAACTCAGATATTTATGTCAATGTATCCTCTGAAGAAGGCACCAGTTTATGGTGCCGAAACGTTGGGTTTAAATAATAAATACAGAACTTAAACTAAAAAAAAGGTAGTATTATTCCAATTAATAGTATGAGTTCTGAAAGATATTTTAATAATTTAATATTTAAAAGATTTTTTTCAAGAAACTACTACCTTCGATTGTCCAATTATCAAAACATTTTCAGCTCTTCCCAGGAATATCAGATTGAGGAATTCATAGTTAAACAGGTCTTAGGTCTTATGGTTTTTGACGAATCGTTCTTCCAATATCCACACCTACACACACACACACACACACACACACACACACACACACACACACACATTCATATACACATCCCACACATTTACTCATACATACACACACACACATAGACATCATCGTAAAAGTGTTAAAATCTGATTGTAGGGACCTTAAATCTAAAATTTTTGGAAGAAATAAGGTCCAATTCTCTAATGAACAAACGTAGAGCACCCAGAACTGAGCTCGAAATTTGGTAATATTTTTTAATAATTTCTAAACATTCAGGAAGGGTCAAGCTCTTTATGATGAAACTGTAAACTATAGTGAATATTTTGACATCTGACAATAAAAAGAAAAAAACTGTCACCTCTACTGTAAGACACTATAGAACTTGACAAAATTTACAGAAAACTTTTGAAATTCCTTCTCTTTAATCTTGTGAACCCTGAGGCTCTGCACTCTCTGGTGTGGTTTCCTAGACCTGTAGTTTAATGTCTAGGGAATCTATATTGTTTGTGTAACGTAATTAGCTGGTTTGGTTACAGCTTACCGATTTTCATAACATCGTTGTCAACACGGGGGAAAATGGGATCTCTGTTTAGGTTTCAGAGCCCGTTTCAGGTTTACCTTTCACTCCAACTCACCCGCTCTGTGTCGTGTTTACTTGACGCGGAACATATGTTCACGCTGGTTTCCATTATCTACACTGACATTACGACTGATATGCTAATTTCCTGCAGGTATCGTCTATCTAATTGTTGCATACTAATCTTCAACAAGAATGAGATAAATTTGATTGCATTACCTATTTCATTTGGAATATTAGCTTTTATTGTGAAGTGACAGAGAATGCATTTATAATACAATGTGGACAGTACATTTACAGAAGTCCGATCAAGATCAATACAAATTATTATTAAAAAATCTGTTGTGGCCAGCACAAGACCTCTCGCCATTTCCATATTAGGCTATATAAGTATTGTATTGCACTTCGCTTTCGAACCGTCGTTTTATAACAAAATATTACAGAACTTTACCCTTTTTTATTGTATTTAACATGTCTTCTGCACACATATAATTCTAATTTTATCTATTTTTCATTGTATGAGGAAGTTTCTAAATGTCAGAGATTGTTCCAATTCATTAACCAGATTGGCGGTATTTCTGATGGATATATGCATTTTACCACAATTTTACCTATAATTTCAAATATTTAATTAATAAAACAATAAGAAAAATTAAATATACTTCCCAGAAAAATTTATCAGAATGTCACTAAAACTGTTGATATTTGACAATGACATGTGTCATTTACAAACTATATAACTACATAAACATTGGAATTTGTCAACTGGTTTCCTTAGTGCCTTAGCCTCTGCGATTATTTTACTTTATAAATTATAGTGTCTTTATCTCTAAATCTATACAAGATATAACAAAAATTTTAAGTGTATTAGATGGAGAATTTTATGTTCTTCAATATTCATACCCTATTGGTACGCCTTGAGGGATGATTTTTCAAAAACGCTAAAACACCCAAAAACATAAATAAGAATTTTTATATCCCTAACTTGAGAAATGATGGGTTCTCCATACAAACTTTCATCCTTTATTTCACCCCCTTCAAGTTTTATTTTCGCGACAAAAGATAGTCTATGTCCTCTAAGGTTCAATCTATCTCTATACCAAAATTCATCAAAATTGGTTCAGCGGAAGAAATGGTGGGTTCTCCATACAAACTTTCATCCCCTATTTCAACTCTTCAAGTTTTATTTTCGCAACAAAAGGTAGGCTATGTCCTTCTGCAAGGTCCAATCTATCTCTATACCGAAATTCATCAAAATTGGTTCAGCGGTTTATACGTGAAAACGTAACAGACAGACAGACAGACAGAGTCACTTTAGCATTTATTATATTAATATGGATTATGAAAATATTAAAAATATTTTTAATTAATTTTTAATCGAATTTTATATTACATTTTAAAATTAATAATACACATTTATAATACAAAGATTAATATATGTATAAAATATATTTTCCTACAGCATAATATTTTAATTAATTACAATATATTCCTGTGCTTTATAAGGTACCTGTACTCGCCCCCAAATAAAAATGGATTAAAGCCCAATTTTTCCCTTCTCCCCACCCTATTTCCTGTCCGTCGGTGTTGTCGCTTCTTCGTAACTTAACATATTTATAATAAATATTATTGTAAATATTGCAAATTTACTGTAAATTCTTCTGAAGTATTAATATAAATGCGGAGGCACGAAAAAATTTGATCATCATGTACATCATATTGGCAATACTGCACAATTAGCATAGTTGAAAAAATCTAAACCAAATAATAAATTTACAAATTCATCGCAACGTATTTAAAATCACGAATTGATGGGTGATAACGTCTGATCATTCAAATAAATTTGAATTAAACAATTATCAGTTAATAACAGCGTAAAAATTGCACGTGTGGATGATTTTAACAACTCCATTAAATTGAGCATATTAATATGTAATTGTACAGATTTATTAGCACATGAGTACATAAATGTAGGTAGGAATATAATATATACGTATACATATTATAGCACATGACAATGAGAGCTCTCATAGGTTAATGGTTAATGTTAACCTTTATGTTTGTAGGATGCACTCACCTTAATGATTCTTATTAATATATCATTTAGTATAGTATGTAGTATCAAAATTTATCATGAAGTTGGTAATAAACTAAGAAATAAACTATAATGAATGTTTTTATTATTATTATTATTATTACTTTTATTATCTAATTTTCTGTCATACAGATTTAATTACAAACGCACCCTTGTGCCTTATTTGTCATAGGTAGGTATTTTATGTTTTAATTATTTCTGTGATTAGAGTCGAAATGAAGACTTTTTTCGCCTAGGAATAAATTTATTATTTTGTCAAGTAATGCCATTTTATACTGTAAGAAATTTTTGCCGTGTAAAATTGATTTGGTAAGTGGTAGAACATACTTGTGTGAAAATTAACACTAAATTTTGTAAAATTTTTCAAATTGTACTTACTTAATCCTGCACCTTTCTACCCTCACGGGTGTAAGGCGTTCCCCCGGCTTGCGGGGGAGGGGGTTGAGTTCTGGTTCGTTGGTCTTCTCCATATTTCTTTCCACTCTGCTCTATCTTGTGTTGCTGTCTTCGTTTCTTCCCAAGTTAAACCTCTTCTTTGCGCTGCCTCCTTTACTTCTTCCAGCCACGTTCTTCTTGGTCGTCCTCGTGGTAAATAATAAAATAAGGCAAAAATTGTATACACAGTATAAAATAATGTACGAGTAAGTAATTTTAAATATATTATTTTTTAAACGACTGTATATACTTTATGAATATATATATATTAAAATAAAAAGGAACTTCAGTCATATAATGGATATGTTTTATTTTCTTTGTCTACGTTTCGGAAACTATTTTTCCCTCATCAGGACACTACAATAAATATATAAAATACTATAATCAAATACATAAAGGGTAACTATAATACTTACAAAAAATTATAACAGGAAACGGAAAAATAAGGTCATATAGGAAAGGGAAATGTTTTTTAAAATGTTTATAAATGTCATTAAAAAATGTAACGATGGCAACAACAAAAAATATATTAAAAAATATATATGAAAAATAGTAGCTAAATGGGTTTTGATTTTATTTATTTAATTTACAAATTCTGTTATAAATACTACTAAAATTTTGAATGTCCGTTCTGAAATTAATATTATATGATTGAAGTTCCTTTTTATTTTAATATATATATTCATAAAGTAATTTTAAAAATTTTGCACAATTTATAGTAATTTTTATAAAGAAATTTCATTGTACACTACGATCGGTACTCGTCGTGTTCCTAATAAAACAAGTTAAAAATCGCTAGGTAGTTAGTCTTTCGCGATATTTTGTTGTGAATTGACGTACATTTCTGTGTATTATATGAAAATGTTTAGACTTACATTTAAAGTGCAATACAAAACTTTGTGCGAATGTGTTTCCTCGAAGGAAGGCAAGGCATCAGATTTGAAGATTTTCTAATACCCGGTAAGTACAATTAATATCATTTAATCCATGCAAAATGCATTGTATAAATCTATAAACATATTGGGCATTCTCTTTTAACTAAAAATGCTTAACTAAAAATACCAAAATAAAGAGAAAGACATATGCAGTAATGTATTAATAAAAATCTGATGTGGCCAGCACAAGACCTTCCGTCAATTCCATATATTTTGTACAAATCCCATACTAAAAGGTCCTTGGAACAGATTCTATATACTATCATGTAAAATCGAACACGAACACATACTATTTTTTACAAATTCCATACCAAAAGTTCATTTGAAAAGGTTCTATAAATCCAATAAAATTATAACATAAACTACACTAAGTAATGTCCTTCCATCTTCTCTTTGGCCTTTCTCTGCGTGTCACTTGCGAGCAACACTATGACATACCAATTTTAGATCCTATACTTTTTTCCATATTTGGTTTTGCACTTGCAACTGACATCTGTCAATTAAATTTTTTTGAATAATTGTGTCAGCTGTTTCCATGATAAATAACAAAGCTGACTAATTTTTGAAAATTAATTTCTTTGTAATGCTTTAACTCTACATCTATTGAATATGAAAGAAAATGAATAATCAAACCATATAGAGAAGAGTATTTTCTTTAATAAATATAATAAGAAAATGTCAAAAAATAATATTTAACTGCATTTTTTTAAGAAAAACTGTTAAAAATTTCAAATAAGGGTATTTCCGGTTGACCAATTATAACCAAAATCTAATCAGCTCTTCATATGGTTGTAAAGAAGAGGAATATGAAAGAATCATAATTTTTAGAATTGTAGTTTTGGAGTTATCGTCGGAGAAAAATTTGTCACACACACACACACACAGACACACACACAGACACACACACACAGACACACACACACAGACACACACACGGACACACACACATACACACATACAGACATCATCTTAAAAATAGTACATTCGTATTGTAGGGACCCTAAAACGTGCTTATACATTAAAAACTCACCACCGAATTTTTTGACCAAAAACAATACCTTCCTTTTGACGGAAGGTAAAAAGGTGCAAACTGTTTCTATAGTTACTAGAGACGAACACTAGACTAGTGATGATTACTACTGGTGTAATCCCCATTGAATAAATGATCAGGCAGTTTTGCATAAGACAGTCGAAGTGCATACAAGAGAGCAAACGTAAATAATGATTTTGAAAATGATAAAATATTCCCTTTTAGTGTATAGGGCGCTTTTATCATATATTTTCTTGTTCCTTGTGGGTTTCTCTGGTAATTTCTTTTATTATCGTCATTCTCCCTACCTAACTTATATCTTCCGTAAAGAAAACATATTACCTCGGTATATTTTAATATCTCTGGGCTTAAGGAGACCAGAATTTCTTTTGAGTCGCCGTTTAATGCTAGCTGATAAATCCCACCGCGGATAATTTTAAGAATAAGCCGTGTAATGCGCGATTAAAAATATATTCGACGTTCAACTTCCTGTAGCAAGATGAAATAATAATGTTCTGCTCTTTACATAATAAAGGAAAAAAAGAGAAAGCTATTGTTGTAGAAATAAGAGTCCTGTAATGTATGGGTACGGAACATCAAATTAAAATTATGTAATGAGAACAATATGCCTGAAAATATTAAATTAAAACAGCTATTGAATAAATTTCAGTGTCATGAAAAAATACAATGGAAAAGTTTGCCATTTTATCGCAATCAAAGGTGACCATTCGACTGAAATCCTTTTTCATACAAAATGTTAACAAAAAATTTAAGAACCATATAAAAAAAATCTGTTGTGGCCAGCACAAGACCTCTCGCCATTTCCATATTAGGCTATATAAGTATTGAATTGCACTTCCCTTTCGAACCGTTGCTTTATAACAAAAAAATACAGAACTTTACCCAAATGCTGTTTTTTATTGTATTTAACATGTCTTCTGCACACATATAATTCTAATTATATCTATTTTTCATTATATGAGAAAGTTTCTAAATGCCAGAGATTCTTCCAATTCATTAACCAAATTGGCGGTATGTCTGATGGATATATGAATGAATTTTACCACAATTTTACCTATAATTTCAAATATTTAATTAATAAAACAATAAGAAAAATTAAATATACTTCCCAGAAAAAGCTATCAGAATGTCACTAAAACTGTTGATATTTGACAATGACATGTGTCATGTTATAAACATTGGAATTTGTCAACTGGTTTCCTTAGTGCCTTAGCCTCTGCGATTAGTGTACTCTATAAATTATAGTGTCTTTATCTCTAAATCTATGCAAGATATAATAAAAATTTTAAGTGTATTAGATGGAGAATTTTATGTTCTTCAATATTTAATAAAAAAAAACTCCCAAAAAATTATATTTAGCAGAATTTTTTTAAAAAACTACTACTTCCGGTTGTTCAATTGTTACCAAAACCTTTTCAGTTCTTCCCAGGAATGTCAGATTGAGAAAACTGCAGTTAAATATTTTTTAAGTCTTATAGTTTTTGAGGAATCGTGTCTACAACATCCAGACATACACACATACACACATACACACATACACACATCCTCTCTTAGCGAGAGGTAAAAATATGTTGTGGCCAGCACAACACCTCTTGCCATTTTCATATTAGGCTATATAAGTACTGTATGTATCATTTCTGGTACACACAAAAAAAATCTAATTACATCTATTCTTTATCTTTCAATTCATTCTATGAACAAGTTTCCTCCTACTCTTCTAAATGTTCGAGATTCTTCTAATTCATTGACGAGATTGGAGGTATTTCTGAAGGGTATATAATGAATTACATGTATAGCAAGGGCGTGTTAAGTTGACATTAATACTGTATATATATATATATAATGAATTACATGTATAGCAAGGGCGTGTTAAGTTGACATTAATACTGTACATACTTTGGCTAATAAATGAATCCCCTTTCTTTTTATACCAATTTTAAATGTTGACGGAGTCTTTTCCTTGTTATGACAACAGCATATTATATTACTACTATATTTCGACTTGTCCATGTACGAATCCTATATCTTTCTATAATTTTAAATATTTATTTAATGATAAAATAAGAAATATTAAATGTACTTCCCAGAAAAAGTCTTCAGTAATGTCTGAATTTTTGACACTAACATTTATCCGTCAATTACAAATATTTTAATTTTTCAACTGGTTTCGATAAGCTGATGGGCAATGGATTATTTTATATATTTATAATTTAGTCTATCTCTAAATATATAGAAGTTATAATAAAAATGTTCAAAGTATTTAAAAGAGAATTTTAAATTCTTTAATATTTATAATAACATAAATTTCCAAATAATAATATTTAGAAGATTTTTTTTAAGAAACTACTACTTCCGATTGTCCAATTGTTACCAAAACCGTTTCAGCTCTTCCCATTAATATCAGATTATATAATACGTAGTTAAATTGGTATTTAATCTTATAGAATTTAAGCAACCGTCCCACACACACACACACACACACACACAAACATCGTAAAAATGTTAAAATAGGTTTGTAGGGACCTTAAAACGTGCTTATTCACTAAAATCTGGATACGCAATTTTTATCATTAATCCAATACCTCTCTTAGCGAGAGGTAAAAGTTAAAATGTTTTACATATTTAAATTACAAATAGTTGCGCTTATTTAGGACACCAATACTTATTAAAAATTACAAATTTTTAGATCGTTAATGTACATGAAAATACGTTACATTCACATTTAAATGCATGTGGAAATAAAAGTAGTGAAATAAATAATGTTTTACATCTATTACAGAATCTTTCCATCAAAGACATTACCTCTTTTACTTCAAGTAGATGAGAAATAAACATTTCTGATTTTAAGTGTTTATTTTATTTTCCTTATAAAGTTTGATGTCTCTTCCATTTGCGATATATATACAAATAAAAATAAACCACGTATATAGCACATTTTCTTTTTGTAAACGAGAATGTTTGATGTGTTTCGTAAGCCTCTATTCAATATAGGTACGACCGAGAGATCGGCTGACGTTGAAAAAGACTCTTATTAAAAGTAAAGGTGCAAAATTTCCGCTTTTATTTCAGTAAGTAATAAAGTGATGTTTTGTGTATGTGTCTAAGTGCGTTAAAACGAGAGCTTTTAAGAGAAATGTGCAAAGTTAGAAGTTATAAAGAAGTCCATTTTCTGAAGTCAATGGTGCTTTATATTGATTAACCATTACGCAAAAAATCTGCTTGAAGAATAAAACTTCTACTATAATTACAAAATGTGGCACAGTTTGATTTATATTACTAATTACTTGGAACAAATTGTAAAAAATACCGTAAAACTGTTGGGAACGAGTTAATATTTCATACACCGCTGCAATTGTTCCATTAATACGATCCAACACCACCACGGCGAGGCCCGCGAAGTCAATTTACCTTGTGCAACTTGTGTTTAAATAGCACTTGCTGCCTTTTCCATTTCATTTGAACAAATGTTTATAGAAAAGGAAATTGATTTTCGCAGTAATATGTTTTTATACCAAACTATTTTGTCATACATCTGACATCTCAATAGTAGAGAATTTTATAACTTTTTTATAAATATTAAACACATAGGTAAATTAGATTTTTGTTTAAAATGTTATGCATAAAGTTGTTTGATAACTAAAATGTTAATTTGGTAATCGAGCATTTAAAACATTGATTATTTCAAAAATTTTGATGTGGGCAGCACAATACCTACCGCCAATTCTATGTATTTTGTACAAATCCCATACCAAAAGTTCATTGGAAAAGATTCTATATATCCAGTAAAATTGTAACACGAACATAATACAATTTTTTACAAATACCATACAAAAAGTTCCTTGGAAAATATTCTATAAATCCAATAAAATTATCACATGAATATACATTATTATGTATACTCATATATAAATACTCTAAAAATGCGGCCACTTACGTAATATTCTCTATACAATCAAATAAGATTACTACCAAGTTTATATCTCTACCCATTTTTGAATTATTGCCCTAAAAGTCAATATACCCCACATTTAGATAAAAACTTCAAAATTTTTAAAAATCTAATTTTTATGTATCTAGATACTTCTCAACGCGCTGATTCCAAATTTTGAAACCGCAGGTCGATATCTCTTTTCCTTCTCGAGATATTTAGATTCAAAGTTTTGCTCAAAACTGCCCATTTTTTGGTAATAACCCAAAAATGGGCAGAGATAAGAATTTGGCGACATCACCATTCGATTCTACGGGCAAAATTACATAAGTACACCAATTTTCAGAATTATTGAACACCGCATACAATCTCTAAAGCAAAATAACTGAAAATGGCCAAAAATCGCAAAAATCGTAAGGGGTACCCCTTAGGGTTTTTTCAGATTTTGGCCATTTTCGGGGGTTTTCAAGTTTTTATTCATAAAAAATGAACCGGTTGGATAAAAATTATAAAAATTGCTATACTTATGTATTTTTGTCCGTAGAATCGAATGGTGATGTCGCCAAATTCATATCTCGACCCATTTTTGAGTTAACACCAAAAAATGGGCAGTGTTGAGCAAAATTTTAAATCTAAATATCTCGGGAACGAAACGAGATATCGACCTGCGGTTTCAAAATTTGGAATCAGCGCATTGAGAAGTATCTATATACATAAAAATTAGATTTTTGAAAATTTTGAAGTTTTTATCTGGGGTATATTGACTTTTGGGGCAATAATTCAAAAATTGGTAGAGATATAAACTTGGTAGTAATATTATTTGATTGTAAAGAGAATGTTACGTAAGTGTACGCATTTTTAGAGTATTTGAACAACTGTGTGAATTCTTAGAAATAAATCCTATAAAAAAGTTAATTTTTCCTCAAAACTTTTGTTATATACCTACGTTACTTACATCAAAAATATTAATATTTCATTTATCTTTAAAAAATCTGGTTGAAAATAAGGGGGATAATCAAATTACATACATGATTTAAATTTTTCTTGTTACACAAAATATTTCGCAAAATCTGGAATCCTGTTTCGTCAAAATACAGTAACAAACAGAATATGAATAAATACCGAGAAAAACAAACGTAGGAATGTTATAAATTACGAAATGAAAGTTGGCATTAATTTCGCATCACGGACAGGCAGTGCCATCTATCACGCCGTGATCATCATCCATTATAATTTCATATCAAGCATAAGTTGTTGACGGATCCATGGAAACGGTCCAGGGCAATGGCTACACGAGCTTGTTTATAAATATTTACACACTCTCATTTTGGCCTGAAGTGCTGATTCACACGCGGATAAAAGAACATATACCCCAGAAATAACTTTACCCACATCGTTACCGGGGAGATATTGCCACAAAATAAAAGATTTTGCGGCAAGTGTTTCAAGATGAATTTCGTATTATATCCTATATAGGTCATATGTTAGGACGCTGTATACTTACAATTTAATACCAGTAAATATTTTCCTTTTTACCTCTCGCTAAGAGAGGTATTGGAATCATGCTAAAAGTCGCATATCCAGATTTTATTAAATAAGCACGATTTAAGGTCCCTACAATCCGATTATAACATTTTTAAAATGCTGTCTGTGTGTGTGTGTGTGTGTGTGTGTGTGTGTGTGTGTGTGTGTGTGTGTGTGTGTGTGTGTGTGTGTGTGTGTGTGTATGTATGGATGTTGGAGGGACGATTCCTCAAAAACTATAAGACTTAAGAATTGTTTAACTATGGATTCCTCAATCTGACATTCCTGGGAAGGGCTGAAAAGGTTTTGGTAACAATTGAACAACCGGAAGTAGTAGTTTCTTAGAAAAAATCTTCTAAATATAATTTTTTGGTAGTTTTTTTTATTAAATATTGAAAAACATAAAATTCTCCATCTAATACACTTAAAATTTTTATTATATTTTGTATAGATTTAGAGATAAAGACACTATAATATATAGAGTAATTTAATCGCAGAGGCTAAGGCACTAAGGAAACCAATATATGTTTATAACATAATTTGTAAATGACATATGTCAATCAACAGTTTTAGTGACAATCTGATAGCTTTTTCTGGGAAGTATATTTAATCTTTCTTATTGTTTTATTAATGAAATATTTGAAATTATAGCTAAAATGCATATATCCATCAGAAATACCGCGAATCTGGTTAATGAATTGGAAGAATCTCTCACATTTAGAAACTTCGTCACACAATGAAAAACAGATATAATTAGAATTATATGTGTGCAGAAGACATGTTAAATAGAATAAAAAACAATATTTGGGTAAAGTTTTGTAATTTTTTGTTATAAAACGACGGTTCGAAAGCGAAGTGCAATACAATACTTATATAGCCTAATATGGAATGGCGAGAAGTCTTGTGCTGGCCACAACAGATTTTTACCTCTCGCTATTGAAATCATGCTAAAAATCGCATATCCAGATTTTAGTAGAAGTACGTTTTAAGGTCCCTATAATTCGATTATAACATTTTTACATTGATGCCCATGTGTGTGGATGTTGGAACCACGGTTTCTCAAATACTATAAGACTTAAAAAATATTTAACTGCAGTTTCCTCAATCTGACATTCCTGGGAAGAGCTGGTTAGATTTTGGTAACAATTGGACAACCGGAAGTAATAGTTTCTTTAAAAGAATCTTCTAAATAAATTTTAAATGTATCAAATTGCTTCTCTAGTCCGCGCTGCGTTAAGTTGCAAAACAAATTGTTAATGTTACGTCAAACTCTGTGTTACATTCTTACAAGGAAAGCCTGAAGTATGCTGGATTTTGTTTCCCATTATTACCAACTTTGTTAAGAGAAATATTAATGAAGTATTGAACTTATCGTAAAAATGGTAAAATGCTAATCTAAATCTAGAAAGCCTAAAATATCGTTATTCTTAGAAACTGACTACCATCCTTACCTTTAATTTAATTTTAAACAGATTTCAATTTAGTGTTCGTATATTTCTGTTTACAGAAACAAATAAAACACTACAAAATGTGTGAAACAAAACTTTTTGTTAACAAACATGACTTTTTTTTGTAAACATAGGTTTTGTTTATTCCTATTTGTTATTCAAACATACACAATTGACTTTCTATTTTGCAATATACAAGAATATTTATTTTAATTTTATGTATTAATACAAGTACTCGTACAATATGAATATATAATCCTCCGCAATTATTCATATCACGTTTAAAATAAAAAGATATGTAATTATACATATTAATATTATTAAAATATTTTAAAACGGGAGCTTAAAAATAATCTGCAACCTAAAGTTCAAAATATTTAAGCATTTAAATGTAATTCCTCCCGCCTTCGGAAAGAATTTTTAATTAGAATTTCATAAACATTTTAATTAATTTTGAAGATTCTCCAATTTTAAAAGAATTTTCATGATACAAATATACATTTATTTTTTATTTACAAATTTGGAACATTGCTTTTTGACATGCTTCATAAGACGTAAAATAGATATCTTTCATTTTTCATTATGACCACAAAACTACAATATTGAAGACGTTCATATTTTATCTAATAATTAGAGTGATTTTTAAACTACTTACTGAACTGATGTTTCGACTGATGAGTAAAGTCTGCCATAAAACTCCTGTAACACAATTAAATTGATAGAGTAATAGAATCTAAACTAAGTTTCTTGTGAAAGACTTTTTTTCCAATACCTATTTATTTTGTAGCATTTCATCCCCCGATATCTTTTTACTAAAGTAACAAATATAGTTGAAAAATATAAAAGTATATTACAAAATAAGAATATGAACGCGGTTTTAAATGAAGATAAAGAATAAGTAGGAGAGAAAATTACAAATGAGTATAAAAGCCAGAATTATGTTTTTGATTACTATCTTGATTTGTAATGGTGAATCAGCGATGATCTGTGGATGTACTCTTGATTAAGGAGTGGTGAATTTGGTTGTTGTTTTAGCATTTATGTTTAGCAGTGGTATCTATGGTTAGTGGATACTAATTCGTACTAAAATTGTTTATTACTAAAAAAAATCATCCATTAAATGATTTATTAACAAAGAATTTTCTACAGTAATAATCAACGGAAAAAATAATTATTTTGCGAATAATATTCTACAGTAGAAAAACTTGTACACGTAATTTATTGCACTTACAGTCTAAATACATTTTTGCCCTCCTGAAGTGTAATGGGAACTTTACAATTGTATACACAGCAAGTGTAACCTACATTTTATGGGCATTTAGAAAAGAAATAATCTTAACTATAATAAAGTTCATGTAAAAAAGTACTACCTACATAAGTTATTTTTTTACTTTAACATTTCCTATGTTTAAAATTAATTTATATAAACCAAAATCACGGCACCGACATTTGTCATTATTGTAAAAATCCGCCGTTACCGACATAGTCACCGATCGATATACCTGTCAAATACGCAAAGCGAATATTGCTGAAATGTCAAATATCGACACCTACCCATTATTTATTACGAAGAAAACATGAGCAAATAAATATATTAACAGTCATAAACAACGTCTATTATTACAAATAAATTTTCGCTAGAAGAAGTACTCTAATGAAGGTAAGTAAAATCAAATTTGGAAATTGACAACCCCAGTATTTTAAACTAACCCTTTCCAGAAGTACAACCTATATCATTAAAAAAAGTGATTTTCATTATCGTCGACCGAAAAATTTGATACAATTCTCGTGCGTGAAGTATTTTACAGCGCTCCAAGTGCCTTAAGGCCTCGTGCCTTAAACAAAGCTGTCGCGCTATAAAATACAACTTACACGCACTCGAATGTAAATAACTATTTATTAATTCAACATCGATTAGAAATATTTTATTTATATTTTAAACAATGTTGCAGTGCTGTAATTACATTTTATATAATGTACTATATTGTAGCATGTCATTCACAATCATTATGTTATTACGCAGCTTTCAAGTATTATTATAACTAAAATCCAATAATTCCATTGTTTGAACCATAAATGTTTAGAGATTCCGTGAATAATATATTCAAAATATTTTGGTATTATGAAACTGTCACCATTTTCAGGAACATGTACGATTACAAGCCCATAGATATGTGTGGAATAGTAACTCAATAATTACAAATTTAATCCCGGATGACATTCAGCGGACCAATATAACAATCTGCAAAATCCGATAACAATCTAATTTTAGATCCGCAATTCAGTATTCAACGATGACATCTCCATATATTATTGTGCCGTTAAATATGATTGCCACTGAACAGCTCGTTTATTAGCTTAAAAAGTTGTGTAAATAATCGTAATGAGCGTAAATTATACAAATTGCGCCAACCAACGTGAAATACATACGCACTCATTGCTTTTCCGCGCGCATTTTTTTTCTGAATTTATTATCATCACTTTATAATAACTTGGCACAGATTGCACACTTTTATATTTCATGTTTTTCCTAATTAAGTTTCACTAATTTACAAATAATTACGCAGGTAAATTAAACCGTACAGGAGCGCTACAATTTGTTCAGAAACAAAAATAAAAAAATAAATCTAGCTGAACTGATTCATTTTTTCCTCTCGCTAAGAGAGGTATTGGATTCATGTTAAAATTCGCATATCCAGATTTTAGCGAATAAGCACGATTTAAGGTCTCTACAATCCGATTATAACATTTTTAAAATGATGTCTGTGTGTGTATTTGTACGATTCCTCAAAAACTATAAGACTTAAGAACTGTTTAACTATGGATTCCTCAATCTAACATTCCTGGGAAGAGCTGAAAAGGTTTTGGTAACAATTAAACAACCGGAAGTAGTAGTTTCTTAAAAAAAATCTTCTAAATATATTTTTTTGACAATTTTTGTTATTAAATATTGAAGAACATGAAATTCTCCATCTAATACACCTAAAAATTTTATTATATCTTGTATAGATTTAGAGAGGAAGATATATAGAGTAATCTAATCGCAGAGGCTAAGGCACTAAGGAACCCAGTTGACAAATTCCAATGTTTATGACATAATTTGTAAATGACACATGTCAGTGTCAAAAATCAACAGTTTTAGTGACATTTTGATAGCTTTTTCTGGGAAGTATATTTAATCTTTCTTATTGTTTTATTAATTAAATATTTGAAATTATAGGTAAAATGCATATATCCATCAGAAATACCGCCAATCTGGTTAATGAATTGGAAGAATCTCTCATATTTAGGAATTTCCTTATAAAAATAGATATAATTAGAATAGGGCTATTGCAAGTATTTTTATATGACTTCTAAGTATTAAATTTGAAAAGATATTGTTCTTTAAAGAGCCTCAAATTTGGAAATATCACGAAATATCGTTTAGATATTTTACAATTAATTTTTGAAATTTGGATAAAATTTTGAATAAGTCACGTGATCAGAAACATAATGTGACCTCAGAGTACATACATCTTTAGCGGTTCTAAGGTGTCAAGTGTATTGTCAAAGTTGTCAAACAAGTGTCAAATAAGAATCACGACCAGAACTTTAAAGTAAAATATATTATCAATTTATATAATAAATTCAGTTTTTATATTTTACCTCAACTCTTTAACACCCCTTATTTCGGTAGCAGTAAAACAATCGTTCTGATATAAATTCAGCCATCATCCAGCTATCGACCTTCGGTTAATTGTCCGATTTAGCTTGAGTGTAATTTGAATTAGCCATTATTACTTTATTATTCATTTACAATGAGCAATGTCAGCGTCAAATGTCAAATTAAAAGATTTTGTTATTAACATGTGACAAACTTTAGCATACGTTTATTTATATAAATAATATGAATAAACGTAGGTGATGGAAAAACTATTTTCCTATTGGCTATTAATAATGTAATGCATGTGCTTCTACGGCACAGGAGTGGGGGGTAGTTTTTCAGGACGCCAATCTTTTTATTTAATTATTTCCACAAATAACAACAAATTATTAAAATAAAAATTATTACTAAGAAAACCATTCCATAAACTTTCATTTAAGATAGATTTTGAAAAATGTGAAACAGGCTCATTATATGTGTGCAGAAGATATATTAAATACAATAAAAAACAATATTTGGGTAGTTCTGACGGTTCGATAACGAAGTGCAATACAATACTTATATAGCCTAATATGGAAATGGTGAGAGGCTTGTGCTGGCCACAACAGATTTTTTAATGTAAAATATAAAAAGCAAAATTAAAATTAGTATTCTTTGCTCCGAAAGAAAGTAAAAATGTGTTGAGATTTTTTTTATTATCATTTTTTATTAAACACAATAAAGCTAAACTTTTCGCAGTACATACGATTTTGCTTATAAAACTTAACATCACTACGATTTACCGTAAGTGTTTATCACTTATCCTCTTCCATATTCACCCTAAATCCTAGATCGTGTCAGATTTGGGGTGGATATGGATTGAGGTTGGCGTGACAGTCAGTAGAGGAACAATGTTAGAGTGTCAGAATGTCACGGAAATCCGCCACCGAGACGAGGTATTGTGTAACCTGTGACATAATTCATTTACACGGTATGACAACGCTGCCCTATCGCATGACTGAAGGTAAATGCACATTGATTGATTTCAGGGGAGATCGGTGATAAGGTGGTAACTTGTTGCGGGGATCACTTATCGAATTAAACATAGTATATTCAATACAATGTCGAATTATTTCAAGTCTTATGCCCGGTTTCATATACGATTGTTAAATCTCGTGTTAGTTAACAACTTTTCAAAATTAACAACTTGTTCAATTTTTATGATGTTTTATGAAATTAGAAAATCAATTTTAAACTGTTGTTAGTCAACATGCATGTTAAAATTTGTTTAGGGAATTATTGTATTTTTTAGTAATATAAAAACCAATATCATAGTTATTAATAATAAATGTTATTATTGACAGACTCGAAAGTACCAGTTGCATAGAACCTTAATCTTAATAATAACTGATTGATTGGATCAATTGGATAATTTGTTTCAGTGTATGATGTCAAATTTTCATATATATGATCCAAAATTAACAGAACGGTGTCCTTATATAGCCGATATCTCATTTTAAATTGGACATCATCAAAAAATTCAAAAGGATTTCCTTGATCTCTCAATACTTTTTCTCTTAGCAGAAATCGAATATCAATTTCAAAAAATTCTTCTTCAGACTCATCAGATTCCGAAAACATAGTTGAATAATATTTCCTATGACATTAATGTAATGAATATATTTTTATTTTAAATTATACAGCTAATGCAACTTATACTTAATAATTTTCTTGTTGCAAATTAATTTATGACGGAAAAGACAAAATAATTATTTTGTTCTGATTACACATATGTGACAGATGTCATAAATAGCAACTGGTTAGAAATTTAACAAGACCCGAGACTGTTGTTAAAATAGCAAGCCATTTAACCATAGTTTAAATCTAGCATTTGTTGATGAAACAATAGTTCCTACTTAATCAGTTGCTAAATTATTTAACAAATTGTTAAGATTTAACAAGCGGATATGAAACTGGGCATTAATGTTTTATATACAGGGAATTTATTTTAACATGCAACATATGGTCAATCACTTCCATGGTTACTCGCTATTGTCAAAAAATGACAGCAATGTAATATTTGTCCATTTTAAAATGCAACATACAAAATTTGTGGTTTTGTATTATCAAAACTAATTTCCAATAAATTAGCCTACATACGATTAACAAAAAAAATCAAAATATGAATGTTGCACATCTTAATAAACTTTAGCTTACAAAAAATCATCTTTCACATAATAAATGTTAAAAAATACTCCCATTCACACTAAGGCAATATTCTAGTCGGTCGTAATAAGAATTGACACCATTTGTGATGTGTTTTGGAGGTATCTCCTGTGCTGCAATACTATTTATAATGTTGCATTTTAAAATGAACAAATATTACATTGCTGTCATTTTTTGACAATAGTGAGTAACCATGGAAGTAATGAACCATTATGTTGCATTTTAAAATAAATTCTCTGTATTTATTTCAAAAATGTACAACTATGTTATTTGAACGTTTTGGGCAATAATTAGCCCATCTTCAGCAAATGGTAAAATAGTATATTACATCCGAGGTGGCTAATATTTCATTACAGCCAAGGGCTTATGTATATTATCGAGAGGCGAAGGTAACTAATTGTTAAATATACTTCACTAAATCTTCTCTCAACTTCTAAACAAACTAAATAAAACTGACCTTATGACAATATTTGTCTGAAAACAAGCAAAATAGCTTTAATACTAATAACGCCTATTTTTCTTTCCTTTATAAAGCAAACTTTGTAAGTTTATGAATACTTGTCAGCAGAATATTAATCGGCTTTTTCATCATATGTGAAATAGCAATAATTTTTACTTGTTGAAGGGTATGAAACTAGCTTTTTATAAAGCTTTAGAATTTATTATACATTTCGACCAGCAAATATGAAGGATAGAATACAGAAGTTGATAAAGCCAATAAAAACTGCAATAATCTTAAGGATTATAAACGGGAATAAATCTTTAAGTAAAGTATGTTTCGAAGTCCCTGGGGAGAATATCAACAAAATTGGAGGGACTTGGCAATTATTTTTCTAAATTTTCGACGATAAATCTTTTACTCTAGAGAGTATTGTTACTCCTTCTTCGTACATTTTGTCGAATATCTGAATAAAAATGATTCAACATCATTAGGTGATTAAAGATTCGTTATTATTTCCCCAAAATTTAATAAAAAAAATTGAATTATAAACCACGAGAGTTATAGTATATTACATCCGAGGTGGGAGATGTTTCATTATAGCCGAGGGCTTATGTATATTATCGAGAGGCGAAGCCTCGAGGTCCGATACTGCGCGAGGCTGTTATGAAACTCCCACCGAGGTTATGTATACTATTTTATTCACAATCATCCTCATTTTAAATCAATAATTTTCAAAATAAATCAATGAATTATAACCTTTATTTTGACAGCTGTCTCAAAATTTGTTTAGACTACTTAATTATGGGGATCTACGGCAATGTTGCTAGGCAACCCCTACATAAACATTTCCAACGCAAGAGATGGAAGTGAAATCTGTTATTTCCAACCCAAGAGATTGTCATTAAAGTTAGGAATGACGTATTTTCCAACCTCCAAAAGGTTAGGAATCTGTATTTTGTGAATAAAATAGTTATCCTTTTGCGAAATCCAATTATAAATAAACTTTTACAAGTTATTACCTCTCGCTAAGAGAGGTATTGGATTCATGCTAAAAATCGCCTATCCAAATTTTAGTGAATAAACACCCTATATAATCCGATTTTAACATTTTTACGTTGATGTGTGTGTGTGTGGGTGTGTGTGTGTGTTCGTGTGTGTATATGGATATAGGAAGGACGATTCCTCAAAAACTATAAGACTTAAGACCTGTTTAACTATGGATACCTCAATCTAACATTCCTCGGAAGAGCTGAAAAGCTTTTGATAACAATTGGACAACCGGAAGTAGTAGTTTTTAAAAAAAATCTTCTATTAGTATATTGTGTTATTAAAAGTAAAAGTGACACTTTGTGTGGCGAGCATGTAAGTTTGCACGACGAGCGGTACGCGAGTCGGACAACCGCATGCGAGGCACACAATAACACTTTTACTCCGAATGACACATTATATTTTTTCTTCCATCGTACGAATTTAAATAAAATAATTACAACTTGACGTTACAATAATTACAAATATTTTACGTGAAGGACGTTTGATGATTTCAATTGCTCTGTTGCTATGGGTACTTTCGTATTTGTTCACTTTTTGTTATAAACATTCAAGTGAAAATTTTCACGTTTTGACGTTTAAATAAAAACTATGCAATTTTATATTCTCCTAATGTGCAATTATATCAGAATTTGAAGTATTGCCATGTACGGCCCTTGAAGTTGTTCAAATGAATGGAAGATCAATAATATTGTTGAAGGATATGATATGTCGAGGAATCGCTGAAAAACAATATGAACTTTTCATATCACTTTAATTCTAAATATTCTTACCGTCGTTGCCAATTTGTAACTCTGCTCTTATAATATGTTATTTCGTTATATACCGTGAGTATTTTTAACGTGAAACATTGGGTTTGTATATCCATGGTTACGACTTGATATTTGATTGACAGCAATGTATTTGCCCGTTCCATTTAAAATGAAACATAGGGATCGAATCTGGCAGAAGAATTATATTTAAATATTGTAATAAATTTAGCGGAATCAGAAAACCACTCGAGAACACTAAACATATTTCGAGCACAAGGTGCACACAGTATTTTTTCTACATCTAAATTTAATTTTTAGAAAATAGGTATAATTATTTAAACAAAATAAACCCTTGTCAATATGACAGATAACCGTTGAATTTTCCTATAAGTTATAATTTGACATTTGATTGACAGCAATGTATTTGTCTGTCTCATTTAAAATGACACATGGGAAATGAATTTGACAGAAGTATTATATGTAAATATATTTTTTCTACAACTAATTTTAATTTAGAATGCACGTATAATTATTTAAACAAAATTAACCTCTTTGACGTCTTATCAAATGTCAAATTCGTTCCCTTTGTTTCATTTTAAATTGAACGGGCAAATACATTGCTGTCAATCAAATGTCAAGTCGTAACTATGGATATGACAAGTTACTTCCTATTCGCTCATTTTACGTAGTTGCTATGGATATTTATTTATTTCAATTCTACCTTGTGAATCAAGTCATAAAAGATGCCATTTTTATGATGTTTGAAGAAAAATATTTTTTGAAAATTTTAGATATTACTAATATTGAAAAACATAAAATTCTACCCTGTAAATGTAAAGCAAAAAATGAGACATTTTAACTACTGGAAAATTTCAATTTATAATTTTAAAATAAATCTGCACTTTTATAATAAATTTACGGCAGATAATGGATTTGGAAATGGCAGATATTTTTTATTTTAATCCATCGGCGTAAAAGCTGAAATTAATTTCCGCGCTATTCTCTTCCACGTTGAAGTGAATAAAAATAATTCGTACAAAAAAAACAGTAGCCAAAGAGAGGAAAAGGTCACACATATCATTCTCGGCAATAATTAAAAGCCGTCGAACGCACAAACATGGCTACGGGAGGAAAAGCCATTTTAATTAAAATTAAAATTTTGTTGTGCACTCGAATGCATTTGCATATTTAATTAATTCTCGGGGTCAGCAGACAGAAGCGTATGCGAGGACAACAAGTGCATCACACAAGATGAAGAAAAGAAAAACTTTTATTCGACAGCTTTATTTCCGAAACGTATTCTCAGCAGTATTTATATAAATATATGTTAAGGTGGATTTATAACCAACACAGAACATAGAAGATAATTTAACACAGATTAATATAGCATAGAAAACATAGAATTTCGTCAGGGGGGCTTATAAAGTCACATAAAACATAGTGAAAATAAGAAGTACCTGTCATTTTCAAATAATAATAAGAAGAAAAACAGATGTTTGTTTTTGTTCTTTGTTTCTTTAATTGGCTATGCCTGTTGTATGGAGCACTTTATTAATAATAATAATTATAATGCAAAGAAAAGAGTTTCTAGATTTCAGCCGCTATAGTTTATTCAGTCGCGACCCCACATGGGTCTTCTTCAGAAGACGAACCTTGTAAAAGTGTGAAAATACAAATAATGTGTAAAGTACATAATAAATAAATAAATTAATAAATTAGGAAACAGGAATTCAGAGCCTATATTGAAAGACTAAGAGCTATGTAAGAGTGAAACAAGAGACTTCCAATACATTTGAAACTACAGCCGGAGTAAGACAAGGATGCATTTTGAGCCCGCTTCTGTTTACGCTAATTCTTGACGAAGGAATAAAAGAGACAAAGAAAGAAGTAAAGAAATACTACATAGGACATTGGAAATTGAGAAGAGTGGAAATAGCAGAACTATGCTATGCAGATGACATGGTCATCATAGCAGAAGACGAAAAAACCTTAACAAGGAATATAGAAATATATGATAAAGCGCTACAAAAATTAAACATGAAGATCAATAAAGAAAAAACAAAAACCATGATACTAGGAAGAAATGAACAACACCACACGATACAACTAAAAAATTAAAATCTACAGCAAGTCCAAAAATTTAAATACCTGAGGTCAATGATCTCTGAAGATGGAATATTTGATAAAGACATAAAAGAAAGAAGAACAACAGGAGGCAAAATATTCAATAGCATCAAACACAGCTTCTTAGGAAAGAAAGAAATACCGAAAGAGACCAGAGTACAAATATTTAAGAAAGTAGTGACACCTATACTCATACACGGAGCTAAAGCATGGACATTAACGCAAAGACAAAAAGAAAAAATTACGGCTATAGAAAGGTGCAGGATTAAATAAGTAATAAATTAACGTTCTATTTATTTATCGACTTTTCTATGTTAATTTATTAATTAATTAATTTATTTATTTATTATGTAACTCATGTGGGGTTGAAACTGTCGAGACTGAATAAACTATAGTGGCTGAAATCCAGAAACGCATTTCTTTACATCACCATTACCAGTCAAGAAACAACCATTTTTCCAATAATAATAATAATAATAATAATAATAATAATAATAATAATAATAATAATAATAATAATAATAATATTGCCAGAGCTAGGAACATGGCATAAAATGTTTTTCCATTCGAATTCGTGTAACTTCGAGATTCTAACGTCTTCCTCAGTAGACGATGCACTGCATGTGCAAGGTGGGAGATTTATACGGAAAGTTTTGTTTAATTAACCGTGCAGCAAAAAGTCCACACCAAGTAGCCAGAGGTTCAAGTTTACCGCCAACTGCTGACATCCTCTGCAGCTAATGATTCATGCTTTCATTCCGTTTGTTTATTTAAGAGAATCGTGAGTAGATTACCCTAGATTTACTCTCTTGTGCCACGAGATTCAAAAAGAAAAAATAAAAGGTATATGCAAGCACCCACATAAGCAGTTTTAAACTCTGGAAGCTGGATGCTGGAAATTTGATTAAGTTGCATTAACTTGCGCAGTACCTTCCACCAATCATTTCTATTTTATTTTTTATAAATACCGAATGTAGCATTTCTTGCAAATAATTTTTTCTACGTCCGTTTTATAAGCAGGTTTTCAACCTGTCAATTTAGAAGAGAAAGATTAAAGATGACAGGACGATTTACAGTTTTTCTTCTTAGAAGCAGAAAGTACCGCTACCCTAGGTAAGGGAAGTATAGGGATTAGAGATGCATTCGGGCGGACCGGGCCTGGCTTTGAGGTTTGGATCGACTCGGCCCGAAAATGAAAATTACCGGCCCGACTCGAAGATCGACTCGACAAAAAAATTTGCTAGCCCGGCTCGAAAATTGACTCGAAATCGGGCCGGGCTTCGGGCCGGGCCGGGCCTAAGCTCGAAATTGGGTGCATCCGGCATTCCTAATATTGATTTTTATGTTAAGGCAAAATGTTTTTTCGTGTCGAACTTATAAAATACCTCTACATTCTTATAACTTTCAACATTAGTTAACATAAGTAGTTAAAAGAGAGACCCTTCTAGTGTAAGTTTGTTATAAAAATTACAGACCTACAAGTATTTAACACTTTCTTTACGAAAGAATTTAAACAACTTTTTCACAAATCTTATATAAAAAAATAGAATTTTAATTTACATAAGAATTTTTTATCTAACTTTGTTTCTGCTCAAAAATAGGACAAAAAACCATTATGGTAGGAACAAAAATCACTTTTATTTTAGTATACGAGTAATAACAATAATAATAGCAACATCACAATATAATAATTATGCTTTAATGAATAACCTTGAATTCTTGAAGTAAAATAATACATTTTTATTTATTAATATGTGAACTGTGTTGTTATTAAATCATTTTGATCCTTTTTAACTTCATCCATTTTCATTAAAATATTAAGGAAACTGTGCATTTGAATGAACTATAAGATTTTTCGGTCTGGCCCGAAAAGTTTGAATTTTCGGGCCGGGCCAAAATCAAAAGTCCGACTAAATAAATAAATGAAAATAGTATTTAGACGCATTATTTAAAGAAAAACTAGTTGCTACTTCATGTAAACTAGTACTTCCGGTTGTTTAAAAGTTACAAAACGCTAAATTGAGGAGTACGAAATTTCATAGCTTTTAGTCATATATAGTCGGGCGTCATCTAAGAGCTTGTTGATTAATTCAATAATTTATGTAAATTAAATTTGATAATAATAATTGGATTAAGTCTTCCCACTTGTCGGTATATGTGACACGAATCAAAAGAGACAAGCCACGCCCAGCTCGCTTCATGTCAAAGTTCTAACAACAATAAGCTTTAGTAGCTTAGCAGTGAGATTCAAAAGTTTTCGGCCTGGCATACACAAGTAGCACCGATATTTACATGCCGTGCTTGACAGATTTCGTTAATTACTAGCTGTACCCGTTGCAAATATTTGCAACGAACAATATGGGGTAACGTTATTAAATTATAAATTTTCTGTACTTACATTCAACGTTTGGTACTCTTCTACACTTTTTTAACTATCGCTGCTATGTTGGGCACATAGGAATACGGAGATTATTTGACACAATACTAGTAATAATAAGTAAGTTATTTAGGGTCGGTTTGTTAATGCAAAGTTATAAGTGAAGTAATGGTAACTGCTAGTTAGGTAAATTAAATGTTTGATTAGCTGTTTATAAATAAAATTTGTAAATTGGAAACTGAAACTGTTTTGACAGATAAAAATACAGATCAGGATAGATATTATTGCTAGGTAATTATTTGATGAGGAACTTTGAATATAATTGTACAAATTTTACAACAAACTGCAGCAATGTTAAATTTTATAACAGATAAATATACCTATTAAAAATATGCAATTTATATAGAAAAATAATAATAAATAATAAAAATTCTTTAGGAACGACAGTAGGTATTCATTTAATTGACCAGTTAGTGATAAATGCGACATTTTGTCTCATTTTTTACTGTTATAAAGATAATAGAAGAGAAAGGTAAAACATCTAATAGAGATTATCCGTATATTCAACGTCCTTCAATGTTATATTTTATTATTATAAATTATAATTATGAATCAAACTTGCAATCATTCTTCCTTCATTTAATTCCATATTAAAATGTATATATATATATATATATATATATATATATATATATATATATATATATACATATATTATATTGTAATACAAAATAACTCCCTAACAATTTTGCTCAATATTATTAAATGACTTACTAAATTTGAATTAATGAATTAATTACTTATTATATTTGCTGTATTTGTCATTGATGCTCCTTGATGCTCATCGATAAGTGTGCCATAGGCTTTATATATATTAATTTTTTGGAGCAAAAATTCCTTTTTATATTTTCACTTGTAATTTGACATGTTGACATATTTATCTGTCATTTAAGGTTAACTTTTGACTTTTGTATGATAAAAGCTTTGCTCATTATTTACCTGTTACATTGTTTAACCTTGCATAACACAAAATATTATTCTTGTAGCAATTTTCACAAATTGTATGTATTTTTACATCATTCTTTTCATCTCTTTGTTGTTTAGTGCTGTCATCTATCGCTTGACAGCGGTACTTAATAAAAAATCTTTAAGGTCTTATAAAAAATAGACGGAATCGATAATCTTAACATTTTTGTGCACATGCTAATAGCTTTCATTTTAAAAAAGAATCATCAAAATCGGTTCGGTAGAAGTCCATAACTAAGGCCCGAAAGAAAAACCTTATTTTTTATATATATAGATAATGAAGTTAATGTACTCTTACGTTTTTCAATTTTCATCGTAACTAGATTTACAGAAAAAATTAAAAATGTCCTGGTGCCTTGGGTCTCGTTTATTAGTTTCTCTCTTTTCACTTTTCAACAACGACAAGCCTTTGTTTCCCCTGAAATTAAATTCTCAGGCATGTTCTACAGCAAAATTTCATTTTTAAGTTAAAACAGTCCTATGTGTCATATTTCCACGTAGCAACCCGATAGTGAACTAGAAATGTCGGTGCAAAGACAGCAATATAAAAGTAAAACACGTCGCAAGGTACAAAGCTCTAAATATGTTTTCACGACAACTTGTTTAACAACGGCGACTATGAGTCGAGTGTTTCATGTTGTGCAGATGTATCAGCGTCACGTGACTAACAGATTTGTCAACCAGTTGCAGGCAAATCAAATTAGTCCTGAACAAATCTCAACAGATGAGATACAAGATATAATCTTGGAATGAAACAACTTAATAAGAAATGAAGAACAGTATTTGCAAAACAATGTCGAGTTCTGTGAAATATGTGCTTGTTTACGAATAAAAACAGAATAACAAACGCATAGATAAACAATGTCACATTATTATGTTTTCTGTGTACACTTAGTATTTATCCGACGTTTTTCATTGGAAACACCAACAATTGAAATAAGCAGAAACCATTTTATTTTTCTTTGTTTGAACTTAAGAAATGCAATTCCATTATATTCAAACAGCAAAGAAAATTGGAGCAAAAATAATACTGTTCTTAGCAGTTTTATTCATTTAGTTCAGATTTATTTAATAGAACCAAGTGATTATTTTAATGAATTAATATATTATTTTTCTGAACACTTTATTTATAACAACGAACACAACAATATCTTTGTTCGATGACATGTACTAGGCCGCCCTAGTGTTAACTTTCTTACACTAACATGTTTTATGAGAAACGGGCAGCTTCTGGCAGGCTGTTCAATGACGAAAATTTTAAGAAATAGTGCTCACGTTTCTAACCTGTCTCGCGAGGTGGTGTAGAAAGTGCAGAGTAGGAGTAAGGGTAACTAAATGTTGTTCGCTAGGCATTTTATTCTATCCTATCTACACATCTGTTTATTAACCTAAAATTTTACACATTGAGAAAATAAAATAATGGATTCAGATATAGTATATTCTCTTTGTTTTGTTATATAAAGAATTAATTAATATATCTGTCTCTGAATCTGATGAAGAATCAAGTGATGATTGATCTTCGTCAGAATCGTTTATTAGTTCAAACATTATGCTCTTTAAAACAGACATTTCTGCAGTCACTTCTTTGCAGCTTTATAATATGACTGTGTTTATAAACAACCTAACCTTTTACACCTTTGGGTACGCTTGGCTTTATTACTCACAACTGAGCAAACTTGCCCAAATATACACTAATGTGTTTTATGAAACCACAAGAATTAGACTGTACTAGTGTACACTACACTGCACTGCACTATTCTGCTCTGCACTTCAAGCACTTCTCATCGAACAGAGCTAATAATAATAATTATACTTGTACTTAATGTTCGCGCCATCTGACTGTCACCAATTCTATTTGAGTCTCTCCTCTCAAACTCGCTTCTTATCTTGTACTCACTTGGCAATTTTCGTTTCCTTTCATTTGGATTCGGGTCCAAAAATATCGTCGTTATATTCCAGTAAAATTTTATGGTGGAATTTGACTTTTACTAATTTTTAGTAATTGAAATTTACAATTCATTCTATTACAAAACTAATTTTTTTTTTTTCCAGTTATCAATCTTCTTCTAGACTGAAAATGTATGATGTGCTGGTTTCATTATGTTTTTAAGATACATATATTGTTAAAAAGTTTTATGGCTATACTTATATCACATTAAATTTAAATTATTCACTCATTTTGTATAGTTGCTATGGATATTTATTTATAAATGAGCTATTTCTATTCCGGCGGCGTAGAAATAAAACTTCTACCTTGTGAATCAAGTCACAAAAGATGCTATTTTTATGACGTTTGAAGAAAAACAATGTTTAGAATATAAAGACAAAGTATTTATTTTATCTATTTGTAAAAAAATACCTACTTACTTATTTTACAAGAAAAAAAATATATATATATATATTTTTAAATCTTATAAACTGAAACCTTCCTAAGACGGTTTAGCGTGGGTTATGTAGTAAAATGAAAGTAAAAAATTTCTTTATAAAGAAATAATAATACAAGTGTTATTGTCTGTGTAAGAGTTTTACGCATCGTTTGTGCATCATGTAGAAATCTCATCCTCATTCTCATTCTCCGTAATATCCGTATTATTCACAGTTGGCTTCTTCTGCCAACAGCCACTTAGGGCACGTAGAGATGTCCAGAGCACCGTGTGCTATCACCACACGCTCTAAATGCCTCTTGCACTGTTGTCCTGTCCTAACAACACAACATACCTGTCCTGTCGTGCACATGGAATTCATAATCGTAAACATGCCCCTACCCCCAAGGGTGGAATGAGATCATCTGCCCAGCGCAGGGATAATGGGTTCAACAGAACATTCTCCAGCTAACCAAAATTAAAAGTTCAAAACAACAATAAAACAGCATGTGGCATCGGATGCTTTTTATGGCGTAAATCGATTATAATTTGAAAACGTAAATCAAAAACAAACAAGATATTTGGTATGTAAACAAAATTAATGGCTAACTAGCAATAAAAATCTCATTGTATTTGAAATTCTTTATTTGTATCATAACATAACGTACAAGAATACAAATATAAATAAATTATTATATCTGCACGTATTGCTTTTTTATTTATTTATTGCAATGGTCAAATACATTAAAGAGAATATAATGTACCGCAGTTTACAATAGAGGCTAATACGAGGGTCACTCGTCACTCCAAAATTATTGAGATGCTGGGAAACAGTTGGCTTTGGAAAATTTTTAGTGCACAAATGTCAAACTACAATTTATTTAAAATATCTGTCCAATAATAACATCTGGTTGAAGTGATTTATTGTGGTGGAATTCGAAGTGGAAATAAACCGCAACATGAAGTTAGGAAGCGAGCATTATCGCGCTATGATTTACTACGACTTTAAAATTGGATTAACGTGAAAAACAGTGCGAGGAATATCTACGATTGGCATTTGGAGATGAAGCTCCATATCCAGAATCTATATTTCGCTGCTTTTCAGAATTCAAAAGAGGCCGTAATTTCTTGCGTGATGAGAAACACTCAGGGGGACCTTGTACAGCGGTTGTGCCAGAAAATATAGCTGTTATCAGACAAATGATAAAGGATGACAATCGTGTCACCTATCAAACGATGGAAGATGCCCTTGGCATTGGATCCGCAGCAATAGCAAAAATTTTGCATGAAGAACTTCGTGTTAGAAAAATTGTTTCTCGTTGGGTGCCACACAACTTAACGGAATAACAAAAAGCTAAGCGTGTTACAATTAGTCGCGCCACTTTAAAATTGTTAAATAATGGCGGTCATCGTATTCTTTCTAAAATTGTAACTGGCGATGAAACTTACATACCCTTTTATGATGTTCCAACGCGTCAAGAAAGTAGTAGTTACCGTGAAAAAACAACGTGCACTTAAAAAAGTTATGTACGCTGTATTTTTCAGAAGTACAGGTCTTGTGAAAGCAATTAGGTTAGAGGGACAGAAGACTGTTACTGCCAATTTAACCGGTTTCACATCCAGGAATGAAACATTTTCTATTTAATTTTCTTTTCATTTTGCATTAATTTTCAATATATTTAAACAAAATATTTATATTACATTATATATAATACGAATATGTACTTCAAAACTTGTTTTATTTACCTTTCTATAAGATATAACATGTAATATTTTCAAAATGACATGCAAATGACAGGTGTCAGTTGGGTCGTTCTCACGTTGCGCCTCTAGCGGAAAAAACGAGGAAACACGTATCGCTTTGGACCCTCGGTTTATGCAGAGTGGCACAACTAGTATATTTTAAATCGTGAAAAATACTCACGCTATAGCCAAAAATGGAAATGGCGAGAGGTATTGTGTTGGCCACAACAGATTTTTTTTCTTAGTGGAAAAGTTCTTCTTTATAATAATATGATTTTAAAGCACTATCATGCACGTAATACTGTATGTAGTATTTGCTTTTATCTATTTCAACAAAAAGTCGTTCGAAATGCAGTAACCTAGTAGTGGCTCCGACTTGTAAACCTCAGCAATAATTTGCAGACTTTGAGTATCTTTCCCTTAACCTTTAGGCCTTTGCCGTTGCCGAATTTATCTCCATCATGTTGGTGGCATTGTGCGTCAGAGCTCACGTGATCAATTAACACCCCAATTCAAGCCCTCCGGTCGTTGGCAATTTCGTCTCCAACGACATCGGTCGCAACTTCACCGTTTTCCCATCTCGGTCAACAATGGGCTGGAATTAATAATGGAAAACAAAGGTTGCGTAGAGTAGAGCCAGACCTTGCCGGGGCAAAAAAACCTCCATCTCCGTCCCATTATTCATCTATAGTTGTTGTCGAAATTTAGAAGCAGCGCGAGGCGCCGATCGAAGAGTTTCACAACTCCATTACTGAACAGGTGTCGGAGTTTTTGTCGCGCGAAGTTTTAATTGCGTCTATTAAACAAGATAAATATTCTGTCTGATTTCTAAGCAGTTAGATGGCCTGTCGTCTGTAAAGCTTTTTTATTCCGAAGAGCAAGTTTATCGTGGTTTTGTGATTTCTTTTCGAACCACAAAAAAATGGGACATATTTCGCCAGGAAAATAAAGGATGACTTCATTGCAACCCTAGATCTACAATCTATATGGGACAAGCGAACAAGAAGTAAATATTCTATCTAATTCTTGACATCTTAACTTATAGGACAGGGTAGAATTATTATTAACTAATTAATCTAGCGGTTAATTTAATCGTCAAGTAGTGAGGATAATTAGATAGTAAATAATAATGAAAGTAATAAAATTTATTAAGATATAATAATAATTACACATTTTAAGTACAATACAATAACATTTTTTGGCATAACCAAACCTAATTTTTACCTTCCATTACTTTTAAGTAAGGCAGATATTATTGTCTTTGGTCAAGAAAACTCGGTAGTGAGTTTTTAATGAGCAAGCACGTATCAGTGTCCCTAGAATACTATTTTACTAGTTTTACGGAGATGTCTGTATGTGCATTTGTGTGTCCGTGTGTCTGTGTGTGACAAATTTTTCTCTGCCGATAATATCAATTCAAAAATTACAATTCTTTCGTATTCCTCTTATTTACATCCATGTGAAAAGCTGATAAGGTTTTGGTTATAATTAGTCATTTGAAGTTATTAACAGTTAACTTGGAAAAACCCAGTTGAATATCATTTTTTGACATTCTATGTGATTATCAAAATGAAAGAATATTTTATTGTCTATATAGTTTTATTATACATTTTCCTTCGTATTTAATAGATGTAGAAAAGATAAATTAGCCAGCTTTGCTATGATCAAGGAAACAGCTTGTATATTCAAATAATTCTAATTGACAGATGTCAGTGTCAAGTACAATTTATAAAGTGTATGATCGTGTTATAATATTATTGGATTTATAGAATTTTTTCCATGGGATTCTCTGTACGGAATTTGTAGAAAATAGTCTATATTCGTGTTACAATTTTAAGGGATATACAGAATCTTTTCCAAGGAAATTTTGGTATGGGATTTATACAAAATACATAGAATTGACGGAAGGTAGTGTGCTGACCATATCAGATTTTTAAAATTAATATTAAATATACAATTTGTACAATTCTAGAAGACTAATCCATCTGCCTCTGAGATTCTTTGGAATGTTTAAGTTACATTTTGCACAGTTTTACGAGAAAGAGCAATAATAGTAATAAGAAGAGGTAACTGTTACCATATGTAAAGCCAGCTGTCGAAGAATTACTGACAGTTATGGAAATAATAATAATAATATAATACCGAACTCTAGGTTTAATAAAGTATTAGATAACACTCGCCATTTTTCAGAAGATTTCAGCGTCTGAATCAACCTTTCAGCCATCATTACAGAAGAGCGAAACACGTCTATGGTTATCAGCTGAGCACGGTCTGCGTCTGATGATGACCGAAAGGTTGATTCAGACGCTGAAAACTTGTGAAACATGGCGAGTGTTTTCTTAATACTTTATTAATCATTGTTTCACCTAGAGTTCGCTATTGTACTATTATTATTAAATTCTAGGTACATAGAGTACAATAGGTATAAGGTAGTACTCGTATCTATAAAATGTACTGTTTATTAAATAGAACTATAGTAGGTAATAATTCTAAAAAATACTAAATTTCCTTTAGAAAATTATATGAAGTTTTTGATTTAATTAATTTATTATTAACGCTTGCAGTTACGTAGTTAATAATAAATATTTTCCCAGTTTTTGTATTTTTTCAAAAGAAGCATAAATTAATTGTCAACTTGTTTACTTCTTACGCTGCACCTTAATTAAAATTAATGTTAATTTTTATGAGTGTGCTAATTCCTGTTTTGATGTACGCTAAGGAGGATAAATAGCAATAGTCGTGTTATTGTTTAGAGTAAACAGTTTGCGTTTCCGTGTGTAGGTGTGTCAGAAGGGCGTTATTTAGTTAAATAGAGTTGGCAGTTTTGTTATTTATCGCTGGAATGAGCCTGCGAGAGCAGGAGGCGCTGTAAGGCGACAGCCAACAGGATAATTAAATTTTCGGAGGCGCCCTCGCATGCACGAACGAATATTTTCGGCTTCGGCCCGACGAAACAACTTTACATGTCAACGTTTTCTTTGTAATTCACTTTCTACCCCCCCGGACTGATATTGATAACTTTATATGACACCAAACTGAAAAATATACTCCGATGTTTTTCCCTAACTTTCACACAAAGTCCCCTTCAAACAATATATATAAATCTCAAACACACGCAACACTGCTCTGAGCAAACTGGGCAATGGGGCGTCCCTTTAATCGCATTCTATTCAACATACGATCAACAAAAGAGTTATTTGTGTATCAAGAGCGTAAAGTGGATCTTTATTGCTCGCGCTCGAAAATTGAGCGAGAGCAATAAAGATACTTTACGCTAGAGATGCACACATAATTTTTTCTACGACTTTACTAACCAAAATAGAAAAAAATAATAATACCTATTTAGTAAGTTCAATTCAACCTCAACCAATTTCTGTTTTGTGTTGTGTGTAACCATGACGATGAGAGTATCCAAATAAATAAATACAAAATTCTGTCAGTAAAAGATAGTGATTTTTCCTGCACTCCTCCAGATATATTTGAAACAGCGCAAAATACTTCCTTGAATTTATTATCTGCAAAATCAAAAGCATTATACGAAAAGAATTTTAACCTCTCCATTGAATGGTGTAAGTTAAAAAAATCAAGAATTACAGTAAAAATGTCTTACTAGCTTACTTTTTGTAAAAATCTAATGAAATCGTCTTCTCTTTGGTCCATTTATTCCATGCTAAAATCAACACTAGCAGTTAAGAACTGAAAACTGTAGTGAGTGTCACAGTCACAGATTCTAATTTATCTTCGTCAGCTGTTTTCAAGTTCTGGAATGAATATACATAACTGCCAAAAGTGTACATTCAATTTTAACATTATCCGCCAATAATTAAATCCAATAAGTTTGTTAATTATGAAATGTGTGTTATTAAATATTTAAAGTTGTAATACAATGTACATTCACCAGTAGAGTTGTTATTATATATAATTAAATACCTAACCTAACTAAATTGGTAATGTAGCTAACTTCAGGTATATTGTTTGTAGCACGTTTCTAGTATAAAAATGAACCTAACCTATATATTAGATTTTGTAAGTATTACTTTAATAAATTAAGATTTCAGCAAAAATATGTATTTATCTAAGCGAGCAAATTGAGTACTTTACCGCGCGTCTCCCATAGCATTAGTATTTTTTTGCTCGTTCCTTAGTAACCATCAACTTTACGATGACAAAATAGAGCACAAATGTCAACTTTTCATGGTGGTCGTAGAAAAAAGAATATATCAACTTCATCCGAGTAAAGATTACACATACGTGTTATCGGTGAACACATACGAACATTAGTTCTAGCAGCAGGAATATAGAATATATAGGACGATCGGGTATTAGTCACTGAAGCAAAGAAATTCAAAAAATTTAGGCAAATAGGGTCGTCAACGATATTATGAACTAACTTAATGACATATACCATAGTATTAAAACGTCTCCTGAAGAATAATGATTTAAAATTAAAAATATTAAGTAAAACTTCATAAGTAAGTTGATTATCGGGGTATGACCTCATTATCTCGATAATATTATGACGATAATATTTCAGGGCCTGCTATGTTAGGGACAATAAATATTGTACTATTATCTCCATTAATTTTAATTTATTATTTAACAATGAACAATACTAACGTTATACAAAAATTTCACTAAATCTTCTCTCAACTTCTAAACAAACTAAATAAATCTGACCTTATGACAATATTTGTCTGAAAACAAGCAAAATAGCTTTAATACTAATAACGCCTATTTTTCTTTCCTTTATAAAGCAAACTTTGTAAGTTTATGAATCCTTGTCAGCAGAATATTAATCGGCTTTTTCATCATATGTGAAATAGCAATAATTTTTACTTGTTGAAGGGTATGAAACTAGCTTTTTATAAAGCTTTAGAATTTATTATACATTTTGACCAGCAAATATGAAGTATAGAAAATACAAGTTGAAAAAGCTGCAATAATCTTAAGGATTATAAGCGGGAATAAATCTTCAAGTAATGTATGTTTCGAAGTCACTGGGGAGAATATCAATAAAATTGGAGGGACGTGTCAATTTTTTTTCTAAATTTTCGACGATAAATCTTTTACTCTAGAGAGTATTGTTACACCTTCTTCGTACATTTTGTCGAATATCTGAATAAAAATGATTCAACATCGTTAGGTGATTAAAGATTCGTTATTATTTCCCCAAAATTTAATAAAAAAAAATTGTATTATATACCACGAGAGTTATAGTATATTACATACGAGGTGGGGGATGTTTCATTACAGCCGAGGGCTTATGTATATTACCGAGAGGCGAAGCCTCGAGGTGAAATAATGCGCGAGGCTGTTATGAAACTCCCACCGAGGTTATGTATACTATTTTATTCACAATCATCCTCATTTTAAATCAATAATTTTCAAAATAAATCAATGAATTATAACCTCTATTTTTATTAATATTTTGACAGCTGTCTTAAAATTTGTTTAGCCTACTTAATTATGGGGATCTACGGCAATGTTGCTAGGCAACCCCTACATAAACATTTCCAACCCAAGAGATGGAAGTGAAATCTGTTATTTCCAACCCAAGAGATTGTCATTAAAGTTAGGAATGATGTATTTTCCAACCTCCAAAAGGTTAGGAATCTATATATTACTATAATGATTGTGAATAAAGAATATTTACTTACTCGAAACTAAAAAAATAAACTTTGTTCTCATAAATAAACATTATCTTAACTCACTTGATGTATAAATATGTATTATTTTTTCACTAATGTAAGCCAACAGATACAATTTTGTATCATTTATAGTACACGTCGTGAAGTCAAACTCGATTTTGCTTTTTTGATAATCTTCACGAGTAGTACTATAATGACTAATGTTACGATACTTTTACAAAAAAAAAAAACTATTATATGAGTTTTCCATATAGGTATCAAAATACTATTACTTCTTTCTCCTGAATTTTTTAAAACGCAAAGGGTATACTGTAAACTAAGAATATTTATTAATTTTTATAAAAAAAATATCTAATTATGTTAAATAGAAAACATAACCTGTTTTAAAGAAGATTATAGAATTATTTATGCTACGAAGTAAAGAGGAATCTATAGGTACGTATCATACATATAATGAAAAAATATTTTTCGTCATTTAAAACAGCTTTGTTTTGTTTTGTGTGTACGCATGGCACAATACGTAGGAATTTATTATTTTATTTTTATTGTTGGGTAACTTGTACTATATCTTGTTTAATATAATATTACTTGTACAGTGTAAAACAAGGTTTAAACTTGTAGATTTAATTTTTTATTGCACCCCAGATGAAGGTGGGATTTTTTTTATCTTTATAATGTTACGTAGAAAAACTTTTCACTTAAAATTTAATGTTTATACTTGGCTGGAATTACCATGCTGTAGGTATTAAAAATGAATGACGCTAAACATTTAAACCCGTCAGATTTTAAAACCCTCTTCAACTTTTTCTCATCTTTCCTAATCTTTTTACGTCTTGACCTTACTAATAAAAACCTCAAATTACTTTATTACCTGAAAGGAAGAATTTGAATATGTACTTTGTATTTTAACTTCAACAACTTTGTATTAAAATTATTCTTTTATGCTAAATACATTTCGAAGAACCATAGTTTTTTCTACAGTCTATATACAAATTAGGTATTTGCGCTTGCTTTTGCCAACGCAAAACGTCACTTTGCAGCTCATGCGCGACAAAGTAAAAATGCTCGCTGTCCGAATTTCTAACTATAAAATGTTGAGAAATATCACTTGTCTACATTCGTAATGGAAATGTTTAGTCAGGAACTAATGGCGCTGTAGTTGCTTACATATTTATCACCTCCACAAGTCAATCTGACATATGACTGCTCTGTCGGTATATTACATAACCAAACAAAATGCAGTATTGCTGTGTAAAGTAATACAGAAATAACATATGGCATTCATTTATAAAAACGAAAGTTAAAAATGCATAGATTGAAGCAACAGCTCAAGAAGAATAGAACATAACGATGAATAAGAATTAAAAAATATAATCGTTATTTATTGAGTAATATTGTAAGTACAAAGTGTTCATTTTATTATTTTTTGTTATGGTGGAGGACCCTACCGTAGCGTCTGTAGAAAAAATCTTGTCTGTGTTTCGTACGCAAATGGACATTGTTGATTTCGAGAGAATGCAGTAACAATCTCTCAATCGACAATATCCTATATATTGCAATTATAAATAAAGTATTATATTTAATAAAATAATAAGAAAACAGGCGCCATGTTTCACAAGATTTCAGCGTCTGAAACAACCTTTCGACCATCATCAGACACCGGCCATGCTCAGCTAGTAACCATAGACGCGTTTCGCTCTTGTTAGAGCTCATCAGTATGGTATAACTGGCGTCTCCTTGCAGAGACAATTCCCAACTGAGCATGGCGAAAGATATAAACATCTCATTATAGATAGTTGACTTAAGAGGGGACTGTACCCACATGTAGAGCCATCTATTGAAGAATCGCCAAAAAGCACTGACAGCTATTGAAATAATAATAGTACAATAACGAACTCTTAAATGTTAAATGATCGCGAAATACATTTCATAATAAAATATGGGAGTATCCGGAATATAAAAAAGATGTAGAAGTACAGAATAAATATAATTCGACTATATAAAAACAAACACTTTGCAAAACGTGGAGTTAATGTTAATAGTAATTTACGTAACACGACCTGAAAGTGATACTTTACTTTGGAAGCTTGTGAGCCCAGTATAGACACTTTTAGGTCATGTTGGGTACAATATTTTTTTTCGATCCTGAAAAAAGAATAAAAAAGTATTATTTTATTTTTTACTGCGAGCAAATAAGAAATAAATAAACAACTGATCTCCATGGAAACATTTAGCTTTACCGGTCCCGGGATCGGTAAAGTACTTTCCGATCCCTTATAGACAACTTTCCGAGCTAGCTCAGCAAAGAAGGACTTTCCGGTCTAAATAGTGATCAGAAAGAGCTCATTTTCTGGGCGATCGCGAAAAAAATATCATTTCTATGTATACTCCTTATGTATACAATACGCTGAAAGGTTTTTCGCCACCTAGTTATAGGGATAAGAAAACTTATCTTCAAAATAAGAAAAACTGTCCCTAATTATGAAATTTTCTTTCCATTGATAACTTCCTATTGAAATATAAGTTGTGAAAGAGAAAAATTATTAAGTTCTAATTTTTTCTTGCCAATTTTGAAGTCGGGTACGAACCATAATGTTCTTCTAGTTTATTAGAGTCCGTGGACTTAAAGTTACTCTGAACTTCATGAATAATTCTCATCTTAATGTGAAATTCTAAATGCCTTGGCATTAACTTCCCTCTCAGATTTGCTTCTTTGCTTCTTCATTGATTTGAACTCTGAACTTGCAGCTGCACTGCGACTGTGTTGCATTGCAATGCCGTGGATGCTTTCTTAGAGTCTCAACTAAATCTCTTGTAAAGCAAACATAATATTACCTACTTGTGCTCGTAAACCAAATATTATGGCATGGTAAACTATTAGGACTATGTGATATCTAGTTTAATTATTTGCGGATTTGGGAAATGCATTTTGCTTCTAAATGAATTGTTACTGTTTAATGAACCAACGTAAATTTTTTGTTTATAAAACCATAATGTTAGTGTATTATGCTTTGATTAAAATATATAACAAAATAATGGAGAGGTAATATTATTTATTTTATATATTTTAATAATTTTAATAGTATATTCTATGTCATTTTATATTCTGATATTTTCGTTAGTTCTTGCGTGCGCTTTTTATTCCCAATCCTTTAAATTGCACTATATTTAGACTTTTGAAAAGAAAATGAGTGAAATTCGTGAATTACATAGTCCTGTTTCTTATAAAAAACGTTTAGGAAAATATGATTTAAATGAGTAAGGCAAAAACAATTATTGCCAATGTACACAAATTTTTCAAAAAATTGGCGTTACATCCTAAAAAAAATTATAATTTATTAAATAAAAAGAAAACTTTAGATTTGACTGCAAAAGTACTTTGTGTAGGCAGATCTTCTGTTCACCTAATAATCAATTATTCTTACATTTTATTTAGATTTCACCGGTTATCGCATTTTAAACCAAACGCGACCCTAGCTTGGTGTGTGGAAACTTTGGTCAAAACATAAATATAAATTTTCCAAAGATACAATTTTTATATTTTATATTACGTATTACTGTCTTACCCTTCTTATTTGTTATAATATTTTCTTCATTTACGATGTATCAAAAATTTGAATTAGTTTTAAATGTATTATATGGCATTTGCGTTCATTCCTGGTCATGTCAAGTGTCAAGTTACAAGCGGCAACACCGCTTGGCAAGGGACAGGGTACGAAATTTATTCCATTATATTGGCAATTTATTTTATATTATTTATTTTGTAGGGCATGTTTGCAACATTATATTATTTTCAACGTTTACAGAATTTTTAAAAAATAAAGTAAACGTAGATCTTCACAGGTAAACATATCTGGTTACAAAATAAAAAAATACGTATTATTTTTTTTTTTTTGGGAAAGACTAAATATTGCAAGTAAAATGTAATTTAATACAACTTAAATTTTTTGTTTTGAGATGTAACTGTATTATTTTTGTTTTACTAAAAACATGAGATGAATGTACATTAACGATCAGATAAACAGGGTGTTATTTAAGTAAAGTCCGATATTTTCATCTCTGGTTAAACTGCCGGTTAAGTAAACTCTCGGTTAGAAAAACAATGTGACATCGAAAAATTGACACTTGTGTAATTTAATGAGACAGGCCGTAGCCTACGTTATTAAATACAAGGCCGGGAAATAACTTAAATTTTGTTTAAAAATCTGGCCAAAAACTGTAGTTCCAAAACCGCTGATGAAGGCGCGACTTATTCCCGCTGTCATTCAAATGTTATTTTTATACTGTCAAAAAAATATATTGATATTATCAAGTTAGCGGCGAATTTGGAACTAGAGTTTCCGTTTGACAGATATTGTGTTGTTTTCCGGCCTTGTATTTAATAACGTAGGCTACGGATAGGCATATACATTGCTGTCAATCAAATGTCAAGTTGTAACTTATAGGAAAATTCAACGGTTATGTCATATGGACAAAATTTATTAAAAGTTAATTTTGTTTAAATAATTATACCTATTTTCTAAAAATTAAATTTAGACGTAGAAAAAATATGGTGTGCACCGTGTGCCCGAAATATATTTAGTGCTCTCGAATGGTTTTCTGACTCGGCTAAATTTCTTAAAATATTTAAATTACTTCTGTCAGATTCGTTCCCTATGTTCATTTTAAATGGGACAGGTGAATACATTGCTGTCAATCAAATGTCGAGTCTTAATCATAGATATCACAAACCCAATGTTTCATGTTAAAAAATACTCACAGTATATGTTTCGTAAACATTATCAAAAAAAAATTGTAAAATTTCTTATAGATAAAGATCTAGTGTAAAATAACACTATTCGTTTTTAATTTCATATTGTCTTGAAGTTATTTTGAACGAACTATAATTTTCGTTTAAAGGTTATAATTAGTTAATGAAATCGCTCGCGACAATTCTGTCATGTTAAATAAAGTTTAATCAACATTAATGTAATTCTCCAGCAAACTCTAATAATTTAATTTAATCCTGCGAAACAGGGAAAATGCAACTCTCTGACATTTTTAGATTACATCTTTTAAAAATGTCCCTCATATTTAAACAGCAGCAAACAAAAGCAAAACTCCATCTGTATACAGGTAGTGAAGTGGAAGAGCTTGTGTGGGCAGTAATTTGAGTAAAGGTAACGGTTTATTTATGTAATTAACGTGCTTTACCGGCCTTAATTCAGAGTCCTTTCTCGTATTTTCATTGGAAACAGGTAGGCTGTTGAAAACCCCGCTTCGCAACTGCCCCACGGAATTAGACCCAGTACGAAGCCTTTATATCTTTCTGTGGATAACTTCCATACATGTTTTGTAAATATTGTTCACTTTATGTTGTATATAAATGAAATTAGTTTCATATAAAGTTATGGCATAAGATCCAACTTCTGTTTATTGCTTTCAAGCTGAACTTTGCGCGGATGGATTTACTACTTAATTATACAAATTATGCGGATTACTGTTTTCCTAATATAATCCTGTCTCTACAATGTTTCCTACTTCCGCGTCAAATGATACATTAAATTTTAATCTAATGAACATTTATGAAATTATGACATAAGTATTAAATTTTCATGAAACGGCCCAAATGCCGAACAATTAATGTTCAAGGAAAATATCACTATATATAAATGTTTTTTCTATAGTATTTGGTTCACACCTTCTATATATATATATATATATATATATATATATATATATATATATTTACATCCCGCTATCATTGCTGCGTCCTTTCATGGCTAGGACATTGTGGCAACCACCGAAAGGAATAGAGATAGGTATCTGCTTTATAAAGTATATCTACTTATTTTTCCCCCTGAGTATGAATTTCGGTTCAAATTTCAATAAAGTCGATTTACAACGATATACGTTTCCTTTCATTTGACGGACATTATGAGCTCCTCCACACTGAGTGAATCCGACGTCCACAGTATATACTTCAGACATAATCAGTACTTGTGACGTCCAATTTGTATATTTTTATTCATACTACCGTTACAGTGACGTCCAGCAGCGTTGCCAGTATTAAACACATTATTCTGATGCAGAAACCAAAGCACTCTTTCACAACAATATGCATACTTTGCTGTAAACATCATAGATTCCTACAATGTTTGAAAATGGTAATTCCTTTTGGCAATCTGTAATCAATTTGAAAATGGAACTATCAATTTGTCATTTAAAATGTGATTTTTAATATTTAATTCTTTTGTTCTAAAATTATTAGGAAAAAAATTTCTCCAAATTAAAATTTTACCATTGTATTTCTCATACATATAACAAAAATAAAGTAGATATCCGTTATACAAGTAAACAATAACTCGCTGGTACAAAATGTGATAGAAATGTGAAATGTTCTTGCACTTAGTGTACAAGAACAACAATTCTATTTTCTCCGACGGTAAATGTAAATATGTGAAAATAAGTGAAGAATGAACTATTTAAATAACCGCAAAATCTTACATTTGAAAAGTACAGATAGTTATTTTTAATAATAATTTAATATGAACTGAATTAATACTTGCAGTATTTTTTTTAGTAAAATTTGCCGTCATCCTTTGTATTATAGTCATACAAAATTTTATTTGATAAACAAAGTATTTGTTACATGTCAATAAAATAGTGAACAAATATAATAATAAGGTTAATATGATTATTAATCTCCCATTTTAATATTTTTATTCTATTTGTTAAACAAATTATTTGTAAAAAAGAGTGAAAATATGTGAAAAACAACAGTTTGGATGCACTTCGGCTATTTGTGCAATAAATTCAAATTTTTATGAAATTTATAATAATAAGCTTATTATTAATATTCAATACCGATTTTAATACGCTTATTCTAAGTAAATAGCTATTTGTTGCACAAATTATTTTTCATATGTCAATAAAATAGTAAAATATATGAAAAGCAGCCGTTTGGTTTCGGCTATTTTTCCAATAAATTGATTTTTTTACGGAAAATACAATAATAGGCATATTATTAAGAAAATTCTAATTGACATAATAAGTCAGTGTCAAGTGTAAATTACTTAATATGTTTGTCTTATAATTTTACTGGAAATATAGAAATTTTCTATGTGGTATTTGTACAAAATACATGGAACTGCCAGAATGCGATGTAATGAAATACTGGAAATGTAGAAACTTTTTGTATGGCATTTGTATACAACTGAGGGAAGGTAATGTGATGCCCACATCAAACTTTTCTATTTAACATAGGAGTATAGTCGAAATTCTGGAAATTTGATAAAATATTATAAATCACAGCAAAAGATAATTTTAGAGCTTTAGCTTGTGAACTGTTTTGAAATTATTAATCTCCCCTGAGAGTTATTGAGCCCCTTCGGAGAAAATAAAATGAAAAAATCTGATGTGGCCAACACAATACCTCCCGCTATTTCATTTTTATTAATTTAAATTTATACCTAATTTTTTTTTGCAGTGACATACATTTGAAATATAAACTGTGTAACAAAGGAATTGTGTTTATCTTTGAAACAAAGGCATCGGGATTTATAAAAAAGATTAGTTTTTAAATTTATTTGTAAAATATATAGAAAAATTATTAATGTATACCTGTAGAAAATTCAATTAGCTTTAATTTTCATGGCATAAAATGCGAGAAAATGACATTTAATGGTATTTTTTGACGAAAAATCATTATGAGCTTCAAGTAAAGTGCCGTTTCCGGTTATCCGATTTACACCAAAATCTAATGGTTTCTTGCCATATTAGAATAGGGTTAAAACACGCTTCAGAATTTTCTAAATGATAGTATTTGAGTTAGAGCGTTGACAAAATCCACACACACGCACACACACATATAGACATCATCGTAAAAATGTTAAAATCTGACCTTAAAACGTGGTCATTTACTAAAATCTCAAGATGCGATTTTTAGCAAGATCCCTATACCTACCTCCCCTTACCAAGGGTAGCGGGAGGTAAAAACAAATAAGTGAAATTTATGAAATATCTATTATTACATCGAACAGTCCTGCTTATTTCCAGAAAGAGTATTTCATAAACATAAATTTGTTTCATTAATCTTTAGTTGTTACACATAAACAAATTACTTATCTGTGTTTCTTTCTAAGTTTGCATATAGATTGCAATAAAAATACGGTGTTTTTAAGACATTACTTTTGATCATTTATATTTTTACATATCTCACTAGCGCATATAATAAAATTTTTCAAATTACAATATAATAAAAAAATCTGTTGTGGCCAGCACAAGACCTTCCGTCAATTCCATTTATTTTGTACAAATCCCATACCAAAAGGTCCTTGGAACAGATTCTATATAATATCATGTAAAATCGAACACGAACATATACTATTTTTTACAAATTCCATACCAAAAGTTCATTTGAAAAGGTTCTATAAATCCAATAAAATTATAACATAAACTACACTAAGTAATGTCCTTCCATCTTTTCTTTGGCCTTTCTCTGCGTGTCACTTGCGAGCAACACTATGACATACCAATTTTAGATCCTATACTTTTTTCCATATTTGGTTTTGCACTTGCAACTGACATCTGTCAATTATTTTTTTTTTTGAATAATTATGTCAGCTGTTTCCATGATAAATAGGAAAGCTGACTAATTTTTGAAAATTAATTTCTTTATAATGCTTTAACTCTACATCTATTGAATATGAAGGAAAATGAATAATCAAACCATATAGAGAAGAGTATTTTCTTTAATAAATATAATAACAAAATGTCAAAAAATAATATTTAACTGCGTTTTTTTAAGAAAAACTGTTAAAAACTTCAAATAAGGGTACTTCCGGTGGATCAATTATAACCAAAATCTAATCAACTCTTCATATGGATGTACAGAAGAGGAATACGAAAGAATTATAATTTTTAGAATTATAGTATTGGAGTTATCGTCGGAGAAAAATTTGTCACACACGGACACACATACACACACACACACACACACACACACACACGGACACACATACATACAGACATCATCTTAAAAATAGTAAATTCGTATTGTAGGGACCCTAAAACGTGCTTATTCATTAAAAACTCACCACCGAATTTTTTGACCAAAGACAATACCTTCCTTACCTAAAGGTGACGGAAGGTAAAAAAATTAATGTGGGCAACACAAAACCTCCCGCTATTTAATTTTTATTAATTTAAATACATACCCCGTATTTACTAATGCTGCAAACTGTTCCATTGCATATAACTATTTCTTTATTTAATATTTTCTTTTTAAAATGTCACTATTATTAATTTGAAGTAATTAGTTTTTTGACAATGACATTCACCTGTAGTTACATTCATTTGAAATATAAACTATGTAACAAAGGAATTGTGTTTATCTTAGGCTTCGGGATTTTAAAAAACAATTTTTTTTTAAGAAAAACCATTATGAGCCTCAGTTAAAGTTCCGGTTATCCGATTTACACCAAAATCGAATGGTGTTTTTCCATATTAGAATAGGGTAGAAATACAAGGTTTCAGAATTTTCTGAATGATAGTATTTGAGTTAGAGCGTTAACAAAATCCACACACACACACACACACACACACACACACACACACACACACACATACAGACATCATCATGAAAATGTTAAAATTGGATTCTATGGACCTTAAAACGTGGCCATTTACTAAATTCTCGATATGTGATTTTTAACACGATCCCTATACCTCCCTTACCAAGGGTAGCGGGAGGTAATAAAAAGCAAATATATTTTAACGTATTTAAGTAGAGGAGAAATAGGAAGAAGTACCTAGAGTAAAAAATATCTATATGTAATAAATCGTTTGTAGTACATATTATTATGTTTAAAACATTTTTTCTACAATCTCTTTTTCGACACACTTAAAATTTCGGTCTTCGTATTTTGGATCAAAAGTTTATAAATATTTTATTTATATATTTTACTGTAGCATACCGTTCTCATATTTATTCCATACATTTAATCATTAATCTTCTTACCCTTACATTTGGCTTTTATTTGCAATTTACACAATGTTTTGTAATTAATAATTCAGCTTTATGATACGAGTATTTAAATAATTACCTTTTTTAAATTTATTACATTGACTTTGTATTTACTAAGAGGATTTTGCAAAACAAAAGTTTGATTACATAAATATTAATTTAAATACTATCATATGTGCACAATGTAGCTTTAAATACGATTAGAAGAGTTGCGTGCTAATGTAGTAACCCAATGTTCCACTGTTGCCAAGCGTACGGAGTTCAGAATGTCGCTGGAATGAAACTTCAGTATATACAGCGTATATACGCCGGACGACACTAGCGCCGCAAGTGGAATTTTTTTGAACTACAAAAAATATACATTTTCCATTCCGCTATCATTCTGACGTCCATAACAAATTTTGCTATACGATACTAGAGGCCCCCCTGATGTCAGAAAAAAATTTATAAGGCCATGTGCATATGACGTCCGGTATACGGACGTCTTATGCACAAGGACGTCACTTTGAATGTAGAAAATTACACAGGGGACGCCACAATGGTAGTGGGATGTAAATATATATATATATATATATATATATATATATATATATATATATATATATATATATATATACCGTGATTTTAAGTGTTTCTCAAATTGACTACATCGCATGGAAGCGAAATGACAAATGAGTAATTAAATATTGCTGTCAAAATTTCTGTTTTTTACCTTCCGTCAAAAGGAATGTATTGTTTTTGGTCAAAAAATTCGGTGGTGAGTTTTTAATGAATAAGCACGTTTTAGGGTCCTTACAATACGAATGTACTATTTTTAAGATGATGTCTGTATGTGTATGTGTGTGTCCGTGTGTGTGTCTGTGTGTGTGTGTCTGTATGTGTGCCTGTGTTTGTGTCTGTGTGTGTGTCCGTGTGTCCGTGTGTGTGTGTGACAAATTTTTCTCCGACGATAACTTCAAAACTACAATTCTAAAAATTATGATTCTTTTATATTCCTCTTCTTTACAACTATATGAAGAGCTGATTAGATTTTGGTTATAATTGGTCAACCGGACGTGCCCTTATTTGAAGTTCTTAACAGTTTTTCTTGAAAAATCGCAGTTAAATATCATTTTCGACATTGTATGTGATTATCAATAGAAAGAATATCTTATTCTCTATACGGTTCGATTATACATAAAATTATGAAAACAACAGGCATATTCAAAAAAATCTAATTGACAGATGTCAGTGGCAAGTGCAAAACCAAAGTGGAAAGTATATGATCTGAAAGTGATATAAGTGACAGAGTGTCCCTCATCAGTGACTTGCATTTGCGGCCTCGCCTCAAGATAGGAACTTATAATGCCAGAAGTACGAGCAAGGCAAAAGAGAAGATGGAAGGACTGTATAGCACAAGATTTGAGAGAGGAAGAACTGTATCATGAAGGTGCTTTGGACAGGAATAAGTAGAAGAGAAGAGTAAGAAACAGCGACTTCTAATAAAATAGGGCAAAGTTGAAGCAGGAGGAATTGTTAAGTGCAATACATAATGTACGTTCGTATTCGTATTAAAATTTTATTAGATTTTAGAATCTTTTCAAAGGAACTTTCAGTATGGATTGTAAAAAAATAGTGTGATCTTGTTACAATTATACAGGATATATAGAATCTTTTTCAAGGAACTTTTGGTATAGGATATGTACAAAATACATCGAATTGACGGAAGGTTTTGTGCTGGCCACAACAGATTTTTTTTATTTGCATTTTTTTGTTTGAGCCTAGCTTAAAATTTAAGTAACAACGGTGCAACTGAGAGTTAGTGGGTTAGTTGAAACCCGAAAATAATAAAAATAATCATAATAATAATAATTATAACCATACCAGAGGACACGATTTGTAAGTATAGTACATTGTGCATTGTCCTTGCCGAGATCTGTGAATAAAAATCATATTATCACAATTAGAAATTTTGGTAATAAGTCATGATAATATATTTATTTACATGTAATATTTAACTAAACAAATATTTCTCATATTTTTATTGTTGCTGTTTCAGCGTTAAACATCTCATGCAAAGCTAGTAGATTTTTCAGCAACACATGTGAGTTTCTCTACATGTTTTTATTTTCATATATTTATTAAAAAGAACACACATGTCATTTCATATGCAAGTGTGGAATTAAGCTCGCATACAAAATTTTAAGTACGAGTCGGTATAAAAACCAGCAAATTTCCGGTAGCTGTGTGCATTACCACTTCTCGCAAGCTACAGAGGAACATGGCATAAATCATCAAGTGATCTCAAAGTCTGTTCACGCATAAATATGTATAAGTCTGTCCCAGCCGGAAAGTGTTGTCGTCGGCCGAGTATCATATAAAATTATAATCAGAACGAACCGAGGCGACAGAGGGAAACTTTCCCGCCCGGTCAAATGGTCACCCTGACGCGAATTATTTTCATGAATTGTTAAAAATCGGAGAGATGACGGGTCACCAACAATTTTCAACTCTAAGCGAGTTATGAATTCGTTTGTGATCAAAGGACCTTGATTAAAGTTATAATAAACAATAATTGAATTAATAAACTTTACTTTAAAGGTTACTTTTAGTATCAAAAATTAATCGCATTTTCTGAAAAATGAGTTGGGATGGACCTTTCATCTTTTATCTGTTTATTCTACAATAATCTTTGACATACATTTCTATAAACATACAGTATTTCGGTCGCAAAATCGGCAGAGAAATTGAATATCTCTGCCTAGGCAGGGAAGTAAAATGCAACGTTGCCATATTTTTTTTACAAACAAATTTTATGTTTTAATATGAAATACAATTATAAAATTAAAATAAATGATGTCCAATGTACATTTGTTTTAAATTCTTGGACAATTTATATAGTTCCTTAAGTTTTCAATGCTTACTTGTTAAATTAAAATAGGTTATATACCCAAATCATTCAAGCAGCCAATGCACGTCATCACTTAGTGGAAAACCTTAATGCATTAAAATCACTAATAGTGAAAAATGAAATAAAATTTCAATCATTTTTAACCGTCAAAAAGTGTATGGCCTTATATAATTATTATTAAGATGAACAGTAGACTTCATTATTTATCGTATATGACATGAATAATATATAAATAATGTACATCAACGTCATATTATTCGTTTAATTGTTGCTATAGTTGGCAACATTGATAATTTGTATGTTCATACTGTCAAAGTTGTTATTTGAAATATATTTGTATCGTGTTTGAAACATTTCTGTGCGTTGTAAAGGCCTATTTATAATAAAGTAATGTTAAACGCAACTCAACGACGCAACGTGACCGTTAACGCAAACACAAAATCTGTGAATCTGCCAAAGGTAGCACTTCTAATCAATCAGAAGAATTCGGTATATTTCTTTGAAATTCGGCTCACTTTTAGTTATTGCCTTTATATGGCATACATAAGTATAAATAAGGTTAGTATTATAAAATAATTTAAATAGAAATGGACAGTGACGAAAATATAGTATTTATTTTGTAGATGTGACAGTTCATGATCATATCGATAATACAGATTGCAATCTATATATAACTCTTTTCATAAAGATTCTAAAACCTCTGCAAACGTACCAGTACATGACGTTACACATCTAGTTACCTTTATTCAATTTTTATTAATGATGTGCATTGGCTGCTTGAATGATTTGGGTATACCGTATTTTTTAACCTGAAACATTGGATTTATCATATCCCTGGTTACTACTTGACATTTGATTGACAGAAATGTATTTGCCTGTCCCATTTAAAATGAAACATAGGGAACGAATTTGACATTTGACGTCAATAGAGGTTCATTTTGTTTAAATAATTAAGAAAATATTATAGACTGAAGATCAGTTTCCAGGGCATTGATACTTTCAGCTAAACTAGATTTATCAAATGAAATATAAATCAACATATCATCTGCGTATAAATGATAAGAACTAAATTTTAATTGTTTATGAAAATCAGCAGTATACATATTAAATAATAAGGGCCCAAGTATGGATCTTGACTGTTAGAAAGGATTTGCAACATATCATCCTCTTTTTCGGTTTTTTAAAAATTTAAACCGAAATTGTATCTGCGAACGATCAAAATATGAAATTTTTACTAAGTTACAACCTATGTACGTGATCTGTTTATACAAATTGCTTTAAAATTGTACAGTACGGTATGTCAAACCGTAGGAATTAATTTAAAAACAGAAAACTCATAGATAATAAATCAAAAATCGTTTTAGTATGAAAAGTCTCAAGTGGTGCAACATGCAGCGTAGCATGCATCCATTTTCCATGAACGCCGCGCTGAAGAATACAAATGAGTCGATCCACCACGGCGCTCATCCCTGCAGATGGCTACAGGAGAGTTCTCCTGCCAATTTTGACATCTTCTCAGCACGACCCATTACGATTCAGCCTCTTACTCAAACTATCTGGGACATAATCAATCATGAATCCTATGCAGGGAATTGAAACTCAACTTTTTTTTATATTTCTTGTCAGTTATAATTTATAGTTCCAATTAAGGTGTAAGAATGATTCTTCTTAGTTCAATAATTTTAAATCGTTCCACATTGCTAATTTCTAATTGCAATTATAGTTATATTTTAGAAATCTTTTATGTATCATTAGAAAATTAAACCCGATTTTACTTTTTGTTACTTAAGTTCAACAAAATTTTTAATTGGAATTAGTTTACTAATCATATACTACACGGTAAATAAAAACTTTGTTGTGATTACCAAAAATGAGTTCCAGCAGCAAATTTTTTTTGTCAGTATAGGACCAGCAAATATATTTGTTACAGTTACCTAGGTAAATTTGCTGGTAAAATTTTTTTGTGGCAACAAATACAGTTTTGTTATATATAAGAAAAGATATTTGTTATGCGAACAAATAAAATAAGTTACCATTAAGAAGTATAAATTTGTTTTGGAAACTAATAAATTTTGATAGATATACAAATGCATTAATGACGAAGTAAGGTAAAAATTAAATACATGCGTATTATAATAATTTTATTTATTTATAATTATAATCTACATACATGTAACAAATATTATATAAAAAAAATAACATATGAAACAATAGTCACTTAAATTATACAGATTTATCAGTAATCGATACATACCTTCAAATTTCTCAATAAGACACTAATTGCCATTGTTTTAAAATATCTTTTACAAAATCATCCATTTTTATTGACGGGCACAAGAAACAAGCACTTTTAAAACACAATTTTCGACAGGCTAAAACCTAATAGCGCAAGCAAATGCGACACGACGTAGTATAGTATAACATAACACGAACAGTGAATTATACTGTATACCAGGGAATACCCTGTCTACACAAAAGTTTTAGTTACCTGTACAAAGTATATGGCAGGAAGAAGAATTTGTAATCTTTACAAAATATAATGTCACATGATACAAAAAAATAAAATTTGTCCCAGTAACAGATTAAATATTTTTAATTGTTGCAAAGTGATTTTGTAATCTGAACAAAGTAACAAAATGACTGCTTAGTACTACTAATAATAATTGCTACCATGACTAATATTTTACAGCAAATAATACTTTTTATATACAACAAAAATGGTTTAGTTTTGGAAACTTAAAATACAAAGTTCTTCGTATACACGGCAAAAACATATTGTTGAAATAACAAAAAAAATACAGCTAACTAAATTTTGTCCGGAATATCAATGTAATTTTTTACCGTGTAACTTTTTACCTTCCGTCACCTTTAGGAAACGGAGGTATTGTATTTAGTCAAAATAATCGATGGTGAATTTATAATGAATGAACAATAATTTACTATTTTTGATATGAAGTCAGTATGTGTGTCTGTGTGTGTATCCGTGTGAGTGTCCGTATGTGACAAATTTTTCTCCGACGATAACTCCAATACTACAATTCTAAAAATTATAATTCTTCCGTATTCCTCTTCTTTACATCCATATAAACAGGTGATTAGATTTTGGTTATAATTGATTCACCGTAAGTACCCTTATTTAGAGTTGTTATCATTTTTTCTTAAACAAATGCATCTAGGTAAATATTATTTTTTGACATTTTATGTTATTATAAATATTAAAGAAAATGTTCTTTTCTATACAGTTTAATTATACATTTTCCTTCATATTCAATAGATATAGAGTTAAAGAATTATAAATTATTAGAAATTGCAAAAAATATTACATATAAAATTTTATTGTATTTTTACCTCCCGCTACCCTTGGTAAGGGAGTTATAGGAATCGTGCTAGAAATCACATATCGAGATTTTAATAAATGACCACGTTTTATGTATGTATGTATGTATGTATGTATGTATGTGTATGTGTGTATGTGTGTGTGTATGTGTGTATGTGTGTGTGTATGTGTGTTCATGTGTATGGATTTTGTCTTCGCTCTAACTCAAATACTATCACTCAGAAAATTCTGAAACCTTGTATTTCTACCCTACTCTAATATGAAAAGAAGCCATTAAATTTTGGTGTAAATCGGATAACCAGAAATGGCACTTTACCTGAAGCTCATAATGGTTTTTCTTCAAAAAATACCATTGAATGCCATTTTTTCGCATTTTATGTCATTATGAAAATATTATTGAATTTTCTACAGGAATACATAAATACTTTTTCTATATATTTTACAGATAAATTTAAAAATCATTCTTCTTTTTTTAATCCCGAAGCCTAAGATAAACAAAATTCCTTTGTTACACAGTTTATTTTTCAAATAAATGTAACTGACAGGTAAACGTCAATCACTTCAAATTAATAATAGTGAGATATTAAATAATCGTAAATAAAGCAATGGTTATATGCAATGGAACATAATACAGTTTGCAGCATTAGTAAATACGTAGGTACGTATTTAAATTAATAAAAATTAAATAGCGGGAGGTTTTGTGTTGGCCACATCAGATTTTTATAATTTATTTACTGAAACACAAAATTTTGTTTGATCACTATCTATGCCAGTTTTTCTTCGATTCTAACACAAAATAGTCCATATATATACACCAGATGATTTAATAATCGTAAATCTTTTCTAAAGATATTTCTAAAATTTTTAAATGTAGGGTAAGATCGCAATTAAGAACTACGTTAAATTTAGATCAAATCAATTTATTCATTGGGCCAAATTCCAGTAAATTATTTGAAATGGGTTGAGTCATTTCAATTGCACGAATAGATACGATTTGACAAAGGACTAATTGACACAGCACTCAACCGATCACTTCTGCCAATTTCTTTCTGTCGTGTTTCTACCTTCGTGTAAAGAGATTTTGATTTCTCTGTAATTTAATATTTAAGTAGAGAGTGTAAAGTTTTACAAAGTTTAGCCAAAGTATAGATTACTTGTGAGGACGAACACTTTTTGTTGTTGAATAATTTTGGATAGCGAATCCCAAAAGAAAACAATTTTAACTTTTATATTTACTTTTCTCGCAATGTTTAAATATTGCACGAAGTGCTAAGAAAAAATAAAACTTCTAGAACATTCTTTATACTTTAGTTGTAAAATATTTCAAATGAACTTTACGAATCACAAGATGAAAGTGATGTTATTACATACTCTTCTGTTACTAGAATATTCGGACCCACTTCTAACTATAAAGAACATTTCTTGTCATTGTAGATTGTAACGTTAGATGTCGTGGTACTAAAAGTCCTATCTCATCCATTTATCTTGGAAATACCACGTAATTTAATGAGTGGTAGTATTAACCAAAAGACCACTATCGCTGTTTTATATTCTCGTTCAGAGGACTGTTGTAATGCTTCAATTTCTTATTCTTCTTCTTTTAGACTGGTCTTTAACTTTATATAGACAACACAATTACTTTCTGAATTATGTTTTATAATATCGAAATTACTGACAACTTTTGCAAAAAATTCACATAGGTTGCTAGATAATGGCGAAAAATTTATCGAAATTTTTATTTCCAAGCATTTGGTAGTCTAGATGTCAATATACCCCACATTTAGATAAAAATTACAAAATAAAAATCTAATGTATCTAGATACTTCTCAATGCGCTGATTCCAAATTTTGCAACCACAGGTCGATATCTCTTTTCCTTCTCGAGATATTTAGATTCAAAGTTTTGCTCAAAACTTTCCATTTTTGGGCAATAACCCAAAAATGGGTCGAGATATGAATTTGGCGGCAACACCATTCGATTCTACGGGCAAAATTACATAAGTACACCAATTTTCAGAATTATTGAACACCGCATACAATCTCTAAAGCAAAATAACTGAAAATGGCCAAAAATTGCAAAAATCTAAGGTGTACCCCTTACGATTTTTTCAGATTTTGGCCATTTTCAGAGGTTTTAAGCTTTTATTCATAAAAAATGAACCGGTTGGACAAAAATTATGAAAATTGCTATACTTATGTATTTTTGTCCGTAGAATTGAATGGTGACGTCGCCAAATTCATATCTCGACCTATTTTTGGGTTATTACCCAAAAATGGGCAGTTTTGAACAAAACTTTAAATCTAAATATCGCGAGAACGAAACGTGATATCGACCTGCGGTTTCAAAATTTGGAATCAGTGCATTAAGAAGTATCTAGATACATAAAAATTATATTTTTGAAAATTTTGAAGTTTTTATCTAAATGTGGGGTATATTGACTTTTGGGGAAATAATTCAAAAATGGGTAGAGATGTAAACTTGGTAGTAATATTATTTGATTGTAAAGAGAATGTTACGTAAGTGTACGCATTTTTAGAGTAAAAAAAGCATTTCCCGTTTTCCTGTAAAATCAAAGTCTAATACTAATAGATTTCAATAATACTTTTTTTTAAATGCAGGTTTATATCAGAAGTATGTGCGTCTAAAGTTGATTTTTTAAAAATGTTAACAGTTTTAGTACAGGAACAATTTTTTTTTTTTGAATTTTGTGCTTCATATAAAGTAGGCAGGGGTAGTCATTTTAAATATATTAAATTACATCCATTTTAAAAAAAGTTCAAAGCAACTTCCGCTGTTTTCTTTGTAAACGTTCACGCGCTGTTCGCTTTTCACGCATAGCGTGTACGAGTGCGTGTGCGTGGATCACGTATCACGTCCACGCGTCGACAGATGTTCCACATCCCGCTTCTTACCTCGTGACTTCATGCCCCCCGCCCCAATACTAACACTATCAAAAAATCGTTTACGCTCATGCATACCAAGCACCGGACGGAATCAATATGAGCATCCTCATCCTCGATCCAAGCCAGCCATGCCACAAGGGGATGCCATAAGCATGAAAAGCACGTTCAGCTAGAGAGAGTGATAGTTTTTAACAACGGAGGCAAATTAATAACCGACAGGTAGAAAGAAACAAATGCCATGTGTATAAACTCGGAATAAACCTCATTTATTAGCTCCAGTTTTTTTACGTCATGATGAACTCAGAATGAACAAATAAATGATGAGAGTACGTTCCACGGGCAATGGTACGTAATTCATTAAAATATGTGGAGTTCTGACAACACATGAGTTTACTTACAAAAAATTCGTTAACAGACTAAATATAAATATTTATTCTCATACGTAATATAACAAGCGAACCGAATTGCAGATTGCTGCTTCGGTTTCACAAGCAATATCTTCGATTATTAATCATATATATAATATATATAAAGTGGTAATTTCTTTGTTTTTTGTCATCTCTGTGATAGACAAGTAACTAGGGAGATTCTGAATGCTGATTGGCGGAAAATATGGCCACATGACTAATGAATTATATTCTCAATAAAATAAACAGAATGTTATATCAGTTATAAATAAATATAGGCTATCCAGCGAATCAAGCGGTTTACGTCATCGTTTAGGGATTTTTGAATTTTTTTTTATATTTTTAAATATATTTTATTAACGGTATTTTATTGGTTTTTTTTTTATTATTATTATTAAGTATTTGAGACCATTAATAGAAATAATTATATTTGGAAATATTATTATTAAGTAAAATTTTGTTAATTTTGGCAAAATGACGTTTGATTATATTTTTTTAATATTGGTAATTCTGAACATGTATATTACTAAATATTATATGTCTACATTATACTTTTCAACCTGTATTGTGATTTCATTTTGTTATTTGTATTGTTGTTCATTGACAAAAATGTCAAATGCTCTGTCATGTCAAATTCAAGAGCTTGTAGTTAATTTATTGACTTATTTTGAAAATGAAAAATAGATTGGTGGGCTCTTACTTTCACTGAATTGTAATATTGAGGTAATATTTCGTTCTTTTATTAGTAATAATTTGAAAATTAAATCTTTATGTACAGCGTGTGGCAAACGCTATACGCAATGTACAGAAACAGTTAGAAATTGTATGGTATGCAGTATTCTGTATTTTTTTTAAGGATCTCATATAATACTAGATGGTTTGTTGCATATACTACAAGAATGAAGTATTTATAACGGCGTAAGCAGTATCGTTCAGAATATTTTAAATAAAATTGGATTTCGCTGGAAAACAAATGATACCAGACGTGTTACCTTTTTAAGAAAGATTTGGATTTATGAAGGCAACCCACAGATCATATATATTTTAATCCGTTTTATATGCTCATGTAAACTTTTTAACATATGACGTCATTGTTTCTAGTGATATTGTATTTATGACGTAAACCGCTTGATTCGCTGGATGGCCTATATAACATCATGACATATTACCTCATATCTGGGTGTGCCAAACTTGTATTTGCAGACGTATAATGAATATAATGAATAATTTAAAAATGTAGTATATTTCTGATTATTCCTGAATTTAATTAGTTGTTTCAATGCATCAATTAAAAACTGTAAGTTTATATTCTGCAAAAGTTTTATCAATTTAGAACTTTTGCGGATATATGTATTTATATTTTTAAACTTGAAAGGCATAATAACTTTTTGCATTTTTTACCTAGGATGAACTCTCAAAGAGTTATGTTCAAAAATAGGTAACCGGAACAACAATTTATGAAAGAAGATTTAATCACTCAAAATATACACAATATTAATATTTTAAAACTTAGTCTAATAGATTTTGTTATTTTTAACAGTTTACATTGGTCGTGGCATCTAAAGAAGTAAATTATCGATGATTTTTAAATAATTTTTGTTAGCGCTTTTTCACAAATTCATCAACCACTCTGACCCGGTTAAAGATACGGTACCGCGGTTTAGAATTCTCCTTCATGTCATATTAAACGATTTTTGCTCCAATGAGCGGTTAACGAATTATTAACAATTTAAACTTATATGAAATTTCACTAAAATTTGAAATATCTGCAAATCGGCCTAGTTTTAATTTTCCTTCTGAAATTTCGACACGTATTAAATGCACAATAAAGCTTATCTTTAGTCGTGATGTTTTAATAACATAAATTTTATTTCATCTTGATATTTAAAAGGATTTGGAAAAATATTTCATCGGAATATATTTCTACAAGCAACCATATAACTGATTTATTTGAAAGATGTAGAACAATATGAAATGATTGTTTTCCACATAGTATATAGTTGAAACGCAATTCATCACATTTTGACGTATCCATAGTTACAAAACTATTGGCATTGGCTTGTTTACAAGTTCCATTGTTTCAATCTAGAGCAAGTCGTTAAATTTTATTTGGGTTCGAGATAAATGAAGCTAGTTGGAAAGCGACAGGTGATCTGCGTACGTCTGCTCCCGATCGTCTGTTGTTTCACCTGATCCTATCTGAAGGCTCCTGTTTCCCGCTTCGCAGGATTTTTTCGATGCAAACAAATGCGATGCGCAGCAGGAAAAATCGGATACTGTTCTCTCGCATCCTTTACGTTTATAAATGGTTCCAATATTGTGTTCACGCGAAAATGTTGAACAATTTGTTAGTGTTCGTGTTCACAATGTGCAGAAGTTTTACATCGCTTCCTGCGGTGCGCGCCTGTCGCCTGCACAGTGAAATGCACGCAACGCAAAAAAAAATTATAACGCCTTTTTGCTGCAATCCGTTGCAGAGCCAATGAGATAGAACGCTTCATTCGAATGAGGTATTGTATTACGATATCTGAATTGCGGTAGATATATAGACAAAATATGCAATTTTTTATGTACATTGTCCGAAACAGAAAAAAAGAATTCGCTGATGAGAGGATATAAATCCTGTATTAAATTCATCAAACTCTGAGGATGTCCAATATATTATGGGGCGATAGACTATCATTATGAAAAAATTATAGACTTTCCTTCATATTGAATAGATACCGTGAGTATTTTTTAACGTGAAATATTCGGTTTGTCATATCCATGGTTACGACTTGACATTTGATTGACAGCAATGTATTTGCCCGTTCCATTTAAAATGAAACGAATTTGACATTTGATAAGACGTCAATAGAGGTTAATTTTGTTTAAATATACCTGCATTCTAAATTAAAATTAGTTGTAGAAAAAATATAGTGTACACCTTGTGCCCGAGTGGTTTTCTGACTCGGCTAAATTTCTTACAATATTTAAATATAATACTTGTCAAATTCATTCCCCATGTGTCATTTTAAATGAGACAGACAAATACATTGCTGTCAATCAAATGTCAAATCATAACTTATAGGAAAATTCAACGGTTATCTGTCATATTGAGATGTCGTTAATTTTGTTTAAATAATTATACCTGTTTTCTAAAAATTAAATTTAGATGTGTGCACCTTGTGCCCGAAATATGTTTTTTGCTCTCGAGTGATTCCGCTAAATTTCTTACAATATTTAAATATACTTCTGTCAGATTCATTCCCTATGTTTCATTTTAAATGGAACGTGCAAATACATTGCTGTCAATCAAAAGTCGTAACTATGGATATGACAAACCCAATGTTTTACGTTAAAAAATATTCACGGTATAGAGTTAAAGAATTATAAAGGGATTAACTTTCATAAACCAGCCAACCTGGATACTTTTAGACATCAAGAAATTCTCAAGTATCAATAAAATTAAAAATCTGTTGTAGCCAGCACAAGACCTCTCGCTATTTCCATATTAGGCTAAGTATTGTACATATTTAACATTTCTGGTACCCACAAAAACACATATCTTCTTTATATATTTTTTAATTCTTTCTATGAACAAGTTTCCTCTTATTCCAATGTTCGAGATTCTTCCAATTTACTGATGAGATTGGTGGTATTTTTGAAGGGTATGTATCTACAATTATAAATATTTAATTAATAATAAAAAAACAAATATTAAATGTACTTCCCAGAATATGTCTTTAGTAATGTAATTTTAAATGTATCGGATGGAGATTTATATATTCTTGAAAATTTCCGGTTAAAAAGGTAAAAATGAACATCTTGTTTTGTAGGAAAATTATTTGTTCTTTTGTGGTAGGAGAAGCGTGAAGATTCTTTATTGTTTCCGAAACAATTTCACTCGGATATCGAATTACTATTATACCGAAGTGAAAGTAGAAACTGTAACATTCCGGAAGAAATTTTCCAAGTAATAACTGTTCCTCTCCCGAACACTTGTAAATTGCTGCTTAACACGAATATAGTGCCGTTAGTAGTTCAGTGCTACAACTACTTTAAAAGTGTTATGTGGCCTGTTGTACTTCAGATGGTTTGGATTTAAATCCGAAAAAGCAGATTGATGTATGTAATGTCAAAATAGAAAAAACCAATAAAATTGTATAAAATTTTTGAAAAAAATTAACAACTAAAGCACCGTACGGTGACAGGAACCAGTTTCAGTATCTGCGATTCTTGTAACTTGTAGTATTATTGTGTAAGTAATAGCTTATAAATTTTATTCAACTGTAATATTTACCTTATATTTTCCCTAAAATTGTAGTAGTGATAAGGTTACAAAAAGTGTAACGAAATATTGAAGTATTAAATAAAATTAACTACTACATGGATCATTAATGCCCAGTTTCTCCAGGGCGACTTAAGTCGTTGCTTATTCTTAAGTTCCACCTTAAACCGTTGCACCAAGCAAAAATGTCTAAATGTGAGACGTAAGTAGTACTTAAATGTAAGTCGAAAAAAAAAACGGTGACTTATGTGGTTATGTGTCACCTTGGAGCATGGTGAAATAACAAGTAAATAACTTTATTATAAACTTCTAAATTATAGTTTCAATATCAACATTTTAACTTTGTCATCTTTGTAAGACAAAATTTAAGTTGTTTATTTACGAGAAATAACTAACGAAGCTATCGGACAAATAAACTGTAATAAACTAAATTTCTTTATTTTTTAGTTTAATATTATAAAATTTAAATTGTACCACACTTTATATGGCATCTTGTACCTTGTGCAATAAATTGTGTACCATAAAACCCACTTAAGAAACGTGGAAATAGAACTTAATTGAGAAGTTGCTCTAACAGTAAAATTATGTACAACAATTAAAACTTACTCCTCACATAAACTTTCCGGGAAATATTTTAGTTTATGAGCTATTCACAGCTGAATTTGCAATAAAATTATCCATCTCATAACTAGCCATTAGCAGCTAAGCAATTAGACTTTAGTCTTGTTTATTTAACACGTAAGGTCGTAAACATAAAAATGAGTCCATACTAACTTGAACTATATATAGATGTAGCCGCATATGCTCTCTGTTGACGGTGATATACAGATGAAATGGTGGGTGATAGCAGGAATATAAACTCTGGATAACTTCGGCCAAATGAGAATTTTTTATGATGTGAACGATAGTAACTTGGTTATGCTGCATAAATTCAGTTAACTACGTTTATTTGCTTGTGTACGAGTAGATCTTTTTATGTGAATAACAAGATTAGTTTCTAGTTTAACTGTTCATTACAAAATGCGAAACTCTTTTCCCATCTATGAGAATAGTATTATAACAGATATACAATCTAAATTTTAAATATTCGTTAAACAACAACTCAGTTTCATGAATAACTTTTATATAAATAAAAAATCTGTTGTGGCCAGTACAAAACCTTCCGTCAATTCGATGTATTTTGTACAAATCCCATACCAAAAGTTCCTTCAAAAAGATTCTATATATCCTGTAAAATTGTAACACGAACACATTATTTTTTACAAATTCCATACCGAAAGTACCTTTGGAAAGATTCTAAAATCCAATAAAATTAAAACACGAACGTACCTACATTACATAAATTGCACTTGCTGTTTCTTACTCTTCTCTTCTACTCATTCCTATTCAACGCATCTTCTTGACACAGTTCTTCCTCTCTCAAATCTTCTGCTATACAGTCCTTCCTCAAAAAAAGCGTTAGTTGTTTTTAAAAAAATCTGTTGTGGCCAGCACAAGACCTCTCGCCATTTCCATATTAGGCTATATAAGTATTGTATTGCACTTCGCTTTCGAACCGTCGTTTTATAACAAAATCTTACAGAACATTACCCAAATATTGTTTTTTTATTATATTTAACATGTCTTCTGCACACATATAATTCTATCTATTTTTCATTGTATGACGAAATTTCTAAATGTCAAATATTGTTCCAATTCATTAACCAGATTGGCGGTATTTCTGATAGATATATGCATTTCACCACAATTTTACCTATAATTTCAAATATTTAATTAATAAAACAATAAGACAGATTAAATATACTTCCCAGAAAAAGCTATCAGAATGTCACTAAAACTGTTGATATTTGACAATGACATGCGTCATATTATAAACATTGGAATTTGTCAACTGGTTTCCTTAGTGCCTTGGCCTCTGCGATTAGTTTACTCTATAAATTATAGAGTCTTTATCTCTAAATCTATACAAGATATAATAAATTTTTTAAGTGCATTAGATGGAGAATTTTATGTTCTTCAATATTTAATAACAAAAACTCCCAAAAAATTATATTTAGAAGATTTTTTCTAAGAAACTACTACTTCCGGTTGTTCAATTGTTACCAAAACCTTTTCAGCTCTTCCCATTAATGTCAGATTGAGGAAACTGCAGTTAAATATTTTTTAAGTCTTATAGTTTTTGAGGAATCGTGACTACAACATCCAGACATACATACATACACACACACACACACACACACACACACATACATACACACATCCACACACACACACACAGACATCATTTTAAAAATGTTATAATCGGATTGTAGGGACCTTAAATCGTGCTTATTCAATAAAATCTGGATATGCGAATTTTAGCATGAATCCAATACCTCTCTTAGTGAGAGGTAAAAAAGTCGTATATGTTTATATGTATGTCACTCAAAAATACGCAGATTTCGATAATGGCAGCAGCATGTTTTTAACGCAAAAAGCGTTTGCAAGATTACATGGGATCATTTTATACAATAAATAATTCACTTCAATCGGATTTGCATCCGAATCGCCAAAACCACAAACACTCACTTGAAGCAGTCGTCCATATACCTATTCCCTTTCCTTGTAACCGACGAGGACGGCAAGCAAGCACAAGTAGGAAACTTTCCGGACTACTCTTACCAGAGTTCTTGTAGTTTTGGTTTACAAAGGTGAAGAACTCTCGAGGCAGAGGCCGCACGAGGGGCTTTGCTCCGTGTTATTTTTAACAATGCGCACTACTTGATTGATTCCCGTACCCACAACTTCGGAATTTGGGAAATTAGTGGGAAAATTTTACCGGAATAGCAAAGTTTGCGGTACGAGTTGAAGTAGAGTGATTATTAGTGGATCGCATGTACTATTGGTGGTTGAGGGTTAAGTTTGACAATTGAAAATTTTGCTTGTTATTCATAGAACTTGAACTGGTAGTGCAGTTGGAAAACTTTACTTAGATATTGGATGGAGGAGAATTGTTCAAGTGTGGACTCAAACATTACGTATTCAGAAAATTTTATATTGTAAATTATAATAGTGCTATTTATCAAATCATTAGGTTTATCGTCTGCTACTTTTGATAAGAGTGGTAAAGAGTCATAGAACTACCGTGTTCCCCAAGGAACACAGAGACATTAGACATTATAACTAATAACGTTGTTACTGCAACTTACATTTAACGGAATTACAACACTTTTAAGTTATTTTGCTTTGTACAACTTTTTTCTAGTCTGCTAAACTACAATACAAAGTTATGATGTGTGGTACTTATTATTTGGTCACATAATAGTTATTAAAATGTTTTATATTTAAGTTTCATTGTCGTCGATTGTTTTAGTTTTATTATCGTCTTTCGCACTAAATTAAAGGAAGTGTTAGAAACGTAATTGACAGTTATTTATAAACAGATTTTTTAAAGTTTTATAATACAGTTTAAAAATAATTGTTTAGTATAGATGCATTAAAGTTTACATATATTACATATATTAGTTAATTTACCGTTTTATAAAAGTTTTATAAATTTATTTAAAACTTTTAAATAACTGCAAAATAACAGTTTTATTTTAAACAGAAGAAAGTGGGAGTATGGTTTCTAAGTAACTTAATGCATCAACTAAAAAACTGATGTAAAGTAGTTCTTAGGAAGTTATTAAAACTGAAATATCGAATTATAATATGTACGGCCATATTTATGCATTTAAACAGAAACTGCTTTAGAAGCCATTTTGTAAAATTTAGTTTAAATTAATTTTATTGTGTTCAACAGATATGTAAAAAATATGATCTTTATAAAGATGATCTTACAACCTTGGTACATATAATTATACAACATAGTCATGCTTAGACTACTTATACGATTCGTAATATGATAAAATATGAATTTACGGCAGAAAATAGTTTGCTGAGAAATCTGTATTGTAGTTTTAGTAGTAACCCATATTATAGTTTTGTTAGTGAATATATCTCTTATCAATTAGCTTTAATGAAACCAACATATTATAGTCCATGCAAAATACATATGCAACTATTGCAGGTAAGTGTTACTTAAGTGATAATAGAAAGTTACATAGTAGTTAAAAAAACGTTGTAAATTAGTTGAATAGATTCCCCACCCGCCTGACATTAACGTCGTATAAACGTTAGAATCAGTAAATTATCGTTGCATTAAAGGTATAATACAAGTTAAAAAGTTTTAAGAAAAGTTTTTTTAAAGTTAATAGAACTAATAACAAACTAATTTGTGCTCCTTAGGACGTGTGTATTTGAGTCTGGTGACCTTCAACAGGCTCGCTTTACGCAACCTTTGTTTGCTAGCTACAGCGTACGTAAGATATCTGCCTAAGTGTCTAGGTCCTAGACTCTAGGAAGAAAGATTATTTTTTTTATATCAATGTTAATACTATAAAACTTAAACCTTTAAAGTCTTTTACGCAATAATATATAGCACCCGGTATTAAGTCTAATAGTCTTGTCTGGTAGTTGTAATATTCTTGCGCTGAACTGTCCTACACACGAACGCCGTCACTACGTCACTGGCACAACCGGGCGTACTGGAGTACGCCCATTCTCCTTGCATTACCCCTCCCTGGTCCAAGTACACACACACATAGCCATGAGCACACGGACGGCATTACATACAACAGTGTCGCTTGTGTTGACATTGGTTATGTATATTCCGTGCTATAGTTCTTTTGCCAATTCATGGACAATGTTGAAAATGACAGAATTCGGAGAAGGGAAGAAGTTGAGCATCGTTTGACGGCTATTAGAATATCTAATACATAGTTAACAACTGGCATTGCTCCTAAACAAAAGAAAAATTCTGCCAACGGCAAATGTAAGCTATTCCCTCATTGGTGTTTACTTTACTTACGTCATAAGTCTAAAGGAGAAGAGGCAACTTAGACAATTCTATTTTCAGTGACAATTTTTCCATGAATAAAAGTAATAAAAACATATAAAACGAGACAAATATATTTTTTTAGAGTCTATGTACAAAGTAGGCATTTGCGCACTCTTTTGTCAACGCAAAATGTTACACATAAAATGTTGAGAAATGTCACTTGTCTACATCTTAATGGGAACGTTTAGTTAGGAACTAATGGCGCTGTAGTTACTTACACATTTACCACCTCCACAAGTCAATCTGACAAATGACTGCTCTGTCGGTATATTACATAACCAAACAAAATGCAGTATTGCTGTGTAAAGTAATACAGAAATAAAGTAAGGCATGCATTTACAAAAACAAAAGTAAAATATGCTTAGATTAGATTGACACCAAAAACAAATATCAAATATCTCCTACAGTTATTATTAAAAGACTTTTTTTTTTCTTTATATTAATCATTATTTATTGAGTAGTACTGTAAGTACAAGGTGCACATTTTATTATTTTTTTATTTTGAGGGACCCTATTGTGACGACTGTAAAAAAAAGGTGTGTGTTTCGAGGGCACATGGAACAATCCTTTTGCACAAATGTGTTGTAGATACTGGTACACCCCCGTGATCATGATGATGATATATTAATAAAAAAAAAAAATGCGCAACCCCCACTAAAATACTGGTGGAACCAGCCATAAGTCTTTAAAAAAATCAATTAAAAATCTCTTGTGTGAAGGTAAGAATAAAACAAGAGGTTGTGAAATAATTTCACAAGTGGTTCTTTTATTGCTGCTACGGATGAAAGAATAAACTTGATCGTATATTTTTGAGATAATATGAAAAGAATGATAGGAGAACCGAGGGAGTCATAATCAAGTGGCCTTAGATTCAAGAGCTGTTGTATAAAGCCAATGTGAAGAGCACTTCAATAATGTGTAAAGCATAAAGCTAGTAAAGCTACGGAAAGCATTGGAAATAGAAGTTAAGCTAAAGGATTCTATTTTACGCTTGAACCAGGATTCATTATTTTTATTTCCTTTACGTCTTTTAGATTGCGAAAAAGTGTAACCAACTTTTTAACTAGGAATTAAGAGAGAACTTCTATGATGGATCATATTTTTGATTGGCTATTTCTCTTCTAGATTTATCGTAATGGGTAATAAGTTGTGTTGATATATTTTTTATTTTTTTAAACATTAACAAAATGCAGGAATGAATTACTTTTTTGCCATGGCAACAAGTTTGAGAAAGAAACTGTAGAATTATTTTATAATATATCGAACTCTGGAATTATATTTAATTAGATTATTTTTGATCTACAAATTTGATTCAAACAACGAAAATCCACTGTCTTGCTATTGTGTCGTCATCTACTGTCGTAATTAACTATCTCATTCATTTATATGGTGCAGTTGACAAGTCTGTTTATAAATTATTAATTAAATATAAATAATCGCCTTCATACGGAGTGATTATTAATTACGGTGTTTCCAGAAGTGGTTTCTATAATTTTTTGATTTATGTCATGATCAGAAACATCACTAAATCGGTGTTTTTTGTTCATTTTATTTATGTGTTGATAACTATCTGACAAAACAAAAGCTACAAAGATTATTCCCGGGAATAATCTCTAGAGCATTTTTTCTCACTATAATAATGGTAGGATTGGTTAAAACGCTGACAAGTGACAGGCAATAAAACATTTCATTGGTTTTGAGAAATGTCAAATAATAATCATTTTAATATATAGAATGTTGCAATATTAAGCAACCAAACTTATGGACTAATTCATAAAAATTTGCATTAAACACTTGTTCTACGACCAATCACGACACACAAAACCACGTGGGTTTGTGTCTATTTAATGAAAAGTCTTGTGGAATAGACTATAGGTAAAAATTTGAAAAAGGTTTTTGCTCCTGTGTTATTATTTCTTATTAAGTATGTACAGGTCACCAAAATATCGCAGGCGACAAATACTGTATCTGAAATTTACAATCCTAAAGTAATTTTCAGAGAACATTTAAGTCGTACGCTTTTTTCTCAATGAATTGAAGATATAAACCGTCGTTCCCTGCCAAACTTATGTTGTTCTGATGTAATAATTTCGTTCGGGTAAAACAGAAAAGTTTTTATCTGATTCGTACCTACCTGTTTAAAACTTCTAAATTTTTCTACAAGTCTAATAACCGTAAATTCACCGGCCTCGGGGGTTAAGCACCTAAGATTTAATTTCACTTTTGTAATTTAAATTTTGCATGAAATTTATCGCATACCATTAGCAATAAACATAGGAAATTATTATTATAACGGGACTTATTTTTGTTTGAATTAGATATACTCTAATAAAATAGTTATATTTAAAAGTTTTAATGAGAATTTGAAAAACAGTTAAAACACAAGTAGGAAAAAACATATGTCGGTAAACTTATTGTTCAATATAAATTACTTTTAAAATAAAACCATTAAAAGAGTTTTTAAATTTAATTAAAAAGTTAAGGTGCACTAAAACAGTAATGCGTAATTTCATTCACACTCAGTACACAAAAGAACTCATTTCAAAATTTTAATAAATGTTTAGTAATATACTATTTAAATTAAAATTGTCTATAAATAAAAATAAACATCTGGATTTGTTTGGTTTTTTACCTTCCGTCACCTTTAGGTAAGGAAGGTATTGTCTTTGGTCAAAAAATTCGGTGGTGAGTTTTTAATGAATAAGCACGTTTTAGGGTCCCTACAATACGAATTTACTATTTTTAAGATGATGTCTGTATGTATGTGTGTGTGTGTGTGTGTCCGTGTGTGTGTGCGTGTGTGTGTATGTGTGTCCGTGTGTGACAAATTTTTCTCCGACGATAACTCCAATACTATAATTCTAAAAATTATAATTCTTTCGTATTCCTTTTCTGTACATCCATATGAAGAGTTGATTAGATTTTGGTTATAATTGATCCACCGGAAGTACCCTTATTTGAAGTTTTTAACAGTTTTTCTTAAAAAAACGCAGTTAAATATTATTTTTTGACATTTTGTTATTATATTTATTAAAGAAAATACTCTTCTCTATATGGTTTGATTATTCATTTTCCTTCATATTCAATTGATGTAGAGTTAAAGCATTATAAAGAAATTAATTTTCAAAAATTAGTCAGCTATGTTATTTATCATGGAAACAGGTGACATAATTATTTAAAAAAATTTAATTGACAGATGTCAGTTGCAAGTGCAAAACCAAATATGGAAAAAAATATAGGATCTAAAATTGGTATGTCATAGTGTTGCTCGCAAGTGACACGCAGAGAAAGGCCAAAGAGAAGATGGAAGGACATTACTTAGTGTAGTTTATGTTATAATTTTATTGGATTTATAGAACCTTTTCAAATGAACTTTTGGCATGGAATTTGTAAAAAATAGTATGTGTTGTTACATGATATTATATAGAATCTGTTCCAAGGACCTTTTGGTATGGGATTTGTACAAAATACATGGAATTGACGGAAGGTCTTGTGCTGGCCACAACAGATTTTTTTATTCAGTATTAGGTTTAGATTATTCAGTATGTCAACCATACCAGAGGTCCAAAATTTTTTTTTTTTTAACTATGGACGAGTGTCTTTATTCAACAACTATTCATGCGCTGAATTCCATCAGCAATTGAAAATGACGTCACGGTGAATAGCTGATGGATTCGATGGATAGCCGCTGCGACCGAATAAAAAAACGGGTTGCTGAAAAGTGCGATGAATTTCCTAACCTTAAACAACAGATATGAAAAGTTTTATAGTTAAAAGAATCGTTACTCTATTGAAATCATCAGATTCTTCTTCTAATAATGAAGAATCTGATATGGAAGTCATAATGATAATAAAAATCATCTACATCTATAACTATCTTGTTTCCGTTGTGAACGAAATATGTTTTTTACCTCTCGCTAAGAGAGGTATTATATTCATGCTAAAATTCGCATATCTAGATTTTATTGAATAAGCACGATTTAAGGTCCCTACAATCCGATTACAACATTTTTAAAATGATGACTGTGTGTGTGTGTGTGTGTGTGTGTGTGTGTGTGTGTGTGTGTGGATGTGTGTATGTGTGTGTGTGTGTGTATGTATGGATGTTGGAGGGACGATTCCTCAAAATCTATAAGACTTAAAAAATATTTAACTGCAGTTTCCTCAATCTGACATTCCTGGGAAGAGCTGAAAAGGTTTTGGTAACAATTGAACAACCGAAAGTAGTAGTTTCTTAGAAAATTTCTTCTGAATGTAATTTTTTGGGAGTTTTTCTTATTAAATATTGAAGAACATAAAATTCTCCATCTAATACACTTAGATTTTTTATTATATCTTGTATAGATTTAGAGATAAAGACACTATAATTTATAGAGTAAACTAATCGCAGAGGCCAAGGCACTAAGGAAACCAGTTGACAAATTCCAATGTTTATAACATGACACATGTCATTGTCAAATATCAACAGTTTTAGTGACATTCTGATAGCTTTTTCTGGGAAGTATATTTAACTTTTCTTATTGTTTTATTAATTAAATATTTGAAATTATAGGTAAAATTGTGGTAAAATGCATATATCCATCAGAAATACCGCCAATCTGGTTAATGAATTGGAAGAATCTATGACATGTAGAAACTTCCTCATAACAATGAAAAATAGATATAATTAGAATTATATGTGTGTAGAAGACATATTAAATACAATAAAAAACAATATTTGAGTAAAGTCCTGTATTTTTTTGTTATAAAACGACGGTTCGAACGCGAAGTGCAATACAATACTTATATAGCCTGATATGGAAATGGCGAGAGGTCTTGTGCTGGCCACAACAGATTTTTTTTAAAATTTTAATCATGCTTTTTTTTCTTTTCACAAACACCTGCAAGCAATGAACGCAAATGTCAAAAATATAACCAAAAAACATTTCGTTAGAGCCCCCACTACCGATCCATTGGAAATCGTAAAATTTATCGGTAGTCAACGCCGATGCATGCGATGAATTTACGATGGATAGTGCGTGATAATTAAAAACGGTATGATGAATTTCATCTGCAATTCAGCAGTGAATAAAGAAACGATATGATGAATTTATGATTCATGCGCACTACTCATCGGTGAATAAAGAAACTCGCCTTATTACTGATAGAAATTTATAAATATCTGTGAAAATTATATTCGTGTTCACACCCCTCAAATATAGTCGGAGCATTAATCTTAGATCCGGAAGACATTCATTCCTCCCAAGCGAGTAGGGCGGCTTCTACCGTAATATGAAAGATAAACGCCGTGATGATAGAGAGCGTTAACTTTTATCCTTCGGCCTTGTGTCAAACACACACACCGAACTGACATAAAAAAGCTATAGTCAAGAATACGTCAACTAACTAAAAGTTCAGAGAAATGATTTCACTAATAAATAAAATACGAGGAAATTTTAATTTTTAACAAAAAATATATTTGTAGTAATTACGATTTAAAAAATCTGATGTGGCCAGCCCATAACCTCCCGCTGGGTATTTAACCACGCAGTATAAAGAAAGCAGCCATTATGTTCAAATATTTTTGCATTCACACATAATTTTTATTTTACATTTAACAAATATATCATACACAAAATAAATTTCACAAATATTGACAAAAATAATAGAAACACTTAACAAAAATCAAAATAGTACTTGCATCTTGACCCAAAGTCTTTTCAAACCCGTATTCTGGAAGCCAATGAAGCAAATCAATAGTAATTCTAATATATTTATGTACGATTGAAAATATATTATTTTTACTAACCTTAATTTTATTAGATTCAAATACATATTATTACTACATTCTCCTTAACACGGTTTCACTATTAATTTTAATGTAATTGCAACCTGACAGTGACATTTGTTTAAATATGTCAAAATTGTTATTAATATATTGTTTTTGTTTGAGGCATAGGCAAAATGATGTATGAAAATGTACTAAATGCTATTATCGTAGAATTGAAGATTGTACCATTATATTTCATTATTATTAGTAAAAGTTGCTGAAAAATTATATTCAACGAATTTTTTTCAAGAAAAACTGTTAAAAACTTGTGCAAGTGATACTTTCGGTTATCCGATATACACTGAAAACTAATCAGCTCTTCCCATATTAGTGTAGAATGGATATACAAAATTTCAAAATTTTCTGATTGATAGTATTTGAGTAATCGTGTCCACCAGATCCACACACACATACACACACACATACATACCCACAGACATCATTGTAAAAATGTTAAAATCGGGTTCTGGGGACATCAAAACGTGCTTATTCACTAAAATCGCTATATGTGATTTTTAGCACGATCCCTATAAAATCTAGTTTTCTACTTCTAAAGAATAAAAAAATAATACGATTTTCAATTTTTTATTTCAGACATATATAGATGGTACCTTCTTATTTGTTTTTCGATTAAAGTTCTAATAAAAAAGCGAATGGAAAATTTCAAAAGGAATAAGTTATTCGCGAAATAATATATCTTCGTGTGGGCAGGAAAGGATTTTTTTCCGTGAACAGGTAAAGCATGGAGGAAGAAAATTTGTCGCGGTCGACAGAAGACGCACAGGAGCCATTTGCCGGGTTTTCACATTCATATCCAGGGATATATGTCTCTGTTTGACCTGCCCATCGGCGGAATTTTTTGCTTAGCTCTACAACTTTTTTACTCGACTTTTATTTCAACCAGTAAAAAATAAATAAATACTCTGTATATTCAAACTTTCATGATATGCATGACCGAATATTCAACTTCATAGTTTACATATTTTGTTTTGTTACTCCAAAAAGGTTTTAAAATGAAACAATTTTTCTGTATCGAATGATAGCTTGTGCAGAAGTATATTTTCTTTATCATTTTTTAACACGTGTGCATTTTTATTAATAAATGAATATGAAATAAATATACGTACTTTCTACATCTGATATTCATAGAAATATTGAATTAATCAATATTAAAGCAAATTTGAAACATTTATAATTTTAGTTCTGCAACAAAATTATTTATTTACAGAAATATTTCATTCATTTTGTGGTTCAGTACTTATTTTTGTAGATTTAAACGAAATATGTTGTACTTGTAGTAGAATTTTAAAAAACAGGAAATTAGAGTTCGCACTACGAAGGTAGTTTTTTTTTTAATAGTAGATAGAATTTACAAATCAATTTTGTTTTATTAAGTATCTCAATGTTCTCATCCTCAGCATTTATTTAAATATAAACTACAATTACACCAAAAATATATACCTAAGATTGACATGGTTAAATTTATTGACAGGATTAGCGGTATTTCTAAAGCATATATGTACTATTACTATTAATGTACATACCTACCTACAATTTTAAATATTTAATTAATAATTCAATAAAAAATATTAAATATATATCCCAGAAAAAGCTTTCAGTAATGTCAGTAAAACTGTTGATTTTTGACACAAACATTTATCTGACATTTACAAACATTTGAATTTGACATCTGGTTCCTTGGTGTAGCTTGGACTGTTGATTTTTGACACTGACATTTATCTGTCATATACAAACATTTGAACTGTGCGATGTATTGCAACATATTGTTCCATATGTTATACTTTCTTTATCTCTAAATGTGCAGAAGATATCATTAAAATTTTTAAGTGTATTAGATAGAAAATTTTATGTTCTTCAATATTTGTAATAATAAAAATTTTCCGAAAATAATATTTAGAAGATTTTTTTAAAAACTATTAATTCCGGTTGTTCATTTGTTATCAAAACCTTTTCAGCTCTTCCCATTAATGTCAGATTGAGAAATATATAGTTAAACAGGTCTTAAGTATTATAGTTATATAGTTATACATATATCATCGTAAAAATGTTAAAAACGGATTCTAGGGACCTTAAAATGTGCTTATCCACTAAAATCTGGATATGTGATTGAAAGGTAAAAGCGGTTATTTGAAGTATGTATGGGGTCCCGTGGCCTGAGTGTCTAGTCGCGAACCCGGGGGAACCAGGTTCGATCCCGACAGAGCCAAATATTTCCAATTTTAAATAGCACAAAAGTGACCCCTGTGGCTCACTCTCCACACCAGCTATAAGTGCCCGTGAGATGACGCCTAGTAAGCGCCCACGCGGTAAAATATATCGTCATCATTACCGATGTCTACATCTGTTGTAGATACTGGCACACCCAGAAATAGGTAATATGTATTTGTTCTTCATAATTTATTTCTGTCCTCCCTCGCATTTTTTCATGCAACATTATTTTGATTCCACATTCTTGCTATACATGTAGCATTTATTCATCCATCAATAACCTTCACACTTCGCTCAATTCGTCTGTCAGTCTAATCCTTGGTGGGATAAAACTCTGTTCATGTTTCGGGTTGAGCGTTCTGACAAGCTCCAGCTTCGCGATCGCGGCTGTGATTCCCAGCAGGCTTGTTTACACCCCGGGTGATTCCTGCAGCACGGCAAAAGCAACGCTGCTCACTTGTTATGTACGGGGGATTATCCCAGCAAGCATAGAGAAACAGGAAGAAATAATTGTGAGGTTTTGTTTTGTTTGTCTGCTGTTCTTGATTTTATCGAGTGTGATTTAAATTTAACTACTTATATGAAATTTAGGATTAATAATAAGGCTTTATTACTTGTTACACGAGCAATGAGTTCTATGTTCTATATATAATGGGCTACTTGCGTACCTTTTTTTTATTTAATATTTTTGAAGAGCAGGTAAAAACTTGCTACCCATATTTTTTCCTTTGACATGTATGACGTAGAATTACGCCGCACCAATGAATGGTCGTAAAGCCATTGCGTTTGTTTGTACAAGGTTTGTACAGGTAATGTAGATCACCTGTTTGACGTTTCAACAATAGTTTGGAGGTTAGTATTTTAATTTATCTTTTTGGTATCGATATTTTAAATTACATGTAACTACCTATGTGTTTATTTGTGAAGTAATTAATATATTTGAGAGACCAGAGAGAGAGAAAAATGAACTAATGTCAAATTCAAATTAAAACTTTCTCGCATGCCATCTATACGTTAAATTTTTAAACATGGTTCTCCAGTGACGTCACAGAAAAGTTTCTTTCTTAATTTACTAAAAAACAAATAATTTTTTTAAAAAAAGTTTATATTTTATATATGTTTTCAACATAACATTACATATATAGTGATAGAAATCGGATTTTCAGTACCACACAACTAGCCCATTGCAAATTTGTATTTGAAGAAAATTAATAGTTTTTGGTCTTGTTTGAAATTTGATCCCAACGCACATATTTTGGGTTTCATCGAAAAAACGAAACATCCACCACTGGTGCTCATAGCAACATAATTCGATGAGCGATAACTTTCAAAATAGCTATATTAAAAATAATCACTAAATTAAGATTCTAAAACCGTGTGTCCAACATGCTACCAAACACTGAGTTACAGCTTCGGTAGCCTCTGCTGTAAATATGATATTTTAGTGCCTAGTTAAGCAAATAACTATTTTCATCGTACGTTACATATTTTTTTCATTTATTTCTAAACCAACTTTTAGACCACGTTACGTAGCATATAACACATATACCCCTGTACCTATATGATTAACTCTAATAGGGTGATAAAAAAAGTTCGAAGTTTTGACATCTAAACTCCCTTTGAAAATAGCATCCGAGCGTTCTATTACATTGTAAATGATTGAATATAGCATCCGAAATTTCAAACAAATTCAAGGAATTTTGATTTTTCATTTTTAATTATCATTCCACCATTTCAATATTAGTAAGACTCAAAATTTTGCAATTTGCTTAGTCATTTTGAAAGCGACAAACGAATTTTACAATCTGATTACTACATATTAGAATACAGAGTTAAGAAGTTGAGAACATTAAAAACAATTCAATTTACTATAAAAATAAACACAAAGGTACGTACCTTAGTAAGTACTATATTTTCATTTAAATCCGTTGCTATGGTTTCTATTGGTTTAGGAATTATTATGGCAGAGTAAGTTTGCCAAAACAGCTGGCGTATTTGAAAAAAGGAGACAATAGATAATATTTGAAAAAACGCTGTGCCTTGGGATAAAAGATGGCAAGAGAATTATGGGAGATGAATTTACTTTCAAGCAAGATAACGATTTTGGAAATTTAAGAACAAATAACTTGGACTAACTATACAGGGTGTCTCTTAAATAGAGGGACATGGCTTAACCACAGATTCCTGAGGCTAAAATAAGACGATTTAACCAAACTTGCTTCTACCGGAAAGTGTACCATTTAGCCAGAAATCTGCTTCAAAGTTCTTCGAAAAAAAATTAATTTTGTTTATAATAATCGGACGCTTTATTCGATTTGGATGAAATTTGGTATGACAGTTTATATAGTTATAAGTCATCTTTTAAGGTGATATTTGTTATTATTAGTGAACCACTAATGTATGAAAATTAGGTCTCCCAACATTAATTAGACCGTAACTTTTTAATGGAAATGCCGAAAACTTGAAATTATCAGAAAGATACATTCAATAGTAAACTTTTGTCTCTATGTAATTTGTGATATCTGTTACGCTTCACACAGAAAAAAATAAAATCTGAGTGTCTGCACTGCTAAATTTTTAAAATAAATTTAATCTTGCAGTCTATCCAAATCTCAAACAAGTAATTTGTATGTATATATATTTATATATCATCTCGGCATATTACCCATTACTGGGTGTGCCAGTATCTACAACACATGTAGACATCAGTAATGATGACGATATATTTTACCAGGCGTCACCTCACAGGCACTTATAGCTGGTGTGAAGAGTGCACACAGGGGTCACTTTTGTGCCATTTAAAATTGAAAATATTCGGCATCTATAGGGATCGAACCCGGTTCCCCATTTTCACGACCGGCCACGGGACCCATATTAATTAATTTATAGAAAGTTAAAATTTATTTTAATGTTTATTAAAGTTATAGGATAATCACTTTGATATATTATTTTAAAACGTCGACATTAAAACGCATTTAGGACAAACTATTATGACGAGAGGCTCGTATATGAAAAAATTAGTTAACCATAATTAGTGGGAATAAATTCAGGACAGAAGATGTCAAAGTTAGTGAAAAAGTTTTCAATCTATTCTCATTCAACTTTAGTTCTCTTTAGCTCCCTCCCTTGATGGCGGCGAGTCCATGAATACCGCTTCACCGGCAATTACGCCTGCGGTATTCCGTAATCAAATGTTAAGTTGGCATCCAAGCGGCTGCGTTCAGCAACAGCACACTGTAACGTGCTGCACATCTGAAATAGCGGTATGTGTCTGTGGCCGTAGGCAGGAATGGCGCGAAGTTGTGTGCTATGTGCTATGTGCACTGCGATCATACGCGTTAGCTACATGTGTTGACCTGTTGTCGCAGGTGTTGGTACATAGCAATAATTGAGCACAGAGTAAACAGCAAAGTGAGTGGATTTATTTTTACCTCCCGGTAACCTAAGTAAGGGAGATGTAAGGGTATAAGTACATTTTACGCACAACTGTATTGTAATTGTTTGTTTACATTTTAGTTACCATGGCGGAAAATGAAAGATTACACCCTGCGGGCGGTAAAGTGTGAAGCAAAAGCCCGCCTTTTCATTGAAATATGCGAGCGACACAGTTTTGTTCAAAATTGTCACATTTTTTTCTGTCAACCAGGCTTGCACACATTGTATTCGTTTTGCTATCGGTCCTTTGACTTACCAGGTCATAAATCCGCTGAAGCTTCATTAGTTTCTAGCAAATTTTTTTCAGAAATTTCAGTATCATATTCAGGTTGGAGCTCCATGCTTGACATTTTTAATTATTTGTTTACACAAAACAAATGGTTACCAATACAACGCATCGCCTAAATGTTTCTTGGCATAGCCATTTGGCCATCTAATATTTTTTACATAGCAACAAGCTTTTAGTTATGCAATTAAAAATTACGTTTCATTTGGTTTCAGTTGTGCGTAAAACGTTGTACGTACCTCAGGCCGAAAGCGGTTTACGCCCTTGGACGAATAAATGTCGTCCGCAGGCGTAAACCCTTTCTTTCGGCCCTCTATACGTAAATGACTATTAATGTCCCCAGAATCCGATTTTAACATTTTTACAATGATGTCTGTGGGTATGTATGTGTGGATCCTGCGGACACGATTACTCAAATACTATCAATCAGAAAATTTTGAAATTTTGTTTACCCATTCTATATATATAATGTGGGAAGAGCTCATAAATTTTTGTATATTGGATAACTGGAAGTATCACTTATACAAGCTTTTAATAGTTTTTCTTGAAAAAAAAGCAACTTTTACTAATAAAATTGGACATAATGGTACAATCTTCCATTCTACGATAATAGCATTTAGTAAATAACTTGGAATAACTTTAAATATAAAGGAAAGAAAATTACTGGATTTCAGTCAATTATGAAATATATTTTCCGCCTCTACCGGTTTCGACACCTCATGTGTCTTCTTCAGGAGCTACAATAATATTACAGATTTTGAAAAAAATATTTTTAAAAAATACAAACATGTGTAACTTACGTGAAAATTTTTAGATTGTAAAACATGGATACATATATAAGACAATAATAAATTAATTCATTATGCATTTAATTTTTTATATTTTATGTAAAAATAGTTTGCTGTGGTAGGGTCGTTCTCACGTAGCGCATCTAGCGGATTATTCAAGTAAACACGTATCAAGCGGACCATCAAAAACAATGAAAAACATGACAAGTGGCATAACCAATATATTTTAAATCGTGGTATTTTTTTAACGTGAAACATTAGATTTGTCATATCCATGGTTACGACTTGACTTTTGATTGACAGCAATGTGTTTGACCGTCCCATTTAAAATGAAATATAGATCAATCCAGGACAAATGAATTTCGTGAGGGGCAGCTGTCAGAAATAAATTTCATACTTAATTTACTCAATGATGGAGCCATGGAAAAATTTATGGTTTAATTTTATGAATGAATTGTATCAAAATCAAAATTTTTCGATATTTATCATAAGATATGTAATTAAATAATTTTTAAAAATATTCAAAAGTGAGGTTAAAATCACTCCTGTGAGAAGCAGGTGACGTCATTCTGGAATGGTCTATAGGGAACAAACTTGACATTTGAGAAGACGTCAATAGAGGTTAATTTAGTTTAAATAATTATACTTGCTTTCTAAATTAAATTTAGTTGTAGAAAAAATATTGTGTGTACCTTGAGACCGAGTGATCTGACTGGCTAAATTTCTTACAATATTTAAATATAATACTTCTGTCAAATTCATTCACTGTTTTATTTTAAATTTAATAATCATATCTAGAATCTATTGCTACTATATGAATATTTTTTGTTTTGTATATTTGCTCTTCTCTGTAACTGGGGCCCTGTTAACTAGCCAAAAATAAAATAAATAAAGGTTTACAAAAATAGTTACTAAGAAATATTATTGCTCTCGACGAGTTCTATCACTGGTTAAATTTAATGTACTTAGAGCCGTTTTCATAATATAACTATAGGTACTCCTATCAATTTTAATCAAACAATCTTAGGTAGAGATTAATGTAAATTTACTCGTACCTACATAAGTGCCAGTACCATCCTTGCGTTGCGAGGAAGTTAACATTCAAGACTCCACTTATTAGTAATTCCGCAGCACAATATAGACGTTGTAATGTTGCAGGTTGTGATCAATAATGTATGCAAGTAAACCACAACTTACAGTGAATTCCATAATCCGAATAACTATCGGGGAATGTCAACTACACGATCTCGAGTGTAGAATGCATTGTTAAACCAGGATCACACTCGTAACTTAGTTTATATTCATCCACAGGATACAAATTATAAACAGAAATTTCAGTTTTTTACTAATTAATTAGCATAAAACGAAAAATGGCTCTTATAAAGAAAATTGCAGATTCAGAGTGCTGTGAAGTGAGTTAAAATGTAGAAATAATGTTGCCTCGATAAACATGAAAACTAAAAAGTATTTAAAATTGTTGTACACACATTCTTCCAAAATTGAAAAAATATTCTTCGTAATTACGATTATAAAAATCTGTTGTGGCCAGCACAAAACCTTCCGTCAATTCGATGTATTTTGTATAAATCCCATATCAGTTCCTTGAAAAAGATTCTATATATCTTGTAAAATTTTAACACGAACACACAATTTTTTGTAAATGTCATACCGAAAGTACCTAAAAGAAATATTCTAAAATCCAATAAAATTATAACACGAATGTACCTATATTATGTATTTTGCACTTGTTTCTTACTCTTCTCTTCTACTCATTCCAGTCCAACGCAACTTCTTGTCACAGTTCTTCCTCTCTCAAATCTTCTGCTATACAGTCCTTCCATCTTCTGTTTTCTCTTTCTGGTACTCCCGGCATTACAAGTTCCTATCTTGAGGCAACTGCAAGCCACTTGCGAGGGACAATATGTCACTTATATCACTTTCAGATCATATACTTTCCACTTTGGTCCTTTGGTTTTGCATTTGACACTGACATCTGTCAATTAGAATTTTTTCAATATCTCTGCTGTTTTCATAATTTTAACAAAGCTGACTTACAACAAGCCTTAGCCGAATCTCGATCTTATAATGGGTGTGAAACTACTCGGGTACAGCAACATTCCATTATTTTATAATTTATCTACATTTTCAGTGACATTAGCTTTGTTCGATGACATGTACTAGGCCGCCCTAGTGTTAACTTTCTTACACTAACATGTTTTATGAGAAACGGGCAGCTTCTGGCAGGCTGTTCGATGACTAAAATTTTAAGAACTATTGCTCACGTTTCTGACCTGACTCGCGAGGTGGTGTAAAAAGTGCAGAGTAGGAGTGGGGGTAACTAAATGTTGTTCGGTAGACATTTTAATTCTATCCTATCTACACATCTGTTTATTAACCTAAAATTTTACACATTGAGAAAATAAAATAATGGACTCAGATATAGTATATTCTCTTTGTTTTGTTATATAAAAAATTAATTAATATATCTGTCTCTGAATCTGATGAAGAATCAAGTGATGATCTTCGTCAGAATCGTTTATTAGTTCAAACATTATGCTCTTTAAAACAGACATTTCTGCAGTCACTTCTTTGCAGCTTTATGATATGACTGTGTTTATAAACAACCTAACCTTTTACACCTTTGGCTACGCTTGGCTTGATTACTCACAACTGAGCAAACTTGCCCAAATATACACTAGTGTGTTTTATGAAACCACAAGAATTAGACTGAACTAGTGTACATTACACTGCACTGCACTATTCTGCTCTGCACTTCAAGCACTTCTCATTAAACAGAGCTATTATTTTCTAATATATTAGTCATATTTGCGTAAATCTACATTCAAACTAGCGTTCAAATAACTATCATTTCATTATTGAAAGTTCGTCATTAAAAACTTTTATAAAACCTTACCATTGGACACTTTATTGATTGAAACATCTTTGTCATTTATAATAGAAACACCAAACTTAAATTCGTAAAGTGAAAAACAAAATTGCAGTCTTTCTCTCACAAACAGTGTCCAACCCAATCATCATTTCTTATCCCTTCAATCACAATCTCATTCCTCCTGGTCCACATTCAAGTTTCGTTCGGGGTTTGTATTATTCAGGTGGAGTTTTTGGGTGCATGATCTGGTGAAGAATCTGCTCGGCAGTTCCAGCGGTCACGCCACGGAAAGCGAAGGGGGACAGCCGCGACACACCGCTGGGGATGCCGCAGTCCCCGACGAGCCTTAAGGTTTTGAGTTACAGCCCGGAGGCGTGGGGGATCGACAGCGCAAATCACGAATCAGACAAAGATGGAAAGGAAGAGAAAAGAGAGGGAATTTGGTAGATGGATGCTAGATTTCTTTTTTATTGTGGATTTATTTCATTATTGATAATGTATTTTTCAACAGTACTATTGTTAAGTTTAGTCAAGTGTTGAAAGATATATTCAATAACCACACATTACTTCTGAAGTATTTTAGCATACAATCAATGAAAATCTGAAACAAATAGAAAACATTAGTGACTAATTATATAACTGATGATCGGAAATAAAAAAGATTACCTACCTTTTTTTGTAGGGTGTAAATAAACTTTTTAAAACAACTGAAATGCATATAAGGATTAAGGAAGAATATAATGGAGATGGAAATTAAAAACTTAGTTCAATTTATATATCTTCATATATATTCCGCGATTTTTTAAATTTCTTCTGTGTAAAAATAGTGCTATGCCTGCCTAAGTGATTCCAAATTTAAAATCTATTGTAATTCGTTATGTCTCATATGAAGACTATGCTAAATATTTAAAACAAATAATTTTTTTCGCGATAGCCCAGAAAATAAGCTCTTTCTGATCACTATTTAGACCGGAAAGTCCTTCTTTGCTGAGCTAGCTCGGAAAGTTGTCTATAAGGGATCGGAAAGTACTTTACCGAGCCCGGGACCGGTAAAGCTAAATGTTTCCATGGAGATCAGTTTATTTATTTCTTATTTGCTCGCAATAAAAAATAAAATAATACTTTTTTTTTCTTTTTTCAGGATAGCAAAGAAAATATTGTACCCAACATGACCTAAAAGTGTCTATACTGGGCTCACAAGCTTCCAAAGCTCGCCTACGGCTCGCTCTGGAATATGCTTGCAGTATCACTTTCAGGTCTTGTTACGTACATTACTATTTCAAAATATATTTATAAATACATATGTTGAATTTCCGCCTTGCAATAATTATAGAATTATTAAAATATCTTTCAGAACTCATATTAATAATAAGAATAATTCTACCTTTTTAGTTTATGTTCTGTATTTTTATTTAATACCAACGTTTCGGCACCATAAACTGGTGTTTTCTTCAGGGAAAAATGACATATAAATTGTAACAAAAGCAAAAAACAAGTAACCAAAGTATGAAAGTATGTAAATGTGACCATTTTTATGTATACAATTTACTAGACAATATATGCAATTATAGAATTATTACGCTACTTACTAACAATGGCGAATAGATTTTATTTGTCTACCGAGATTTAACAGTGAACAAAACTTCTACAGAGAATTTATTTAGAAATGCAACATTATGGTTCATCACTTCCATGGTTACTCACTATTGTCAAAAAATGACAGCAATGTAATATTTGTCCATCTTAAAATGCAACATAATAAATAGTATTCCAGCACAGGAAATACGTCCAGAACACATCACAAATGATGCCAATTCTTATTACGACCGACTAGAATATTGCCTCAGTGTGAATGGGGGTATTTTTTAACATTTATTACATGAAAGATGAATTTTTGTAAGCTAAAGTTTGTTAAAATGTGCAGCATTCATATTCTGATTTTTTTGTTAATCTTATGTAGGCTAATTTATTGGAAATTTGTTTTGATAATACAAAACTACAAATTTTGTATGTTGCATTTTAAAATGGACAAATATTACATTGCTGTCATTTACATTCACAATAGTGAGTAACCATGGAAGTGATTGACCATATGTTGCATGTTAAAATAAATTCCCTGTATAATAATTAAAATATACAGTGTGATCAAAAAAACTGATTCAGCAAAAAGTTGCTTGAAATTAGTAACACTGACAAAAATTTGTTTCCTGGTGTTGACAGTGACATTTAAAAATTTAAATTTGGGTATATATAATTATTTATTAAAATGGCTGTTGTTTCCTTTACCCACGTACTTTTATTTTTTACATTACCCATAAGCAATAATCTGAAACATTTCAATCACTCAAAATCGTATTAGCTGTCAGGCCCTACCTCTGACATAACCTATTTGTATTTTAGTCAAAGTGACTTGTGAAATAGTATTTCCGCTTTCACCTGGTGGTGCGTAAACTGTGTAATAAAAACATCCCCAGACATGTATTCCCAACTGCATCATTTCTTAAAATTTTAATTAATTTAGGTAATTTTATTTATTGTTAGCAAGAAATTCTCGGCAGAAACTTGTTGACTTTTATTGCGCCGTTTGAGTTCAAAAAACTATGTAACACAATTTCACAAGTGGTTGGCTTGCGCTTAAACAATTTTATAGTTGAGAAACCCTCCATAACAATTTGCCTGCGATAATTTAGAGCGGTTGCTCTCGGGAGAAAACCGTGTAATTTATACTGTATAAACAAAGTAAGTGGTTAATTCCCAGGCTTGGCGACAGGAGTAGGACCGCAGGCAACTATCAAAGCAGCAGCAGCACCTCTATCGGCGACCGAGGAAATTAGAAAGCGCGTGAAGTAGTCGCTGACGAAGGAAAAAGTCACCCTTATAGTTAGCGCTGATTAAGGTCAATGAATTACTATCCTACCTTCAAAGCAAATTGCGAAATAAAGTACAGCGAATAGCCTTTGACGACATCACAATTAATAACGAATTGAGGCGAACTTCAGTACGCGTTACTTCAAAAGAATAACTACGGGTCCAATGTCATTTTACTTTTTGTCTTTGCCTTTCTTAAGATCAAGTATTTGAAATCACTTTGTCTTATGTTAAACGATTCCTTTTAATTGCTTATTTGGCCACATTATTCTGTAGCTTAATGCAAAAAAGACCAATTCTAGTTTTTGGTTATTTTCATAAAAATAAGATTGATTGTGTAATTGGCTTTAAAATTATAACACGAACACACTATTTTTTACAAATTCCATGTTGCAAGTTCCTTTGAAAAGAATTCTACAAATCCAGTAAAATTATAACACGGACGGCCATTATGTAAATTGCACTTGACATTTCCTCATTCCTATCCAACGCATCTTCTTGACACAGTTATTCCTCTCTCAAATCTTCTGCTACACGGTCCTTCCATCTTCTCTTTGACCTTCCTCGTACTCCTGGCATTGAAACTGTAAGTCACTTGCGAGGGACACTCTGTTTCTTTTGTTACTTTCTGATCCTATACATTCCACTTTGGTTTTGCACTTGACACTGATATCTGTCAATTAGAATTTTTTGAATATATCTGCTGTTTCCATAATTTTTACAAAGCTGACTCATTTTTGAAAGTTAACCTCTCTTAATTTCTCTATAACTCTATATCTATTGAATATGAAGGAAAATGTATAATCAAATCGTATAGAGAATAAGATTTTCTTTCATATTAATGATCATAAAATGTCGAAAATTGATATTTAACTACGTTTTTGCCAGAAAAACTGTTAAGAACTTCAAATAAGGGTACTTCCGGTTGACCAATTATAACCAAAATCTAATCAGCTCTTCATATGGTTGTAACGAAGAGGAATACGAAAGAATCATAATTTTTAGAATTGTAGTTTTGGAGTTATCGTCGGAGAAAAATTTGTCACACACACACACACGGACACACGGACACATACACACACATACAGACATCAATGTAAAATTAGTAAAATCGTATTCTAGGGATCTTAAAACGTACTTATTCATTAAAAACTCATCACCAAATTTTTTGACCAAAGACAATACCTCCCTTACCTAAAGGTGACGGAAGGTAAAAAGAACTATATACGTATATCGAGAACCAGTTTGTCATCATTTAGTAAAAACTACAAAAAAATAATAAGACAGAGAAGATTACTGAGCATGTAAACCATACCAGAGGTCAAAACTGCTCTGAGGTATAAGGGAGAGAATTCGGATTATATAGGGAGAGGAGTCATAGGTGAGTGGATACCTAATTGGAAACTGAGATTAAGAAAGGAACTGTCTTATAGTAACTCATATAATTTAGAATATGGGATGGGACCTAGGTCCGTGTTCATCAATTTATCTTTAAATATATGTATTATCAAACTCTCATGTGCCTCTCAACAGGATTAAATCCCAATTACTGAGTAGGTTCATATACACAAATATCCATGCCTTAGTGGGATTCGAATCCAGCACCCCGAGCACGCTCATGAAAGAGGCGTTACTCTAACCATTGAACCACCGGATAACCGGAATTCTAATATACTTATAAAACTTGTTAATAATATTAGGTATTTAGACGCACACGAGAATTTGATATTTCTTTCTTCTTAGAACTGAAATACCTCTTTTTAATGTATTTTAATGATAGTTTTATTAGAATTTGTCAACTAGTTTCCTTAGTGTAGTTTAGCCTCTGCGATGTATTACATCCGATTCATAATATAAACGAATATTTTTGAACTGCCGTGTTAATTCATTAGTTTATTCGTTTGTAAAAATCGATTTTAAAACGCATTATCTGGATTTTTAATTTAAATTTTTCTTGAAAGGAATTTTGTTTGTCATAATACTCATTAATTTTTATGAGATCTCCAGACGATTGAAAAACTGATTAACTCTTCGCAATTAAATACAGAAGAAAAATATCAAGTTTTTCATAGTTAGGTGGAGAAGGCATTCCGGTTGAAATCCTCCATTTGACAAGCGAACAAAGATGCGAAAGATAAAAACAAATTTTTCTTACCGCCTGAAACGCTGTGTTCTAGATAGTATCAGTCTATCTTCTTGTGTTGTTTTTTGAGCCCTGTTTATGACATTTCAAAAGATTTGTAACCCTTCATTGCTACAACCTAGTCTACTTTTTTATGGTTCAAATTTGCAAAGATTTATTTTCCCCGTCTTTATTCATGGAAGATAAAATAACAAAGAGTGTATTAAAAGAAAAATATAATTATATTATTACATCTTCTGTATTTTATATTTTGCATTTAACCCTATGCAAGAAAGCTTTACCTTCCCTAAAGAAAAATCTGATGTGGTCAGCCCATAACCACTCGCTGGGCATTGAACCAGGCAGTATAAATAAATAGAATCAAACTTGTTAAATAATATTTCAATTTTTCTTTCAATGTCGACTGTTTTTATTGGATAAAAATTATAACAAACCGTTTAAAATTTTGACGAGTGTTTATGAATATCGTAATTGTTAATTCTACGTGCTGTGTGTTCATACATTATCCTTCGTCGGTTACAAGATTGATGCTAGTAGCAAGTGTTGGAATACACTGACCCATCAACCGCGGCTTTGTAACCGCAAAACAACTGCCAGCACTGAATCAATAACAACCGACAGTCAACAACATCGTTATGAATGAAATCATCCGCATCCCACGCAAAGACAATAAATAAACATTCGCCCCGTATCAAACATCCATAAGCCTACTTCAAACATCCTAAAATATATCCATCTCTCAACGTCTGCTTTCTCTACAGCAAAGTAGCTCAAATGGTCCTACAAACGAAAGAGAAGACGGTGGTTTTGCAATTATTCATAATGTAGAAGGCATTGGAAGAATTTATGAAAGAATTGCTATTTGTTTTCAAATGTACAACAATAGAGGATAAAGGCAAGGACAATATAATTTCGTTTAAATTTTATTGGTCATTGCACCAGAACGGTTTTAGTTATTAAGGGTATGTTCAGAGAGAAAGCAGGTTGCCTGTTTCCGATTTACCTGCTTTACCTGCTTTAACCTGCTTTAAAAATGTTCACATGTTATTAGGAGTAGGCGTTCAGAGTAAAAACAGACAACTGCTCAACAGAAGCTTTTCAGGCAGGTACTACCCGCTTTCCGATTTTGCCGGAACGAAACCAATATTCTTATTGAGCAGGTTAAAGTAAACAAGCCCAAAATGTGTTCAGAAAATAACTTTGATATGGATATTCTAATACCGGAAGTTCAAAAACGGGAAGCAATTTGGAACAAATTTCACAAATGTCATTTTAATAGAAAAATTATTGAAAAATTATGGGGAGATATTTCTATCAATATGAAATGTGAAAGTATGAGACATAAACATCACCTGAAAATACGATTTTTGTTATATTAAACAGGTGAATAGGTGATGATACTCTCCGTATTTTACTCCATTCTTATTAATTACGTGGATCCCTATTTTTTTTTTTGTATTTCTTAGTGACACTGACACATCGACCTTTAAACTAATGGACCAAGTGTCTCCTATTCTTTTATTGTTAGAATAATGCTCCAATATAAAAGGATAGAAATATATATTCTGTCCTTCAACAGTACGGAAGTTCTCAATTAAAGTATACTGCGCATACGTTCGTACTCATTGTACATCTTTTTCAGCCATATGTAAACCTCTATACATCGCTCTCTATCACTAAATTGTTGTCAAAATCTACATTTGACGTTTCGTGACTGTGCATTATTTACTTTTTTGGAGAACATTTACAATTATTTCTGTCAATACATACGTATTTGTGTTGTGAGATGCGTATGGGACAAAATAATGGGGAAACTGTGTATTTCGTGCAGTCAGCAGTAGGTACGTATGCGGTTCAGCTTTGTCATTTCATATGTAAGTTATTATTAAAAAATAATAAAGCATGGCAAAATGTACATGACCAGCGTTAAAATATTTTTCCCTTATTTTTCCATTTATTAATAGGTTATATTAATGCATGGTAAATCATTCATTAATGACCCTAAATAATGGATGATTTTTATTTATAAACGAGTTTAATGGGTTACCATAGATACCACATAATACTGCTGAACAATTGTCAAAACTTATGTGTCAAACGTTACTAACCTAAACATTTTTGTCATGCAATAAAATATTTACAATTCAGTCAGATACGGTCAATGTAAAAATATTGTAACTAAATTGTGTGTTAATTGGCGATTAATAATCTCAACGATTAAAGCGGTCGCTACGCTCACGCGTGAAAACGTCTCAATCATTAATCACCATTATTAACACACTTGATAGCTAAAAAAACTATAAAATATCTGTAGAAGACGTAACAACGCACTCTTGTATTATACATTTATTCTACAAATTTTGAATATTGCAAGTGGCTTTCTTAAACGTCTAAAAATAGAAGAAATTGGCCTTCGCTAAACTACCCTCTCTGCAATTTGATTTCTCGGCCAACTAGATTGAGGTAGGTTTGCACCAGTAAGCATCTTTCGGTGGGACCTTTCCAAAACATTTCCGAGTATAATTCCAATCAAATCGATCAGAAATAAAAGGAATCTGAAGGACAGGAGGGAAGCTCATCGCTCCAGATCCCGTCGCAGCGTAGTGCCACAGGGCTGGAGCGAACCTGACACTTTAATCAGATGGAAAAGTTGACAGAACGCCGTTGCGAGCTGACATATCCTTAAAGGGAATTACGTGACGGACGTACTGATAGAGCTCAGCAAGAATGTGATAGAGACAGCGGCAGGATTCACCTAAGTGATGCAGATATTTGCGGAAACTTATACTAGGTTAGGGATACCAGAAAAGCGTTTTACATATGTTATCCAACTATACATCAAAAAATTTGAAGATAACTTTTTGAATAGTTAAGTTTCGTTATGGAGATTTAATTCACATACCCTGGGAGATTTTTTGTGGAAAAGGGAAAAACTTTCCTTTTTCTTTACTTTTTATTTCTCGCTAAGAGAGATTTTAACATTTTTTACAATGATTTTATTGATAAATAAAAATTTCATCACTTATTATTACCCATGTTTAAGTAAGCCGATATGTATTTTTATTCTCAAGTTTTAATAATGCCGACTTATCTCTACGGTTGAGAGTGCTTACGAAATTATTATTTACCTTTATTTTAATATAAATAACTATTATTCCTTTAGATATTCTTGATGTCTACAAAGATCTTGGAGTACTTTTTGACAAAAAATTCACCTTTGAACCTCATATTAGAGATATTACTACCCAGGCTTTCAGAACTTATGGTTTCATTTACAGAAACTGTCGTGAATTTTCAAATAAGTACGTCTACTTTATATTTATTTTTTTACATTTGTTCGATCTAGATTAGAATATGCTAATATTATTTGGTATCCAATTTATAAAAATCAAATAGATATTATTGAATCTGTACAGCGAAAATTTCTCAAATTCATTTATTATTTATCACAAGGTCATTACCCATGCAGAGGTTTTGAACATGACCTCTTGTTACTACAATTTAATTTTACATCCTTGCAAAAAAGACGTTTCATAGCCTCTGTGAAATTTTTATACCATTTAATTCAGAATAACATTGACTGTCCCTGGCTACTCGAGAAAATAAATTTTTATGTACCACGCTTACATTCCCGAAAAGATAATACGTTTTATTGCACAAGACCACGTACTAATTTGTTAAGAAAATTTCCAATTAATATTATATGCAATAATTACAATAAAATTAGTTCTAAATGTGACATTTTTGTGGATAGCTTATCATTTATTTTAGCCATCATAAATGAAACTATTTAATGAAAACGCTGTATTGCTAAACTCTTGTTATTTGTATAATGGTTAATGTTTATTATTTGTAAAATCTCAAACTATTTTTGTACATTTCTATATTCTCTCTTATTTGTCTTTGTATTTTCCTGTAATTGGGTGTTAAACCTGTTTGGAAATAAATGTATTATTATTATTATTATTATTATTATTATTATTGTTGCATAAACAACTATTACCATATTTTACATACAAAAATTTTACTGTTATATTTCTTTAGTTCTATTTACTTTCCAAGGTACTATTCTTCCATTTCTTTTTCAAGCACCATGGCAACTCAAGACAGTTGAAGTTGATGTGTTTATTAATTTCGGTTTTATAGTCGGGTGCTGATAAATACCGCGGGTAGAATTTATCGCAGAACAGAAATGGAGGTCTGCTTTTATGGCGGACTCTCCTCGTAAGAAGGATACTTTATGGACGAGTCAGTGGCGACGTAAAACTTTTTTTACTAGGCAGGGGCCCTATAACTCGTAGGAAAACCTACAGGGGCATACACGCCCTGAGAACAACAATACATATTTGGATTACACATGCTACAAACCAAAAAATCTGATATAGTCAACACAATTCCTCCCGCTATTTAATTTTTATTAACTTAGATACATACCTACATATTTTCTAATCTAGAAAACTATATTAAGTTCCCTCGCATTTAATTCATTTCCCATATTTTCATGCACCACTAGTGTTTCACAAGACAAGATTTCTTGTCTTGCTAGGCTATTTCTTGTCTTGTCTTGCAAAACAAGACAAGAAATTTAAATAACTCTTGTCTTGTGTTACTCTTGCAAGCAAAAATCTTGTCTTGCTTGCAAGACTCTTGCATATTTCTTGTCTTGCAATTTCATATCAATAGGAACAACATATTTAAATCGGAAGCAATATTTTACTTGAAGCTGTGAAGAGATTTTCGTGAAAAAATGTATTATGCTATAATTGAAAACTTTTCAAATCTTGTATTTAACACTTTTATATTAATGAGACCGACATATTAGATTCTTGTTAATATTAGTAAACCTAAAGTGGTACGTTACTTTAAGCTCTGAACTGATTTCCTTGAAAAAAATTTAAACATCGAATTAGCGGGAGGTCATATGCTGGCCATATCAGATTTTTTTTATCTCTAAATCTATAGAAGATGTAATAAGAAAATTTAAATCAGATTGAGTACTTAATGCTCTTTATTATTTTTTGTACTATAAATTTTCAAAATATAATATTTAGAAGATTTTTTAAGAAACTACTACTTCCGGTTGTCAATTGTTACCAAAACCTTTTTAGCTTTTCCGATTAATGTCAGCTTAGCTAGAGGTAAAACCTATAATAAAATGTTGATATATTGAATTATAATATAATATTGCAAGAGTGCAAGAATGCAAGAAAATACTAAAAAAATCTTGCTATTTTTGCACTTTTCTTGCAGGGCAGATTCTTGTCTTGTCTTGCAACGAACTATATAACTCTTGTCTTGTTCTTGTCTTGCATTTTATGCAAGAACAAGACAAGAACAAGAAAAATGCAAGACTCTTGTGAAACACTATGCACCACTCATACACGGTTAAAGATAAAATAACGGACGATAAAAGTTTAAATTCAGCATGAAATTATCTTTCTTTTCATGTTACTCATGATTTTTTTTACATAATCGGATCTCGAATTACAAGCATTTGAAGTTAAATTTGACATTTATCGTCTGTTATTCTATCACTAACTGTGTATGAGGGGTGCACGAAAATATGAGAAATGAAAATACACAAAATTTCGATGAAAAATCATGTAATTTCAAACGGCTGTAACTCGAGATCCAATGATGTAAGAAATCATCATTTCTCATGTTATCATGCACCACTCATACACGGTTAAAGATAGAATAACGGACGATAAAAGTATAAATTCAGCATGAAATTATCTTTCTTTTCATGTTACGCATGATTTTTCTACATCATCGGATTTCGAGTTACATCCGTTTGAAATTACATGATTTTGAAGACTACGATCCAATTTTTGTCTTCGGATTATTACTATCTCTCATTTTCAAAGTAATGTAATAAGGATCCTTTATTCTATTATCGTATTTTTGTTACTACACAATGAAATCTTTTATGAGAAAAATTTAAATCTCTGATAATATTTCACACTTAATTATTTCTCTTTGTTCATTTAGATTTTCTACACATATGTACATTATATTATGTGAGTAAAATTAGAAAGCTTGTATTCAATTTTATTTCTATACCTTATCATTCTCTATATTCTATTTTTGTTGCGAAATGTTTGGTAATGCATACATGGTAACGTAATTAAATTATAAACAGTTTATGTGATGTTTTGTTTCTTGTTTTAGTTTCAATTTTGTTGAAACTGTTAGATGCTGGAAAATTATTTTGTAGAAAGATTTCATGAAATTGTTCTCAATTCCACAGAGACTTCAAATTCAGCTCTGCTTGCTGAAACTTTATTATTACAAATGTTTTACGTTTTAAGGAAGAAGTTATAGTTCAATATACAAAACTAAATGAAAACTAAACTATGTAAATCTGCACTAAAAGGAAATACGCTCAAATCTGTTTTTTACACGGCACACGGTATATTTGTTCCCAAAGAATCCGTAAAAAATATATATATAGTCATAAGATATTAAAAAAATATATTAAAACGAAGATTTGATACAATGAAACAAATAAATGTTCAAAGAATTATGGAACTGGAGTAGGAGTTGAAAAAACTTATAAACTATATACTTCCTGCGATAAATCAGATTGGCACACCCAGAAATGGGTAATATGCCGTGATGATATATTTATTCATTTATTTATACTTCCTGCAACAGCCATAAGTAGACGACAACCTGTACTATAAAAATGAAAAAAAAAAACACACATTTATAAAAAGTTGAAATGGGATAAAAAAAAATCGTTGACTTTTATTCGTTGTAGAAATACAAGATTCCACTGAAAATGAAAAACAGATCTTGAAAAATAGTTTTTCTTCTACCTATGCAATTTCCGAGAGTTTAAAGTTTCATTTTATTGGAGTAAGATGAATTGATTTAGTTACCTCTGCTCTGGGATCAGTGAAAAGCCACAAAATACGTTACACTTTTTATAGAAGGCCATGTAAACGGTTAAAAGAATTACACTTGGTCGGGCAATAAAATAGATAGAAAACTCTGATGTGGCCAACACAAAACCTCCCGCTATTTAATTTTTATTAATTTAAATACATACCTACTTACGTATTTACTAACGCTGCAAACTGTTCCATTGCAGAAAACTATTGCTTTATTTACTATTTTCTTTTTAAAATGTCACTATTATTAATTTGAAGTGGTTAGATTTTTGACAGTGACATTTACTGTCAGTTACATTCATTTGATAAATGAACTGTGTAACAAAGGAATAGTTTTTATCTTAGGCTTCGCGACTAATAAAAAAAAAATATTTTTAAATTTATCTGTAAAATATATAGAAAAAGTATTACTATATTCCTGTAGAAAATTCAATAATCTTTAATTTTTATAAGACATAAAATTTGAAAAAATAGCATTTAATGGTATATTTTGAAGAAAAACCACTATGAGCTTCAGGTAAAGTACCATTTCCGGTTATCTGATTTACACCAAAATCTAATGGCTTCTTTTCATATTAGAATAGGATAAAAATACAAGGTTTCAGAATTTTCTGAATGATAGTATTTGAGTTAGAGCGAAGAAAAAATCCATACACATACACACATACAGACATCATCATGAAAATGTTAAAATTGGATTCTAGGGACCTTAAAACGTGGTCATTTACTAAAATCTTGATATGTGATTTTTAGCACGATCCCTATACCTCCCTTACCAAGGGTAGCGGGAGGTAAAAAATCTAATGTGGTCAAGACGATACCTCCCGCCGTTTAACTTTTATTATTTTATCCAATTTTGACGTTTTAAACTGTCATTATTAACTCCATAGCAACAACTATAAGTAACACTTTATTCACATGTGAATTAAAATTTTTTAAAATCAATCTGCAACAAATAATGAATTTAAAATAACATCAGGTACGAAAATAACACTCACGGCACAAATGACAGACAATAAAGCATTTTAAATACATGACTTGACGTCTATCAGCGACGATTGTCATGCTCAGCCTACTAACTGATCAGTTTTTTTATTTTGTCAAAATTATAGTTTTTATTATTGAATTTAAGAAATAGGCCAACTAATATGGATTAGGGTTCGTAAATTATATATTGCATTCGTATAAAATAAATGACGTAAATCGCTTGACAGCATGTCAAGCGATGAATGCCCTATAACAGCATAATATGCGGTCGGGGTTCTAGGTTCGAATCCTACTAAGTCATGGATGTTTGTGTATGTAAACCTACTCAGTAATTGGGATTTAATCCTGTTGGAAGAATAAAAAGCCTCTCATTTGGTACCAAATCAATTATATTCAAAATGTTGAAATTAAAAAGATATATTAGTATTGACGCATATATTTTAATTTAAATTCAATCTCTCTAGCAATTTAAAGTTAATTTAATGTATCTAAAATGGAAATACCAGTAGTTAAGAAGAAATAAAGCAGCAATTTAACTGAAAAGAATACGTATGTCTGATTGAATATGCTAATGTTGTCAGTTCTGTCACGCGTATGGCTGTATAATTATCCAACTTGGACTCCTATTTCCCCAGAGCAGACAATCTATTTTGGTTTTCTTTTATCAGAGGCGAGCAAATCCAAAGGCTAGTTCCTGTTTTTATTGATTCTTCGATATCTTTCTTTATCCTCGTCCGATTTCCCTTCGCCTTTGCAGCTTGAGAGGAATATAGATTGATTACTCGTATTTCGGGAGTTTTTCACAGATTATGGGCCTGTGAAAAAGGTTTCCAGCATCGCAGGTACACCCGCAGTTTTGTCAGAGATATTGGGATGGTTTTAGATATGTTTAGTAGAATACACAGCACTTTTCGCGAAGAATTATACCGTCCCAACATTGGCAAGGAATAGTTTTTCATCCTATTTGAGAAAACACAAAGAATACCTATCAGACATTTTTACTTTCCTTTAATTATTACTTACGTACCATATTGAACATATTAAAAAAATATTTTTTCTGTCTACCTATACGAAAAGTGAAATTTTACGTACTTATTTTCGGACGAAAAATGACACTTTTCTGAACCTTATCACTTTTCGTCCGCAAACCTTTTTCGTACGCTAAGCCTACTACGATTTTATGATTATTGCAATTGTGTGTACCACCGGAGTTGTAAATAACAAATATCAAACGAGCAAATAAAAATATTATTTTAATGATAAATTTAATTTAAATATGTGCTCAATTAATAATGAAATTAACTATACTAAAAATTATTAATTTTGACATGACTAATTGTTAATCTAAGATGCCGCTGGATAGAGTTGTTTTCGAGGTTATTTTGTTGGATTTGTTTATTTTCACCTGTCAAATAGTGTTGATGTGTCTGTGAGTGTAGTGTGTCTTCCTTCAAACTAAAACAGAGCTAAGAATTAAAATTTTGTGAAAATGGCAGAAGATATATATTATCCAATATTATTCATATAATAAATAATAAGATTTTACGAATTTAAAAAAACGTGTATTTATTTCTAGATCTATTACGTAAAGTAAGGTAGACAGAAAAAGGTAATATGTACCTCGGCAAAAAAATGCATATTATAGCCTCGCATGTTTGCTTTACCTCGGCTTCGCCTCGGAAAGCAAACTCAAGCTCTGCTGTAATATGCAATTTTTTGTCCTAGGTACATAAATAACTATTTTGTGTCTAGCTTTAAAATATAGTATTATTTTCGGTATTAAAAACATTTTTATTTTCTTGAAAAACTTTTTCAATATATCCCCATATTTATATAAAAACTTCATAATTTTCAAAAATCTAATTTTTATATATCTAGATACATCTTAATGCGCTGATTCCAAATTTTGAAACTACAGGTTGATATCTCTTTTCGTTCGTTGCTCTAAAGCAAAATTACTGAAAATGGCCAAAAATCGCAAAAATCGTAAATTACCCCTTACGATTTTTTCAGATTTTGCCAATTTCCAAACTTTTATTCATAAAAAATGAACCGGTTGGTGAAAAATTATGAAAATTGGTATACTTATATATTTTTGTCCGTAGAATTGAATAATGAAGTCGCCAAGTTCATATCACGACCCATTTTTGAATTATTGCCCCAAAAGTCAATATGCCCCATTTTCAGATAAAAACTTCAAAATTTTCAAAAATCTAATTTTTATGTATCTAGATACTTCTTAATGCGCTGATTCCAGATTTTGAAACCGCAGGTTGATATCTCTTTTCCTTCTCGAGATATTTATATTCAAAATTTCGCTCGAGATATGAATTTGGCGATACGACCATTCGATTCTACGGGAAAAATTACATAAATATACAAATTTTCATAATTTTTGACCAACCGGTTCATTTTTTATGAATAAAAGTTTGAAAACCCCCGAAAATGGCCAAAATCTGAAAAAATCGTAAGGGGTACCCCTTACGATTTTTGCGATTTTTGGTCATTTTCAGTTATTTTACTTTAGAGATTGTATGCGGTGTTCAAAAATTATGAAAATTGGTGTACTTATGTATTTTTTCCCGTAGAATCGAATGATATCACCAAATTCATATCTCGACCCATTTTTGGGTTACTACCCAAAAATGGGCAGTTTTGGGCAAAACTTTGAATCTAAATATCTCGAGAACGAAAAGAGATATCGACCTGCGGTTTCAAAATCTGGAATCAGCGCATTGAGAAGTATCTAGGATTAGATTTTTGAAAATTTTGAAGTTTTTATTTAAATATGGGGTATATTGACTTTTGGGGCATTAATTCAAAAGTAGGTAGAGATATAAACTTGGTAGTAACATTATATGATTGTAACGGATTATTTTATATATTTATGAGTCTCTATCTCTAAATGTATAGAAGATATAATAAAAATGTTCATTGTATTGGATAGAGAATCCTATGATCTTTATTATTTGTAATTAAACAAATTTCAAAAAAACAAAATTTAGAAGATTGTTTTAAAGAAACTACTACTTCCGGTTGTCCAATTGTTACCAAAACCTTTTCAGCTCTTTCCATTAATGTCAGATTAAGGAATACGTAGTTAAATTGGTTTTTAATTTCATAAAATTTGAGAAACCGTCCCTCCAACATCCAGACATACACACACACACACACACACACACACACACACACACACACACACACACACACACACACACACAGACACACACATAATATAATAATCTTAATATGTGATTTTTAACATGATTCCAGTATCTTTCTTAGCGAGAGATAAAAATCAAAACAATAAAAATAAATTAAATCGTAAACAACACTTATTTGTGTGACACTTTCTAGTTAGTTGAGAATATGGGCTACCGTGTCTAAAAATTTCTTGTTGCATAAGCAACTAATGTATATGAAAGAATTTGTGGTGCGGAGTAGTATTAATTTCGTTTTTATGTCTCGTATTTGTTAAGATAATGGTGCTGTAGAGAAGCACTTAAGAAAGCAGTCGCATTACCGCTGCAGAACAAATGCAGACCGGAATTTCCATTTGTGTTGAGGATGCAAGGTGAAACATTAAATACCCTTTTAGTAGTAAATAACTCGTAAGCCTGAAATATCTCAGGTGCTCGCCTAATAAATCACTTCTGCTAGTTTTGCTACCACGTGCAAGAAGAACTTCGGAGATTTATCTTGATATTCAGACTTTAACTATGTTTTAAAAAGTAAAAACTACTCATGCTCTGCAGCGTATGCCAGGCACTTCACTTGACAGAGAAGAAAAAGGGGCAGTTACGGTTCGTGCGTGCAATTTAATATGAAACAGAGATGAACAAAGTTTCTTTGATTTATATAAACTAGAAGGTATCATTTAATTAATATCAGTGAACTCTATATTACATTACTGTTAGTGTTTCACAAGACAAGATTTCTTGTCTTGCATATTTCTTGTCTTGCAATTTCATATCGATAGAAACAACATATTTAAATCGGAAAGGATATTTTACTTGAAGCTGTGAAGAGATTTTCGTGAAAAAATGTATTATGCTATAATTGAAAACTTTGTATTTAACACTTTTATATTAATGAGACCGACATATTAGATTCTTGTTAATATTAGTAAACCTAAAGTAGTACGTTACTTGAAGCTCTGAACTGATTTCCTTGAAAAAATATATTAAAATATGATAAAAAAAACTTCTCAAATTTGATTTTAAAACTCGTCTATGATTGAAAACAACATGAGTATATATGATAAGTCGGATGTGGTTCTTAACTAAGAGCTCTTAACAGATTTTCAAAAAAAAAAAAAAAAAAAAACGATAAAATATATTACAAAATTTCTAATTGAAGACTTTTTTATTTATTGGTACAACAAATTAGATTTTGTTTACAAACGATAAAGTGATATTTAACTCCAAGCTCATTGCAATTTTAAACATCGAATTAGCGGGAGGTCATATGCTGGCCATATCAGATTTTTTATCTCTAAATCTATAGATGATATAATAAGAAAATTTAAATCAGATTGAGTACTTAATGCTCTTTATTATTTTTTGTACTATAAATTTTCAAAATATAATATTTAGAAGATTTTTTAAGAAACTACTACTTCCGGTTGTCAATTGTTACCAAAACCTTTTTAGCTTTTCCGATTAATGTCAGATTAGCTTGAGATAAAACCTATAATAAAATGTTGATATATTGAATTATAATATAATATTGCAAGAGTGCAAGAATGCAAGAAAATACTAAAAAATCTAGCTATTCTTGCACTTTTCTTGCAGGGCAGATTCTTGTCTTGTCTTGCAACGAACTATATAACTATTGTCTTGTTCTTGTCTTGCATTTTATGCAAGAACAAGAAAAATGCAAGACTCTTGTGAAACACTAATTACTGTAATATATGTATAAAGTTCTGAGATTTTAATTTTAAGAATCGGAACTCATTCCTTTTCACATCAAATGTAATCAAAGTATGGCAATATTTTTCCTGTACAATGTAATTAATGTATAGTGTATTTGCTCGCTGTTGATTTTGTGTGTTAACACATGGTCTTTTTGCTGTTGCGTGGGTTAATACATTATAATGTTAGCATTCAGACCGATGATAGAGTCATTGTGCAATGTTTAATTACTGTGCAGTGGCGAGGACTTAGGGTAACCATTGAATCAACTTGTAACATTCGCTAAATAGTTTGCTACAGTTTGCAGGCATAACAGCTTTTCAACTGACAACTCATAATTAAGCCATCGAGCATATCTTCCACAATATAAACGCAAAGTACGGTAGGTACCTTCTCTTGATATGTAAAGAACATTTGTAACTCCCATAAGTTAGACAATTGAAATTTAAATTTTTATGAAAAAGGTAACTACACTGAGTTGTAGATTTTAACATTTCTTATTATGAGCATTAATATGTCCAAAATTAGTATTTATAATTACTGCAATTTTGCAAAACCGCTGATTACTTTTTATTTTCTTTTGATGCGTTCAAAGTGCAATTTTATGTTTATACATTCTTTTATTAACAGTAATATGTATTTTGTTTGAATGCGTAGCAAACACTGAAGATGCACCGGTATATGAATCAAAATATTTGTTATTTCTAAGAACATTTTTTTTGGCTTTACATGTCGTCAGCTAATTGGTCTATTCTGAAGAAATCTGTAAGTCATAAAGATCTGTAAATATGTAATTAATGAACAAAATCGCAACGAACTACCACTCTTATGTTCTTATGAGTAATTTTATATTAATCAACAGAAATACTGAGAATTTAATTGAAAATGCAACATTATGGTTCATCACTTCCATGGCTACTCACTATTGTCAAAAATGACAGCAATGTAATATTTGTCCATTTTAAAATGCAACATTATAAATAGTATTGCAGCACAGGAGATACCTCCAGAACACATCACAAATGGTGTTAATTTTTATTACGACCGACTAGAATATTGCCTCAGTCTGAATGGGGATATTTTTTAACATGTATTACATGAAAATTATGAATTTTTGTAAGTTTAAGTTTGTTAAGATGTGCAACATTCAAGTTTTGATTTTATTAATCGTATGTAGGTTAATTTATTGGAAATTAGTTTTGATAATACAAAACTACAAATTTTGTATGTTGCATTTTAAAATGGACAAATATTGCTGTCATTTTTTGACAGTATTGTGTAATCATGGAAATGATTGACCATTTGTTGCATGTTAAAATAAATTCCCAGTAGATGTATTTTTATTAGGTTTTTTTTTTTACAGATTTAGAGATCTGTAAAACTTACAGATTTACAGATCTGTAAGAATTACATTTATTACAATATTACAATTATTTGGCGAAACAAAAACGGCTCTGATAAAACACACATGCTACTACTAGTTTAAGTAATATCCATCTTCGTAAAAATTAGCTACTCAGTAGTTTCAAGCCGCTATTTCCCCAACCACATTTTTATTTTAAACAAATAAAAGCCTCTTGGTGCTAAGTCAGGGCTGTTGGGAGGGTGGTCAAACAACACCCATCCTAACATCTGACGCAGTTCTCATGCCCGTGCTGCAATGTGAAAGCGTGCATTGTCTTGCAGAAGGACATCTGACGACAACATACCTCTTCTCTTGTTCTGCATTGCCCTTCGTAGATATTCAAGAGTCTTACAGTAGGTCGCTTCAGCGATAGTCGTCTCAGGTTTGGAGAAATCGAATAACAGAGCGAACCTCGCACTTGGCGTCAGAGTGAATTGTACTAACCATGTTAAAATTTATTAATCTCAACAGTACAAAACATAATGGCAATGGCCTGTCCGCATTTAAACATTCCGGTATATCCGAACACTAATTGCAAGAAATGCCGATAATTATTCAAAATAAAATCTGTTGTGGCCAGCACAATACCTCTCGCCATTTCCATTTTATGTTATATAAGTATTGTATTGCACTTCGCTATCGAACCGTCGTTTTATACCAAAAAAATTACGCAACTTCATCAACATATTGTTTTTATTGTATATAACATGTCTTCTGCACACATACAATTCTAATTATATCTATTTTTCATTGTATGAGGAAGTTCCTAAATATCAGAGATTCTTCCAATTCATTAACTAGATTGGCGGTATTTCTGATGGATATATGCATTTTACCTACAATTTTAAATATTTAATGAATAAAACAATAAGACAGATTAAATGTACTTCCCAGAAAAAGCTTTCAGAATGTCACTAAAACTGTTGATTGTTGACACTGACATCTGTCACTTACAAACTATGTTATAAACATTTGAAGTTATCAACTGGTGCCTTAGCCTCTGCGATGTACTACATTAAATAATTCTATATATTACAGTGCCTTTCTCTTTAAAAAATTGTGTATTAGGTGGAGAATTTTATGTTCCACACATACACATACACACACACACATACACACGAACATCATCGTAAAAATGTTATAATCGGATTATATGGACCTTAAAACGTGCTTGTCCACTAAAATCTGGATATGCGAATTTTAGCATGATTCCAATACCTTTCTTAGCGAGAGGTAAAAAATGATATTACTGGAAAGTAATTTTTCCATCCACCTCAGATATTTTGCATATTTGCCATAAATTTAAAACTACATTCACTTACAATTTCAACAACTAAACAAGGGCATGCACAAACATCATTCATCATCTATTGCCAGCAGTTTTATTCTGTTTATCCATTTGACACACCAAAGTATTTTCCTCTTGAAGTACATCATGCTGTCCGGTTATAATTACTGTTTGTTTACAAGCTCTCGTGTGCAGCTCTTCATCAGTGCACTCTGCAGCTGACGGCCGGACATTTTGTGTCGTCATTCCCTCTGCATTGCACTTTGTCTGGCTGTTCCATCCATAACACTATGGGGTTGTTTTAGCGTAGAGAGGTGCAGAGAATAGATGAAGAGTTATTGGGAATGTGTTGAATGTGGAAAAATGTTTGTATGTTAGGTATTGGAGTGTTTTACAAAGATACAACAAATGTTTAAAATTTACAATAGTTTTTTTGCGTAGTACAGGCATAACTGAGATACTTATGTAGTCAATAAGTAAATAAATGATTTTCTTGATGATTATTTTGTAGAATTTGGTATCCAATATGTTAAGAACCCTATAGTATAGCTATTACTACTACCTATATACAGAGAATTTATTTTAAAATGCAACATTAGAGGTCATCACTTTCATGGTTACTCACTACTGTCAAAAAATGACAGCAATGTAATATTTGTCCATTTTAAAATGCAACATTATAAAGAGTATTGCAGCACAGGAGATACCTCCAAAACACAACACAAATGGTGTCAATTCTTATTACGACCGACTAGAATATTGCCTCAGAGTGATTGAGGGTATTTTTTTTAACATTTATTACATGAAAGTTATGAATTTTTGTAAGCTAAAGTTTTTTAAGATGTCCAACATTCATGTTTTATTATTTGTTAATCGTATGTAGGCTAATTTATAGGAAATTAGTTTTGATAATACAAAACTACAAATTTTGTATGTTGCATTTTAAAATGGACAAATATTACATTGCTGTCATTTTTTGACAATAGTAAGTAACCATGGAAGTGATTCGCCATATGTTGCATGTTAAAATAAATTCCCTGTAGATAAATCACAGCTGCTCCAAATTTTGCAAATCATTCGAGAAATGTCTATAAATTTTACAAATAAAAATTTTAATATGTTTTATTATTTATCGATTATGCAGTACATATATTTTTTTCTAATTTTAAAAATCTCTCAATCTAACATTCCTGGGAAGAGCTGAAAAGGTTTTGGTAACAATTGGACAACCGGAAGTAGTAGTTTCTTAGAAATAATCTTCTAAATATATTTTTTTGGAAATTTTTGTTATTACAAATATTGAAGAACATAAAATTATCCATCTAATATTAATACACTTAATTTTTTTTTATTATATCTTGTAGAGATTTAGAGATAAAGACACTATAATAATCGAATGTAATACATCGCAGAGGCTAAACTACATTAAGGAAACCAGTTGACAAATTCAAATGTTTATAACGTAGTTTGTAAATGACAAATGTCAATGTCAAAAATCAACAGTTTTAGTTACATTCTGAAAGCTTTTTCTGGGAAGTACATTTAATCTTTCTTATTGTTTTATTAATTAAATATTTAAAATTTTAGGTAAAATGCATATATCCATCAGAAATACTGCCAATTTTGATAATGAATTGAAAGAATCTTTGATATTTTTTAGGAACTTCCTCATACAATAAAAATTTTATTAATTCACGGTGACAATGTTTTATTGTAGAGGTGGTGAGGAAAATATGATTTAGAAAACTATCTTTTAAAAAAAAATCTGATGTGGCCAACACAAAACCTCCCGCTATTTAATTTTTATTAATTTAAATACTTACCTACGGATTTACTAACGCTGCAAACTATTCCATTGCATAAAACTATTGCTTTATCTACTATTTTCTTTTTAAAATGTCACTATTACTAATTTGGAGTGATTAGTTTTTTGACAGTGACATTTACTGTCAGTTACATTAATTTGAAATATGAACTGTGTAACAAAGGAATTGTGTTTTTCTTAGGCTTCGGGACTTGTAAAAAAAAAAATATTTTTAAATTTATCTGTAAAATATATAGAAAAAGTATTAATGTATTCCTGTAGAAAATTCAATAATCTTTAATTTTCAAGACGACAAAATGCGAAAAAATGGCATTAAATGGTATTTTTTGAAGAAAAACCATTATGAGATTCAGGTAAAGTGCCATTTCCGGTTATCCGATTTACACCAACATCTAATGGCTTCTTTTCATATTAGAATAGGGTATAAATAAAAGGTTTCAAAATTTTCTGTATGATAGTATTTGAGTTAGAGCGAAGACAAAATCCCTACACATACACACATACATACATACACACACACACACATACATACACACACACATACAGACATCATTGTGAAAATGTTAAAATTGGATTCTAAGGACCTTAAAACGTGGTCATTTACTAAAATCTCGATAAGTGATTTTTAACACGATCCCTATACCTCCCTTACCAAGGGTAGCTGGAGGTAAAAAGTTGTGTTAATTTATTTGACGAGATATATTACTTATTTACTTACTTACTGCTCTTATCAGTAAGAGAGTTTTATGTTTAGTAGGTGCTACAATTACGAATAAAAATATGATTCTGAAATTGTGATTTTGGTTACAAATGTTGCGTCTTTGTGTTATGAAGAAATAACATTTTCCACAACAGGCAGAAAGTAATATGTAGATTTAAGTATGCTATAAAACACACAACACCCCCGTAAATTCAAAATAAACTTGTGTAAATTGGCCACACGTTTTGTCGTGCGTTACAAAAAACCTTATTACATTCGCGGGTAGAAATCGTGGCACAATACGAAATCTTCCGTTTCATTTGGGAAACAAGCCGCCTTATTAGAGCAAACAGAGCCCACTTTCAAACTTTTTGTCGGATCTTTTTATTCAAAATAAAAATACGGTGTATCCATGTTACGGTTAATTAAACAATTTCTGTTTTTCTGTCTTTTATCGCACTGGTGGCGCGAGCCAACTGTTCTCTTCTTTTTAGGCAGATGTGGGTGCCTTGCATATATGTTGGAAACTAACTGTTTCAGACCATGCGAAGTTCTACAGTTTCAGAAAAGCATTACAATTCAAAATCTAATGTAAATGTTCATTGATGGACAGCAAAAATAGGACAGTATTTTTTTTCTAGTGTGAACTGATATTTGACAATCTCAGAAGTGTTGTAATTTAAAGGCAAGTAAATAATAACCAACATTAAACAGAATAATTCAGTTTAGAAAAGGATTTAATAATAAAATAATTTAAAAACTATAACTTTTCTAATACTTGATCTTTGCACCATTTCGATTGATAACTTCGGTCAGTCTGCGTGGCATGAAATTGACCAAATTCACACAATATTCGACGGTAACGACGTTTTCCCATAAGCATTATGAACTATTCTTAGTAGTTCTTAGTATCTCAAGTAATCTTTTATCTCCTTGAGTTTATTATTATTTTTAATATTATATTTATTTTATTTTAGAATAAATTGTGGTACTACATCATAAATTAACCCCCCGTTTCTCGATGACTTCCTTCATCCAATCTTGTCCCGACCCTATATCGTCTAATAGAACCGTTTCTTTTCTTCCTTCTCTCGTAACTTCCCTGCACGAAATCCTTAAATGCCTGATAGTTTCCTCTTCTCTCCCGCATAGCCTGCAACTCCTCTCATCACTTGATAGCCAGTATTTATTGTTTCTCTCTTCATTACCAGATCTCCTTCAGTTGTTACTCGGCATCGCCGTGATTCTGGTTTCCTTACTGCCTGTCTCCATTTATTTAAAATGTTAATGACAGAATTTTTATTAATATTATAGCGCTGGGTAATTTTTCTTCTTTTTCTCTAGCAATTGCCAAACACTTCACAATACCTCCCGCTACCCTTGGTAAAGGAGTTGTAGGGATCGTGCTAAAAACGCATATAGAGATTTTAGTAAATGACCACGTTTCATTGTCCCTAGAATCCAATTTTAACATTTTCACGATGATGTCTATATGTGTGTGTATGTATGTATGTATGTATGTATGTATGTGTGTGTGTGTGTGTGTGTGGGTGGGTGGGTGTACGGATTTTATCTACGCTCTAACTCAAATACTATCATTGAGAAACTTTGTATTTCCGTTAAATTTTAGTGTAAACCGAATAACTGGAAATGGCACTTTACTTAAAGCTCGTAATGGTTTTTCTTCAAGAAATGCCATTGAATACCATTTTTTTGCATTTTATATCATTATAAAAATTAAAAATTATTAAATTTTCTATAGGTCTGCATTAATGGTTTATATTTTTCAGATACATTTAAAATTTTTTTTTTTTATATAAATCCCGAAGCCTAAGATAAACACAATTCCTTTGTTACACAGTTCATATTTCAAATGAATGTAACTGACAGGTAAATGTCACTGTCAAAAAACTAATCACTTGAAATTAATAATAGTGACATTTAAAAAGAAAATAGTAAATAAAGCAATAGTTATATGCAATGGAACATAATATAGTTTGCAGCTTTAGTAAATACGTAGATATGTTATTAAACTAATAAAAATTAAATAACGGGAGGCTTTGTGTTGGCTACATCAGATTTTTTTAATTCGATTCGACAATTCGATTTTTAACAACTCAATGTGACAAATGTCATATTTCTGAAGCCAAATTTAAGCAACTAATGCCCAATTGCACCAACATAAAATTAATTTTAATCATGTTTAATCTATGTTTAAACAAAAAAAATGCAAATCGAAATTTTGACAGCAATATAATATAATTCATTTTACATTTCATTTCGATGCAATATTGTCAATTTAAACCGTGATTAATATTAAAGATACGTTGGTGCAATCGGGCATTAATCTTATAGAAGAAAGTTTACTTGAGATGAGCTGGTCTTTTGAACCACTGTTAACCGATTAACCACCGTTAGTGATCACTGTTAACCAGTTACTAACAGCTATACACTATATAGACTTCGCTTCTTTGTTTATTTGTTTCTTACGGGTCAAAAACTTTATATTATACAATATGAAAATAACAATTGTTTGTATGAATGTCTATTTGAAAGAATAGGCTATTTCCGCAAGGTACAAATTCTTCTCGTATGCAGGCCTCGTATTCTTCGGCAGTATTTAAAGCGTTTGAAACCGCCACAGAACGCACGCCTGGTTTTAAATAAAAACCAGATGCTCTATTTCGCGAACTTTGTTCTATTGTTCCATTTCGCATGGATGCAAACGGCTGGAAAATTTTAAATTGCTGCAGTAATGATCGCTTTATAGAAATTTAATGTTCTTAGTTTATTTCACTAATAATGCCACTATTCAGCTTAATCTCTCTTTTCATGGAATGGAACATTGTTGAATACTCTATTTCTCTTAAGCTAAGATGTATGGAGGGAATAATAGTGCTGGAAATATATGCTTATTGCTTCTACAAAGAATTACCTTAGTTTTTATGGAGTTCGACTATTTCCAGTATTATAACCTAATATACGAATATTAGATGTGAAATAAAACTAAAGTACTGTAATAAAGAAAAGAAGAGTTGACATGTCTTATTTGGGTGAAAGTATATTATGTTGATTTATACAAATTAATTTGACACAATTCCCTCGATACGAATATAGTGCATTAATTATATAAATTACGTGTTCATCTAATACTACCCTACTTACAATTGTAATGTAAGCCAATTTCACGGAGGAAGATTTTGACTGCTGAAAGATGTTTCGAAGTTGGAATGACTATTTCAGAATTCCAACAAAATTAACACAATATAACTAAACCTAAATATACATACAAGCAGATAAATATGTATGTACAGCATGTTAAAAAAAACCCAATTCTTCATACAATGAAAAATAGATATAATTAGAATTATATGTGTGCAGAAAACATGTTAAATACAATAAAAAAACAATATTTGGGTAAAGTTCTGTAATTTTTTGTTATAAAACGACGCTTCGAAAGCGAAGTGCAATACAATACTTATATAGCCCAATATGGAAATGGCGAGAGGTCTTGTGCTGGCCACGAGTTAGGTTAGGTTTCGTAATACCATACTGTTACCACAGAATAGACATTCATACAGAAGCGACACTTTCTGTCGGCACCATTGTTGTTGCGATGTGATGTTTATGACCTTGAACTTTAAATTTGTTGGCAAATTTACGCGCGAAATTTAAATTGTTTTAAATGGTAAAAGAAAAATTAGAACACAAAGGTACTAAAATTTTAATTTTATTAACGAATTAAAAAGAAATAAGATAAAATAAACAGATAATTATATTTTTATTAAACAAATACGTGAATTTTACAAATTCAATACAATGCAGAATTTTCTATATCTTTGATGTGGGAAACACAAACGTCAGACTCGATGAATATGTCCCAAATATTCTTCTCCATCATATCTTCTCTTCCTCAGGCCTTGAGCCACATTTTACACCTATATTTGTTAAATGAATATACATTTTGCATAATATGGAAGTCGTTTTGCATTACTTACATTTCTGTATCTTTCGGAAACGAAAAAAACTTACATTTCACTTTCTCCATTTTTTAAATCTACTTATACAGTTTTTATATGAACAAACAAGTCCTCCCGATTCTATCTTCTTCGTTTTTTTTCCATTTTATTAGAAATTAACACCACTTCTAAAATTCACAAACAGTTCACAAAATGACATATGTCAAAAGTGAGAAGACGTGTTTGGTTTGCTTGAATTAGCCATAACCCTAAAATACATGGGTGTGACAAGCTGAGATAACCGCTCCTCTAGAATATGTGAAATATAATGATTTTCTTTATGATAACGATTTTTCCTATCGTTTGTTGAAAAAATAACATGTTTGTTCGTATTAGAAATCAATTTGTGTTTCTCAATACACTTTTATTATTGACCCCTAACAGAAAATTTTTTCGTCGAGATAATGAAAAGAACAAAGAATCGTAAGATACGAAGATATGCCGAAACAATCCGATTTTATCCGATTAGCCCTTTAAATTTGTTGGCATACTCTTTCTCTCTCTAATTTTCGTTTCTCTCTCTGACTGTCGCTTCTGTATAGATGTTTATTCTGTGCTGTTACTATGATATAAATGGACTAAAAACAAAAGTGGAAAGATGAAAATAACCAGTCGCCTTCAATTAAGAATCAAGTGTTCCTAGAAAAATAACATCTTGATGAGCCGTTGTCAAGGAGAATTCATAAATCAACAAAAAAGTTGTTCACTTTGAGAAAAAGAGAAAAAATTTATTATTATTTTATTGTTCCTAAATTTTATGTTATTACTAAAAATCTTGAAAGCCACATGGCCGATTTGTAAATAACGAACTCTGCTGATTACAAATCTCAACCGCGTTCGTTATTTGTCTCATATCGGCCTAATGACGTTAATAACTATTACAATAATGTATGTATATTATAAACATTTAAATTTAAGTACTGATTTAAATTCATCGTCCCGCATATATTCAGACAAATAGTTATTTCAAATATTACACATTGTAAAATTGTAACAACAATTATTCACTATGAATACCCTTTTTCAATATTTGTATGAGGAATCCTCCACTTTGCGTCAATTATTCTGCTATAATTGAATGAAACTTCAAGTAAATTGCATGAGTGAAATATGCAAGCAACTACGTCACAAGCCAAGCTGCCTCGGTTTGTCTCTGCCTGTTTAATCTGGCGTCGCTGCAAGGACAAGAAAGAAGCCTCGTCCCGGTCAGAAGCAGAAGAGAGCAGACGGCAGAAGCTGCAGCTGTTTGCATTGCAAATTAATAATGGACCGAGGTGCAGAACGTGCCTTTCAAAGGAGGAAATTAATTCCTCGGAGGATAATTCCTTGTTTGTTATTTATCCTGGACATGCATCGCGCTGAGTAAATATTTGATTTGGTTTCAGGTGCTGAAGAATTTATAGCTGCAGTCGGATCGGTTTAGAGAACCATGAGTGACTCTAATGCCACCAGGGAATTTATTCTCCAAAACGTTCCTAATTTCAAGCTCTTCATTCTAGTAAAACAGATATTGTACTCAGAAGTAGAGTCAATGTAGCAAATTTGTTCCTTATGAATTTTTAATTTATTCATTATTTCAGACAATAATAAAATCGTATAATTTTTAAAACCTCATAGTTATTTTATTACTCTTGTTTCATTAGCATATCCGATGCATAATAGTTCTCAGAATTACAATATTTTTACAAAATAAAGATGATGAAAATTACTATTTCTTTCTATTAACTAAAAAAAATCTGATGTGGCCAGCCCATAACTTCCCGCTGGGTATTTAACCACGCAGTATAAAGAAAGCAACTATTATGTTCAAATATTTTTGCATTCACACATAACAATTTTTATTTTACATTTAACAAAAATCATACACAAAATAAATTTCACAAATATTGACAAAAATAATAGAAACACTTAACAAAAATCAAAATAGTACTTGCATCTTGACACAAAGTCTTTTCAAACCCGTATTCTGGAAGCCAATGAAGCAAATCAATAGTAATTCTAATATTTATGTACGATTGAAAATATATTATTTTTACTAACCTTAATTTTATTAGATTCAAATACATATATTATTACTACATTCTCCTTAACACGGTTTCACTATTAATTTTAATGTAATTGCAACCTGACAGTGACATTTGTTTAAATATGTCAAAATTGTTATTAAAATATTGTTTTTGTTTGAGGCATAGGCAAAATGATATATGAAAATAAATTATATTATTTACTAAATGCTATTATCGTAGAATTGATGATTGTACCATTATATTTCATTATTATTAGTAAAAGTTGCTGAAAAATTATATTCAACGAATTTTTTTCAAGAAAAACTGTTAAAAACTTATACAAGTGATACTTCCGGTTATCCGATATACACTGAAAACTAATCAGCTCTTCCCATATTAGTGTAGAATGGATATACAAAATTTCAAAATTTTCTGATTGATAGTATTTGAGTAATCGTGTCCACCAGATCCACACACACACACACACACACACACACACACACACACACACATACATACCCACAGATATCATTGTAAAAATGTTAAAATCGGGTTCTGGGGACATCAAAACGTGATTATTCACTAAAATCTGTATATGTGATTTTTAGCACGATCCCTATACCTCCCTTACCTAGGGTAGCGGGAGGTAAAAACGAGGCCTCATATTATGAATTATTATCATTGAAATTAATATACGAGGTCTGTCCGAAAAGTATCCGACCTACCTTTATATTTCCCCGCTGCTGTTATTCTGCGTCATCGGGCTGGTGGCATCCTTCGAAGTAGTCCCCATTTGATAGAAGAATACGTTTCCAACGGGCTTTCTACTTTTGGAAGCAGTCTTGAAACTCGTTTTTTGGTATTGCTTTTAGAGCATTCGTCATATTAGTTTCGACTGTTTCTTTGTCGTCGAATCGGTGTACTTTGAGCGACATTTTTAATTTTGGGAACAGCCAAAAGTCGATGGGAGATTTTTTATCATTATTGAGCATTTCCAAATTGTCCTGAGCGATTTCAAGGCGAAGGTTTTTCTGCTCCACCGTTAGCAATTTCGGAATGAACAAACCATTTGCAAATTTTCAGTTAAAATCTTCCAAACACTAGTTTTCGGTATTCCCAGATCATATTCTAGTTCTCACACAATCGACGATCTTCATTGATCACAAGTTGCACACGTTCGATATTATCCGGCGTTTTTGTCGTTGAAGACCGCCCAGAACGTGGGTTACTATCAACAGATGTGCGGCCATCTTTGAACCGTTTATACCAGTCTTTTATTTGTGTTTTGCTCATACACTCGTCCCCGAATGCCGTCTTCATCATTTCGATGGTCTCCACACAACTCTTTTTGAGTTTTAAGCAAAATTTAATGCAAATTCGTTGTTCCGATCTTTCCGTCATTTTTTACAATAGCAAAATGCGACAAACGTAAAAAACACTTTGTAAACAAACGCATGCTGCACGTAAACTAAGGCGGATCGACCAAAACTGCGGAATCTAGGGAATAATATATTCGTAAAACAAGTCATACATCAGTTAGTTGAACGTTTCGAGGATGAAAACCGATAACATAACAAGGATTGATAACTAATAATAAAAATAATAATAATAAATATATAACATTACCATATGATAATGCCACCAAAGGTTTAAATAAAATTTTTAAAAATCAAAATTTAACGGTAACTTATAAATCAAATAACACCATTAAATCATTATTAACTAACCCTAAAGATAAAATAGATAATAAGAAAAAATTCGGTGTTTATACAATTGACTGTAAATATTGTAATAAAGTTTATATTGGGTAAACTAAAAGACAAATTGATACTCGATTTAAAGAACATTTCTATCATTTAAAAAGCGGTAATCCTGATAAATCTAGCGTAGCACAACATATGTTTATTAATAATCATACAATTGACAATTCTAATATAAAATTATTGAAACAAGTTGATAATAATAGATATTTAGACGCACCCGAGAGTTTGATAATACATAATTTTAAAGATAAATTAATGAACGCGGACCTAGGTCCCATCCCAAATTCTAAATTATATGAGTTAATATAAAACAGTTACTTTGTTTAATCTTAGTTACCCAATTAGGTATCCACTCACCTTTGACTCCTGTCCCTATATAACCCGTGTTCTCTCCCTTATTCCTCAGAGCTGTTTTGACCTCTGGCATGGTTTACATGCTGAGTAATCTTAACTTCTCTGTTTACTTTGTAGTTTCTACTGATGATGAGAACTTAGTTCTCGAAATACGTATATAGTTTTAAAATTTATTGCTAAGGTTAAGGGGTTTTTTCTTTAGTTATAACTTTACCTTAAGACTCCATTTTAGTTTTATAATAAACTAGACACAATTGCTACATAAAATAAATGATACTACGTGAAAATATGTAACCAACATAACTAAATTAACTAGTTGTATTACAAAATCGTCTTCATACGATGGCAAAATAGAAGGCTAAAAGTCATTTCAAATTTAACATTTGTTTAACAGCGAAATAAAGTCCTGTTTGTAAGACAACACTCAGTTTCTGTCATTTCTCAAACATCAATCATCGCCCACGTTCTCTTTCGTCATAAAACCTAAACCCGAATCTTTCTTTCCTCCATTAATCCGCTATAAACCTCCACATTTCCTGCGTTGCCTGCTACGTATGCCGCCATCTTCACTTGGGTTCGCATCGCACGTGTGTCATGAATCTCGGTAATATACGCGCGACGTTGCCACGCTTCTCACTGCCGCTAACTTCAGCTTCTTATTCCATTACAGTGCTGCTAGCTTCAGAAAGCTGCTGTAAGCTGTCCGGAAGCGCACAGCCGGAGCGATAAAAAGATTATGAATTTACGATAGAAGTGGAAGTGAAAGAATTTTGAATGTTTTAATAAAGGAGTTTATGACTGGTGTTTATATACTGTTGTAGGGTTTAAGGCGTTAAGGGTTTTCATGTTACAAAAATTTTGTTTATGACTCCTAGCAGGAAATACGCGCTCAACTCTTGATGAGATTTTTATTATAAAATATACCATATAATACACATAACTGACCATCTTATAGTTAATGAGATTAAGATATATAAAAAGTTTTATAACGATAAATTTAGGATCCGCCAGCCTAAGGCTGTGTCCGATGTTGCACTTTTATCACCCTAATATCTAAATCCTAAATTTCTATGCCCTAAATTTAGTGATTATTTAGGATTTTAGGAATTCGAATTTAGGGTTTGCAGGAGCACACTATGCCTTGAAGTTGACGTGCACTAATTGAACAAATCATGTTCGTTGCTATAATTTACGCAAAATGTTAATAAAAAATAGCTTCTTAGCTTATATTTTATGAAATATAATATTAAAATTTCATTTGAAGTATCAAATTAAATCTAATAACATAATTTATTTTTGTTATTCTAAAGTGCTCTGCCATAGAAACCAACGAATGTCATTAGTGTGCCATTCGGAGTTGTATTTATGTGAAGAAGACCTAAATCCTAAAAACTAAATGCAAAAGTTGAAAAATTTGATGTAGCCACCACATTACCTTCCGTCAATTCTATGTATTTTATACAAATCTCAAACCAAAAGTTCTTTGAAAAAGATTCTATATATCCAATAAAACTGTAACAGGAACATATACTATTTTTTACAATTTCCATACCGAAAGTTCCTTGGAAAAGATTTTATAAAACCAATAAAATTATAACACGAGCATACACTTTGTAAATTGCACTTGACACTGACATCTGTCAATTAGTATTATTTGAATATATCAACTGTTTCCAGTCTTGAAAAAAGTATTTTAAGTTTCATTTTTGTATTTGATTATTGTATTTTTATATATTTATTATAATTGTCCCGAAGAAGGAATAATATATTCCAAAAGATTAGAATCAAATCCCAGAATTTCTAAATTTACCTATATAATTCTGGGGGTCCCTATAATATTAATATTTGTTTTTTTTTCATTTTTATCTTCCGTCACCTTTAGGTAAGGAAGGTATTGTCTTTGGTCAAAAAATTCGGTGGTGAGTTTTTGATAAATAAGCACATTTTCGGGTCCTTACAATACGAATTTACTTTTTTTAAGATGATGTCTGTATGTATGTATGTATGTATGTATGTATGTATGTATGTATGTATGTATGTATGTATGTATGTATGTATGTATGTATGTATGTATGTATGTATGTATGTATGTATGTATGTATGTATGTATGTATGTGTGTATGTGTGTGTGTGTATGTGTGTCCGTGTGTGACAAATTTTTCTCCGACGATAACTCCAATACTATAATTCTAAAAATTATAATTCTTTCGTATTCCTCTTCTGTACATTCATATGAAGAGTTGATTAGATTTTATAATTGATCCACCGGAAGTACCCTTATTTGAAGTTTTTAACAGTTTTCCTTAAAAAAACGCAGTTAAATATTATTTTTTGACATTTTGTTATTATATTTATTAAAGAAAATACTCTTCTCTATATGGCTTAATTATTAATTTTCCTTCATATTCAATAGATGTAGAGTTAAAGCATTATAAAGAAATTAATTTTCAAAAATTAGTCAGCTTTGTTATTTATCCTGGAAACAGCTGATACATTCAAAATTCTAATTGACAGATGTGTGTTGCAAGTGCAAAACCAAATATGGAAAGTATGGGATGAAAAATTAGTATTTCATAGTGGTCCTCTCAAGTGACATGCAGTGAAAGGCTAAAAAGAATATGGAAGGACTGTATCGCAGAAGATTTGAGAAAGGAAGGACCGTGTGAAGAAGATGCGTTGGACAGGAATTAGTGGAAGAGAAGAGGAAACAGCGACCGCTAATAAAATAGGGGAAAGCTGAAGCAGAAAGTAAAATGTGTCAAGTACATTTTTCTTAGTGTATGTTTATGTCATAATTTTATTGTATTTATAGAACTTTTCAAATGAACTTTTGGTATGAAATTTGTAAAAAATAGTATGTGTTCGTGTTCGATTTTACATGATAGAAACTGTTCCACGGTCCTTTTGGTATGGGATTTGTGCAAAATACATCGAATTCACGGAAGGTCTTGTGCTGGCCACAACAGATTTTTCATTCATACAATCATAACTTCTTATAAATATATGTTATGAGCGAAATATTTTCGAATAATTTAAAACAACATCCTATGGCATAAATTGTCGTTTTTTATTTATTTGTTTGTTTGCATGTTAAATAAAAGCAATAACAATCTTTCTCGAAAGATAACCCCACTGAAAATAACCAAACTACCCTTCTCAATCTCCCTGTGAAATACACCCCCATAACTTCTCCACACAATGCCTTTTTCTCCGTGAGACAATTGCTGCAACAATTACAGCAGAAAAAGAAAAAGGCGAAGATTTGCAAGTCTTGTACCCTTGGCAGCTCCTGCTGTACTGCTGTGCTGTAGCCTGCAAGGCGGCTACGGCAGGAACCGTACAGGCTGCAGGACAATCAGCCCTGCGACACAGGAAGGAAGGAAGCGGGCACAGGATGCACAAGAGAACAATGCAAGGAAGAATTGTGGGGAGAGATGGATTTTTAATGAACATAGTTTGGATTTCGGGGCTAGTTCACTGGCTAATACAAATAATGTTTATGTTTATGAAGTTGTACAAAGTTTAATTGATTTTAATAATATATAATGGTAATAACAGAATATAATACAATTCTATGCTTTTGTATGTGTTTAGTGGCAGTATGTACTCGTACGATGTTGTTTTAGTTTTTCAGGTAGCTACTGTAGTCAAAAAAATCTATGGTTAGTTTTTAATGAATACGATTTTACTAGTTTTTGTGATGAATGTATGTGTGATAAAAATTTATCCGACGATAATTCTAATACAATTCTAAAAATTATAATTCTTTAATATTCCCTTTCTTTACATCCATATGAAGAGCTCATTAGATTTTGGTTATAATTAGTTGATCGGAAGTTCCCTTATTTGAAATTCTTGAAAAAAAATCTGTTGTGGCCAGCACAAGCCTCTCGCCATTTCCATTTTAGGCTATATAAGTATTGTATTATCACTAAAATTATTGATTTTTAACACTGAGATCTGTCATTTACAAACTATGTTATAAACATTTAAATTAGTCAAGTGGTTTCCTTAGTGCTTTAGCCTTTGCGATTAGAATACATTGCCTATACAAGATATAATAAAAAATTTAAGTATATTAGATGGAGAATTTGGTTCTTCAATGTTAGTAATAACAAAAATTTCCAAAAAATTATATTTAGAAGAATTTTTCTAAGAAACTACTACTTCCGGTTGTCCAATTGTTACCAAAACCTTTTCAGCTCTTCCCAGGAATGTAAGATTGAAGAATTCATAGTTAAACCGGTCTTAAGTCTTATAGTTTTTGAGGAATCGTCCCTCCAACATCCAGACATTCATACACACATACACACACACACACAGACATCATTTTAAAAATGTTATAATCGGATTCTAGGAACCTTAAATCGTGCTTATTCAATAAAATCTAGATATGTGAATTTTAGCATGAATCCAATACCTCTCTTAGCGAGAGGTAAAAAACGCAAATAAATTTTATGTGATCATCAATATGAAAGAGTATCTTATTGTCTATACGGTTTGATTATACATGTTTTATCATATTCAATAGATATAGAGTTAAGGAATTATAAAAAGATTAACTTTCATTAACTTTTCATAAATTATAAATATTTTAATTTTATAATTGTATTTAATATTAAAAAGTAAAATGTGTTTGTGAAAATAAATATGGCAACGTTGCATTTTACTTCCCTGACTAGGCAGGGAAATTTAATTTCCCTGCTGATTTTTGTGTCAGGGAAGTTGTAGATTACATGACGATTTCAAGAAAAGTTCTTTACCTGAAATATAAAATAGAAACATCGACATTATGACCATCTCGTATATTATAGAAATTATATTTGTACAATTTAGTAGATCCAAGACATCCAAAATTTTTTTTGTAAGGAATAAAATTTTCTAACAGATTAAATGAAAAGTTTTCTATATGCTGCAACCAAAATCAATTATTCTACTGTATATGTACTCGTAGATATGTTATGGGTTGGTGTGAAATGGGTATCATATGGGAGGTTCATTTCAGTGTAAATTTAATTAATTAGTTTGTAGTTCTGATAAAATAGTTACAATGCATTGGTTTCATAGGTATGTTGCTAATAATATCGTTTAAAAGGCCGTCTGTTTAGAATCGATACTTATTATAAATTATAGGCAACTATCTTCTGCTATACTATATAAATCACATATACGAGTGAATAAATTTAATGAAAAATTGTATACTCTTCAATAAAGTAGACATTGATTATATTATTTATGAGCAATTATTTTTCCAGTATAAAATAGAGTATGCAATGTTTTCAAATAGTCTGATTTATTATAATTTTTGGGAAGTACTAGACGCGTTTATTAATTTATTACAATATTGACAATAAATTAATTTTCGCGTAATATTGTTGTCGACTGTATAATTAATTCATATTATAATTAAAATCAATTTTATTAGCGCTGTGAATTATTTATACATAGGAGTAGGTACGTGAAATATGGCAATCAAAATTCAGCGTTAATAAATTTCAATACTGTAATTTTTATAGCAGTTTCTCAATGTCGAAATGCATATGTTTCAAATGTAATATTAAAATTTGGAGTGCATGATTCATTGTTAATTCATTTCATACTCATCCTATTTAATTAACTATTGCAATTCAAATTTCTGTACATTCAGAAATAGTTCAGTTGTTTCATCAATATATCGTTGGTGACCTGGCAACACCACCTATTTGCTTTCAATTAAATTTTACTCCTTAATCGCATAAACATTACACTTGCGATGTGTGTTTTAAATTCCAAATCCCGCCCAGTCCGGGATTCATTGTGATTCGATTACTTTGCGTCAAAGGAGAAACTGCTGCTGAAATTCATCGCCAACTTATTTCTGTTGATTTTGTAAATGGACGAAACGTGACAAAATAATGTTGCGAATTTAAAGCTACAGGAAGTGATGTCATCAAATAAAAAGAGAGAGGCCAATTTATCCTGTTTTCAGTGATGAAATTATTCAAAAGATAGGGGAAGTATTTGCGCTAATAGATGTTTAATAATTGATTAATTTAATAAAAAATATTTGGAAGTATGAAGAAGTGTTAATTTTGCAATGGTTATAAAAAGATTATACATCAGATTATTAAAGAAGTATAAAAGTCAAGTCAATATATGACTGATCTGTCGGTATATTACATAACAGAGCTGGGCAAGTTACTTTTAAAATGTAACTAGTTACAGTTACAGTTACCTCCAAAAAAAAGTAACTAAGTTACTTAAGTTCCAGTTACTTTGGTGAAAGAACTAAGTTATTTACTAGTTACTCATTAAAAGTAACTTAGTTACTTTGAGTTACTTTCTAACTACTTTTAATGGCGTGAAGTGTAGACTTTGACAGTTGACTTAGTTATTGTGTAGTATACATATCAGGGAGTTTTTGCACTAACTACGTTAACCTAAATTTTAACGTTATTGCTTGGCAACACCCAATCAGATTATTATTGTTAATGTTAACGGACCTACAGGGCCTTATTACCGCCTAGGCCCACGAGGCCACGGTCTAGGGCCCGCTTTGACAAGGGGCCATCAGGGCCCGGTTGCTGTGATAAAAAATCTGCGGACCTACATTATAATATAACATAAAAATTAAAAGTAACATTTTATCTTGTGAGAAGGGAATTTGCAAAAATGAGACGAATTCGTCTTGCAACCCTTGGAACAACGAACAAAATACACTATTTTTTGTATAACATGAAAATTGGAATAATTTTGATGATTTAGTGGCAGTTTAATTATAATTTATTAAAACGTATCATTTGTAAGCGAGGAAAACATTTGAAAATAATATATTTTATAAGTCAAATTTAGCATTTAGTGACTTTATAATTCTAGAATTAAAAGTTAAAATAATGTGTTATTTTTAGTTTTTCTGTTTACCGTATAAAAACTCTATTATTAATGAATATAATTACTTATTTTATTATCTATTATGGCTTCAAATCAATCAACAATAATATTGAATTTAATTATGTATTAAAATAAAAGTTACACATTACAGAGGGTATGCGCGATGCTGCGCTCAACACTCCCACTCTGGACAGACATTTATTTAAAACAAAACAGTTTTAGTTAGTGTTTCTAAAAAAGGCATCAGCCTCAACAAAATATTTCTTAGAAATTTTAATCCCCCCCGTTACTTTTTATAACTAAGTTACATTCCACTTTTTAAGTTACTTTGACTAACTTAAGTTACATTCTAATTTCTGAGGTACTTTAAGTAACTTAAGTTACTCAAGTAACTAGTAACTAAAAAAAGTAAAGTTACCAACTACTTTTCCGCAGCAAGTTAAGTTACAGTTACAGTTATCATATTTTAAAAAGTAACTAAGTTACGTTACAAGTTACGTAAAAGTAACTAGTTAGTAAATAAGTTCTTAAAGTAACTAGTTACTGTCCAGCTCTGTTACATAACGAAACAAAATGTGGTATTTTGTGAACATCATTTTATAAAGAAATGTTTTATTTTTCATATCCTTATTACTGTCGAACTCACTTTTCAAATATTCATCTCCAGCCAATAATATATTTTATGCAGCGTTTGCCAAATGAAACTCCCTCGCTAAAACTGCAGACAGTAATAATCCACTATAAATAAATTTTTAATATCTTGACTTATTTCCGTAGTAAAAAGTATAAAACCTGCGATATCCATCAAAATAATTGCAGTAGCTGCAGTGGAATCGATAATCTGTTATCATCGCAATATGCGCTGGAGTTGGACCGCCCCATCTAACCAATTTCAGCAGAAGGGCCATGTAAATATTATGTCTAGCAGAGCAGATCGTCTCTACTGAACGATCTGCTACCGAAGAAGGTACGGAAGAGAAAGTGACAGGAGATAACACAATAAAAATCTATATTCTGCTTCTAAAACACCGTGACATCCTGACTTTCAAAATGAATACGTGGTATAATTTGAAAAATATTAATTCATCTTGAAAAAAAAAATAATTATTATGGGAAAAATAGTGATATATAAAAGATTGATTAGTATTTTAAACTATGATTGAGAAGATTAGGACTAAATAGCAAGTCTTGGTTCATCTAGATTCATATAAAACTGACTACCGAAACACCTAGAGGTACTATATGTATATATATATATACATATATACATATATATATATATATATATATATATATATATATATATCATCACGGCATATTACCCCTTTCTGGGTGTGCCAGTATCTACAACACATGTAGACATCGGTAATGATGACGATATATTTTACCGTGTGGGCGCTTACCAGGCGTCACCTCACAAGCACTTATAGCTGGCGTTGGGAGTGCACCACAGGGGTCACTTTTGTGCCATTTAAAATTGGAAATATTTGGCGTCAGTCGGGATCGAACCCGGTTTCCCCAGGTTCGCGACCAGACACTCAGGTACTATATGTGACTTCAAAAAATAATAATTTCATTAATTCTACTAGTTTATTTTATCTTAGATGTGCGTACCTCAGCCCGAAAAACAGTTACACTCTTTGACGAACGAAAAAATATATGTAGACATAATTCCATTAAAAAAAATCTGTTGTGGCCAGCACAAGACCTTCCGTTAATTTGATGTATTTTGTACAAATCCCATACCAAAAATTCATCGGAACAGATTCTATATATCCAGTATCCAGTACAATTTTTTACAAATTCCATACAGAAAGTTCCTTGGAAAATATTCTATAAATCCAATAAAATCACATGAATATACATGATGTATACTCATATATAATACTCTAAAAATGCGTACACTTACAATCAAATAATATTACTACCAAGTTTATATCTCTACCCATTTTTGAATTATTGCCCCAAAAGTCAATAAACCCCATATTCAGATAAAAACCTCAAAATTTAAAAAAATCTAATTTGTATGTATCTAGATACTTCTTAATGCACTGATTACAAATTTTGAAACTGCAAGTCGATATCTCTTTTCGTTCTCGAGATATTTAGATTCAAAGTTTTGCGCAAAACTGCCCATTTTTGGGTAATAACCCAAAAATGGGTGGAGATATGAATTTGGCGATAACACCATTCGATTCTACGGACAAAATTACATAAGTACACCAATTTTCATAATTTTTGTCCAACCGGTTCAATTTTTATGAATAAAAGTTTGAAAACCCCTAAAAATTGCCAAAATCTTAAAAAGTCGTAAGGGGTACCCCTTACGATTTTTGTGATTTTTAGTCATTTTCAGTTATTTTGCTTTAGAGATTGTATGCGGTGTTCAAAAATTCTGAAAATTGGTGTACTTATGTAATTTTGCCCGTAGAATCGAATGGTGTTGTCGTTAGATTCATATCTCGACCCATTTTTGGGTTAATACCCAAAAATGGGTAGTTTTGAGCAAAACTTTGAATCTAAATATCTCGAGAAAGAAACGAGATATCGACCTGCGGTTTCAAAATTTGGAATCAGCGCATTGAGAAGTATACAGATACATAATAATTAGATTTTTGAAAATTTTGAAGTTTTTATCTAAATGTGTGGTATATTGACTTTTGGGGCAATAATTCAAAAATGGGTAGAAATATAAACTTATTTGTACGCATTTTTAGAGTATTTGAATAACTGTGTGAACACATACACACGTATTTTGGGAATCCTAATTCGTGCTTGTTCCCTATCGAATTATTGGATCGAAAACATCTCCTCTTACCTATGGCATGGCGGGAGGTAAAAATTAAAAAGAAAGGAAAATTATTTTTCTCTTTATGAAGATGAAGAGTTTTGTTATTATTAACAACATTGCAAGTGCATTATATCTATTGAGGAATTCTCTGACTGACAATATTAATATTGATGAATAAATTATTAATTGTTAAAACAAATTTTTTATCAAACCTGGTAGGGATAAGAAGAAGAAGAAAAAAGTAAACAAAAATTCCCTAGTGTGTCAATACATTTAAAAAAGAATTGCGTGACTTCATGTTATTACGAAGCATATTAATGAAAAGAAATAAATAAATTGTAAATTTAAACTATCTCATATAAGTTATTAGTTTTTATTGGTGTTTTATTTGACGAAAGCTCAATTCATTAAACACATATTACAAACTGTTAAATCTGCCTACAAAAATTTAGGTTTTATTATTAGAAATACACAATACTTCGTTCATATTTCAACTCTTAAGAAACTATATTTCTCGTTCGTAAGAACAAAACTGGAATATTGTCAGCAAGTTTGGTGTCCTATATATAATAAATACAGCCATGTTATTGAGTCTATTATTAAATTTTGCTTCTTCAAGCTTCACAGATATTATCCTAGTTTTGATACTGATTACAAAGATTTGTTATGTGAATTTAGTATTGTGTCTCTTGATACTCGAAGAAAAATACAATCATCATTGTTCCTTTATAAAGTTTTGCATTGTATTATAAATGATCCCGTAATCCTAGGTAAAATTCCTTTCTTAGTTCCTAGGCATAATTCCCGATTTAAATATACATTCTACTGTAACACTCCTCGAACGAACTATGAAGTAAAGTCACCTATTCGTATGATTTGTTTTAATTTTAACAATTTACCTGAATATTTCGACATTTTCGTCGGCTCGATTGTAAAGTTTAAAAATGCTTTATACAATTATTATATTCATTAACTACTACTATTCATTACAATACATTATCTTAAACAGCTATATGTATTATTAAGTTCTGGGATTTTTTTTGTGTCATTCTATTTGTTAACTACTTGTGTCATTAAACATGTTAAATTTATGTTTTATTATAGTCAACCTGTAATTAGGGTCTTGAACCCTGTTGGTCAGACTAACAATAAATAAATAAATAAATTATATATTGCGTTTGTTCTGGCAATAAATTACTGCCCGTTTTAAAACTCCTCCACAAATTTTTCAATTTCCAAGTAATCCTTTATCGCAGTGCACTGTACATCTCAGTGTAATGTTTCCATCGGTAGTAAGTTTTAGTTTTACGAGCTGTATCTACTTATAACAAGTTAATTTATTTTTAGTGGAAGTTGAGTCGTTGTGAAGCACGTTGTTTGCAGACCCGTTTCATCCTACAGAATGGAGAGTCACCTAGCATCGTCGCCCTCGCAATAGTTTGTTGATGCGACCGCCACGTTTACATGCCTAAGTTTGCACTACAACTAGTTATTTAAGTTTACTTGCTCGTTAACTGGTTTAAACAAGTTCGCTCAAACAGGATTACTTACTATGGTTATTGGCTTGATGGAGGATAGTTATCCTATAGGTATTTTTAATAAGTTTTTTCATTATCTTGTACAACAAGACAAGGATTATGATGGAGAGACTTTGAAAGTAATTAAATTGAAATCTACGACATTATTTTATAAAGTCTTGCAAGGAAAGTTATAAAAAGAGTTACTATAACTTACAAAATCTCTTGTTAACGAAAGAAGTTTCTTTATCGGGCAATTTTAACTTCACTACTACCTAAAAAAATCTGTTGTGGCCAGCACAAGACCTTCCGTCAATTCGATGTATTTTGTACAAATCCCATACCAAAAGTACCGTGGAACAGTTTCTATATAATGTAAATGTAAAATCGAACACGAACACATACTATTTTTTACAAATTCCATACCAAAAGTTCATTTGAAAAGGTTCTATAAATCCAATAAAATTATGAGATAAACAAACACTACGTAAAATGCACTTGTGACATTTCTTTCTGCTTCAGCTTTCCCCTATTTTATTAGGGGTCGCTGTTTCCTCTTCTCTTCCACTCATTCCTGTCCAACGCATCTTCTTCACACAGTCCTTTGTTTCTCAAGTCTTCTGCGATACAATCCTTCCATCTTCTCTTTAGCCTTTCACTGCATGTCATTTGTGAGGAACACTATGACATACTAAGCTGTTTCCATGATAAATAGCAAAGCTGACTAATTTTTGAAAATTAATTAATAAAATTTGCGGTTTTGTTCGGGGTTCAGGTTCGGTTCGACTTAATCAAAATTGAATTAAAGTTTTTTTGAATGACAAACAAATAAAAATAATTTAAAATGAAAAATATTTTTAATATTTTTTTACATATTCAAACATTTAAATTTACCGCGATAAAAACAGTTCTATATAGTTATTTTATTTAAATATTAATTCTGTCTGTTGTCTGTTCATTCATTTGTTTCTCTGGTTTATTCTTGCATTAATATATTCGTACGCGTGATAGCTTCGGTTCTCAGTTCTCAATGTTTTTGTGACGTGAAATGAGTGTTTTTGTTGCTATTTACGAACAATTTGAACGTTTTATTTATTATTATAAACTTTATCAAGTGTTTTATTTGTTATTTATACTATATTTGTTTATTTAATAGTGAAATATGGTTATGATCCGTGATCCGTAGCTTGCAGTCCAAGGAAAGAAGCAAAGGCAGACTTCGTAAAGGTTAGATATTGTATTTTGTTTTAAAATTTGTTTATTATAAATGTTTTCATAAAAATAACAATATTTCCATAGCTTATTTCATTTGAAACTATATATTTTTAATGTAACAAAAGGTTAGGTTACATTGACACAAAAATACGTAGCAGTAGGTATACGATAATAGTTTAATGAATGTTTGGAGTCTATAATATATTTTGTTTTAATTTAGAATTAAAGCATTATTTGGTATATTAAACATAAAAAATAGACAAACATACAATTATTTACTTATAGAGTAATTATTGAAAGTATTCATAATTTTATTACAACAAAATTCCGAACGATAATAAAAACATTAAAATTATAAACCAGGTTTTTTGAATGACAAACAAATAAAAATAATTTAAAATGAAAGCCGCTATTTTCGAATTTTCGGTTGAATTCCAATTCGGGTTCAATTGAAAAATATATCTGAGGTTCGGTTCTGGGTTTGGGTTCGGTAAAATGTTACGGTTAGGTTCCGGTTTTTGTTCGGTTCAGGTTCGGGTTCGATGCCCTGCTTATAAGATCACTTTATACAATTTTAAAATTACATACCTCTGCTCTTTCTCATTTTGTAATTTTTATTCATACGTTTTTGAAAATTTATCTCTGAAATTTTAATGAAATATTCAGTTTAAATTTAGTCCGAACCGTACTCACAGAATGTTCCTTCATTATGAAAAATATTAAAAATTCAGAATGTTCTAAATTTGAATTGTTTTAATTAGAGGTTAGTACAATATTTAAACGAGGTAGAAAAGCTGATCACATTAAAAATTCAACTATAAGTGAATAATAACAAAAAGTCTCCCTTATTCCGCGACAAAAAATTCAATTTCATTTTGTTCATTTGCGACTTGAAACAAAAAATCAAATTACGCAACTTTCTTTCCGACTTCTTGCGTTAAGAATTTCAGTAATTAGATTTTGTTTTTACATCGTATACATTTTTCATGAAAAACTTTTGCGTGCCGTTGTTATAATCTGCACACCCTGCAACAGGGTTAAGTAACTTAAAAAGTAGCGATTAATTCAATAATACGGCCCTGAAAGTTAGTAGAGAGGGGATTATTCAATATTTGTGGCTGTTTTACGGCGCGCTGCCACCAGTTTTCAAGTACCGGATCAGAATTTTACGACATGTTTCATAAATATTAAATTATCATTGGTTGGAAATTGGCAAATAAAATTTTGATAGTTGTGTACGAGTGAATATTTAATTTCAAATCATATAAATGGTGTTTTAAATTTAATATTTAGTAAACTCTGTTGTCATTAATTATATTAACACACATGTCATCACGCCCTTCTGCATGTAGTAGGTATAATGTAAACACCTATTTATTATGTGCATCATGAATCATAAAGCAAGACACATATTAGTTTACAAAATTTCATTATAAACATTAGTATCTACATTATTTGATAACATCTCCTCGTAATATTTAACAAAATTATAAATGAAATTATTGTATTAAAAATGCGGGTTTTTTTTGTTTAAAGTGTCATGTTAAGTACAAATTGATCAAAATCATATTTTTAGGCCCAAGATAGTAAAGTAGTAATTACCGTCTTTTCAAAATTTGTGGCTCTCCTCTGAAAAAAAAATTGTAAGCCTTAAAGATTTGTAAATCTGTAAACAATGAACAAAATCGTGGCGAAAGCTGCCATTCATGTATAATTTTATATTAATGAACGAAAATAGATGCATTTTGTCAGTGTCTTGCAGATTTACATATCTATAAGATTTACAGATGCAAGCGCCATTTCACTAAATATTGGCATAGATAGAAGGCAACAATTTATAAATTTAAAGGTCTATTTCATGAATTTAAGAAATATGTAGCCTTTGAGATTCGTACTTTAACGACACAGACTTACTTTGTCAACTATAAATAAAGCTGAATTTTCTGAAATGTGTCTTATGTATATTAAACAAACAATCTGTTGAATTTATATTTATTATTATTATTATTATTATTATTATTATTGTCGGGAGGTGGTTCATTCTTGCCCCTGTACTGCGACCTTTCTGGTCTATTGTACCCTCCGTGTTTCCTCCTATTCTAGGAGCCCTGTATGTTTTGTAAACTCCAAGATTTTCTTTAGACTAATGTCATTTAGTGTCTCACTGTGCAATTTCTTTGCTCCTAAAAGACTATGTCTGCTTGCCATAAATGCTTCGCAGTGACATATTAAGTGTTCAGGGGTTTCATCCTCTTCTCCACATCCTCTGCATGTTGGTTCTTGTTTGAGGCCCAACCTATGCAAATGTTTATTTAATTGACAGTGTCCTGTTACCAGTCCTGTTATTAGTCTGACATCTTGCTTGCTCATTACAAGTAAGTTGTCTGTTCTTTTCTGGATGGCTCATTCAGGAAGAGCTTGGAATATCTATGGCCTGATGTGGCTGTCCAATGCCGTTTGTGCCATTACCAAAGCAAAGTATTAAGTTCTTGCTTAACTGTTTGCGCAGTTATTCCGCAAGCAGGTTCTGGTCCTATAGAAGGTATATTTGTCCCATCTTTTGCAAGATGATCGGCTGCCTGGTTTCCTTCAATTTCTGAATACCCGGGTACCCATATCAATCTTAATTTATTCGTCGCTCCTAAGGCATTCAATCTGTGAAAAGAAATAATATAAAATCCTCATGGATTTATTTTTGTCAACACAAATCATGTAAATTCAAACGGCTGTAACTCGAGATCCGATGATGTAAAAAAATCATGAGTAACATGAAAAGAAAAAGAATTTCATGCTAATTTTCATCGTTTGTTATTCTATTTTTAACCGTGTATGAGAGTGGTGCATGAAAATATGAGAAATTAACTAAATTATTTGGTTCATTTCTCATACACTTATGCACCACTCATTCACGGTAAAAGATAAAATAACTGACAAAGAAAGTCTGCATTCAGCATGAAATTCTCTTTCTTTTCATGTCAGGTATGATTTTTTACATCATCGGATCTCGAGTTACAGCTGTTTGAAGTTACATGATTTTGCATCGAATTTTTGTGTTTTTCAATAATACAAAATTTTGATGAAAATTGTGTAAATTCAAACGGCTGTAATTCGAGATCCATTGATGATGAGAATTTCATGCTGAATTCAGACTTTCCTCATGCGTTATTCTATCTTTAACCGTGTATGAGTGGTGCGTAAAAATATGAGATACGAATTTTGTTCAGTTTTTGTCCATCTAAATTCTTACTTAACTATGTATGAAGCGTAACAAGAAAATCAAAAAATTCCCGTAGTAAGTAAAACATTTTAATTTTTAACATTGTCTAAGTAAAAAATTAAAAAGCTTGACTAGGTATGGATTTGTTAAAATAAAGATGGCTTTGTCACGTGGCTTGTTTTTGTATCTCCGAGATGTCGATAAAAACTATTTCTTTATTGTTGAGATGAAAAAGTGAGAGTGTTGCTGAGGATTAAATAAAAATATTCCAAAAAACGTAGGGAAAAGATCATAGTCTGGGCACAAATCTGAATGTTTCCATTGCATTGATTGTACGATTGCTGATTTGGGTCCAGAGTCCAGATCGCTGATCTGATATCATTTCGTGCACGTATATTTTCGAGAGGAAAGTAGACACAGAAATCGGTCTTCCCGGTCTCTTCTCATCTTCAACGGAAAATTTACCTCTTTTGTAGCATGAAATCCAATTTTTCGCATTTGCATATAGGGCATTGATCACCAAGTGTATCGAATATATACCTTTGAAAATCTGCTCAGTCCTTAACTCCATTAAATACAGCTACTTAATAACTGCTCGAAACTCCAACTGATCGATTGTTTCAGTTACAATCGACATGCATTCGTATTACAAAGCAATGCTTCAATATTTTCATGTAAATTTTAGAGTGGCATTTCTAACAATTCATTGTTTATTGCTATGGTAACGCGTTTTTGTTTCATCAAAGAATAATGGACAGGATATCAATACCCGCTCGTATGAAAAGCTGGTTTTATATTATTTTATTTATTATTAATTAATCGCGTTGTCGATTTTTGTATCAAGCATTCTAATCATACAAAAAAATGTGTTGTGGCCAGCGCAATAACTCTCGCTATGTCCGTTTTGTTACATAAGTATCGAACTTTCATTCAATAACGAAACTTGTCCTACTCTTTTAAAATGTTCAAGATGATTCAAATTCATTGCCGGGATTGGCGGTATTTCTTAAGAATATGTATACCTACCTACCTACAATTTTAAATATTTAATTAATAATTCAATGAGACATATTAAATGTATTTTCCAGAAAAAGTTTTCACTAATGTCAATAAAACTGCTGATTTTTGATAATGACATTTATCTGTCAATTACAAACATTTGAATTTGACAACAGGTTTCCTTGGAGTAGTTTGAATTGAGCGATTTATTGCCACAGATTATTCTACATATTATATTTTATTTATCTCTAAATCTAAAGAAGATATAATAAAAATTTTAAGAGTATTAAATGGTGAATTTTATGTTCTTCAATATTTTTTGTAATAACATAATTTTCAAAAAATAACTACTATTACTGGTTGTTCAATTGTTATCAGTTTTCATCTCTCGGCTTAATGCGATCAAAATTTGCTTTAAAAATTCCACTAAATATTTTTAATAATGTTAAAATAATTTATTAATAGTTAAATAACGAACTCTAGGTGAAACAATGTTAAATAAAATAAAATGTTTAATAAAACACTCGCCATGTTTCACTAGATTACAGCGTCTGAATCAACAGATGCCGGCGATGTTCAGCTAGTAACCATAGACGCGTTTCGATCTTGTTAGAGCTCATCAGTATGGTGTAACTGCTGTCTCTTTGCAGAGACAATTCTCAATTCCCCAAGTCTTTTTGAATTGAAATTATGTTATTACGTCGATTGAGCAAGAAACTTAAGTATTGCAATCATTAAGAATCATTCTACCAGTACCAACAGATAGGAAGCACTTAGTGCCCTTAATACTTAAATAACTATTAAAATGTAAAATACATATTTAATTAAATAGTCATGTCTGATTCCCAACTCAAAGTCATCTATCTGCGGCATTATCTAAAACTATGAGTTGATGTTGTTCCAACAAGACAAACCATATGAAATATGTAACTCCCACGCTGATAATATTAAAATTTAGAAACTTTTCACAGAATATATTCGCGAACAAAAAAATATGACGCAATATCCCAACGAGTAACGCGTAAACTTGTCATATTTTATCGAGGACGACAAATCGAGCGTAACAGAATTTTGATTTAATGTAAGTAAATATATACAGGAAAAGAAAAAGATTCCTACTAAAGCGTTCTCCAATAAAACTTGAAAATATAATACGAAATTTTGCAAATGGATCTGAATTTAATTTGTTTACATAATCACGTTTGAATATTTTGTATTCAGATTGCTGAATATTTCATTATTTTCGAAATGTCAGCTTCAGTTAATTGTAATTTAAAACAGTATAAAATTAAGTTAATTATGGTATTTTCTCGAACAGAAATTTATCTTTAATAATTACTGTTTTTGTAACATCTGCAATGCAAAATAGTCAAAATTTTCAAAGTGGAATTCAAAATGCAGTACGTAGATAATAACAAGTGATTCTGACAAATATGAAATTTAATTATCCATGTCTATTATATGGCAGAAAAAGAAGATAGATTTTTACCTTCCGTCAAAAGGAAGGTATTGTCTTTGGTCAAAAAATTCGATGGTGAGTTTTTAATGAATAAGCACGTTTTAAGATCCGTAGAATACGATTTTACTAATTTTACATTGATTTCTGTATGTGTGTGTGTGTGTGTGTCCGTGTGTGTGTCCGTGTGTGTGTCTGTGTGTGTGTCTGTCTGTGTGTGTGTCCGTGTGTGTGTGTGTGACTGACAAATTTTTCTCCGACGATAACTCCAAAACTACAATTCTAAAAATTATGACTCTTTCGTATTCCTCTTCTTTACAACCATATGAAGAGCTGATTAGATTTTGGTTATAATTGGTCAACCGGTACCCTTATTTGAAGTTCTTAACAGTTTTTCTGGAAAAAACGCAGTTAAATATCATTTTTCGACATTTTATGATCATTAATATAAAAGAAAATCTTATACGATTTGATTATACGTTTCCGTTAGTGTGTTCGTGTTACAATTTAACAGGATATATAGAATATTTTCCAAGGAACTTTTGGTATCGGATTTGTACAAAATACATTGAATTGACGGAAGGTTTTGTGCTGGCCACAACAGATTTTTTTACATATCTATCCCAAAACTTTATCCGCATCTTTAAACATAGAGTTTTATAAAGAAGTGAATAAAACCAAGATTAAATTTTGAATATCGATGGCGAAGCAGGACATTAGTATGCCGTTAATCGTCAATTAAACTTCAAACTAATAACATGACAAAAGAACTTCTGTTGAACCTTCATACATGCTGATTTTCATTGAATATAGTGCTAAAAACTTATATGTATTTGTATTATGTATAAATATAGGATAATAGGATTAAACTTTTTTCATTTGTAAATTTTCATAAATTTTAACTTAAATTTCGTAAATATAAATAAACCTACCTTAATTGAAATGTATAAAGTAATTTGATATTTCCTTTTCCTTGAAAAGAAAATTAAAACAAAGAAATAAAATTTGTCACTCACTAACAGATGTCCTTTTGAATGAATAAAATTTTAAGTGTGCAAGGACCGGAAACATTCCTGAAACGAATAAAAAAATCAATTGTATTGCTATGCTGAAGCATGTTTTTAAAATATTTGTCATTGTTGTTTCACAAATATTCTGAAGGCAAATTACTTTTTCACTGAAAAAGCAATTAAATGTTATATAAATAAACAAAGATATTAATAAAAATTTTGCTTTCTGTTGGATATGATATGAGAGTTTTATACATTTAAATAAATAAATCGAGTTGCATTAATGTGAGTTTCAGAAATAAAAGACGTATGAATGCGAAATTCGATTACAAATGGAAGTAAGACGAAAGATATACAATTGGATTTGTATATAAATGTATGTGAAATGATTATTGTTGCACGAGTGAATTTCAAATTGACTATTTAATGAAACATTGCATATGGAGTGCAGAAAAACGTATCTTTATTGGTTAATTTGAATAAATGCAAATTTGTTATACAATTAAAACATATAACATTTGCAGAACTGGAAATAACAATACCGAAAAAGTTTGTTTTATAAATTACAGTTTGAGGAAAACAATTTCTTGTTTTGAAAACTACGTGCATATGGAAAAAACAAACACGAAATGAAACATTTTTCCAAACCGCATTCGAATCTCTTACACGCCGACATGCAAGTTGACGCAGAGAACGTGTAAACCTGTGAAATTAAATCGTAAACTGCAAACAGAAGTCGGCCGTGCGAGCCCGGAATTACAAATAAAATTTTATTAAGCGAATTAACGTACACAGCGCGAAAGCCGGACGCTGGTTTGTGGTGGAAATTCAATTACAAATTTTATCGCGACTTTTTAAAAATCTGAGGTTTCCAAGCCAAGCCTGCCTGTCGAACTGTCGCTAGTTCAATTCAATTAAAATGTCTTTTTTCAACCGAGCAATTTCATTTCCATCAACTTTTGCAAAAATATGGTTAACATTATTGAAATACTTTCTATATTTGTGACGTTGATGGTCTATTTTCGTTGAGTGTATAAAGTTTTCCACAAACGTTAGCAAAATTCATTATTGTTCAACATGAAATAATGACCAAAGTAAATAACTTTCTTCACAAGTGAGAAAAATACACAAGCCTTTAATAAATTACGCCAGGAGTCATAAATTTTGATGGAGTTACAAATTGTACTATAAATATCTTCCATTCTACATGAAGGAACAATAATTTTTTGTCGTAGTTAACTTCACATTAAATTTAGTTATATATATCTGTTGTGACCAGCACAAGACCTCTCGCCATTTCCATTTTTTGTTATAAAAGTATTGTATTGCACTTCGCTATCGAATCGTCATTTTATAACAAAAAAATTACAGAACTTTCCCCAAATACTGTTTTGTATTGTATTTAACATGTTTTCTGCACACATACAATTCTAATTATATCTATTTTTCATTGTATGAGGAAGTTTCTAAAAGTCAAAGATTCTTCCAATTCATTAACAAGATATTTCCCAGAAAAATCTTTCAGAACGTAACTAAAACTATTGATTTTTGACACTGACATTTGTCATTTACAAATTATTTTATAAATATTTGAATTTGTCAACTGGTTTCCTTAGTGTATTTTAGTCTACTCGACTTACTACATCCCGATATTCTATGTATTATAGCAACTTTATCTGTAAATTTATAGAAGATGTAATAAAATTTTTAAATGTAACAGATGTAGAATTTTATGTTCTTCAATATTAGTATATCAAAATTTTTCAAAAAATAGTGTTTAGAAGAATTTTTTTAGAAACTACTACTTCCGGTTGTCCAATTGTTACCAAAACCTTTTCAGCTCTTCCCATGAATGTCAGATTGACGTAAATTCATAGTTAAACTGGTCTTATGTCTTATAGTCTTTGAGTAATCGTCCCTCCAACATCCACACATACATACACACATACACACATACATACACACATACATACATACATCCACAAACACACACACACACATCATCGTAAAAATGTTAAAATCGGTTTATATGAACCAGAAATCGTTCTTATTCACTTAAATCTCGATATGTGATTTTTAGCATGAATCCAATACCTCTCTTAGCGAGAGGTAAAAAAAGTACAATGTTTCGTTTTTTAGGAAAAATGCTTAGCACACGTGAGCATTTCTTTTTCTCGCTTCGGGACTCGTGAGAAAAAGGCATTTTACTCACTTGTACTAAAAATAGCTATATTTTATGGAAACCGGGGCAAAAATATGACATGCTTTACAAAAACAACACCTTTAATCAAAATCAAAAGAATAACAATATGCTGCAATTTCTAAAAGAAATTACAACTTGTAGCAAATCTTACACTACTCGTGTATAATAAATTGAAGCATATCATTTTAATGTCAAGATCGAAACAAAATTTTATGTTTTAGTTATTTGTAAAGAGTACAATTCATAAGAAGTAGAATATTTAATTGTCACTCTCTAAATAATGAAGTAATAGTTATTTACTTGCAGAGGGCCAAAAGAAAATGTTTACGCGAAATTTGAAACCCAAAGCATAGCGGAGGTCTTTTATTCGTCCAAGGGTGTAAACTTTTTTCGGCCTGAGGTATATACAACGTTTTACGCACTATTGCAATCAAATGAAATGTTTTAAATTAAATACATGCAAAGCTCGTTGCTATGTAAAAATATTACGTGGCCAGGTAATCTTATTTTGTTGTTATATTAAATAATTAAAGAAATACTTCTAAAATTCGTATAATTAAATAAAGGTTAGTGGGCATTTTGGCAAAAATGTTCAATTTTCCGCCCTAGTAACTAAGGTGTAAACAAACAATTTTAATGCAGCTGTGCGTAAAATATATACCGTAACGTATGTATGATGTATGAAACTCTTCAAAACACATATACTCATACGGAACAGAGAAATAATTTTATTGTTTATTATTGATATTTAACCATAGGAAGATTACCGATATTGATAGCTGTTATATTCATATATAGTTCATTCCTAGCCCTACTTGAATATTTCGCGATAAAATTTATGATCTGATTTAAAATTCAAACTCTGTTCGTAAATCTAAATAATCTAATGCACATTACATATCTATGTAAATTTATACCAACATATATTTTATTGCGGTCTATATTTCATTAAAATTAATAATCAAATTCTATGAATTTTCATAAATTTAGGATTTAGTAAAATATAATGAACACTGAAATGATAATTATTTAGCTCATTATCAAAATGAATTAGGAGAGGTAAACAAAGTAAACTAATATTATATATTTAGCTTAGTGAGCATAAATTATCCATTTCAAATAATACTATATAATTATTATCAAAATAGTTTCCCAGACAGCCGACTTCATTACTTTGTGTTCCGTATTTCTTCAATTTATTTAAATATTTTCATACTTAATATAACAAGTGATATAATTATATGGGGTATCTGAGTGTCTGGTCGCGAACCTGGGGGAACCGGGTTCGATCCCGACAGACGCCAAATATTTCCAATTTTAAATAGCACAAAAGTGAGCCCTGTGGTGCACTCTCCACACAAGCTATGAGTGCCCGTGAGGTGACGCCTGGTAAGCGCCCACACGGTAAAATATATCGTCATCATTACCGATGTCTACATGTGTTGTAGATACTGGCACACCCAGAAATGGCTAATATGCTGTGATGATGATGATATGATATATTATGATTATCATCGATGATATTTTCGAGTTGAACCGAGTTGCAATGTATTGGATAGAGAAATTTATTTTCTTTAATATTTGTAATAAGATAAATTTCCAAAAAATATTTAAAAGATTTTTTTTAAGAAACTACTACTTCCGGTTGTCCAATTGTTACCAAAACCTTTTCGGCTCTTCTCATTAATGTCCGATTAAGGAATACGTAGTTAAATTATGGTCTTATAGAATTTGAGAAACCGGGTCTCCAACATCCAACCACACGCATACACACACACATACACACACACACACACACACACAGAGAGAGAGAGAGAGAGAGAGAGAGAGAGAGAGAGAGAGAGAGATAAATGTTAAAATCGGATACAAGGGATTTTAAAACGTGCTTATTCACTAAAATCTGGATATTTTATTTTTAGCATGATTCCAATATTTGGAGATAAATTTACATAATATATAAAATGTTTTTAGACGACCATTGTGATAAGTATGACATATCAACGTAGTATCCTAACACTGAAAGTTGAACTTATGACATTAGTGTTACGATATATTTCATATCGTAATAGTTGACACGGTTGCTAGGTTACTATGTCATTATTTCTGGCTATATGTATACATTATTCATTTGTCAGCTGTCAGTACGTTTGAACCTAAATATCAGTTTTGAAAAAAAAATAAATTTTTTTATGCTCGTCTAAAAAATAATGTTCATAACTTATGCTCGTCTAAAAAATAATGTTCATAACTTGTATGAAATATCTTAGCTTGTGTGTATTTACTTGCACTCCGCTACGCGTCGTACACTCGCATGATATTTGGTATATTTCATAACTTGTTATGAAAATAACTATTACAAAATTAGTATGGAAGGTGAGTTAAGATGTGGAAATAATGCTGTCTCCATGAACAAGAAAAATACAAAAATATTTAAAATTTTGCGATAATATGAAGTTTTACCCATTATCGTCTTATATGTTTTTGTCTTCTGTTTTGCATCAGCCGTTGTAGTTTTATTATTAAAACTACATTGCAATTAAATTAAAATAAATTAGAATAAAAAAAATATAAAAATATATATATCATCACGGCTTATTACCCATTACTGAGTGATGCAGTATCTACAACACATGTAGACATCGGTAATGATGACGATATATTTTACCGTGTGGGCGCTTACCAGGCGTCACTTCACGGGCACTCATAGCTGGTGTGGAGAGTGCACCACAGGGATCAATTTTGTGCGATTAAAAGTCTGGTTGCCAATCTGGTGACCCGGGTTCGATCCCGGCCAGTGCAGACTTTTTTATAAATTAGAAAAGTTATAATATCCATAACCGCACTTAAAAGTAACAGTTTGTGGCGACATCAAACGACTTACAACAAACAACAACCTCCAGCCGACTCAATTGTAGAACGGGCCCAAGTGCGTTGTTGTCAGTATCTTAATATAGAATCTCCCCTATGAAGTGATTATAGAAGTATCGACCTATATGGGGTGAAAACAGCCCTCTACGCTTGTAGCAAGTGATTGGGCAATATAACATAGTAATTGTCAGTCCTATGTTCCCCCCCTGTCGGTATTACAGTGCCCTAGCGCCCTCGCTGTGCTAATTACGTACGTTCCGGTTATATCGGCCGTCGGACAAACAGCAACAATGGATGTTTTGCGGTCCACAGCCGCTCAATGTATAGCCAGAGCCACCCTCGATGATCAAATTAAATACGATCATAAAATTACGATGAAAAATTGAGCAGCACGTGCTATTGAGAACCCAATCACATGTGAACAGTTGCGGTTTATTTGGGGTTGTTTTTAATCCGGGAATTAACCCTTCAACGAAGTGCCACCAAGTTGGGACATTTTACTGTTTGCGGAGTTAGGGAAATTATGGACTACGGTTTGTAAATAAATATGACAGCAGGATTTTTATCCATACGTTTTTCAGCAAATTTCAACAAATAAAAAAATATTTCCCTTCCAATTCATTTTACCAGAGACTTTTCACTGCGGAGAAAAAAAATTAAGTTTAACTCTGTTTCAGGCCTTTTTTACCTCTCGCTAAGAGAGGTAATGGATTCATGCTAAAATTCGCATATCCAGATTTTATTGAATAAGCACGATTTAAGGTCCCTACAATACGATTATAACATTTTAAAAATGATGTCTGTGTGTGTATGTGTGTGTGTGTGTATGTATGTATGTCTGGATGTTGTAGTCACGATTCCTCAAAAACTATAAGACTTAAAAAATATTTAACTGCAGTTTCCTCAATCTGACATTCCTGGGAAGAGCTGAAAAGGTTTTGGTAACAATTGACCAACCGGAAGTAGTAGTTTCTTAGAAAAAATCTTCTAAATATAATTTTTTGGGAGTTTTTTTTATTAAATATTGAAGAACATACAATTCTCCATCTAATACACTTAAAAATTTTATTATATCTTGTATAGATTTAGAGATAAAGACTCTATAATTTACAGAGTAAACTAATCGCAGAGGCCAAGGCACTAAGGAAACCAGTTGACAAATTCCAATGTTTATAACATGACACATGTCATTGTCAAATATCAACAGTTTTAGTGACATTCTGATGGCTTTTTCTGGGAAGTATATTTAACTTTTCTTATTGTTTTATTAATTAAATATTTGAAATTATAGGTAAAATAGTGGTAAAATGCATAAATCCATCAGAAGTACCGCCAATCTGGTTAACGAATTGGAACAATCTTTGACATTTAGAAATTTCCTCATACAATGAAAAATAGATATAATTAGAATTATATGTGTGCAGAAGACATGTTAAATATAATAAAAAACAATATTTGGGTAATGTGCTGTAAGATTTTGTTATAAAACGACGGTTCGAAAGCGAAGTGCAATACAATACTTATATAGCCTAATATGGAAATGGCGAGAGGTCTTGTGCTGGCCACAACAGATTTTTTCTAACCCATTTGTTAATTTTTAACAACTTGTTAAAAAATGTATCCAATAGCTATTGATTTGGCAACTAAAAATCCAATTTGTTATATATCAACATACTTGATTGGTTAAAAATTTTAACCAGTTCTTAAAAATTATCCACTGAGTTACAGAACAGGCCCATAGAGATGTTACACTTTCCCTCCTTTGAGAAACATCGAAACAATTGATTTATAAAATCAGTTAGGTAATTGATTTATAAAACCGGTTTCTTGCTCAGATTTAAAGCCGTAAAAAATATTTTGTGGCTAGCAAAGTACCTCTCGTCATTTCCGTTTTGCTAACATTTTTTGTACATACAAATAAATCTAATTATATATATTCTTTCACTTTGTAAGGAATCTTGTCCTACTCTTTTAAAATGTTTAAGATGGTTCCAATTCATTAACGGGTATTTCTTATGGGTACACCTACCTACATTTTAAATATTTCATTAATAATTCAATAAGAAATATTAAATGTACTTTTCAGAAAAAACTTTAAGTAATGTCAGTAAAACTGTTGATTTTTGACACTGACATTTGTATGTCAACTACAAACATTTGAATTTGATAAATGGTTTCTTTGATGTAGACTGGATTGTGCGATTTATTGCAACAGATTATTCTATACATTTTATTTATCTCTGAATCTATAGAAGATATAATAAAAAATTTACATGTATCAGATGGAGAATTTTATGTTCATCAATATTTGTAAATCAGAAAATTTTCAATTTGATATTTAGAAGATTTTTTAAGAAACTACAACTTGTTATCAAATTTTTTTCAGCTCTTCCCATAAATGCCAAATTGAGGAATACGTGGTTAACAGGTCTTAAGTATTATGGTTTTTGTGGAATCATGCTGCCAACATCCAGACACACACACACACACACACACATACACACACACTTTATCATAAAAATGAACTTTAAATATGGATATGCGAATTTTAGCATGAATCCAATACCTCTCTTAGCGAGAGCTAATGGGGTCATGCCACATTTTCTGTTTAATTTTTTTCCTGGAAGTCTACCGGTCACAGTATATGTAAATAATATTTTCACTCCATTTGTATACATTGTTTCGTAGATATAATTTTTTAAAAATAGGGTTCAATTTCAAATCCCAATGAGGTCACGTGAGCGCATATGTCATGTATCTGAACGATTCCAGTTCACCCTGGCGGACAAAATGTAAATTAAGATTGCTTATAAATGGTTTTTTTGGGTTTTTTAATAAATTGTTTCCACAAGTTGGAACTGCACAGTTCTTCTTCACCATGTTTTATCATTATTATCATTATAAATATACAATTATTGCACTTTTATGTATTAAATTATATATCAAGCACACAAACCTGCAATTAAAAATAATATTTCTCTAATGAAATAATTAAATCTTTATGAAACAAAAAAGATTGAATAGAGCGCACTTTGGTCGGTCGATTCTGAAATGCACCAAATATTTGGTTATTAAAAATTAGTTCCCATATTAAATTTCTTTAGCTGTCTTTTTCATCCACTCTGCAAGTAAGACATTCTGTCGGAGTAGTAATTATGATCACATTGTGTTTGGTTAATACGTATAAATCCTTTACAATCTGTTGTAAAGCTGCATGCATGCTCAACGCAAAAAGACAATATCCCGTTTGTATTCCGTGCGTGCTTTTATCAATGTCAATGTTTATGATACACAAAGGGCTTGAGTTTAAAATGATAAGTAGTGCAAAAAAGTACATCGTAGCTACATCATTTACTTCGTCTAGACGGGCGTATTTGCGGAGCCTTGGCTTGCGAGGATCTCACTTTCCCTTGCTCTTGTGCGCTCAGCGGGTATTTTTCTTTTCTTTATCTCGGTTTTGTTTATCGCTGTTGCTTATTCTCCATACGCCAGCATGAGGTATTATTTCTACAATCTGAACAAAGAGACTGGCTTCGCAGACTATGAAAAATATGTCACGCATTGTTTGATACGCTGTTTCATGTACAGCACAAAAGTCGACTGTCACATTTCAGGTTCATATTTTCTTAACCTCGAAAGAAAATCAAATCGGCTATGAAATTCTAAGCACACTAAAAGCTACCACTCTCACCAAAATACGCTTTAATCAACTCAGAATATTAAGTATATGAGCAGTGGATATTTGAATAAAAGAATACATCGTGAAAAATTTACAAATTTTGAAAAACAAAAGTGGTGTTTTATTACATTTGTTATTCTGAGAACTATGTGATAACTATAGGTGCGTTCGGCAAATGAGTTCTGTTCACTCTTTTCACTCTGTACACTCCTAGCACCGTTCGGTAATTACATGGAGTGAGAAGCGTCTTAAAATGGAGCGTTCGGCAAATGCAGAATGGAGTCAAGTGGAGAGAAAAGTGTTAACTCCATAAGTCCAACCTCGATATGCAAGCATACATGGAGTTTTTTTTTTTTATTTGACATCTGTCAGATCATTTTGTATTTTTATGTTGAAATATTTTATTATACACAATTATTTTATATTTATAATATTGTTTTGTAATATAACAAGGCACAGAGTATGTCGGAACGGTAAGAATTCTGTACTATTTCTAATATATACTTTCTTCAGAATCATTAAAGAATAATACCAAACTGAATAACTTCTATATGGTTCATTATTTATTTTTTTTAGCAGTGCAGTATATCAGATTGTCAAAAAAGGAGGTTATTATATTCGTGCACCAAAATTTTAACTCTACTCGTTCGGTTAATCACAAAGGAGTATACCTTGTTCCCTCGATCTGCTCCAACTCCAGCTCTACTCTCACTCCACTCCAACACCGCTCCGTAAATACTCCAACTCCGTAAGATTTACCGAACGCACCTTATGTCCACATTTGAATTTGCCAATGCAACCAAAATATTTTCCAATCTTATTACCTCTCGCTAAGAGGGGTATTGGATTCATGCTAAAATTCGCATAACCAGATTTTATTGAATAAGCACGATTTAAGGTTCCTAGAATCCGATTATAATATTTTTCAAATGATGTCTGTATATGTGTATGTATGTGTGTCTGGATGTTGGAGGGACGATTCCTCAAAAACTATAAGACTTTAAAAATATTTAACTGCAGTTTCCTCAATCTGATATTCCTGGGAAGAGCTGAAAAGGTTTTGGTAACAATTGGACAACCAAAAGTAGTTTCTTAGAATTTTTTTTCTAAAAATAATTTTTTGGAAATATTTGTTATTACAAATATTGAAGAACAAAATTCTCCATCTAATACACTTAAAATTTTTATTATAGTTTTTATTAGTGAGGACATACCTATATACTGCAATAAAAGTAAACAATTATAACAACTTTTAATATTCATGTTTGCATTAAATTCTGGAATCTTTGTGATATGATAATACTGATACCGTAAATTTGATTAATTTTCAATTATTTTAAACTAAAGCCATATAAAAATACTAAGGCATTTAAGAAATTTAATTTAAATTTTCTGTAATATATCCCTGGTATATATCTACCTAACTTTTCAGTATTCGTCAATACAAAATACATATCTCAAATTTTTGTTGCTATGTAATGTCATATTAGAATTCCTTATGTTTTTCTTTAATAAAAAAATAAGCCCAGAACGATTCATAAATACGCTTTTATTTCAGAAATCCTTATCCCTAAGGACGTACTTTGTTAAGGAACGCTTACGAAAATTTGAAGGAACTCCTTAGGAAGGTACATACATAAATTCGAGTCATACTCTGTCCTTATAACACTCAAAATTTACAATTATACTAAGCTACACATTTATTTTTTACTACAAGCACCTCCATATCAAAAAGACAAGCACCGCAAGACACATTGGAATATGATTGACACGCCTTAGGGAACTTTCAAACTTCGTCTCAGGACTATAACCATACAACCAAAAGTCGTTTCATGTTCTGGTATCTGAGAATAAACGATCATGATATTCCAAAGGAAGTATTAAAAATGAAACACTAGTGGTAATATCCCTAAACGAAATGAAGAAAAAATATTTTTGACATTTTTTCGAGAGATAACAAAAAACTCGGAAATTTATGTAAGTATTCGAGAGGACAGTCAATTAACTCAAACTTTTCCTCAATTAAATTCATAATGAAAGTTACAAAACACTGAATATTTTTACCACTGTTTCCATTAAACAAGAATAATCTGACATTCCTGGGAAGAGCTGAAAAGGTTTTGGTAACAATTGAACAACCGGAAGTAGTAGTTTCTGAGAAAAATTCTTCTAAATATATTTTTTTGGAAATATTTGTTATTTATTAAATATTGAAGAACATAAAATTCTCCATCTAATACACTTAAAATTTTTATTATATCTTGTATAGATTTAGAGATAAAGACACTATAATATATAGAGTAATTTAATCGCAGAGGCTAAGGCAACTAAGGAAACCAGTTGACAAATTCAAATGTTTATAACATAGTCTGTAAATGATAAATGTCAGTGTCAAAAATCAATAGTTTTAGTGACATTCTGATAGCTTTTTCTTGGAAGTATATTTAATCTTTTTTATTGTTTTATTAATTAAATATTTGAAATTATAGGTAAAATGCATATATCCATCAGAAATACCGCCAATCTGGTTAATGAATTGGAAGAATTTCTGACATTTAGAAACTTCCTCATACAATGAAAAATAGATATAATTAGAATTATATATGTGCAGAAGACATGTTAAATACAATAAAAAACAGTATTTGGGTAAAGTTCTGTATTTTTTTGTTATAAAACGATGGTTCGAAAGGGAAGTGCAATACAGTTCTGTATTTTTTTGTTATAAAACGATGGTTCGAAAGGGAAATGCAATACAATACTTATATAGCCTAATATGAGAATGGCGAGAGGTCTTGTGCTGGCCACAACAGATTTTTTTTTTTCAAGTAAAATATGTAATGCACGTCAAGCTAGGCACATATTTAGCAAATCAGAATAAATAAATATCAAAACGTTTTGCAGAAAACCCATTTCAATAATCAATCTTATAACAAGAACTTTCTTTGTACAATAAAAACTAAAAGTTTTAAAATGCAAATTGTAAAAATGTGAGTAGACGACACAACATTTTTGTATTTCTTAGCAATACAAACAGCAAATACAATCTTATTCTGAACGTATTCCATAACCTACAACAATATGTATTGACTTTGGACAAAGATTGATCGAGTAATATTTGCAAAGGAGCAAAAGCTGAACCGGCAAAGCATAAAATATACTTCTACTAAGCCGTACCTACTTCGGCAATCGCAAAGGGAATAAGAGTTATTATTCAAACTGTGAATAGATTTAGTTACATTCATTATAAATTTCTGTTTGCCACAAAATCATTGTAGTATTCATGACAAAATTATGCCGTCATATATTATATGTATTTTTGAATGAAAGTAAGTACCTCATATAAATATTATGTAGGATCCCCGTTTTTAGAGGCTTGGAAACTATGAAATAAGAAATAGGTTAAATAAAGGTAAAGTTGTACTATTAATAAATCATTTTATAGAATTATTTGTTTTTCTATAAAAATAACAGGTATAAATGCAAAAATTCATATTTTGCTGATTTTTATATCCATTTTTATATACCTATGGAATATGGCGTCGCGTAGCCGTGTGCGTATAGTATCCGGTTGCCAATCTGGTGACCCGGGTTCGATCCCGGTAAGGCAGACTTTAATCGCACAAAAGTGATCCCTGTGGTGCACTCGCCACACCAGCTATGAGTGCCAGTGAGGTGACACCTGGTAAGCGCCCACACGGTAAAATATATCGTCATCATTACCGAAGTCTATATGTGTTGTAGATAATGGCACACCCAGTAATGGGTAAAATGCTGTGATGATATATTTATATTTATGTATGGAAAAATAATGAAATTTGTTTATTTGAATTACCGCCATGTATGACGTAGAATTACGCCGCACCAATGAGTGATCGTAAAGCCATAGCGTTTGTTTATGCGGGTAATGTAGATTTCCTATTTGACGTTTCAACAATAGTTTGAAGGTTAGTATTTTAGTTTGTCTTTTTCGTATCGATATTTTAAATTACATGTAACTACCTATGTGTTTATTTGTGAAGTAATTAATATATTTGAGAGCCCAGAGAAAGCAAAATGTCAAATTCAAATTAAAACTTTCTCGCACGCAATGCCATCTATAAGTTACATTGTTAAACATGGTTCTGTTCCTCAGTTAAATATAATGACGTCACAGAAAATTTTCTTTCTTAATTTACTAAAAAACAAATAACTTTTTTAAAATAAAATTCAAATTTTTATATATGTTTTCAACATAACATTACGTAGTGATAGAAATTGGATTTTTAGTACCACGCAAGTAGTCCATTATGTCTAAGAGATGTTGCTCTAACTAAATCATTGTGCCAACGCAGCCGACAAAAATTTAACTAAATTATGATTCAAATATAAATAACAATGCTTGGAGAAATACAATTATTATTATAAACAGCTACTTCCTTGTGATAAAAGCTTATGTAACGAATCCAAAAGTCCCCTATTCCTTCTTAATTCTTTCTGGTGTTGGAAATGCCTGTAGAGCCAGGAGTTATCCGTTATCGGGCGCGAGTTACACATCCAACAGCAGCCGAACGACAGGGACCCGCAGAGTAAATCGATGTAGCGACAGCCGTGCTCATCGATTGCGAACAAAGATTGATGGAAGACAGATTAAAAGAAGTGGCGGTGGAGATAGATAAATGGGGCTAAACGATAGCAATGGCCACACTGCTACCCAACGTCATTGCTAGAGTTTAAAGAAACACACGCACAAGATAGAGTGGGCTCAAGAACGACGATGACAAATTGATAATCAAAAGAGGAATCATACATCGATTTTTACCTCTCGATTATAACAATTTTACGATGATGTGTGTGTGTGTGTGTGTGCAAGTGTGGATGTTGGAAGGACGAGTCTTCAAAAACTATAAGACAAGACCTGTTTAACTATGAATTCCTTAATCTGACATTCCTGGGAAGAGCTGAAAAAGTTTTAGTAACAATCGGACAACCGGAAGTAGTAGTTTCTAAAAAAATTCTTCTAAATATTATTTTTTGAAAAGTTTTGATACTAATAGCGAAGTGCAATACAATACGAAAATGGCGAGAGATCTTGTGCTTGCCACAACAGATTTTTTTCTCTAATAAGAATAACTTATTTCAGTACGTTTATGGATATTTGAATAACCTTTATTCAAACGAGTTTTGGTGATACTATCTAGGCAACGGACGAAATAAAATAGACTTTTTGACCAGAAGAAAATGGATATAATTTTATATGTTTAATTAATAAAACAATAAGAAAAATTAACTTCGCAGGAAAAGCGTTCAGAATGTCACTAAAACTATTGAATTTTGACACAAACATCTGTCATTTACAAACATGTTATAAACATTTGTCAACTAGCTGCCTTAGAGCCGGTTTTTCAATATCTGGTTAAAATTTTAACTAAGAGTTAAATAAACAAAACTGAAACGAAATGAACTGTCAAGTGATAGATTTATCATTGCTATCAACAAAACGATGCAATATTGTTTACTTAACTAGAAGTTAAAATTTTAACCAGAGATTGAAAAACCGGCCCTTAGTGTAGTTCAGCCTCTGCGATGTATTACATCCAATTATTCTATATATTATAGTGTCTTGATCTCTATAAGATCTATACAAGATATAATAAAAAATTTAAGTGTGTTAGATGGAATGTTCTTCGTAACTGGTGTCTAGATATAACTTTCCATGTATCAAGATCATATCTAACGTTTCTTCATTTGTAAAGTTATTGACCACAGAGAACTTTACGGGAGAAATTATTAAACGTCAAACAAACAAAGAATCAATTGTTTCCATGACTTACTTGGCTAAATAAACTGATAAAACAGTTTACAAATTTTTTTTAACCGTAAATAAATCGTTTATTTAAAAAAAATGTACATAAACAACATTACTTTATTGGAAAGAGAGAAAAATACTCTTTCCAATAAGATAATAAAAAATATATGGTTCCATTTAAAAAATATATATCTTGTTCCAAATTTTGAGAACCGGTGACACAATTTTTAATGGCACAATTTTGCACATTTAATCAACCTCGTATCTCTTCAAATAAAAAAGTTACCAATAGTGAGCAAGCTTATTGAGACCCTGTATATAAAAGAAAAAATAAAATTATTGTGGGGGTTCATTTCCCCATTCGAACTACGTTGGCTTTGATTTTCCTTGTCCGTTGTCTCCTATCCTTCTATCGACTTGTTCCCGACGCCTTGCTCAATTTACCGATGTGAGAGTTAATTGCACGTCACCTCAGCTGCCTTTTCAGCTCTATTGAGCGGGCAGGCTTCGTCCTTCGTCCTGCCCAAGCCTCCCGCAGTAATATTTGCATAAAAATTGATCCTTTCATTGCTCTCTTCAGCCTTCAATACAAATCAATTGAAGGATGTTTGTCAATGCGGTTGATCAGAATATTTTCCGTAATTACTGAGGCATCCAAACGAGGAAGTGAATTTACTTTGTTATTAATTCTTTTCAAATATATTTGGAGTATTAGAGATATTCAATGGAGGTAAAATGAAGACGAATTCATTAGAATTTTTATACTCGAAAAGCTTTTGTATTTTGTAGATAAATATTTGCAAATCACAAATAAAAGACAAATTGGAAGTGGAATTAATGAATAAGAAATTTTTGGGTCATTCGTTTTCAATTGAAATGCAATTATTGTCAACATTGTCAAATTTATTTTATTCGCTAACAATTCTTTAGAGAAACCATAATAAAGAGGGTGTCTCTTAAATAGAAATTACTTGTTTGACATTTGGATAGACTGCTAGATTAAATTTATTTTAAAAAATTCACGATGCAGTCACTCAGGTTTTATTTTTTCTGTCTGAACCGTAACAGACATCACAAATTAAACAGAGGGAGAAAAAATTACTTTTGAATCTATCTTTCTGAAAAAAATAATAATAATAATATATCATCAAGGCATATTACCCATTTTTGTAATTAATTTGTAATTAATTCTTTTACAAAGGTTGTCACGGAAACGTGTAACAATATCTTTTAATTACATGCTTGTCCGACTTCGGATCCAAAGTTTTTTCAAAGCACAATAACAGGAACTATTCTTGGTTGTTGAAGTTTTAAATAAACAAATAAATAAATAAATAAATATATCATCACGGCATATTACCCATTTCTGGGTGTGCCAGTAACTGCAACACATGTAGACATCGGTAATGATGACGATATATTTTACCGTGTGGGCGCTTACCAGGCGTCACCTCACGGGCACTCATAGCTGGTGTGGAGAGTGCACCACATGGGTCACTTTTGTGCCATTTAAAATTGGAAATATTTGGCGTCGGTCGGGATCGAACCCGGTTATCGGCGTAGTTATTAGAAAGTTACGGTCTAATCAATGTTGGGACACCTAAGTTTCATATACTAGTGGTTCAATAATAATAACAAGTATCATCTTAAAAGATGACATATAACCATACGAATAAAGCGTTCTGTTATTATAAGCAAAAAAAAAATTATTTTCGAAGAACTTTGACGCAGAATACTGGCAAAAAGGTACACTTTCCGGTAGAAGCAAGTTTAGTTAAATCGTCCTATTTTAGCCTCAGAAATCCGTGGTTAAGCCATGTCCCCCTATTTAAGAGACAACTGTATATAAGTTAATTCAATTATACCTGTGTTTTTCTATTCATATTTAGTAGGAAATTACGAGTACATTGAAATTTTTAGTCCATGGGTACAAATTTGAATATTTTGCATGATACCTTCCGATTGTGTTTTATCTCTGGTACATTGTGATGCAAACAAGTAAAGATTGTTGGAATTATGCCGAGTGTTTAGCGCTAAAGAGAATCAGTCAACAAAGTACCAATTTTGATTGCGCCGAAATCTGGTATAGCGAAATCACACATGACATTTTACATCCACGGATTCAGATTCGATTCGTTTTTACAGCGACATTACTACCGACTCCGCAAATAAAACCCGGTCTAAACCATGCGCTTTCATGATGTTATTACTCGCCGTGTTACATAACAGTAACAGTCCTTCGTCGTTGCCTGGCAACCACTTTCCAGCTATGAATATATTAGTGGAACTATTTGTAACGCGAGAGGAACTACATATGTCGGAATGGGGCATTTGGCATTTGTCTTTAACTCAAAGTCATGGTTGGTGCTCGTGTGTCAATAATCTTATTGTTTCATGCTTCTACTCTCGGCAGAACTCTCTACTCTCTTGCTGAATGTATGCCAATTCATTTTGCATTTCATAATGTTGCTCTTTTGTCTTCAAACGATAAATATTAAGCAGGTATTTTCGACAAGGTAAGGTATGATATATGTAGTACCTATATGATGTAATATTATTATTATATTCTTGAAAAAATAACGTGTCCAGGGGGATTTCGAGAACTGTAAGAGATACGACTATGATTCAATTTGACTATTCTAGATAATATTATTTAATAAATAAATATATCATCAGTTATTACTTTGAAAGTAAATTTAATCGATGAGTAAATAAAAATGTCTGTTTTATAAAATTAGTTGCAGAGTAAAATAAGTACTTGCAAAGTAAATATTTTATTCTAGTGATTTACTGACAGATACATCGTTTATTATTATTCAAACGTCAAAATAAAGTGTCAGTTCTCATTAAAAATGGAAAAAAGAGAGAATGGCAAAAAATTATACTGAAATAGATAAAGCGAACATGTTAGAGATAAAAAAATATATTAGTATTATTGAAAACAAGCAGACAGAGGTAGCAAGCGTCAAAAGCAAAAATAGTGCATGGGATGAGATTTGTAAAGAATTTAATTCAGTTTCACAAATAGGTCCCCGGAATAGTGTTCAAATGAAACTGTTATATGACACATTGTATTTATGTTGGCTTGGAATAGTTGGGTTTTGTATAGGTGTTAATAAGTAATTTTTACAAGGGTATCCACTATCCGCTAACAAGTAGCAATTACCAAATTAAATATGTTGCTGTCGTGTGCGGAACCAGGCCATCTAGCAACAACATCCGTTATTTTTAGATTTGCTGAACATACCATTTGGCAATTCACAGAAAACCATCCTTTTCGGTTTGAATCAATTTCTGCGTTCTCTATAAAATAATTAATTTTGATATGTGTCAAATTTATTCTACAGAATAAAATTTACTTCCTCGAAAATCAGTGGAGTAATTTATTCCATAGATTTACTTAGGTAAGTATTTTTATTCTTGTTTTATAAAACGAAAATCTCTGGAATAAACTATTTTACTTCGAGAGTAAATTTTACTTTGCTAAAAATTTACTTATCCATCTTTTATAAAACTGGGCATAAGTGTATTTATTTTAACAATTGCAATATTTAAAATTATCGAAATATCACTAATTGTAGAATTAATAAGATATACAGGGTGGTGGAGGTTAGGTGTAGAAATTTAATATAGTATTTTAGATTTATGCAATTTTTACCTATCCTGTAGAGCGCAAAGTTGTACAGAATGAAAAGTTACATATAAAACTGTTTTTACATGTTATACTACACTCTGATTTTGATATCGTGATCCTAATAAAACAAGTTAAAAATCGCACGGTGGTTAGTTTATTGCGGTATTTCAAAGTGTTCGGATGTATATTTCTGCGTTTTATATATTAAATGATAATGTACAATCTAAGATTTAAAGTGAAATACAAAAATTTGTGTACATGTGGTTTCTTAAACGAAGGTACGAAGATTTCCCATTACTCGGTAAGTACTATATTATCATTTAATCTATGTAAAATGTGTTACATGAATGATATCTTTGAACTTATTGCTTTTTACCTCTCGCTAAGAGAGGTATTGAATTCATGCTAAAATTCGCATATCCAGATTTCATTGAATAAGCACGATTTAAGGTTCCTAGAATCCGATTATAACATTTTTAAAATAATGTCTGTGTGTGTGTGTGTATGGATGTGTGTATGTGTGTGTATGTATGTCTGGATGTTGTAGACACGATTCCTCAAAAACTATAAGACTTAAAAAAGATTTAACTGCAGTTTCCTCAATCTGACATTCCTGGGAAGAGCTGAAAAGGTTTTGGTAACAATTGAACAACCCGAAGTAGTAGTTTCTTAGAAAAATTCTTCTAAATATATTTTTTTGGGATTTTTTTTATTAAATATTGAAGAACATAAAATTCTCCATCTAATACACTTACAATTTTTATTATATCTTGTATAGATTTAAAGATAAAGACACTATAATTTATAGAGTAAACTAATCACAGAGGCTAAGGCACTAAGGAAACCAGTTGACAAATTCCAATGTTTATAACATAGTTTGTAAATGACACATACCATTGTCAAATATCAACAGTTTTAGTGACATTCTGATAGATTTTTCTGGGAAGTATATTTAATTTTTCTTATTGTTTTATGAATTAAATATTGGAAATTATAGGTAAAATGCATATATCCATCAGAAATACCGCCAATCTGGTTAATGAATTGGAACAATCTCCCAAACTTCCTCATACAATGAAAAATATATATAATTAGAATTATATGTGTGCAGAAGACATGTTAAATACAATAAAAAACAATATTTGGGTAAAGTTCTGTAATATTTTGTTATAAAACGACGGTTCGAAAGCGAAGTGTAGTACAATACTTACATAGCCTAATATGGAAATGGTGAGAGGTCTTGTGCTGGCCACAACAGATTTTTTTTATTTATTTATTATACTTACATACATGCATATTTAAATTTTAATACTCTTTGAACATGATTATGACTCTTGAAGCATTAAACTTTATAAAAGGCAGTTGAAATTTTAATAAATTTCGATTACAATCTAGTAATATTTCCTTCTACATTAATTTAACGTTTAAATTTAAACTAGTGTGATATTCTAACGACAATCTAACCGAATCATCTATATAATATTGTGAACATCTGCTTTAAAATATGCACGGATACTTATCTCGGTAAAGTTGGGATTCGGTTCGTGGTGATATATTTATTTGTTGATCCGTTTAGTCCGCGTAACACTTGACTATCCACTGTATCGTATCGGAATTCATACACCGAAAATAACTTTCATCCCATGGGAATTAAATTCTACGGCGCTGCGAAAGTCGAGTAATTCAGTTTGTGATTGCGGGGCCTGAGCTGGAGCTGAAACTGAACTGAAGCTGGAGATAGACTTTGTTTTGATTTAGCCACGCTAGTTTGGACTGTAATGGAATAAAAATGTATCTCCAATGCGGTTGCTATGCTTTGTTGATCGGGTTTTGTTTGACGCTTCGGTGCGTTGGGTAGTTTAAACAACGTACCGCTGTCTCCATACAAATGTGAACGTGGATTCTATGCCTATGCAATCGAGCTTTTTCTGCTGACCTAATTTGATTATGCCTGATAACGGTTTCGGGACAAAATAGCCAATTTTTGGTTCTATCGTGGTTTAGATAACTGCTTGTGATTAAATTAGATTTTGCAATAAGAGATAAAAGTTTGTTAATTCAAATGTATATTTACCTGAAATTTAAAAATGTTATGATAGGTATTTTCCAATATCATCAGTACAAATAAATAAATAAATATATCACGGCATATTACCCATTTCTGGGTGTGCCAGTATCTACAACACATGTAGACATCGGTAATGATGACGATATATTTTACCGTGTGGACGCTTACCAGGCGTCACCTCACGGGCACTCATAGGAGAGTGCACTACAGGGGTCACTTTTGTGCCATTTAAAATTGGAAATATTTGGCGTCTGTCGGGATCGAACCCGGTTCCCCAGGTTCGCGACCAGACACTCAGGCACGCGGCCACGGGACCTCATAAATACAGAAAATATATTTATCCAGGAATTATGCTAAAATTCGCATATCCAGATTTTAGTGGATAAGCACGTTTTAAGGTCCCTATAATCCGATCATAACATTTTTACGATGATGCCTGTGTGAGTGTGTGTGTGTTTGTGTGTGTGTGTATGTTTGTGTGTGTGTGTGTGTGTGTATATGTGGATGTTGGAACCACGGTTTCTCAAATACTATTAAACTTAAAAAATATTTAACAGCAGTTTCCTCAATCTGACAATCTTGGGAAGAGCTGATTAGATTTTGGTAACAATTGGACAACCGGAAGGAATAGTTTCTTTAAAAAAATGTCCTAAATATTATGTTTTGAAAATTTCTGTTATAACTATCATTGAAGAATATTGCAGAATTTTACCCAAATATTGTTTTTATTGTATTTAACATGTCCTCTGCACACATACAATTATAATTATATCTATTTTTCATTGTATGAGGAAGTTCCTAAATGTTAGGGATTCTACCAATTCATTAGCAAGATTGGCGATATTACTTATCGATATATGCATTTTACCTACAATTTTAAATATTTAATTAATAAAACAATAAGAAAGATTAAATGTACTTCCCAGAAAAAGCTTTCAGAATGTCACTAAAACTGTTGATTTTTGACACTGATATCTATCATTTACAACCTATGATATAAACATTTGAATTTTTCAACTGGTTTCCTTAATGCCTTTGCCTCTGTGATTAGATTATTCTATATTTTACAGTGTCTTTATCTTTAAATATATAGAAGATATACGTAATAAAAATGTCCAATATACTAGATAGAAAATTTTATATTCTTTAATATTTGTAATAACAAATTTCCAAAAAAATAATATTTAGAAGATTTATTTTAAGAAACTACTACTTCCGGTTGTTCAATTGTTACCGAAACCTATTCAAATCTTCCCATGTATGTCAGATTGAGGAATTCATAGTTAAACTGCTCTTATGTCTTATAGTTTTTGAGTAATCGTCCCTCCAACATCCACACATACAAACATACAATTTAAGTGTATTAGATGGAGAATTCTATGTTCTTCAATATTTGTAATAACAAAAATTTCCAAAAAATTATATTTAGAAGAATTTTTCTAAGAAACTATTACTTTCGGTTGTCCAAATGTTACCAAAACCTTTTCAGCTCTTTCCAGGAATGTCAGATTGAGGAATTCATAGTTAAACAGTTCTTAAGTCTCATATTTTTTGAGGAATCGTCCCTACAACATCCAGACATACACATACACACATCCACACACACACACACACACACATACACACACACACACACACACACACACACACACATACCCACAGACATAATTTTAAAAATGTTATAATCGGATTCTAGGCACTTTAAATTTAAAGATTTTTTTTTAATAAACTACTACTTCCGGTTGTCTAATTGTTATTATAACCTATTCAGCTTTTTCCATTAATTTCAGATTGAGGAAAACGTCGTTAAACAGGTTTTAAGTATTATAGTTTTTGAGATATCGTCCTTCCGATATCCCCACAAACATCCACACACACACACACACACACACACACACACACACACACACACACACACACACACATACATACACACACACACACACACACACACACACACACACACACACACACACACACACACACACACACACACACCGACATCATCGTAAATATGTGAAAATCGTTTTATAGGGATCTTAAATTGTGCTTATTCACTAAAATCTGGATATGTGATTTTTATCATGAATCCAATACCTCTCTTAGCGAGAGGTAAAAATCAATAAAATATTAACATTAATCCGTTTATTCAAATTATCGAGATATATTGATACACAAATTCGCTATCCGCTTAAATCAGATTCAGGTATCTACATCCGATTTACCCCATACAAAAGTACTGAACCTTGCATGACATAACAGTATAAGCGGTAACAATGAAGCAATTTCTGTATAGATACCGCGAATCCACGCATAACAAGAATATATTACCGAAACATTAATCGGCAAGTGCAATTTTAGTAATGGTTCACTGATATAATTAACGAGCTTTGCGCTTGGCCGCATTCCAGACCATTTTAATCGTATTTTCATTGGGCCCTCAGCTGGTCGGCATGCTAATTGCACCAGGTTATGTACTAGCCCCTCTCTCGCCGCCACTGCTACTGACAGATCAAAAACGCGCCCCGCTGATTTATCGAAGAGGGTAACGCAAATAGAGAAAGAAAGAATAAATTGATGACTTTATTCTTTAATTAATATCGTTTTTCTTTGTTCAGGGTTAAGGGCGATATATTTCATAGTTTCTTTCATTAATTCACTTGCATTTTAATGAAGAAATACGTTTATAAATCATAAACTACTCCTATCAAGCTAATATTTTTATTTATTATTTCTGATCCTTATAGACAAGAAGTAGAAAGTTTCGTGTTTTTCTATATCGTTTTCAATGACACTCATTTTTAGTAAAAACAATGTAACAAAAATATTAAAAAATAACAAAATGATGACAGATGTCAATTGACTGTCGAAAATATCGCCAGAATCAAGCTGTCGTCCACGAACATGTACTCTTCTGAATTGTCAGCATTAGCATTATGACTTAAAATTTAGAAATTGTCATATTTTCGACAATATCGACAAAATCAACTTCCCTCACAGTATCCACGACGTTAACGTCGCCAAAATTAGGGAAATCTGTTAAATCCATATCGCCTGATAAACACAATGACAGCTTTGACGTTTGATAGCTAGTATTTTATTTTGAATCGCTAAATTTTAAATTGACCAATCATTGAGCAGTATTACGCTGTTACCAATGTAATTTGTGACATAAGTTAAGTCCGCTGGTACAACGCAATTGGGATATAAGGCCTGCTTATAATTAAGTAGCACTTTAATAATCAACAACTTAACCGGGGAATTAATGGGCCTGTTTCTCAAAAAATACTAGTTTACAAGTTACAAGTTACTAGTTACAAGCGAAAATTTTATTAGTACTAGTAAATTGTGTTTCTGAAAAGTATTTTACTAGTTCACAAGTTACTAGGTTACAAGTTACTAGTTACAAGTGAAATTTTATTAGTCCAGTAAAATCAAGTGATACAATTTTCTGAGTGACATTGACATTGTCAATGTTATTTTATTTGGAGTATTCTCTAATAAATTAACTAAAGCAGATAAAGTGAATGAATGGACCAAAATATGCCAAACTTGCCATGGCTTTGGGTTTAAAAAGAACAGACAAAGACTACAAGTATATCAGGGACACATTTTGGCCAAACTTAAAAAAAATAGATTGGTAATATTTGTGACAAAAGGCAGTTCATCTTTTGAAGAACATTAAAATGCATGGCTTCTGTTCGTATCTCCTAATAAATTAATCAATGTTTGAAACTTATTTGCCGTGAGTCTAAACCTCTTGTTAAACTCATAAGAAGTTTCTGTATTAGCATAAATTATTCTTGCTTTGAATAGTTTTTGACAACGCAAAATTACTTCTTTATCACTAGACTCAGTGTCACTTGACCACATGATCATATTATTTTTTAAAAATATATTAACACTAAACAACAACAAACACTATATGAAACTAAATAAACATTAATAAAGAACAAACTAAAATACATATGAAAAAGAAAAAGATACAAACTATAAAATAATACGACTAGTAAAATTTATATTCAAAATTTACAAGACTTTTGACACTTGTAGCTTTTCTCTAGTAAATTACTAGTCTGACAGACGACACAAATATTTTGAGAAACAAAATACTAGTAATTTTTGTCAAATACACTAGTAAATACTAGTTCCCAACTTGTAACTAGTATTTTACACTTGTATATTTGAGAAACAAAAACTAGTAAACTTCACTAGTATTACTAGTGTAGGAACTAGTAATACTAGTCCCGTATTTTTTGAGAAACAGGCCCCCAGGTAGCACAAGTGTGGTTCTAACATCGGTGTCAACTAGATCCATGGCAACGACTTGGCACATACTTCAGGGTTGTTAACAAAATTATACTTGCCGTCAAATAATTATGGATTGAAGATTTCTACCCAGTAGTGCAGGGAATCGGTAGTGGTAGCACGCACTTTAGAATGCTATCAAAAGAGGCATTTGTTTTCGCTTTTCGCCACGAAGCGAAAATTTGCTAGCATGCGTGTCTTAAAATATTCGCCTGCAAGCGTACTACTCGAGGCGAAAGTGTCAAAGTAACGACTGGAGATTTATACACTGATGCCAATTTTTTTAAGTGTCTACCTGTACAAATATCTGTTATCTGTCAATGTCATTTTATATTCTGACATTTTCGTTAGTACTTACGTGCGCTTTTTATTCCCAATCCTATAAATTGCATTATATTTAGACTTTTGAAAAAAAAATGAGTGAAATTCATTAATTAAATAATCCTGGTTCTTATAAAAAACGTTTAGAAAAATATTATTTAATTTATTTATTTCACCCTGAAAAAATTTATAATATATTAAATAACAAGAAAACTTTGGATTTGACTGCACAAGCAGGTTGTGTTGGCAGTTGTACAATTCACCTAATAATCAATTATTCTTACCTTTTATTTAGATTTTTACCGGTTGTCGTATTTTAACGCAAACGCGACCTTAGCTTGATGTGTGGAAACTTTGGTCAAAATATAAATATAAATTTTCCAAGACAATTTTTATATTACGTATTACTGTCTTACCTTACTTATACGTTATAATATTTTCTTCATTTACGATGTATTAAAAATTTTAATTAGTTTTAAATGTATTATATGACACTTGCGTTCATTCCTGGTTATGTCAAGTTACAAGCGGTAACATCGCTGGGCAAGGGCCAGGGTGCGGAAAGGGATAAAAGTTGAAATGATTAGTAAAAACGGAAAAACAATTTCATTGTGTATCATAAACTACGAGTCAAAATAAATTCACAGAGCGATGAAAAGATGACTGTGATATTAAATTTATGTTTTGTATCCTCCAATCATGTCCTGTGCGAATTTTAAATTTAAACAGTGAATGAATTAATTGGCGAACACTCATCGACTCTGCCGATAAAAACTGAATAATTGAGAGGAATTTTGCGTAAAAACCTCACAAATATGCAACCGGACATAATGTCCCGCAAACAATAACCATGGATGTAGTGATGACATTCTGAATAATTAACGCTCGGTTATATTTTTCGAATCGCCAGGGCCGCCCCGGAAAAATGCATCCGATCAAACTGCTATAAATTTTAAAATACACACATTGTGGTTATTTATTTAGGCGATAGAAGCCAAACATTTTTGTAAACATCAGAAATATTGAAAAAAAATTATTTCCGAATTTGTTCGAATGAGCAATTTAGATTAAATTGCAATTAGATATTGTTTTTGATATATGATGTGGAACATTTTTATGATTTACTGGATTTTAAATGTCATGTATTAATAAATATTGAAATACATTCAAAATTTTAAAATGTTTTGTTATTCATGGCGGATTATTCATTATCAGAATTAAAAATCAATACAACGATATATTAACTCAAAATATAACAAAAAATTAACATTTCGTAATCTATGCAAGTTTATAAATTTAGCTGTAACTAAAATCAATTACATTATAACTTCGATAATCCGGACACTCCAGTAAACCGAATCCTTTTGTCAATCGGGCATTTTACTTTTTTTTTTAATAAACATTAAATTTAGTAATGCCGCGAGACGAGATATGGCGAGAAACAATCCACTCTCGTCTCGAGTTTTGAGACGAGATTTCTCCTCATCTCGTCTCGTCATATTTTTTCTTACTTCCTTACGATCTCGACTCGAGAGTCTCGAATTTCTCGAATTTATAATTAGAAATAGTAAATAAATTAAAATTACAAGCAACATGAATTAATAAACGGGTACCACTGATTAAAACTGGTGTTTGAAATAAATATATCATCACGGCATATTACCCATTTCTGGGTGTGCCAGTATCTACAACATATGTAGACGTCGGTAATGATGACGATTTATTTTACCGTGTGGGCGCTTACCAGACGTCACCTCACGAGCACTCATAGCTGGTGTGGAGAGTGCATCACAGGGGTCTCTTTTGTGCCATTTAAAATTGGAAATATTTGGCGTCTGTCGGGATCGAACCCGGTTCCCCCAGGTTCGCGACCAGACACTCAGGCACGCGGTGTTTGAATGGTAGGTAAAAATAGATACTCTATATTACCCGTTGTTGGGTATAGCAATCTGTTTTGTACGCTAATATTGGTAATTATGATTTTATATTCGTATATTGGCAACACTTGAAGCTAGCGTGAAGAGTATACCATAGATGTTACTTTTGAGCATTTTCTTTTTACTAAAATGCAATAAATCTAAAATTAATAAATAAATATGAATGTAAATGAAGAGGCAATTAAAATATTTATTTATACCGAAAAATATTTTGCTATTTTGTATATTTTAATTAGAAATATTTATGTAATATAAAAAAAAATAGTACAATCGAGATCTCGAATTTCTACTGTCGTCTTGAGCAAATTTCGAGGACATTACTCTCTTCTCGTCTCGATATTTCGAGACGAGAATAAGGTTAATTCGAGAATTTCGAGACGAGATCTCGAAAATGCGAGATCTCGTGGCATCACTGATTGAATTTATGTTTATGTACACACACATATTATGTGCATAATATTTACATATTTTTCCACATTTAATGTTTCATATTTATTTATGTATGTATTTATGTATGTATGTGCCTGAGTGTCTGGTCGCGAACCTGGGGAACCGGGTTCGATTCCGACCGACGCCAAATATTTCGAATTTTAAATGGCACAAAAGAGACCCCTGTGGTAGTACTGTCCACGTCCGTAAGGTGACGCCTGGTAAGCGCCCACACGGTACAAATATGTCATCATCATTACCGATCTGTGAAAACAGACTGGCACACCCAGAAATGGGTAATATGCCGTGATGATATATTTATTTATTAAATAATATTATGAAGCCCGGAAAAATCCGCGCGTTTTGAAAGTGTGTAATATATTTTAGCATTCCACTTTTGAATTTGTCTTCCACAAATTGCAATGTTAGTTGGGGCTTGCACTAACTTTTAACTTTTGAAAAAAAGCAAGTAAAGAATGATGAAATTTTCGTTACAAAATGTCGGAAATGACCGCATCGTGCTTGATTTGTCCGAAGTGGACTAGAGTATCAAATAGTTGTTGTAAATCTAGTTGTTCGGGTAATCCCATAAACTGAAGAGAAAACGAAGTTAACTCTCAAACTTAGCCGAGGTGAGTAAGTACCTGCTCGAAAACAACAACTTTAATCCTTTTTAGCTCTACGCTTTACTTCATTTCCGTACACTCTTCAGCTGTGGATGGTGTAAGAGTCGAGGAGTATGTACACAGATGAAACACCTACATCTACACCTCGAACTTGCTCGCACCCAAGAGCAAACTTTTAACTTTTAATTCACCCTAAGACACCCAGCTATATTAAATTTATAAATGCGGACGTACTTTTTCCTTATTCTACTTCTGCTGTTAGCTGTATTCTTGACATACTTTGTAATTTTCTAAAGCAATTTTCTTGTTGTTAGTAATTGTTTTAAAAAGAAATGTTCAAAATGGAATGAAACTTACAAAGAAATTCAATTTTGCGGTCTTAAATTTAAAATATTTTTAATTTTTTACCTAACCTACTTTTCTTTGCAAATATGCAAATAGAAAAATTATTCTCATTCTACAAAAATAAAAAAATATGTGAATTATACCTTAATAACTATATTATTATAGCCAGTGTTGTGCTTATCTAGATAAAATTATCTAAAATTTTATCTAGATAATGTAGTTAGTATCTTTTATCTAAAATCTAGATATTTTTAAAATTAATATCTATTATCTTATCTGTTTTATACCATGCAGAAGAAAGATAAGATAACCATTATTTATGTTAGCTCCATCTATACTCAAAACAAAATACTATTTAGCAAGTTAGGACAAGCACAACCTACCGCATCGCATAGTGCCGTGTGCCGTGTCGTGTGTTCTCCGTCGCCGGTGTGTCTACCTACTTAAACTTACTTGTGATGTGACGTGTGATCGTGATTCGTGAGCAATAGTGAGCAACATTATTTATGAAAATAATCATTTACTGGCATTTTAATATGCTTAATAATATGCAGGTAAATAATATAAAACAGTGTTTATCCGGTCCCCTTGATAGGCTTTTCAGTATAGGCGGGCAAATTCTCACACCAAGACGCAATCGCCTACCTGTTTGAGAAAGTATTGTTTTTAAAAAACAATAATTTATTATTATAAAAAAATATGTACATTGATTTTTTAGAATAGTGTGTATCTGTGTTTTATATGTTATTAAATAAATATGTACACTGAATATTTTTTGTTTCCTTTTCAGGCATCGTATCAATCAAGCATAAGCAATTAAAGAAAGTTTTTAAGAAATCACGGTTGCTTACTTTTCAGGTATCTTATCTGTTATCTAAATTTTTTAGACAACATGTGAAGTATCTGTTATCTTTATCTGGATATATTGCGCAAATTTATCTTTTATCTGTTATCCAGATAACGAATATCATTATCTGACCCAATACTGATTATAGCTTATTAACCATTGGTGGATGTGTCAATCTGTTCTTTACCTGTCGCTAAGAGAGGTATTGAATTCATGCTAAAAATCGCAGATACAGATTTTAGTGGATAAGCACGTTTTAAGGTCCTTATAATCCGATTATAACATTTTTACGATGATGTCTGTGTGTATGTGTGTGGATGTTGGAACCACAGTTTCTCAAATATTATAAAACTTAAAAAATATTTAATTGCAGTTTCTTCAATCAGAAATTCCTAGGAAGAGCTGATTAGATTCTGGTAACAATTGGACAACCGGAAATAATAATTCTAAATATTATTTTTTGAAAATTTCTGTTATTACTAATATTAAAGAATATAAAAATCTCTATCCGATACATTAAAAATTGTTAATATATCTCCTATGGAGTTAAAGATAGAGACATATAAATATATAAAATAATAAGTTGTAAATGTATCCCGCAGTCCATGAAAAACAAGTGGTAAAATTAAAATGTTTGTAATTGACAGATAAATGTGAATGTCAAAAGCCAGAGACATTACTGGATTCTTTTTTGGAAAGTACATTTAATATTTCTTATTTTATTATTAATTAAATATTTATAATTATAGATAGATATATTACTATACCCTTCGGAAATACCGCCAATCTCATCAATGAATTGGAAGAATCTTGAACATTAGGGCTCGTAGTATGATCACGGTTTTACCTAAAACACTATTTTTAGAAATGTCAAATTCAAATTTAAATCAAATTACACCCGTATGTTTAAAGAACGATTTTTTAAAAATATTTGTTTGAATACAAACTAAGTTCTGCTTTTAAATCATATTTTGATAAATTTCATACTATTTATTATTGTTATTAAATAATGAAATTTGACATTTCTTGAATCAGCGTTTTAGTTAAAACCGTGATCATACTACAGGCCTAGAAGAATAAGAGTGAATAGAATGAATTAAAAAATATAAAAATCTATAAAGAAGAAATGTTAAATATGTACAATACTTTATATGCACCTTGGCACTCATATGGTTCATTTTAAATTCCATATTCGTGATGAAACATAAAACTTCAAGGCCTTGACATATAAATAACTATTTCTGCTACAATTACGGGACGTTTTGTTGAACGACAATGCTTTCATATTAAGATAGCAAACATAATGAAATTACTTCTAAATTCCTGTATTAGACTGCGATCATGATCCATTATGTTTATTGCATTAGCAATTCTACTATCTCTATAGTCGAGGCATTCGTGATCTTTGGAATTAAGTGGTTTACGGATGGCAAAAACCTTATTAGCATGATCAGAGATCAGTCATACATCCCTAATCAAGAAGTAACCCGGCACGCAATATTGCTGCTTTGCATGTTACACATCCATACAGCTTACGTCTTCATCACACAAATTGGAATAATTATGATGGGTTTTCTTACTTTTATTATCTCATAACATTACCTATTCTAGTTTTATTGTTGTTACCATTTATTTTCCTAAATAGTTTCTTGTTTATAATTTGATATAAACAAGTCGTAAAAACTTTATACGATGTTCAAATATCTAAATTATTTTTGGTAATATTTGCCAAAATATACCGCTGAATTTCCAGAAAAAATTATGTTGCATATTATTTTGGTAAAATAGAAAAGTTTGCGGAATTATTTCTTTCAATATAACTGCAAATTTCCTTTCGATATGTTTTATCATTTTTTATTCTCACTCTCTTGCTATAGGTGCGTTCGGCAAATGAGTTCTGTTCACTCTTTTCACTCTGTACACTCCTAGCACCGTTCGGTAATTACATGGCGTGAGAAGCGTCTTAAAATGGAGCGTTCGGCAAATGTAGAATGAAGTCAAGTGGAGTGAAAAGTGTTAACTCCATAAGTCCAAGCTCGATATGCAAGCATATATGGTGTTTTTTTTTTGTTTTATTTGACATCTGTCAGATCATTTTGTATTTTCATGTTGAAATATTTTATTATACACAATTATTTTATATTTATAATATTGTTTTGTAATATAACAAGGCTCAGTATGTCGGAACGGTAAGAATTCTGTACTATTACTAATATATACTTTCTTCAGAATCATTAAAGAATAATACCGAACTGAATAACTTCTGTATGGTTCATCAGGGAATACTCTATTTATTTTTTTGGCAGTGCAGTATATCAGATTGTCAAAAAAGGAGGTTATTATATTCGTGCACCAAAATTTTAACTCTACTCGTTCGATTAATCACAAATAAAGGAGTGTACCTTGTTCCCTCGATCTACTCCAACACCAGCTCTACTCCCACTCCACTCCAACACCGCTCCGTAAATACTCCAACTCCGTATGATTTACCGAACGCACCTAATATTACTACTGAGAATAAATCATAAAACTCATTCGAATTTCTATATACCTACAGTTATTAATTTGCACTAGTTAACATCATATTTGTAGCTATTTCTGAAACGAGAAAAAAAATCTCATGAGCCAGTCCTGATGCAATATTTAATGTAGGGTTAATAAATAATGATGCATACATTAAATAGTGTCATCATACTCATTCTCTGATTTGTTTTAGTATTTATTTTCAAACATTTTAAATTTGTTATTATTTATTCAAATTAACCTGCTTGCTGTTTATTTTCATTATAATTATATGTGGATGAAGTCGAACAAATGTGCGGTCGATTTTGCATGTATGAATTTTGTTTACCAGATTAATTAAAAATATGAAAACACATAGTCAATTATTGATTGTCAAATTAATTATGCAAGATAATAATTAACATTTTGTATCAAAATTCAGTGAATGATAAAAACCAGCCAACCCCGAATAAATATGATAATAATATGGAAATGAATTAACTTGACAGTAATTAAATGATAAAATCATTAATATTTTTATAATTTCTGTTAGTAAATATGTTAATTAGTGTAATAGCTTCATTCAATTTGACACATTAAATATTTATCATCGTTATCTTGATACGGGAATTTTGATTCCAAATAATAAATACGTGTTTATGACATTATCAATAAATCATTCATTTGAATATATTTTAACAAATATATTACCTCGTATTGCACTTTTATTTTTACTTCCCACGCCCTCTTCCCTTGGTGTGGGTCTGTGGATCCTATTTTCTCTCAAACTTAAATTCTGCTAAATTTAAAAGTTACTTCAAATTATTTATATTTTATAAATTCCTACAACAAAACTACAAAATCAATGATATACATACGATCAGTAGGAGTTCGTATTGATGTGGTCAAGATTCCGACTTTTTCTGTCTATAGAAGATATAACAAATTTTTTAAGAGTTATTAGATGGAGAATTTTATCTTATTCAATATTTATCATAACAAAAATTTTCAAAATTCTTCTAAATATTATATTTAGAATAATTTTTTTATGAAACTATTACTTTCGGTTGTCCAATTAACCATTTTCGTTGAAAATGAGACATCCATTAACAATTTTTTGTGAACTAAAAATTAAATTCCTAAAATTTAAAGTTCAAGGTTAGAACTGCCAAATGTTGAACTAAATAAATCAGTACATTTCTCATATTCTTATGCACCACTCATACACGGTTAACGAACGATGAAAGTCTGAATTCTGCATGAATTTTCTTCGAAATTTTGTGTATTTTCAATAATACAAAATTTGTAACTTCAAACGGCTGTAACTCGAGATCCGGTGAAGTAAAAAAAATATTTTTCTATATATTTTGCAGATAAATTTAAAAAATAATTTTTTTTGTTAGTCCCGAAGCCTAAGATAAAGACAATTCCTTTGTTACACAGTTCATATTTCAAATGAATGTAACTGACAGTAAATGTCACTGTCAAAAAACTAATCACTTCAAATTAATAATAGTGACATTTTAAAAAGAAAATAGTAAATAAATCAATAGTTTTATGCAATGGAACAGTTTGCAGCGTTAGTAAATACGTAAGAATGTATTTAAATTAATAAAAATGGATAGGAATGTGTGGCGAAGGATGATTGTTGCGTAACTATTATTGTGGTCCGGATGCGGTTATTCGCTACCGAAAATCGGTCACTTTAATATGTTCTTATGTATGAATGCTATGATGATTGTGGACAAGGTGAAAGAAGAATGTTGTTAAAGAGTGAAGTGAGTCAGCTGAGCTCTTACTCTTATCCCTTTTCTTATTGTTACTATTGTTTCCGGGATTTTGCTAACCCACTATGTGGGAAACGCGTGATTTTATGTATGTATGTATGTATGTATGTATGTAAAAATTAAATAGCGGGAGGTTTTGTGTTGGCCACATCAGATTTTTTGTTATATTAATTCAAACTATAAATCGAAATGTTGGCAGAATATTTTATGATAATTTCTTTCCACAATAAAATTTGTGAAAAAAGTTTATCTGGTTATTAAATAATTTCCATTTGTAAATATATTTTAGTTCGGATTTGAATTGTTTAATAATATAACAAAAATATTTTTTCCAAAGCGCCAGTAAAAACACCAAGTTCATATATTTTTCATTAAAGGCACCAGAGACACATTAAAGTTTCAACATTACGTTAAATTATTAAAAACCTGCGGAAAAAATCGGTAAGTACCCCGCTAATCCGCATTTGGAATTTCAGCGGTTGGGTCCATTCGTATTGTACATCCGCTAACGAGGGCAACAACAAGAGATGCCATGTAGTCACATTTATTATTCAAACAATGCTCCGTGCGGCCCGAATAAATTGCAGATCTATATCGCACGAGAAAATAAATTTAAGATCAACAAGAATGGAAAAATGTCCCTTGGTATTAGGCCGGAGCCACACACGGTAGCGGAGCCGGAGCTGAATCCCGGGTAACGAATTGCCGACCGCAAATACCACAGGAATGGATAACAGAAGAAAGAATTATGACGAATTTGACCTACTATGAATACGTTCCTCTTAAAACTATACCGCACTGAATATTCGCCTACAATATAAGTAGTAGGTAATCCAATACATAACTATCAACAAATGAATATAGCTGATAAAAATTTTATGGAAAAATTTCATGTTAAGATGGTGGATTAATATTCATTTAAAAAGCAAGAAAACCCTTCAGAAAACATAATGGGTAGTAGCATAAAAGATAACTGGGGAATATTTTAACTCTGTCAATGGTTTATGGTTTATTAAAAAAAAAAATAAGGAAGAAAGCAGTGTGTCAGGAATATGATTTATGTATTAATGTTTTGATAATATTGAATCCCAAATACTGAGTAGGTTCACATACATAAACATCCATGCCTTAGTGGCATTCGAATCCAGAACCCCGAGCACACTCATGACTAATGTACTTATTCTGTAAAAAAAAAAAATGAGTATATATATATACAGTAGTTATCATTTTATTCATAACGATTAATATAACGATAGTGACTAGAAAAGCATTTCTGTATATATATTTTTGACACAAATCGCAGTATAACGATAGCTTTTTACATGTTGTTCAATAACTACTAAATATAACGATAAATTGAAAATGACGTTATAAAATAACGACATGTTACAGTTACAAAATAGCGCAATTTGAATAGTCGGTATAATAACGATAATTCATCTTATAAGAGGTAGTTATACAATAACGATATTTTACAGAATAAGAGTATAAGAGGCGTTGCTCTAACCACTGAGCCACCGGAGCCGAGTCTTGGAAGGAAATAAATATATAGATAATCTATTCTCATATCCATCGGGAGCTTATACAGGATCCTTGTTCTGTGACCAATCAAATCTTGGCGTGTGACTGTCGCTTTTGTAGTAAAGTCCATCCTTTTATAATTTAAGATCAATCAATATTCATTAATCAATAATCAATATATGTACTCACTTTTAGTTATGATAAGTTACTATATATTTTATTTGTTGTAAAAGTATTTTAAAGTGCTGAATATAATGTAAATCCCGAGTATTAGTTATTTGTCATTCATATGAACCTAAATTTCTAAGTACAGTTGCACTCATGCTTATGACATCATTATATTTTAACCTTTCTTTGTTGCAAGGGTGAGAACACCTTGTATTTGACTTTTATAATTCTTAGGATTGTTTTTCACTATTCTTTCAGACGTAATTCAGCATTTTACACTCCTTAAGTTCTTAGTCCATGCTCAATCCGCATTCGTTACATCCGTTCTTAGAATTGTTTATTTCAAATGACTTACAGGGGACTTTCTTTGTTCTCTCTCTAAAAACCCTAAATCATCATTTTTTCCTTCCACGCCTTGATGGTATGGACGCGCGGATAAGCGACGGCATACAGGGAGAACTGTGTTCAATTTTTGAATATACTATGTGTAGTTAGTTTAAGGCAGACCGTCAAATCGAATAGAGTTGTAACAACATCTTCAACTCGTAAAGTTGTGTTAGACGTAGAACTAAGACTTCATGTAGATCCTCGATAATATAATAAACCTACACTATTTAATAATAACAAATCTTTGCTTGTTCGAACCTACAATTTCAGCTGAGCAACCGAAGAAACCACGAGTCGTTATAGGAAGTTTAGCTAATTCTGGTAAGCGTGTAGACGTGTAAGTTTACAACACTTTGGAGATCAAAGACGTCATTTGTTTAATATATTGAAAAAGTCACTTGATCTTTTTTCTACACAACTTATGCACCAAACTTTAAGAGCATGTAATACTGACCAAAATGAATAACATAGTTCTGATCTTCAACTGTTTCCGAGAGAGTAGACCATATTGTAGAACCGAAGAATAACTGTCAAAGATAGTGATGAAACAAAATTTTGTCAGTTGATAGACTATAAAAAGGAATAAAATTTTTATGAATTTTTTTTTCTCAGTTTCTAATAGTTAGGAATTTGAAAATTAAATATTTGCCAAGATCACCATAAATTTCATCTTAGAACAATTATTTGATTTTTATAAAAAACAAAAGCACATCTAAGCTAACCTCTCAAAGGTAAACAAAAAGTCTCATTTAATCGAAATTGTAATTCATAGTTTTCGAGATAGCAGAGGTAAACTCCATAAAAACTCATTTTTCACTGCCTCATATCTCGAAAACTATTGATGATCATAAACTGTTGATGATTTAGAAATTTTTCATATGCAGTGCCAAATTTGATATTTTACATTTAGTATTTGATAAATGAGAGTTTTGTTATTGTCTAGTATTAATGTCATCACCCTAATATCTAAATCCTAAATTTATATGGCCTAAATCTAGTGATTATTTAGGACTTTATGGATTAGATTTTAGGGTTTTGCAGGAGCACACTATGCCTTGAAGTTTGACGCGCACTAATTAAACAAATCATGTTCGTTGCTATAATTTGTACAAAACGTCAAATTTACTGTCAAAGAATAGCTTCTTACCTTCTATTTTATTAAATACCGTGAGTATTTTTTAACGTGAAACATTGAGTTTATCATATCCATAGTTACGACTGATTTGATTGACAGCAATGTATTTGCCCGTTCCTTTTAAAATGAAACATAGGGAACGAATCTGACAGAAGTATAATATTTAAATATTGTAAGAAATTTAGCGGAGTCAGAAAACCACTCGAGAGTACTAAATATATTTCGGGCACAAGGTACACACAGTATTTTTTACATCTAAATTTAATTTTTAGAAAACAGGATAATTATTTAAATAATATTAACCTCTAATGACATCTTGTCAATATGACAGATAACCCTTGAATTTCCCTATAAATTATGATTTGACATTTGATTGACAGCAATGTATTTGTCTGTCTCATTTAAAATGACACATGGGAAATGAATTTGTCAGAAGTATTATATTTAAATATTGTAAGAAATTTAGCCGAGTCAGAAAACCACTCGGGCACAAGGTGCACACTACAACTAATTTTATTTTAGAATGCAGGTATAATTATTTAAACAAAACTAACCTCTATTGACGTCTTATCAAATGTCAAATTCATTCCCTATGTTTCATTTTAAAGGGAACGGGCAAATACATTGCTGTCAATCAAATCAGTCGTAACTATGGATATGATAAACTCAATGTTTCACGTTAAAAAATACTCACGGTATAATATTAATATTTACTCTCAAGTATCAAATTGAATCGAATTGTAAAATTTTTGTTGTTCTAAACTGTTGCCAAATAAACCAATGCATATCACTAGTGTGCCATTCGGACTCAGCATTAGACTTAACATGAGACAAAGATTAATTTATTGATTCTTGCAACATTCATAATGTCAGCTATTTATATGAACTCATATTGCATAAATGTAATTATGCTACGTTATTCTTATTTTCAAAAGCCCCGTAGGAAAAATCTTTCATATAGCCCCACGGTAAATCTTACACATGGTTCTTCAAAAGACTACAGAATTGTGATTTGAAGTCTCCCAACAAAAATTTATAAACCGTATATGGAATGCTACAACTTTAGATGATCACACAAAATGAATTCCTACGAAGGGTCCATCATTATTCAGATATGCTCCCATCGCCAACAAAATGCGTAATTCGTAAAAAAGTGAGTATCCCCTTGTGTAGCTCCGGCTTTAGCGTCACTGGTGCTGCCCTCTCTGCGGCGAACTCTGTCATAATATATCAAGGGCGGGTAGAGTTATAAAAATTTTTTGTATGAATGATGTTATTCGTTATTGGGCGCCCTCTACATGCGCTGTCGCCCGCAGAATAGATGCGACAATTTTCTCCCCTAGACTTCGCTGGGATTTCGGCATGATGTATTGACTGATTAGGCCGACAATATGTTTACGTACCAAAGAGGAGGTGAATATTTTTTATTTAAATTTCCTTCTTTATATTTCGCTCAATTCGCTGGAAAATAGTTTGGCAGATATGTCAATATTTTTGTACGGAATCAATGTGTGTAAATGTCTGCGGGACAACCTTTTGTACCCAAAATGACAGATATGTGATGATAGATGATATGTTTAATAAGAATTTTTTTCTACTCCCATACGTGAAGTGAGTACTTCACGTATCAATTTTTATGTGTGAAGTTTGATTTTTTGCACATAGTGCGTGAAGTGTTACTTCACGCACTCATTTCACGCACCGTTCATTTTTTAAATATTACAAACTGAATTGTATTTTAATAAAACAAAGCTGTTAAACACCCGTAACGTTGGTAACCATGGTTACACAAATCGATAATACAGAGGCTTTACGTTCAAAGAATGACAATGTGAAGAAAAAATATATTTTATTGCAAGATCGTAGAAAAAGTATAGTATGTAACATGTGTGTGAAGCCTATTTTACATTCGGGTGGTTTGCAACACTCGCCTTCGACTCGTGTCGCAATCTCCACCCTCATGTAAAAATTTCAGCTTCACACACTTGCCACATAATATACTATTTTACCTTACGTTAAGAGAGGTTTTGGAATCATGCAAATAATTGCATAATATCAAAATTTTAGTGGATAAGTATATATTAAGGTCCCTAGAATCCGAGTATAACATTTTTACGATGATGTCCGTGTGTGTGTGTATGTTGGAACCACATTTTCTCAAATACTATAAAATACTACAAGACTTAAGACATGTTTAACTGCGGTTTCCTCAATCTGACATTACTGAGAAAAGCTGATTAGATTTCGATAACAATTGGACAACCGGAAATACTAGTCTCTTAATAAAAATCTAAATACAATTTTTTGAAAATCTAATCAAAGAATATAAAAATCTCTATCCGATACATTTAAAATATTTTTTTCGCGATCGCCCAGAAAATGAGCTCTTTCTGATCACTATTTAGACCGGAAAGTCCTTCTTTGCTGAGCTAGCTCGGAAAGTTGTCTATTGAAGCTATTCAAAAAAAGTACTGTAAAGTTATTTATTACAAATTATTCCACCAGTGGCCTGAATGTAACTACAACACTTTGTTAAACCATTTTAATTTAGAATCTCTTGAAAACAGACGTTTTAAAGACACAATACTTTTTTATATAAAATTGTAAATTATTTGATTGATGACTCAAATTTATTGATGAAACTCAATTTTTATGTAAAAAATTGTAATACTAGAAATGAATACACGTTTGTCTGTAATTTCTCAAGAACAAATTATCATTTCAATTCACCCATTAATAAAATGTGTCGTTCATATAACACTGTTTGTCTTGCACTTGATTTTTGTTATAACTTTACGGAATTTAAAAAGAAATTGAATCTTTCGATGTAATATATATTTTCCATGTCTGTAATTTATTATTTGTATATACAATTATTATTCTCACTTATGTATGTAAATTTATGATATTATTCTGTAAAAGGGATGTATTTCCTGTTGAGTAATAAACATTATTATTATTATTATTATTATTATTATTATTATTATTATTATTATTATTATTATTATTATTATTATTATTATTATTATTATTATTATAAGGGATCGGAAATTACTTTACGGATCCCGGGACCGGTAAAACTAAATGTTTCCATGGAGATCAGTTGTTTATTTATATCTTATTTGCTCGCAGTAAAAAATAAAATAATACTGTTTTATTCTTTTTTCAGGATCGCAAAAAAAATATTGTACCCAACATGACCTGAAAGTGTCTATACCGGGCTCACAAGCTTCCAAAGCTCGCCTACGGCTCGTTCTAGAATATGCTTGCTCACCCAGTAAAGTATCACTTTCAGGTCTTGTTACGTAAATTACTATATTATATCTTCCATAGACTTAGAGATAAAGAAATATAACTATATATAACAATTATTAAGCACATCACAAAAAGTAGGTTGATGTGGTATAAATACGTACCATAACAACCAACAAAATTTGCATCAAACATCATTTTTTATTTTATCTCATCAGCATTTTCTGCTGGCACCAAAGCCCTTAGGGCTAAATCCCTAAGTACGTGATTATTGCATTTAAAGCTTTTAATCCGTGCGACACCCACTAATTACAATGCAAACAGAGTGGCAGCGGCGATACTCCTGCTTATATATAGCTAACCCCTCTGACATAATGTATATTTAAAATGGACAACTCTAGTGATAGCACGCTCTTTAGAATTCTATCATAGAAAACAGGCGAATATATAATTTTTTCTTCAACCGTATTAAAAGGCTATGCTTTTAATACTGTTTTTTGTTTTAAAAGTTAATCTTTTTGTTACTAGTATAAAAATGTAACTGTTACTTACATGTATTAAAAGTACTTTTAATTCTGTATAGCAAATAATTTTACTACAGAAATTTGCAAATCATATTATATACTATTTATTTTTTAATAATATCAAATGGTAAATCAGATTCTTCAAATCCAGACATTTTAAATCAAAATTTAAATGCAAATACGAATATTTATACAATTTTGCTATTTGACAGCACAGAACAAAGAAATATGTAAACAAAACAAAAGTCATGGCTAACTACTCGCTGAGCTTTACATTTCGAAAACTTGTCTTCATCGTATTTAGATGTATGTATTCATAATATATATTTCGGTTGAAGAAACAATAGTATGTGTTATTCTGATTAAAAGTGTCTTTGTTTGATTCACAATTTTTGTTTCGCTCGGCTTCGCTACGCTTCGCCTCGCAAATGCAAATCAAAGTCTCACTTTTAATCCTAATAACACAATCTACTATTTTTACCATCCGTCACCTTTAGGTAATGTGTGTCTGTGTGTGTGAGTGTGTGTCCGTGTGTGTGCCCGTATGTGTGTCCGTATGTGACAAATTTTCTCCGACAATAACTTCAATACTACAATTCCAAAAATTATAATTCTTTCGTATTCCTCTTCTATACATCCATATGAAGAGCTGATTATATTTTTCTTATAATTGATTCACCGGAAATACCCTTATTTGAAGTTTTTGAAAGTTTTTCTTAAAACTTACATATTATTTTTTGACATTTTATGTAATAAATATTAGAGAAAATTCTCTTCTCTATACGATTTAATTATACATTTGCTTATATTCAAAAGATATAGAGTTAAAGAGTATTAAAGAGATTAACTTTCAAAAATCAGTGTCAAGTGCAATTTACATAGGTAGTGTATGTTATAATTTTATTGAATTTATATAATCTTTTCAAATGAATTTTTGTTATGGGATTTGTACAAAATACATTGAATTGACGGAAGGTCTTGTGCTGGTCACAACAGAATTTTTTTCATCATTTTGTTCTCACCGAGTACCCAGTCAGTATCCGGATTCAGTGGTTTACAATAAATTCTCGGAATAAGATATATTAGATATAGTTGATAGTAACGGGATATACAATCCAAGACTCTTCAAATTCAATCATAGCAGAATAGCATTATAGCGCTTTACTTTTTTTTTATTAAGGGTAGGATAAATTTTTTCGTTGCGAAAAAGTAGCACATTCGGTTTATGCCTCCTTGCTAAATCTTTCGTTTGTGGACAAAATGTCTTTATTCATTTTTACCATAAATAACTATTTTCTTTTCCCGGCAACTTCAGTAATACTGTGGACATTTGCAACAAACAATTTTATATGATGTTTCGTGAAATTGGTTTTCTATGTGGCACTATTTACTTCGTTTTCAAATGACTACTTATATGCAGTCACATTGATGTGACTGTGACTGCGTCTTCAAGTTTACAGCTACAGGTATCTTAAACTTTATTATGTTAATAAATTTTTAAAATGAGTAAGTTATCGAGTGTGATATTCTGATTTGAAACCGCTGCAAAAGGGCCGTAGTCCTGCTGTCCTGACGGACAGTTCTAGTGACAGCATTATCCTATTCCCATTCTTTAGTTTGGAAACTTTCCTCACGTTCCACTTTTATGTCCTCTGCTCAAACGTGAAAATAACTTTGACACTTTAAGAAACGCATAATAAAACTTTTGGAACGTAGTTTTAAATTAATGTTTGCCGTACCAACTTTCAATAAAGCGAGTAATACGCTTAATGTGAATTCTTAATGTGCCAAACATTCTTTTGTTTCCTCATTAAATCCTAACTAGTTGCAAATCAAACACAACCAATTTATGTTACAATCAAAGACTTTTACTTTTTCTTTTTTCCAAATCTTTTCCATTGCAACTACTTTATTAAAGCACATAAACGTGTAACAATATAATACGTTCTAATACCTAGTCCTTTGTGAATTTTGAATAGTAATAAAAAACAATTCACAATTTGGATCATTCTAGTAATTAATCTCAAAGGATTCATTTTAATAAAACTATTCTATTATTGTTTGTGGCATACACGAATACTCTCTTTCTTCTTATGTCTGCACAAAATAAAACAATTCCATTTGGTTTCAGTGTAAATTTTATAATACTCGTAATGATGCAGATATGATAATTAAAAATCTGTTGTGGCCAGCACAAGACCTCTCGCCATTTCCATATTAGACTATATAAGTATTGAATTTCACTTCCTTTTCAAACCGTCGTTTTATAGCAAAAAAATATAGAACCCAAATACTGTTTTTTATTATATTTAACATGTCTTCTGCACACATATAATTCTAATTATATCTATTTTTCATTGAATGAGGAAGTTTCTAAATGTCAGAGATTCTGCAATTCATTAACCACTATTTCTGATGGATATATGCATTTTACCTATAATTTCAAATATTTAATTAATAAAACAATAAGAAAGATTAAATATACTTCCCAGAAAAAGCTGTCAGAATGTCACTAAAACTGTTAATTTTTGACACTGAAATCTGTCATTTACAAATTATATTATAAACACTTGAATTTGTCAACTGGTTTCCTTAGTGTAGTTTCGCCTACTCGACTTGTTATATCCCGATATTCTATATATTATAGCGTCTTTATCTTTAAATTTATAGAAGATATAATAAAAAATTTAAATGTATCAGGTGCAGAATTTTGTTCTTCAAAATTAGTAATATCAAAAATTTTCAAAAATTAATATTTGGAAGAATTTCTTTTAAAAACTACCACTTCCGGTTGTTCAATTGTTACCAAAACCTTTTCAGCTCTTCCCAGGAATGTCAGATTGAGGAATTCATAGTTAAACAGGTCTTATGTCTTATAGTTTTTGAGGAATCGTCCGTCCAACATCCAACCATACACACACACACACACACACACACATACACACATCCACACACATACACACAGACATCATTGTAAAAATGTTAAAATCGGATTCTAGTGACCTTGAAACGTGCTTATTCACTGAAATCTGGATATGCGAATTTTAGCATGAATCCAATATCTCTCTTAGCCAGAGGTAAAAAGCAATATGAAAATTGTTGGTTGAACTGCTTTAATTAGTATTGTCTAAAGTACTCGGTTAAACGGCTATCTTATTAACCGGTTATAGCGATTTACAATAGATATTCGGTTGATAGAGCAGTTAAACTAGTTATTTCAATTAATTGGTTAGCTTCTTATTGTTAGTAACCAAATAGTTGGGTATTATGATTAATCATAGAAGCTGAATGTATCCGGTTTGGTATTTTTACCTCCCTCTACCCTAGGTAAGGAAGGAATAGGGATCGTGCTAAAAATCACGTATCGAGATTTTAGTAAATGACCACGTTTTAAGGTCCATAGAAGCCAATTTTAACATTTTCACAAAGATATCAGTATGTGTGTATAAATGTATGAATTTTGTCCGAAACTTTGTATGTCGACCCCATTCTAATACGGAAAGATTTCATTAGATTTTGGTGTAAACCGGATAACCGGAAATGGCACTTTACTTGAAGCTCGTAATGGTTTTTCTTCAACAAATGCCATTAAATGTCATTTATTCATTATAAAAATTAAAGATTACTGAATTTTCTACAAATCTGTATTAATACTTTTTTTATAAATTTTACAGGTAAATTTAAAAAATATTTTTTATATAAATCCCAGAGCCTTTGATAAACAGAGTTCCTGCGTTACACAGTTCATATTTCAAATGTTTGTAACTGACAGGTTAATGTCGCTGTCAAAAAACTAATCACTTCAAATTAATAATGATGCCATTTTAAAAAGAAATTAATAAATAAAGCAATCGTTATATGCAAAGGCACATAATATAGTTTGCGCCATTAATGAATACGTATATGTTTTTATATTAATAAGAATTAAACTGCGAGAGGTATTGTGTTGGCCATATCAGATTTTTTACAATACTAATTTGTAATGAATTTCTAACGAAATTGAGAAAAAATATTAAATAATTTATTTTTGCTGCATTGGTTAATTTATTATTAGTCAGATAACCGGTTATTGCATATTGGGTTTTACGGCGTTAAACGGATTAATTACTATTAACCGGTTATTATTTTCTAAAGTTTTTGGCAGCACTAATTTTCATATATCAGCTGATTACTTAAAATGATCCATTTTAACTTGGATGAAACCATGCTTTGTAGAATGCTTCTAGCCAAAAAAGTATCGAATGTAGCCGAAAAAAAAATGTAAAAGAAGCTTCAATTTCGTCCGTAAATTGATCCTTCACTTGAATTAAAAATATTATATAAAATTTATAGACTGACATGTCATTATTGTTATTTAAAATCAATACTCTTCGCATTTAACATCTTCGAAAGATCATCAATTCCACACTAAAACTTATCTCTGTTTCTTGATGATTTCATTAGCGTTGATGCATTTTAAATTACAAACATTTGCTATTAAGTTCTACGGTTCTACGACAAAATATCTCTGGTAGCATCTTTGGAACTATGTAGTGACTTCTGCGCTTCGTAAAGAAATCTGCGAATTAATTTCTCCCGAATAAAAGGGTTTGCTTTCGTCGTGTCGCGAATTTCATCCTAATGGAATTCCGAGAACTTTTAAACGCAGCAATAACACGGCTTGTGTGAAGAGTGCAGCGAGTAAATAATGAACAGAAACGTGTATTCTGATTGTGCTCGTGATGCTGAAAGTAAAAGGAACACCTCGTTGTGTATCTCTGAAGCAAAGTGGACCCGTTGTAGAAGGACTGTTAATGTTAGTTGCTTTTATACACTGTAGTACTTTACAAAATGAACAGTCGTGTTGCTGTTATAGAACAGCGAAACCAAGTGCACTTATATTATGGCGTGTTCTTTCCAAGAAATGATATAGTTATTATTTCCGAGAAATGACACACATTTCTTTCCAATACTGTAATTGAACGAGGGCAGAAATGTATCATTACTTTTATTCTTAAATATAGATTTTCAATCATCAAATGTTATTTATATTGACGAACAGTTTTTGTTAAGAAAGTTTAAAAAATACTAAATATAGAAGCATAATTTCTTGTTTCTCAGATAAATTTACATAGGCTGTGTCCGATGTTGCACTTTTATCACTCTAATATTTAAAACCTAAATTTATATGCCCTAAATCTATTGATTATTTAGGATTTTAGGAATTAAATATTAGGGTTTTTGCACAGTATGCCTTGAAGTTGACGCGCACTAATTCAACAAATGTTTCTTGCTATAATTTGTGAAAACGTCAAATTTGCTGTCAAAAAATAGCTTCTATTCTACCGGTGATCTGTTACCGGTATATATCGGTAAACAGCTGTTCATCAGGAATACACAATAAACATAAAATACAATTTCATAAACGTGTTCGAAAATCTCAAAATCAATAAATCATTTTTTTTAAACAAAACTCGTCGTTGCTATCGTCACGCCTTTTCTTACTCTCTTCTGTTATTTTTTCAGCAACCATTCAATTCTTTTTCTTGATGGCAGAATAGGTTATGACAGATGACAGATATAGGTTATGTGTCTGTCAGATGCTGCTGACAAATATTGACACTCCTCCTATATCAATTGGGTAGTTTATTTCCGATTAATACCATTCTTTCTCTTCCTAAACCTTCCTCTCCTCCTAAACATATATTGACACTTCTTCTTTTATTGTTTGTTTATCGTTTTGCAGTTTATGCCCATCATACTTCCGAATTTCTCCATTTTCTTTTGGCTTACGCTCTTTGTAATTCTGTCTGCCGGTTTTTCTTCTGGTCTTTTGTAATTTCTTCTTCGTTCTTCGTTGCTGTTCTCTTCTACTTGTTAAACAAAACTCGTCGTTGCTATCGTCACGCCTTTTTTTACTCTCTTCTGTTATTTTTTCAGCAACCATTCAATTCTTTTTCTTGATGGCAGAATAGGTTATGACAGATGACAGATATAGGTTATGTGTCTGTCAGATTCTGCTGACAGATATTGACAGGTTACAGCTGCCGGGAGAACGCAGGTGATAAACAGGGTAGTTTTATAACCTATGAAAAGCAGTTGAAAGATGAAACATATTTCAAATTTGACGTAGTTAAATGTTATCTAGTCTCGTCTTCTGTATTAACATAAATAACTTCTGAAATCTACTTCTGATTCCAACTTTGCTGGCATCTCTACCTTTTTTTGAGGTTAGATTCATTTACCGCATTTACCAACTGAATTACTCGATCGTAAATGCCTAATGTGTTCTCTGAAAAAAAAAAAATGTTACACCTGTCATAAATGATGTAAAAATCATAAAATAAAATCATTGATGTCTATTTGGAAATAATTGTCTATATCGTCTTGCAGAAATTTGTAATGTCTCGCCATAAACCATATACATGTCTGCATACTCTTGATTGGTGAAAGTGAATGACATTTTGAGAATATCAAAAAAACAGTATGAATTGTACGTCTATGCAAAAAAGTTTAACGTCAGTTTTGCCAATCAGTAGTTTTTCCAGATCACATAGATTTTTACTTTTTTTACAACGTTATTGGTCAATTTTAAAGGCCTCCAGTTCTTGTAGAAAGCATTTTAAACAAAAATTATTGCCAGATTTACTATCTATGGGGTCAGTTCGACCATGGGTTAATCGTTGTACACTTACTTACATAGTACCCTGTATAATGTACCAATCTTTCTATGGATACAACAAATTTGGATTATTCACTGTGATAAGTATGCACGATTTCTTTCTGAAAAATGAATATAATTTTTATAGTGTCAGAAAAAAAAGAGAGGAGTATTGGTCTTACGGACAATCAAAATTTCAAAAAAATTTCTATGTTTTATGATTGCCAAAGGGATTGTATTACCGGTACATTCCATTGCAAAATTCTAAAATTATGTATTTAAACACTATTGAACTTGAATCTTGTACGGTTATACGGTCAACAATAGGTAAAAGTAAACATTAACCTCAATTTTATTTATATTAATAAAATCTGGTACTTATTGCCAATTACTCCTTTCTGTCACTGACCACATCCTTAAGATTTTCACTCCTGCTCCTGCCGCAGGATCGATGCGTCGCTGCAATCGCTCCTGCTGGCAATCCTGTCCCTGCGAGTCGCAGTCGCGTGCTTTCCTGCCAGCAGGCCGGTAGTACGAGGAGCAGCAGGAATAGACAAAACGTATCTCGCACGACGAAACGGAAAGTTGACTAGCAGGACTAAAGGGCAGGAAAACAGGACTAGTGCAGTGTGTGCAGTGCTATGAGTGTAGTGAAAAGGTAATAGATGTTTCGTTGATGTTTGATGTTAAAGTTAATATTGAAAGTTAGTGCAGGAAAGTTTCGAATTATGAGAAAAGTAAGATAAGATTGTATGCGAAATTAAATAGACATAGTTAAATTGTTGACAATAATACATAAAAATATTTTAAGCGTTAAGATATTTAATGTTTTGTTGATAAATATAAAATATATTCATACATATTTAATATAGGTATACAAGTTCTAAAAACAATAATACATTAGAATAAGAAAAGAAAGATTACAATATATTAATAATATTTTTTTTTTTTTTTGGTCCATGAGAAATTTTATAAGATTATAATACGATCTTATAGCAGTTCTCAAAATGATGCAAAACATGATATTCGCGCTAAATACAACATCCCGCACTATTGAACTATTTCTTACAAACTATACATATTATTAAAGAAAAATCTGTTGTGGCCAGCACATGACCTCCCGCCAATTCCATGTTTAAAATAGCAATGAGCTTTAAGTAAAGTATTACTTCCATTGATCGTTTGTAAACAAAATCTACTTTGTTGTTCCAATAAATAGAAAAGTTTGTAATATGAAATTTTGGATTATATTTTGTTATGTTTTTCCTGAAAATACCAACTTTGCGAAGTTTCGGATCTTAATATATTTTAAGGAAAAATCGTCACACATACATTATTATCAAAATCATCACCAAATACCTAACTTCCTTATGCTCTAAAACGCAATCTGTGTAAATTCTTCGCCGTACATTATCCCATTTCGTAAATGTGTATTTGCAAACTATTATTCGACACTTTGAAATCACGTTCTTATTTGAGAGCTGTTTGATAATGCTGCAAACATCAACTAAAATCGAATTATCCTGTATATCTAATATTTATGTATGTTGGAAAATATATTATTTTTACAAACCTTAATTTCATTACAATCATATTTAAACTACTAAATTCTTCTTAACACGGTTTCATTACTAATTTTAATGTCTTTTCTTCGTGACAGTGACATTTGTTTAAATATGTCAAATTTGTTATTAAAGTATTGTTTTTGTTTGGCGCAGAGGCAAAGTGATGTACAAAAATAAATTATTTTATAATTCAATATTTAAAGTTATTTCAAGTTATTTACTAAATGCTTATCGTAGAATTGAAGATTGTGCCATTATTTTTAATTTGTATTGGTAAAAGTTGCTAAAAAATTATATTCAATGAATTTTTTACAAGAAAAACTGTTAAAAGCTTGTATAAATGATACTTTCGGTTATCCGATATACACTAAAAACTAATGAGCTCTTCCCACATTAGTATAGAATGGGTATACAAAATTTCAAATTTTTCTGATTGATAGTATTTGAGTAATCGTGTCCACATGATACACACACACACACACACACACACACACACACACACACACACACATACATACCTACAGACATCATTGTAAAAATGTTGAAATCTAATTCTGGGGACATCAAAACGTGCTCATTCACTAAAATCTCTATATGTGATTTTTAGCACGATCTCTATACCTCCCTTACCTAGGCTAGCGGGAGGTAAAAAAGTATGATCTGCAACTTAATCGAATACTTTTTGAAAAAATTTTTAGGGTCCAAGTTATGACTACTTGAAGAATAGCTAGTTTTGACGGTCCTAAGGATTTGCCAGACTTTAAAAACTTTTATATAGGAGAATTGAATGTTCAAAAAAAATCTGTTGTGGCCAGCACAAGACCTTCCGTCAATTCAATGTATTTTGTACAAATCCCATAACAAAAATTCCTTTGAAAAGGTTATATACATTCAATAAAATTATACATTAACATACACATGTAAATTTCACTTGACACTGTTTTCTTCTTCAGTTTTTCGCTATTTTATTAAGGGGTCGCTGTTTCTTATTCTTCTCTTCCACTAATTTCTGTCCGACGCATTTTCTTCACACATTTCTTCCTCTATCAAGTTTTCTGCGATACAGTCCTTCCATCTTCTCTTTGGTCTTCCTCTGCATGTCACTTGTGAGGAACACTATGACACTTTCTGACTCTATTCTTTCCATCTTTAGTTTTGCACTTGACACTGACATCTGTCAATTAGAATTTTTTGAACATATCGGCTGTTTCCCTGATAAATATCACAGCTGACTGATTTTTGAAAGTTAATCTCTTTATAACTCTTTAAGTCTATATCTGTTGAATATAAAGGCAAATGTATAATCAAATCGTAGAGAGAAGAGCATTTTCTCTAATATTTATAACATAAAATATCAAAAAATAGTATGTAACTGCGTTTTTTTAAGAAAAACTGTTAAAAACTTCAAATAAGAATATTTCCTGTGAATCAATGATAACGAAAATCTAATCAGCTCTTCATATGGATGTAAAGAAGAGGAATACGAAAGAATTACAATTTTTAAAATTGTAGTATTGAAGTTATCGTCTGAGAAAAATTTGTCACATACATAATAAATAATTTTTATAAGCAGAAATAAGATTTATTGAAATGTATTAATCAATGGAATGTTACACTTTCGCAAAAACCACGAATCAAGAAAAATTATATAAAAATTGTGTTCGATAAAAAAAGTTTTTAAATTAATAATAATAATAATAATATATTTTAAGCGATAATATATTCAACAAACTTTCTTCAAAGTTTTAAATTATTAAATACAAAATTCTATTTATGGAAAAACAAGCGATTAAAATTATAATAATAATATTAATAATGAAAATGTTAATTTTATATGTATGTATATTACACTTATTTAAAAGTATAATGAAATTTACTTGTCTAGAAATATGTATAATTATAATACACCTACTTCAGACAAATTTTCTTAACTGTTTACCTTTGAATATCATTACTGGTTTTTATATAAATTGTCATTCATAATAAAAGAATAGTACTTTTATACTGGAATAACAATTTTATAATTGTGATAAAATAATAATTCAAAATAAACTTTAAAAATAATATTTTATTCATAAATGATTATTGCAATTATTAAATTTCTAAAGAGCTGAAATAGTTTTCGTTTCTTTGTTTCTTATAGTTTTTATTTAGTTTTAATATAAAAATATATCTTCATTGCTTCTTACTCATTGTTAGATATGTCAGTCTACTAAACTCAAATTTCGATAATGATAATATAATTCACTAAAATAGTGTTTACCGACACTCACTAGCTTTGATGGAAAGTTTACTACAAAGATGTCTTTTGTATAAGAAATAATTTGTAAATAGTTGTGTTCAGTTGAATTTTACCTCAGGAAATCTGTATTACATCCTAACTGGTAATGCAAAAGGCTGCGATTCGAAAGTAAAAAATAAAAATTAATATGTTCTGTTAAACATTTAAAATGTGTTATTTTAAATAAATGATAACATATGAAGTTAATATTTTAACCCTAAAATATTCGCTCGGTTTTACTTTGATCGAAAACTATTTGTTAAGTAAACTTTCATAAAAGTAAATATCTTAATATACAATAATTTCCTTGCTTCTGAGTTCTCGTAAAGTAATATTAAGTTTTCATATTTTATTCAATATTATATTAGCTTACAAGATAATATTTTGTAATTACATATGAGAGAAATTTCTCAGTGTACATTTTAAATTTAAACTGGAGCAAAAGTGTTGATTTCTAGACATTCAAATTTCATAAAGAAACATGGTGTTTGCTGAAATCATTGTATTAAGAATAATAAAATAAGAAAAATTAAGTGGATTTCCTAGAAAAAGCCTTCAGTAATGTCTCTGGATTTTGGCACTGACATTTGTGTCATTTACAAATATTTGAATTTTTTCTATCACTAACTCTATAGAAGATATAATAAAAATGTTCAATGTATTGGATAGAGAATTGTAATAATATAAATTTCCAAAAAATAATATTTAGAAGATTTTTTTTAAGAAACTACTACTTCCGGTTGTCCAATTGTTACCAAAACTATTTCAGCTCTTTTCATTAATGTCAGATTAAGGAATACGTAGTTAAATTGGTCTTTAATCTAATAGAATTTGAGAAACCGTCCCTCCAACATTCACACATACATACACACACACACATCCACACACACACACACACACACACACATATATATATATATATATATATATATATATATATATATATATATATATATATACAAACATCATGGTAAAAATGTTAAAATTTGTTTTTAGTTATCTAAATCATGCTTATTGATTAAAATCCGGACTTGCAATTTTTACCATGAATCCAAAAATGCAAAAAATTGTACTATAAAATTTTGTATACTTATACCAAAATTAAACAGTGAGCAATGTTATCTAAATAAATTATTTCTCATTTTAAATTCCATGTTCGAGTTTTTGATAACTACTACGGTGATTAGAGATGCACTCGATTTCGAGCTTTGGCAGGCCCGGCCCGAAGCCCGCCTCGATTTCGAGTCGATCATCGAGCCGGGCCGAAGATATTTTTTATCGAGCCGAATCGGGCTAATCATTTTCTAAAATCGAGGCGAGTCGGACTTTTGATTTTGGCCCGGCCCGAAAAATCTTATAGTTCAATCAAATGCACAGTTTCCTTAATATTTTAATGAAAATGGATGAAGTTAAAAAGGATCAAAATGATTTAATAACACTTCACATATTAATAAATAAAAATGTATTATTTTACTTCAAGAATTCAAGGTTATTCATTAAAGCATAATAATTATATTGTGATGTTGCTATTATTATTGTTATTACTCGTATACTTAAATAAAAGTGATTTTTGTTCCTACCATAATGATTCCTAGTCCTATTTTTGAACAGAAACAAAGTTAGGTAAAAAATCCTTATGTAAATTATTATATTTTTTATACATATAAGATTTGTGAAAAAGTTGTTTAAATTCTTTGGTAAACAAAGTGTTAAATACTCGTAGGTATGTAATTTTTATAACAAACTTATACTGGAACGTTCTCTTTTTTAAATACTTATGTTAACTAATGTTGAAAGTTATAAGAATGTAGAGGTTTTTTGACACGAAAAAATTTAAATATTTCGCCTTAACATAAAAATCAACATTAGAAATGCCGGATGCACCCAATTTCGAGCTTTAGCCCGGCCCGATTTCGAGTCAATTTTGGAGCCGGGCTAGCTAATTTTTGTCGAGTCGATCTTCGAGTCGGGCCGGTAATTTATATTTTCGGGCCTAGTCGATCCAAACCTCAAAGCCCAGCCCGACCCGGTCCGAATGCATCTCTAACGCTGATGTTAAATCATGTTTTGTGCTTTCCACACAAATTGTTGTCTCGTCCAGAATTATTATATTAATTATAACATCAAAAGTTAAATGAACTGGGGAACTTATTGTTATATAGTTTTAAATTCGTAATTAATATAACTCTACTTTGTTTATATTATAAACAATAGAATATGACATGTATTTCAGTCAGTGCAATTAAAAGTTGAAACTATTCATGCCTCACGCATAACATAGTTTAATTATGTTTAACATATTTCGTCATACAATGCAACTTATACGTTAATATTATACGAACTTTTAGTCTGCGGTTTCCATGTGTGGACGAGAAAAGCCAGTAAATGAAACAGCAAAACTTTTAAAATATAATTACCGAATTGACGTTTTTTAGTCCACCGACAAAAGAGCTAAACAATTTAGAATAATGTAAGTTCTTATCACGTAGAATATTAATTTCCTGATTTAGACAGTCTGAGAACTTTCATCAAGAAAACTAATTATTTTTAGCGGTGCAATGAGATTCTTCAGTTCAGCAAATATGTAAGGGATGGAAATTAATGTCCAGGATATTGCAGATATGAACACAGGATTATTAAAATCATGTTATGGTTTAAAAGTTTTATATTAAAATTTCAAGCAATTTCCTATTATTCTACAATGTTTAACTACTTCGGTTGATAGTGATATTTTATAACAAAGTAAATTTTATACCAAAATTTTATCAAATACTTTATTTTAAAGCTTAAGTTGCTTTATTATTTTTTTTTTTTAAATAGTTATGTCAAGACTGTATTTCTAAAGATAATCTTCTCGCCATTCTCCTATTAGTATTTCTATTAGACACAAAATTTTCTAGTTACATCTATTCTTTATTTTTCAATTCATTCTATGAACAAGTTTCCTCCTACTCTTCTAAATGTTCGGAGTTCTTCCAATTTATTGATGAGAATGGCGGTATTTCTGAAGATTATATGATGATATATATGGCCGCGTGCCTGAGTGTCTGGTTGCGAACCTGCGGGAACCGGGTTCGATCCAGACAGACGCCAAATATTTCCAATTTTAAATGGCACAAAAGTGACCCCTGTGGTGCACTATCTACACCAGCTATGAGTGCCCGAGAGGTGACGCCTGGTAAGCGCCCACACGGTAAAATATATCGTCATCATTACCGATGTCTACATGTGTTGTAGATACTGGCACACCCAGAAATGGGTAATATGCCGTGATGATATATTTATTTATATATATTTGATATATATATTTATTTATAATTCATTCTATCTCTAAATTTATAGAAGATAAAAAAAAATGTTCAATGTATTGGATAGAGAATTTTATATCCTTTAATAAAAAATAATATTTGTAAGATTTTTGTTAAGAAACTACTACTTCCGGTTGTCCAATTGTTACCAAAACTTATTCAGCTTTTCCCATTAATATCAGACTAAGGAATATGTAGTTAAATTGGTCTTCAATCTTACAGAATTTGAGAAACCCTGTGGACAACATCCATATATACATACACACACACACACACACACACACACACACACACACACACACACACACACACATACACAGACATCATTTTGAACATGATTTCAATACCTCTCTTAACGAGAGGTAATAATTTAGTATGATATTTGGATTTATTTTACATTTTACAATTCCGTGTGTTCTATTTACGTTATGTATGGAAATGATATTATCTACCGTATTATTCGTTTTAAAATTATAATAATATTTCATATATGTTAAACTAATATTGAGTGATCATTTAAACTGTTCGTTGAAATACATCTATATTTGTATGTATTTTTATTGCAATAACAACATCATTAAATATTCAAAACAAAATAATAACAAAACATATTATTTCGACCCTAGAATCAAGATATTAATGTATTTTGTAAATTATAATGCTTTTAATGAATGCTGCAAAAATAATTTGCTGTTTTGGAAACACAAATTTGCATTTTTCATACGGTTCAAATATGTATGAATATAATATTTATATTTAAAAGTTTATAAATATTTAGAAAATTCAGTTCAATGCAAATTGAAAAATAACAGTTACCAGTATTATATTATTCATAGAATTCGATATTGCATTTCATTTTAAAATCAACCACAGTACAAAAATTTATAATGGAAACATGTTTCATTGATTAAAATTTAATTATATTTATATACAATAAGTCGTATATGCTCGACCGAAATATACACCTACAACTCTTGGTATATAAATAACTATAATTATAAATAATGATTATTTAAAATATTGATTGTTTACATGCATAAAAATTAACTTATTATTCATTTTTATGAGGAAGTTTCTAAATGTCTGAGATTCTTCCAATTCATTAACCAGATTGGCGATATTTCTGATGGATATATGCATTTTACCACAATTTTACCTATAATTTCAAATATTTAATTAATAAAACAATAAGAACGATTAAATATACCTCCCAGAAAAAGCTATCAGAATGTCACTAAAACTGTTGATATTTAACAATGACACGTGTCATTTACAAACTATGTTATAAACATTGGAATTTGTCAACTGGTTTCCTTAGTGCCATAGCCTCTGCGATTAGTTTACTCTATAAATTATAGTGTCTTTATCTCTAAATCTATACAAGATATAATATAAATTTTATGTGTATTAGATTGAGAATTTTATGTTCTTCAATATTTAATAAAAAAAAAACTCCCAAAAAATATATTTAGAAGAATTTTTCTAAGAAACTATTACTTCCGGTTGTTCAATTGTTACCAAAACCTTTTTAGCTCTTACCAGGAATGTCAGATTGAAGAAACTGCAGTTAAATATTTTTTAAGGCTTATAGTTTTTGAGGAATCGTGTCTACAACATCCAGACACACATACACACACACACACATCCACACACACACACACACACACAGACATCATTTTAAAAATGTTATAATCGGATTCTAGGAACCTTAAATCGTGCTTATTCAATAAAATCTGGACATGCAAATTTTAACATGAATCCAATACCTCTCTTAGCGAGAGCTAAAAAGGTAAAATTATTTTTTTTTTGCATGACTTCATTATACTAAGTCAGAATCGAGTTCCGAATATTTTGGATAACGAAAAAAAGTTATAATGAAGTAACGTTATTTCAAAGTATGTAAGAATTCACACTACTTCTGAATTCAAATATTTATCTTCAATATTTCACTACTATTTTGACAATTTTAAATTTCTTAATATCCCACTAAAAACTATATAAATTTTATTGCTAGTTGCTAGTTTAAATTTACGAATCCGAAGTATTATAAATGTTATATTAATTATATTGTATAACTACAGTATCCTTTTTATGTTTATTGTTTATGAAATTTTCCTGCTTCACTGTCCGTCGGCGGTGGGCAGTTAATTCCTGCTCCCCTTCCTAGTAAATTTTCATGCGTGGAGACGGCTGGATTATAATTATACTCCGTCAGTGACACGTATAAACCTGCAAAGTGTCATCCATCATCATTTTTTGACAGGTGGAAATTTTTCATGGCGTCACCCCATCTGCCTAAATGTGGTTTTAATAATTCTTCAAGTATTCCGTCCTCAAGTCGTAAATTTTCAAGATCTAAACGGATAGATAGAAATGGGGATATTAAAAATACGTCAAATCGCGGAAATTCTCCATATTGCATACGGACTTTTTGGAATTAAGATGAATTTGCAAAAATTTCAAGAAACATGTAGATTATTTCAATTCTATTTTCCACTACTCAAACTGTGTCCGATGTTGCACTTTTATCACCCTAATATCTAAATCCTAAATTTATATGCCCTAATCTAGTGATTGTTTAGGAGTTAGGAATTAGATTTTAGGGTTTTGTAGGAGAACATTCTATGTTAATACGATCTATATAAAACTCAATAATCCAAATATCAAATACGAGAGCTATCAAAATTTTAATGAGAATTAAGTAAACGAGTTTTTTAATGACATGAATCTCAAATTAAAAATTTTTGAATGAAATGCCATCAAGTTCTTGATTATCTAAATTAAACGCAAAAGCAATATGAAAGTTTTTAATTGCAAAAAATATGTACTACTCAAACTAAAATTCTAATCTCATCAAATGAAATCAATCAAATTATTTACGTTATTGACCGGTTACCCTAATATAATTTCAGATTTGTTTCTCTTAAATTGATAATATTATATCAACTATATCATTCGTTAAATTATAAACCAATAAAAATGCGTGATTTTTCTTAGTGACGTATTTTTTTTAAAAAAAAAAAACCTCTCAACAGGATTAAATCCCAATTACTGAGTAGGTTCACATACACAAACATCCATGCCTTAGTGGGATTCGAACCCAGAACCCCAAGCACACTCATGACAAGAGGCATTGCTCTGAGTATTGCATTGAGCCACCGAAGCCGACGTTTTTGCTATAAGAGATTTATAAAAATAATATGTTTTTTTATGTTTCTTAATATACATACTACTGCTTATTAATATAAGTAAAATAAATAAATAAATAAATATATCATGAAGGCATATTACCCATTTCTGGGTGTGCCAGTATCTACAACACATGTAGACATCGGTAATGATGACGATATATTTTATTGTGTGGTCGAGTCGATCCAAACCTTAAAGCCCGGCTCGGCCCGGCCCGAATGCATCTCTAGTTGCACTGCTAACACTTAAAATTTAAACTTGGTTTTATTCAGTTAGCCAATTCAATTTTATACTATAATTATTCGACAGGAATTAACATTAATCTATTTGGTTAACTGAATAAAGCCAAGCTTAAATTTTAAGTGTCAGTGGTGCAACTGGGCATTAGTTATTTAATCAGTCCAAAAACTGCGTTGTTGCTACTGCGAGTTTGTTTAAAAATACTAGCATTTCAATATAGTATAAAATAATATTGCATAGCAATATTTAAAAATGTAGGTTATGTGGCGTACAGTTTGACATTTCATGCAGAAGAAATTAGACTACATGCCGACGTGATATTTACGGTTTCCTTTTTACTTTCTTTTTATTCATGATATAGTCTATCTGTATACGTACACAACTCGAAAATAGAAAATTCTCGACATACTCAACGAGTTGCCTTTTGAAAATACCACTCGACCCTCGGTCTCGTGGCAACACGTTTCATATTTATCGGGAAGTCTCAATCGTCTTGTTGTATAATATATCGCACCCCGGCAAGAATAGTGACACAAGTCAAAATTTAGAAATTCTAAGTTCATCAGATAAAATTGGTGAAAGAGATGGAGCTAATGTCGTTTCGTTTCGAGCTAATGTAAGTAACTTTACATTCGAAAACTGTCTTCTTTAATTTAAGTTTTACGAAAACTATTTTTTGGACTTGTGTCACTCTTCTGGCCGGAGTGCGATATGAATATTCGTATATCCCTGTTAAACTTTAGGATTTCAGTTTTCTGATTAAATGTAGCTTAAATTTCAAGTCTCATTGGTGTAAATAGGCTCTAAGTAATATTCTTTTTTATCAGGGAATTTATTTCACCCCGGGCTTTCATTTTATTAATGTAATTCCCAGAAAGAACACCAAAAATAATATTTCAAGAGAACATAAATAGCAAGTTTTTGAAATGAAAAAACCTCATTTTCGTAAAGATACAAATATTCTTCTTCATTACATTGATGTTGTGAATCCCACGCTTTCTGCTTAATACCGAGTTTTATATAAAAGCTGGCGTTCTCATTGAGGAAACTGCTTAGTAATAATTACTTTCAGCATTTTATTTTGAGTGCGAATTCGCTAAAACTGTAGGTTCGTTATCACTTGTTCACACCTGATGTATTCTGGGAGATTCAGCTTGATACAGTTAATTATTCAGCGTTTCACACGATTTCAGAGATTTTCAGCGCGCCGCCATTTACATAATTTATTACAGATTTAGTTTTGTTTTATTTAAATAAAAAGTTTACGCTAATTACATTCCAGTGCTGTATATTTAATTGGAATGTGCAGTTCATTTAATTAATTGCATTGTTTTTCATTGTTTTAATTACACTGATGTATAATATGAATTATTTTTCATTAAAAGTCATCGTTGTTTATGATTTACCATTGTGTTTAATTTTACAGAAAATTTGAACAACTGTATACGCAAAAATGATGTATGACTTATAAATAAATAAACATTTAATCTACCCATTCTACTATGTAATAAAACCTATTAATGTAATTATGAACGCAAATATACGTATAAATTCACATAGAACATTTGTTCTTAGTTTTTTATAAAAGTTTTATATAATTTATTTTATTTATTTTTTATCTTTTGACGAAATCCATATGCTTTATGTTGCACTTCGTTTTCATTTTTTTGCCATGTATCTAAAATTTTCTTAATTCTCATCTCCTGAGGAAGGCTCATATGGAGCTCGAAACCGGTCGACCCGAGAATTTAAATAAAATTTTGTGACTGCAATCCAGAAATTTTTATTACCTCACAAATATACAATTTGATTACGACCTACATGAATATCTAGAAAAGAATTTCCCTAATAACTTACTAATATCTACCGACACTCAAAATTTCAAGACAAGAACTTAGTAGGTGCTACTTTGTACTGCCACAAATATGACATGGAAAAAACTATCAAAATCTAAGCTGATACTTCAATATACAATGCAGGACTATAGCTATTTATCAAGCACTAATATTTGCCTTCCAGAAAGAAGAAATAAATATCATTATATTATCAAATTCTAAAAGTGTATTACATAATTTGCTAACCCCTCATGGAATGAGAAAATAAATTATATTTTATGTAAAATTAGAAATTATACATTCTCTGGCATTAAACCATAAAAAATCTTACTTAATATGGATAACAGGACACCATGAAATTCAAATAAATGAAATTGCTGATAAACTATCGAAAAGGGTTTTTAAAACAAATAATCATGCAATAAAACAACCACTTATGCTGCACTTGGTTAGATATTCACGTAAAGAAATGTGAATAAAAGCCGTCATATTCATTTTAAAAAAGTCTAAGAACATTAATTACAATGGTTAATTTGTTAAATATTATACGAATGTACTCCTATGTATGAATTCCTTCAGCAATTACTTGACATATTTTTCTTGCAGTGATGTTATTAAGTTTCAAGTTATCATCCTCATATTAAATTTTTTAAAATAGTGATATTACGTTCTTCCACTTAAAACGAGCTTTTTAACTACAATAAATTTTATCTCTTTACTGTAATATATGTGTTCATTATGTACTTCAAGACGTACATTTTAGTGTGCACTAAATTAAACATTTAAGTGCAAAAAACTAAACGAAGAATATTATATCGTTAAATTTTACATAAAATACTTTTTATATAATGCAATATAAAAATAAATAGGTAGGTACCACTCAAACAAATAAAACTTAAGCTAGTTATAGCGAATATCTCAATATAGACAAAATAAAAATATTCGTTTTTATTTTTTAATACTCCGAATTTGTAATATGTAGTTTGAAAATTATATTTACAATTTATAACTTTTGTAACTTGATACACATTTGAATTTGACCATGTGATATTGCGGTTTGCAGTAAAAATAATATTGATTGTGAATGACTAGTAGGTATTTTTAGTTTTTAGTAAATAAATAAATAAATATATCATCACGGCATATTACCCATTTTTGGGTGTGCTAATCTGCTTTATCGCAGATATCGGTAATGATAATGACATATTTGTACCGTGCGGGCGCTTACCAGGCGTCACCTCACGGGCACTCATTGCTGGCGTGGAGAGTGCACCACAGGGGTCACTTTTGTGCCATTTAAAATTCGAAATATTTGGCGTCGGTTGGGATCGAACCCCCAGATTCGCGACCAAACACTCAGGCACGAGTTTAGTGCTACAATAAAATAATAACAAATTAAATATTTAGAGATAGAGAATTATAAATATATAAAATAGTCAGTTCTAATCAATGACTCTCCAACCCAAACAACTCCATAAAAACCAGTTGAAATAAAATAAAATAAATAAATATATTATCACGGCATATTACCCATTTCTGTGTGTGCCAGTATCTACAATACATGTAGACATCAGTAATGATGACGATATATTCTACCGTGTGGGCGCTTACCAGGCGTCACCTCACGGGCACTCATAGCTGGCGTGGAGAGTGCACCACAGGGGTCACTTTTGTGCCAGTTGAAATTAATTAAAAAACTTAAAAATATATGAATAGTAAACGTAATTAGAATTTTTTGTGTGTACCAGAAATGTTAAATAATATGTACTTATATAGCCTAATATGGAATGGCGAGAGGTCTTGTTCTGGCCACAACAGATTTTTTACTTTTGCCCTTAAATTTACCGATTGATTTTTTCATATTAGGCTTTCTTACAATAACAATTTTATTCTGACCCTAACTATAAAATAATTTAAACATTAAATTACCATTCTCTTGGTTGAGCAGCAAGACTTTAGTTTTTTATTTTATATATAATCACAAACAGTTAATCCTTATTGAAGTCCTAATCCCTTATCGTTCCGTGGCGTGTTTCCGGTAATGAACGATCTATTCCTGCTGTCTGTCCCGGAAGCCCGGTTGGCAAACACACGGATATCGGCTGGGATCCGGAGTCCGACTGCTCCGGCCCCGGTTTCAGACCCAAAGATGAATCGCAGGCGCCCTGCGGCCGCAGCATAACGCCGCTGCCGCCCTCCGCTAATTGCAACTTGGTTGAACCATCATTATACACGATAGGCAGATACAGCAAGGGTATCCCCTACACTCCTTGATGTATTGAGAAATGGTCCTTTGATAGCAATAAGATAGTAACACTAGTATTAAGTGTTTCTAAAGCTAACACCGTTTGAAGATATCTTAACTGCATATTATTCGGATTTCTCTAACACAATATGTCCTAGGCATTCAAGTAATCCAATGTACGTATTTACATAAACTTCAGTTTCAGGAGATTTGCAACACTGAACATAAGTTCGATTGTTTGAGTGACAGCAACTGACAGATTTATCAACATAACCTATAAAAATAAATATTCCTTCTATTTTCACCTTTCGATTTCAAATAAAATAAAATCTGTTGTGGCCAGCACAAGACCTCTCGCTATTTTCATATTTGGCTATATAAGTATTGTATTGCACTTCGCTTTCGAACCGTCGTTTTATTACACAAAATTACAGAACTTTACTCAAATATTGTTTTTTATTGTATTTAACAAGTCTTCTGCACACATATAATTCTAATTATATCTATTTTTCATTGTATAAGGAAGTTTCTAAATGCCAGAGATTCTTCCTATTCATTAACCAGATTGGCGGTATTTCTGATGGATATATGAATTTTACCACAATTTTACCTATAATTTCAAATATTTAATTAATAAAACAATAAGAAAGATTAAATATACTTCCCAGAAAAAGCTATCAGATTGTCACTAAAACTGTTGATTTTTGACACTGTAATGTGTCATTTACAAACTATGTTATAAACATTGGAATTTGTCAACTGGTTTCCTTAGTGACTTAGCCTCTGCGATTAGATTACTCTATATATTATAGTGTCTTTATTTCTAAATCTATACAAGATATAATAAAATTTTTAAGTGTATTAGATAGAGAATTTTATGTTCTTCAATATCTAATAAAAAATCTCCCAAAAATTAAATTTAGAAGAATTTTTCTAAGAAACTGCTACTTTCAGTTGTTCAATTGTTACCAAACCCTTTTCAACTCTTCCCAGGAATGTCAGATTGAGGAAACTGCAGTTAAATATTTTTTAAGTCTTATGCTTTTTGAGGAATCGTGTCTACAACATCCAGACATACACACATACACACACACACACACACACACACATACAGAGAGAGAGAGAGACATCATTTTAAAAATGTTATAATCGGATTCTAGGGACCTTAAATCGTGCTTATTCAATAAAATCTGGATAGGCGAATTTTAGCATGAATCCAATACCTCTCTTAGCGAGAGGTAAAAATACATACAAAACCACGAAATGTGAAAATCCTGTAGTTTTTCTTTGTGTTACGGCGGGTTATAATGTTAGGCTCCAAGATCGAAATATCTCATTTATGCGTTAAATTAGATTGTTACAGTCTGTTTAGTAAAAGAAAACATATTTCGGTCTTTGTACATTTTTGTACTTTTCTTACACTACTTATAATTATAATACAAAAATAATATTGATATATAAATGGATATAATAGATAATATATTCAAATACTTCCCCGCTCTGCTAAATAAATATTGATTTTATTATTTTTATCTCATTTAATCATTAATCCATATTTAAAGTTACAATAAAAAACTATAATCTATTTCAAAATGAATGTCTGTATAGCTAATAATAGAACGATTACTGTTTTCTTACGTATAGAAAATCTAATCTAGCTCAACTTATTCCCATTTAATAAAACCCTATACAATCCAATACCTTTCAATCCACTAGTATCAATTCCTTTAAAATTTCTTCGGCTCTTAATCCCAATCCACTTATCGATACATCCAGCCTCCAATACTTCTTCCCGACCGACGTATAGTGTTTGCGTTTCGTATGAATAGTTTCGCTGCAATCGGCGGCGAGCCGTCACTTCTGGGACCGTTCTGTCGGCTAGGGTACGTTCCGTGGATGGATGGAAATGCATTTGTGATATTTGAAGGCATGTTACGGAATTGATAAAATTCATGGCTGCGGAATGTGACAGCAAATGCACAGGGACTTCAATGCAACGTTCACATGTTCAGTGATTTTGGTAATAGCGATGACGAGTTGAAAAGACTCGTCTATGTATAAATCTTTTTTTTTTAAGGTGGAATAAATACGTTGATTTATTGTAGTTGTACATGCGTACATATTTCATGTACAATATTGGCAGGTAGATGATATCTTTATTAAACTACAATATTAAAATCTTATTTAACAAAATAGCTAACTATTACATACTTACGAGGGGTCGTTATTATATTCCCGAACTAGATAGTTTTAAATTTTTATGTAATTTTCCATTATATTGTTTATGTCTTACTAGTATGTTATTGTTTTATAACCTCAACATTAGGTCCGTTATTGAGTAAATAATACCCTAGGGCATATTAAGTTGCTACGGTAATGTTGACAACAAACTGAGGTTAATAATACTGATACTAACATAAAGTGCAGTTAAGGTTAAGAAGCATTGTGAATTGTAGTCGTTTATAATCATATTTGTTCTATCACAAATACAAACCAGCATACTTCTTATTCTTAGCAATAACATTGCTTGTCCATATTGACAGAAAAATACCACAAGAAATATATTTTTTGTTTGAAAAAATGCTTTGTTTATAGAAACAAAATATTACCTAGATACCGCATTCACATGCTACTTTGTAAGTTGTATTAAAATTTTGTGATTTATTATTTTTGTTTGATAAATTCTATTCAGACAAAATGTTTATTAAGAATTTTAAGTAAGACATAAAATGTTGAAGGCACCACGGGTGTTAAACGACAATAATGCCTTCGGTCAACGTACCCGCCTCGGGCCAGAGGCCCTCGACAGTACACTGTTGACCTCAGGCATTATTGTCCTTATAACAACCCTTGGTACCTTAATTACTATTTTTAAACACATATACCTTGGAAACATGTGTGACAATTTACAAAACAATTGCAGAAATATTAGTTTTAATATCTGTCAGTTTCAAAAGGAGCCGTTGCTGAATGTGTCTTCGTAGAAATTGACCATCCGCCTTATAATCCAGATTTAGTACCCTGCGACTATTTTTGTTTCCAAATCTCAAAAAAAACCTTCCGTTAATTTGATGTATTTTGTACAAATCCCATTCTATATATCCATTAAAATTGTAACACGAACATAATACAATTTTTTACAAATTCAATATAGAAAATTCCTTGGAAAATAATTTATATATCCAATAAAATTATCACATGAATATACATTATGTATACTCATATATAAATACTCTAAAAATGCGGACACTTACGTAACATTCTCTTTGCAATCAAATAATATTACTACCAAGTTTATATCTCTACCCATTTTTGAATTATTGGCCCAAAAGTCAATGGGGTATCCACATTTAGATAATAACTTCAAAATTTTCAAAAATCTAATTTTTATGTATCTAGATACTTCTTAATGCGCTGATTCCAAATTTTGAAACCGCAGGTCGATATCTCTTTTCATTCTCGAGATATTTCGATTCAAAGTTTTGCTCAAAACTGCCCATTTTTGGGTAATAACCCAAAAATGGGTCGAGATATGAATTTGGCGACAACACCATTCGATTCTACGGGCAAAATTACATAAGTACACCAATTTTCAGAATTTTTGAACACGGCATACAATCTCTAAAACAAAATAACTGAAAATGGCCAAAAATCGCAAAAATCTAAGGTGTACCCCTTAGGATTTTTTCAGATTTTGGCCATTTTCAGGGGTTTTCAAGCTTTTATTCATAAAAAATGAACCGGTTGGACAAAAATTACAAAAATTGCTATACTTATGTATTTTTGTCCGTAGAATCGAATGGTGATGTCGTCAAATTCATATCTCGACCCATTTTTGGGTTAATACCCAAAAATGGGCAGTTTTGAGCAAAACTTTAAATCTAAATATCTCGAGAATGAAACGAGATATCGACCTGCGGTTTCAAAATCTGGAATCAGCGCATTGAGAAGTATCTAGATACATATAAATTAGATTTTTGAAAATTTTGTGGGGTATATTGACTTTTGGGGCAATAATTATTTATATGAAAATGTTAAAATCGGATTTTAGGGACCATAAAACGTGGTCATTTACCAAAATCTCGACATACGATTTTTAGCACCGTTTCTATACCTCCCTTACCAAGGGTAGCGGGAGGTAAATCGTTTTTACGATTCGTCAAATTTATCAACAACCGAAAACCTTTGTTTTCGTAGATTTGTACATGTTTTATTTCATTTTGTTAATTCTTCAAATAAAGAAATAGATGATTATCAACGCCGCACAATTTTGTTAATTATCAATGGCTTCTGTTTCTCTAAATTTGTGCTGACGTAGACATGATATAATAGAACACCGGTATTATAGTTTTCATCTACTTCAACATTTATTAGATGAAAATATTTTGATACTGCGATGCCGCCCGCTGCACTATTACATCACCTATGCGAGAGAAAGATGACACTGTCAAAAGCAATATACCCCGGAATGCCTCACACTGTAACTTGATGCACTCTGAAACTACTTCTCGGGTAAACCAGGAATTCTTTATGAGATTACAAGTAAAATAAGTATTTTACAGGTTTTATTAAAACTGTAATATGATTGATGAACGAAAGAAATTTTAAAATGAAAATATGATCTGGCCAATACATTATCTCCCGTCATTTCTACTTTTATTTTACGGAAACTTCTATTTAAGAATGCCGGCATATACCTATATTTAAACTATATCAAATGTAAAACAGATTTAAAATATCATCCTCTAGTTCTAAATATAATCGCAAAACAAAGAAACCAGTCGTAATGTATTACTGTTGTATATGTAATATTATTTATTCATCATAAAATATTGCTTCGTACAAGACTTTGGAGCTTGACATACGTATGTATGAGAGGAAATGTACTCTTTGATAAAATAATTCTGACGTATTCCTACTTGCTACATTTTCAATTTGCATTTTCTCGGCACAAGTTATGCACTAGAGGTTGTACCATTGGTTTATTTAAAATGTGATTAATTTTCTAGTCGTTAATATTAAATTGTATTGTAGTTCTGATATCTGAACAAGTATAAACGAAAAGAACAAACAAATAATAGAACAGTATATCAAAATTAGGAACGACGAATTCCGATAATTTTGGTACCCGAGTACCCGAAACAACTATCCGGATAGTACCCTTTACCCGCTTATTACTCGATACCCTTTAATTACCCATTATCCTTTAAGTACATATACATAATTCGTTAATTTGTTAATTACTAGTTACCCTTATATTAGCAGTTTACTTTTTAATAAAATTCATAATTATTGTTTACATTATATTTATTAAATAAAATGTAACACAAATAAATAATATAGGTACTGTATCTGTATAAAAAACTATAAATTATATTAATTACCTATGGTATGGTAATAAAAAGCTCTTCTTTTAGATACAATCTTTGCGGCAGCTGAAAACTGTTTGAGTAATTAAAGGGTATCGGGTAATTAACGATCAGCGGGTATATTTCGGGTAATCGGGAAAGAAATTTTACACCCGGGTACATTATTATCGGGTAGGTTCCGAGTACCCGAGTACCCATCGTCATTCCTAATCAAAATACTGTAGCAGATATTCATTATATTACTGGTGAAATGTTATTGTATGTATGGTTTACAGTAGAATAATTTCAGGGTTTATTTTCAAATGCCGACCATATTGAATATTGTTATTTGTCGTTTACGGGGTCCCGTGGGGGGAACCGGGTTCGATCCCGACAGGCGCCAAATATTTCCAATTTTAAATGGCACAAAAGTGACCCCTCTGGTGCACTCTCCACGCCAGCTATGAGTGCCCGTGAGGTGACGCATGGTAAGCGCCCACACGGTAAAATATATCGTCATCATTACCGATGTCTACATGTGTTGTAGATACTGGCACACCCGGAAATGGGTAATATGCCGTGATGATATATTTATTTATTTTGTGGGCTTAAGTTTTGTGCGTTATGCCAAGTTATATTAAAGTATATTTAAGAAATTTTCATATGGGAAATATCTAAATTTTTTTTGTCCAAATTTTCAGGTACAAATTTGTCTATTTTAATGCTCAAATTTAGGATCTCAAATATTTTATATTAAAATTAAATATTTCCACCTCAAATTGAACAAAAGGCTACCGGTTTTAGTTAATCTGTGTATTGATTATGAATTAAATAATTTGGAACTGAAAATTTGATGCCTAGTTCGCAAATAACAAATATTTGCGGATAAAATCAATACTACATTGGTGCTTGGTATGAAATTGGACTTTGTAAATACGAGTCCAACTTTGATTTTTCTAGTTCTGATCGCTATTCGGCTTCGTTAAACTAAATTATCTCTAATTCACAATGTTGTTTCATCTAGTAGATGGAACTCTTCTAAATTTACACCCACAAACCCCTGTGTAAAATTCCCCCGACTCTTCAACTTCATTACTCCAGAAATAAAAGGCACACAATGAGATTCCTCTCACGCCCTCCGCAAAACGAGCACCATTGATCACTGTATAGATTTTGGTTTATTTTTAACCACGTTCACTTAACTGCTGCTCGTCACCATCTACTCCGCAGTCTACGGGTGGTATTGCCCACGTAATTGTATCGAGAGCTACAAGGGTGAATGTTGGACGTGGTTAGCCTAACGAAGCACACGTTACACAACCACCAGAAATAGCACGGACATAGACTTCTTTTCACTAAATTGATAATGGAAATTTAATTAGGAAATTAGTTTAAACTCTACTTTTAATGATAGTGTGTTACGAGTTTTACATCAAAGTGAAAAATTTCATTTTAATGCTCTCACCAATTAAGAATTATTTTTTTTGTGCTTTCCTCCGTTGCAAGGTCCGCTTATGCCCGTATCCATAAAGAGTACTTCGCCTTGACTCATACTTGAGTATGCCTTAAGTACCATAGTTTCATAGTCGCTACTTGTTTCTTCACGCGTTCTTCGATCGAAGGTTTACATGAGCCGAGTTCCAAGCAACCTTGAGTAATGCTCAAATAATGATTGATGCTTTTTTAGAAAATATAATGTGAAAAACACAAAACCTTCGGTTATTTTTTATTAATTTAAATACACACCTATGTATATATGTACTAATGCTGCAAATTATATTATGTTCCATTGCATATAACTATTGCTTTATTTACTATTTTCTTTTTAAAATGTCACTATTATTAATTTCAAGTGTTTTTTTTTTACCAGTGATATTTACCTGTCAGTTATAGTCCGTTCGCTCCTAGCTGAAACAAGCCGATAATTTATTACCCCAATAGTTATTACCACAAACCATAAACTACTTTCTTGAGCCTTTGTTCATCAAACTGCGGTCAGTTGTAAATGGAGTGTTGAACAAGGATTGTATTCAGTGCGTTTTGATATATGCGTTTGTAAATTTTTAAGAGAATTTTTTGAAATTATTTTGAAATGTATTTACAGCTAGGTATTATCATTGAATGGGTATAATTAAGAATTACCTGGAAAGACGTTTTCGGCTAATGACATTGTTTTCGGGTCATCATCATAATTTCTAGGAATTATTTAATCTACTATTCATTTAAGTCACCCTTGATTGAATTTCGTTCCTTTATAATCCCGGTTTTCTTTCGTCTTAATAGTCCTAAGCCTGTAAAAAGTGTGAAGGAAAGTTGCCATTATTTGATTATTTTATGACGAGTATAACTGTATACTTGTAATAATGACATTTTCCCTTACTTATGCAGATTTCGAATACGTCCCTGTTCCACACTCCCTGAGGATTTTCTATTTGTTTGTAGTAATATCTATTGGGGTAATAAAATATCGGCTTGTTTCAGCTAGGAGCGAACAGATTTACCATAGTTTCATAGTCGCTACTTGTTTCTTCACGCGTTCTTCGATTGAAGGTTTACTTGAGCCGAGTTCCAAGCAACCTTGAGTAAAGCTCAAATAATGATTGTTGCTTTTTTAAAAAATATAATGTGACCAACACAAAACCTTCGGTTATTTTTTATTAATTTAAATACACACCTACGTATATACTAATGCTGCAAACTATATTATGTTCCATTGCATATATCTATTGCTTTATTTACTATTTTCTTTTTAAAATGTCACTATTATTAATTTCAAGTGATTTTTTTTAACAGTGATATTTACCTGTCAGTTACATACATTTAAAATACGAACTACATAACAAAGGAATTATATTTATCTTAGGCTTCAAGGTATATAAAAAAATATTTTTTAAATTTATCTGTAAATTATATAGAAAAAGTATTAATGTATACCTATAGACAATTCAATAATCTTTAATTTTCATAAATAAATATATCATCACGGCATATTACCCATTTCTGGGTGTGCCAGTATCTACAACACATGTAAACATTGGTAATGATGACGATATATTTTACCGTGTGGGCGCTTACCAGGCGTCACCTCACGGGCACTCATAGCTAGTGTAGAGAGTGCACCACAGGGATCACTTTTTGTGCCACTTAAAATTGGAAATATTTGGCATCTGTCGGGATCGAACCCGGTTCCCCCAGGTTCGCGATCTGACACTCAGGCACGCGTGCACGGGACCCCATAATAATTTAATTTTCTTAATGATATAAATTGCGAAAAAATGGAATTTAATGGTATTGTTTGAAGAAAATTTACACCAAAAATTAATGGTTTCGTTCCATATTAGAATAGGGTCAAAATAAAAGGTTTCAGAATGTTCTGAATAATAGAATTTGAGTTAGAGCGTAGACAAAATCCATACAATACACACACACACACACACACATACACACACACACACACACACACATACATACATAAAGACCTCATCGTGAAAAAGTTAAAATTGGATTTTAGGGACCTTAAAACGTAGTCATTTACTAAAATTTTGGTATGCGACTTTTAGCACGATCTCTGTACCTCCCTTACCAAGGGTAGCGGGAGGTAAATAGGTAATGGATAAAGAATTTAATTGTTTGGAGACAAAAATTTGGCGCACCTATCACTCCGTCAAAAGAATTAGCGAACACAGATACAAAAATGATATAAAAACGATTTGACTAATAAACTCACTGTAACATTTACTTTAATTTTAAAGAATGGTGCAAGAGCGTCTACTTTATATGTAGCAGATATATTTTTTTAATTCGCTAAAGAGCTAAGCCACCGCGTTCTTTTAAATTTTATACAACATTATTTACCATAACAGCTGTTGATGGATGCGATACTCTTGAACGATTTCAGACTTTTTTCTTTCTTTCTTTACAGTCGATTGCTAACAACTAAAAGATTGAAAGATGTGGTTTCTGTTTCACATTCATGGTACAAATTTTATTAAACATAAATGCATCGACAGTATACTGTAAACAGAAAACCCATGTTCAGTTAGACAATGGATATTTATTGGTTTTCTTCAATTGATAGAGGAAGTCGTCCATCAGGTTTGACATGTTAGCAAAGATCGCTTGCAGATTTTCGATCACGCTGGAGGACTTTTGTGTTTGCGAGGGTTCAACGTTCATATCGGAAACAGGAGGCATTCATTTCACCCTGACCTCAGTCAAAGTTGAAAGTTTTCAAACGATGGAGGGTGACGTCAGAGTGAATCTTTGAGCACCTTGGTCTATACCTACATCAGGACAACTAAAAATTAATATATGCAATACATTAATCAGTTATATAAATGAAACTTAAAATACTTACAAAAATTACAGGACACGGAAAAATACAATGGTCAAAAAGAAAGGGAAGCATAATTATTTTTAAAAAAATCTGTTGCACTTTGCTATCGAACCGTCGTTTTATAACAAAATATTACAGAACTTTACCCAAATATTGATTTTTTATTGTTTTTAAGATGTCTTCTGCACACATATAATTCCAGTTATATCTATTTTTCATTGTATGAGACGTTTCTAAATGTCAGAAATTCTTCCAATTCATTATATATATATGACATTCACATTGACACTGTTGCAAAGAAAGCATATAAAATGCTTGGATTTATATTAAGAGTTGGAGCACTTTTCAAGAACTATAACACTCTCGTTCAACTATATTATTCACTTGTGCGTTCACAATTAGAATTTGGTGTCGTTTGTTGGTCTCCTCATTACCAAATATATATTAAGAGAATTGAAGGTATCCAACGGAAATTTATTTCAGCTTTAAATTGGAAATTCCCTTATAATTCTGTCAGTTTCGTCACTTTACAAAAACGTAGAGAAGTGTTGTATTTGACATTTTTATACAAAATCGTAAATAATTATATAGATAGTCCCGTCCTTTTAAGTAAAATATCTCTGCGTATGCCTTCTTATTCTACTCGTTCTCTTGAAACGTTCTCTTCTAAAAAATATAAAACCAATGCTGCTATGTTTTCTACAGTAAATCGATTAATGTGTTCTTTCAATAACATGATTCTTAGCTATAATGTTCCAGATATTTTTAATTGTTCACTATTTAAGTTTAAATCATTTCTAAAATATGTTTTCTCGCATTCTTTGTCTGATCCTTAGTTTGTACTTCTCATTATCTATTATTATACTGTCTAGCTAGAAACTTTTATTCTTTATGTATATTGTTAACTATGCTGTACTTTTATTGGGCCTTGGCCTGTTGTACGGCCTTTCTTTCTAAATAAAATAAATAAATAAATAAAATTAACCAGATTGGCGGTATATCTGTTGGATATATGCATTTTATCCATAATTTCAAATATTTAATTAATAAAACAATAAGAAAGATTAAATGTACTTCCAAAAAAAAGCTATCAGAATGTCACTAAAACTGTTGATTTTTGACACTGATATCTGTCATTTACAAATTATGTTATAAACATTTGAATTTGTCAACTGGTTTCCTCAGTGTAATTTCGCCTACTCGACTTATATCCCGATATTCTACATATTATAGCGTCTTTATATCTAAATTTATAAAAGATATAATGAAAAATTTAAATGTAGCAGATGTAGAATTTGGTTCTTCAAAATTAGTAATATCAAAAATTTTCAAAAAATAATATTTAGAAGAATTTTTTAAAATCTACTACTTCCGGTTGTTCAATTGGTACCGAAAACTTTTCAGTTCTTCCCAGGAATGTCAGATTGAGGAATTCATAGTTAAACAGGTCTTACTTACTTACTTAATCCTGCACCTTTCTACCCTCACGGGTGTAAGGCGGAAACAGGTCTTATGTCTTATAAATAAAATTATTTTCGTTCATCTCGTTTCGACTTGTGTCACAGCAGTTTCAATTCAACTCCAAACAGAATCTTTTCATCATCAATTTCACTTTGGGAAAAAGTCTTCCAGAAGTAAGAGCGCTAAATCCGGATAATACATAGAGAACGAACACACAGGAATATTTTTACGCGACAGTTTTTGTAGAAAATATGTGTCTTAACATTGCTTTGATACAAGCTAAAACCATGCCTTCATATCTGTGGCGTGGACTCTTTGTATGCTATACAAAGTTCACTAACGTACCAAGAGGTACAAACTTTACTAGCACGATTCTTGCCAAATCCAAAAAGATAAATACCCTCATTGGAATGCCTCTGATAGTGCGTTTCGGTCTTTTGGAACTTTAAAACTTCAACTTTCAACTTATGGGGTCCCGTGGCCGCGTGCCTGAATGTCTGGTCGCGAACCTGGGGTACCGGGTTCGATCTCGACAGACGCCAAATATTTCCAATTTTAAATGGCACAAAAGTGACCCCTGTGGTGCACTCTCCACACCAGCTATGAGTGCCCGTGAGGTGACGCCTAGTAAGCGCCCACACGGTAAAATATATCGTCATTACCGACGCCTACATGTGTTGCAGATAATGGCACACCCAGAAATGGGTAATATGCCGTGATGATATATTTATTTATTTATTTAAAACTTCAACTCAGGTCTGTAATTATACAACCAAGAATAGTTCCTGTTATTGTGCTTTGAAAAAAAATTGGATCCGAAGTCAGTCAAGCATGTAATTTAAAAGATACTGATACACGTTGTAAACTTAAGTTTCCGTGACAACCTTTGTAAAAGAATGAATTACAAATTATTTTTTGCCCTCCTGAAGTGTAATGGGAACTTTACAATTGTATACACAACAAGTGTAACCTACATTTTACGCTTACTGTGTTGTAACTTGACTAACTATGCTGTAAAATAATCAAAATACACTGGACGTTTATGGGCATTTAGAAAAGAAATCATCTTTACTATAATAAAGTTCATGTAAAAAAGTATTACCTACTTAAGTTATTTTTTTACTTTAACGTTTCCTATATTTAAAATTAATTTATATAAACCAAAATCACGGCAGCGACATCTGTCATTATTGTAAAAATCCGCCGTTACCGACATAGTCACCGATCGATATACCTGTCAAATTCGCGAGGCGAACATTGCTGAAATGTCAAATATCGGCACCTACATATTATTTATTACGAAGAAAACATGAGCAAATAAATATATTATCAGTCATAAACAACGTCTATTATTACAAATAAATTTTCGCTAGAAGAAGTACTCTAATGAAGGTAAGTAAAATCAAATTTGGAAATTAACTTAACCCCAGTATTTTAAACTAACCCTTTTCAGAAGTACAGCCTGTCTCATTAAAAAAAGTGATTTTCATTATCGTCGGCCAAAAAATTTGATACAAATCTCGTGCGTGAAGTATTTTACACGCACTCGAATGTAAATAACTATTTAGGGGTGATGAGAATTAAAAAATAGAATACTGTGAAGTAAGTGACTGGATTGATAAGCGACAATATCGCTGTTTATTGCACTTATTTGAATTAATTGCGCAGTTAAAAGATACAGAAAATAGTAGTAATAACAGGTTCATATATATAAAATAGCAACCTTAGTTGTATTTGCAAAACACAATCTGTAGATAGATATTATATTGCTGCCTTTAATAACTAATGTAATTTTAGTCGTACATACATATGTAAGTGGAGATACCACATGACATGTCACGTATGTTACGTATTTACAACGTGTCACATATTATCTTCAACTTCTCGTATTACATACAACTTTATATGTGTATTAAAATACAACTAGTTTTCGAACATTGATAAGTCAATTGTACAAAAACAGGAGAACTACAAAACGTCAAATGTTGCATTCAATTTGTAGATATGTGACAAGTTGTAGATACGCGCGATATCCATTTTACATTTATTTATTATTTCTCGTTTTTTAATATAAATATTTAATTTAATTAAATTGCATTGTGTACCCCATTTGAAATTCTATCTATGAGGATGTATGCATATACCTATAATCTTAAATATTTAATTAAAAATAATATAGTAATATTAATTTTGCTGACAGAATTAGTATTTAGTAATGTCAGTAAAAAATTTCTTTAAACGTCGAAACATTTTATTAAAATGATGCCAAATTTTTTTTCTAAGATTTAGTTTTAAGTACATAATTTTAGTTAAAAGAGATTTAGGCTAGTTTACTAAAAAATAAGACATTGTTTTTGGGGTATTTTGAAAAAAACTAACAGAAAGAAATTAACGTAAATATACGCTTCGAATGAGTAGGTATTAACAAAAACATCAGCAACTGTAATAGTTATTTACATTCGAGTGCGTGTAAGTTGTATTTTACAGCGCGACAGCTTTGTTTAAGGCACGAGCCCTTAAGGCGAGTGCCTTATTAGCTGGAGCGCTGTAAAATACTTCACGCACGAGAATTGTATCAAATTTTTTGGCCGACGATAATGAAAATCACTTTTTTCAATGAGATAGGTTGTACTTCTGAAAAGGGTTAGTTTAAAATACTGGGGTTAAGTCAATTTCCAAATTTGATTTTACTTACCTTCATTAGAGTACTTCTTCTAGCGAAAATTTATTTTTAATGATAGACGTTGTCTATGACTGATGATATATTTATTTGCTCATGTTTTCTTCGTAATAAATAATAGGTAGGTGTCGATATTTGACATTTCAGCAATGTTCGCCTCGCGTATTTGACAGGTATATCAATCGGTGACTATCCTGGTGACTATGTCGGTAACGGCGGATTTTTACAATAATAACAGATGTCGCTGCCGTGATTTTGGTTTATAGAAATTAATTTTAAATATAGGAAATGTTACAGTAAAAAAATAACTTATGTAGGTAGTACTTTTTTACATGAACTTTATTATAGTAAAGATGATTTCTTTTCTAAATGCCCATAAACGTCCATTGTATTTTGATTATTTTACCGCATAGTTAGACAAATTACAACACAGTAAGCGTAAAATGTAGGTTACACTTGCTGTGTATACAATTGTAAAGTTCCCATTACACTTCAGGAGGGCAAAAAAATAATAAATATGTCATCATGATTTTATACAGTCGCTCTCTCTAAATCAAAGTCTGTCTTATTTGAATTTTTCTTTAAATCGAATTATTTTTTGCCAAGTTCAACTGGATATGCTTTTATGTGTAAAAAATATTCTTTAAATCGAATTTTTAATTGGAAATCTCCTTTAATCTCATTACATTTTGGGCATTTGCCATAATTTCCATGAAATTCGTCTCTCTATAAATCGAATTTAGATTTAGATAAACGAAATAGGTTTATTTGGGACACTCGTTATAATATTTTAATTTGTATATTTACTAGCTTTGTTGTACGTTATTTTCCATTGCATATACATACTCTTTGTAATTTATAGAAATGTTCATTTAATTTTCTTTTACTCTCTCTAATTCGAATTCTCTCTAATTCGAACAAATTAAAATTCCCCTTGAGTATTCTATCTAGAGAGAGTCGACTGTATTTATTTGCTGAGTATGGCAATTTGATAAAGGCATTTCCGAGATGGCGACATATTTGCACTAAAGGGCTTGTATCAGATATTACCCCACAGCTACGAACATTTGTAGTTCAACGCTGTTGTGGTCAGACCACAGAGATCACTTTTGAGCAATAAATTAACTTCGATCATATTGAAATTTCGATTGCCGAAACCACATCTGAGTGAAATAACTATGAATAGTGATTATGTTACAAATGTACCTATGCATATATTCACATTAAACGTAATAGTAATTCAGGAAACTTGTTAGTCCTGTGAATACATTTTCCTGACGTATTTCGTATAAAAATTTACCGAAAAATATTTAAAAATTATTTATAAATTCGCAATTTTGTCATTTTTACTTCTCGCTAAGAGAGGTAGGCATTGGAATCAAGCTAAAAATCGCATATACAGATTTTAATGGATAAGCACGTTATAAGGTCCTAGAATCTAATTATAACATTTTTACGATGATGTCCGTGTGTGTCTGTGTGTGTGTGTGTGTGTGTGTGTGTGTGTGTGTGTGTGTGTGTGTGTGTGTGTGTGTGTATGTTGGAGCCACGGTTTCTCAAATACTATAAGACTTAAGACATGTTTAACTACGGTTTTCTCAATCTGACATTACTGGGAAGAGCTAATTAGATTTTGGTAACAATTGGACAACCGAAAGTACTAGTTTCGTAAAAAAAATCTAAATATTATTTTTTTAAAATTTATGTTACTACAAATATTATAAATAAGAATATAAAATCTCTATCCGATTAATTTACGAGGCGTAAATTCGCCATCACTTTACGTTTATGGCGAGTGCACTACGAACTGCTATTTCGTCCATGTACATTATAGTTACAAAATGGCAAACAAATAACAAATTATAATTACAAAATTACAGTTCATTTTGAGATTTACCTTTGTTATAAACAGACAATATACCCCGTAAATTGAGCACTAAATTGTGAATTGAATAACTTAGATTCAAAGTAGGTTAATTCCAAAATTAATTTGTAATGCACCTATTAAGGTACATTCCGTATACGATACACGATTTACTTTAATAATAATAACAATCATTGATAATTATGAAAAAATATAAATAGAAAATGATATGATTATATAACCTGAAATTCCAAGTAGCAAAGTGAAATTCTGTGTAAAATTTTCGTATAATCAGTAAAATGAAAATTTAATTTTCGAGAGTTCCATCAAAATTTTTTCGTTTCATCTAATATAATCTCCTTGATTTAGAAACCTCATTTTACTTCATAATCACATTTTAAATTCATCATTTAAATTTTTGTGCATCAAAGTAAAAAGATATTCCAAAATAAAACGAACAGATTTAAAGATTACACAAAAGCAAAGCCTTTTCAGCTTCCGATAAAGAGAGAACTACAGGGAAAGAGAGAGAAAGATTAAGCACCACGTTTTCATAAGCTTTTTACTCTTGATAATATATAAAAAGCTTGATTTGGTACCAGAATTAGGTAATAATTAAGGATGTACATATATATATATATATATATATATATATATATATATATATATATATATATATATATATATAGTGTGTTAATTAAAAGCCTGGCCATAGGCGTTTAACATGGGAAAACAATTTTCCTTTGCGCAAAAGTCCCCAATTAATTTTAGACAAAAATGTTTCAAATAAATGTTGTAGATATTAATATTCTACGCCTAAATCACTAAACAGATTTAATTTTGCACGTTTAGTAACTTGTAAAATCTAATTTGAAATTGTACAAATATTGCTCATTTGTAGCGATACCCATGAAATTGAAACAAAATTACAAAAAAATTCATATCGTTTGAACTGTCAGAAATTTAGTTTTATAGTTTACAGAATGTAAACATATAATAATAATAAAAGTTATTTAAATGTTAGATTTTAAAAATAATATCTGTGTACTGATTTAGGTGCACAATTGAATTATCTGCTACTTTTAATTGAAAACTGAATTTCTGACAGTTCAAACGATACACATTTCTTTGTAACTTTGTTTCAATTTCATGGGTATCGTTAGAAATGAGTAATATTTTTATACAATTTCAAATTATATTTTACAAGTTACCAAACGTGCAAAATTAAAACTGTTTACTGATTTAGGCGTAGAATATAATTATCTATAACATTTAATTGAAACATTTTGTCTAAAATTAATTGGGGACTTTTGCGCTAAGATAAACTGTTTTCCCATGTTAAACGCCTATGGCCAGATTTTTAATTAACACACTATATATATATATATATATATATATATATATATATATATATATATATATATATACATATATATATATATAAATGAATAAATAAATAAATAGTTCATATTTAATTATTTATTTTTTTAATTGTCCGTGCTGTATGTTCTGTTATCCACATGTGGTTTCCTTTTTTCGACTAGACCATTCTGTAAGTCTGTATTTTATATATTTTGTAATTTATATTTATTTTGTGTTCATATGTTACTATTTCGCTTTTGTATCATATTTTAGAGCCCTGAAGAAGACTATTGTATAGTCGAAACGTCGGCGTGAATAAATTTTATTAATTGACTGCAAGTCCGAAGATTTCTTACTTTCCTGTATCTACCTCCATTATAATTTTGATTACTAGATTATAAATTTACATATTTTGACAATTAATATTGTATAAATATTTTTCTAGCCGTAACATAGAGTGTAAATAGTAAATAAGGTTGAGCAAAAACTATACAAGGAATATTTTGAAGAAGTATGTCTTAGGCATAAATATAAAAATATGCTTACTAATTATTTTGATTAGTGTACGATTGCTGCGATATTTCAAAATAAACGAACAGATTTCACAAAAATCTGAGCGTGTAGACCTCCCTCACACATGTCCGTGTTTCATTAGGCGGAAGTTAAAAATCGACGAGAGAGAAAGATGAGCTACCGCACCGCCATCGCCCTATCTGGTTTTCAGTCGTGCTTTCATGTTTATTACGCCCATTCATCATTTTGAGAGGCAGCGAAAGGGAACACTTCGTAATTATCGGAAATTAAATATTGCTAGGTAATTATTCCGGTCAGGACGGCTGATGGTTATGTTTCAGTTTTTTCGGGATCCAAGCCACTGCTGGTTTCAAGAGACGGATTTAAAAGGAGAGTAATTAGTACCAAACAACATCGGTTCCTAATTACAAATGAAGAGATGCTTCGACGAGTAATTAATGACATTAAAAATGAGTCTTTACTCTGTTGTTGTTTCTTTTAATAAATCTATCTGACATTTATAACATACTAGCTGATCCGCCCCGGCTTCGCACGGGTAAAGCTAAAATAACGATTAGCTACAAGTGTACCAGTAATTTTTCACATTTACTTCGGAGACATGCGCTGCGTAGGGAGCCGGCAACCTGCCTCGCATCGTACATGTAACAGGCTCCGCCCGACCCCCGCACCACACCTAAAAGCGCAATGATGACAATAATTTGTGTGATAGTTATTTTTATTATTGCAATCAGATTTAGAGGCCTATTCTACTAAAAAAATGTATAACGATATCGTTACTGAACGACTGTCGCTAAGCATTTGGTTAAACGACTTTAATAACGACAAATGCCAAAAACCTATTCTACTAATCATATCGTTATAAATTATCGTTATCAGAATTATAACGATAATATCTAACTTCATGTATATTTTGACAGAATAAATTTTTATATGTTTTTCAATTTAAATTTGACATATCGATTCATTGTTTGTTTATTTAATTGAATTTGACAATGGATATAAAGAAAAGGGTTTCGAGGACATTCAAAGACAGTATGAAATATATGTTGAAGAACTGGAAAATAATAGTTCAGTAAGTATTAATAAATTGTCCACTGAAGAATTGGAAGAAATATGGAGAAGACTTACAAGTCATTTAAATTCTGTGGGACCGGGTAAAAGGATTTGATGTAGGTATCACGCAGAGTACGATTATATAATCTGACATCCCTATACAAATATATAATTTTTAAATACATATTATATTATATATCAATATATTAAATAATATTATCTAAATCTAAATTTTTAAATATATTTCTGAAATATAAATAAAATGTCTAATATTAAAAAATATAATTAATAAAATTGTACAGAAATGAATAAATTCTCATCTTTGCAGAATCTCTTGCTCAGCTACAATTAACAAAATATCTTCTTGAGCCATTTTTACTTTTGTTCTCAAAATATTTCAAACTTTACGACTTCAACGATGCATGTGAACTTGTCGTTATTAAACGATAAGAAATAACGATTCGTAACGATAAATAAATTAGCAGAATAGAGTTTTGACAAAAATCGTTATCATAACGACTTATTGCCTGGTAACGAGTCATAACGATACATAATTTTTTAGTAGAATAGACCTGTTAGTCTACTGTAGGTGAAAATTGTTGTAATCAAATAAAACTGCATTGTTATTAACTGTAAAACTTTTCATTGTTGTAATCAAATTTAATCTTTTGTATTTGAACGTTTATTTGTTCTAATCAAATAAAACTACACTGTAATAAACTGTAAAAGTAATAGATGTGATAAAGAATATGAGAAATACCGAGAAATCAAAATTTTCAATTTTGTTCTGTCCCGGAGAATTTAATTTTGATTCTGGATTATTTAAATTTCTTTTTGTTTTCAGCTAGAATACTTTTTACTGTACTTTGTGAAATATTTATTGTAGAACCTTGCTTTCGATTCATTTTGATTATTAAATTTTAATAATTCAATTTTTTTCACGAAAGTTTTATCTTGCGCTACACGCCAATGACAAAATTTCATTGTCCAATTAACCAAAGAATTACTCATCATGCGTCAGTGACGTTCAATTCATTATTCACTTGTGCAACTGTACTAATAGAGCGGTACAAACTTTTATCACTATTTCACCCCTTTAAGTTTTATTTTCGCGATAAAAAGTAGCCTATGTCCGTCTCCAAAGTCCAGTCTATCTCTATACCAAAATTCATCAAAATTGGTTAAGCGGTTTAGGCGTGAAAACGTAACAGACAGACAGACAGACAGAGTTACTTTCGCATTTATTATATTAGTATGGATAAGTTGCAGACATTTGCCCGTATTCATAGTTGATGCTCAATCTCGTAGTTGAGTATTACTTCGGCAAACATTACTCCAGTCGTTCTCGGCCTCAAGCACATCATTTATTTTTCCTAGTCGAAACTTCGTGGATTCTCGGTTTTCTAGGAAGAATTTTAGAGAATTTGTAATAACAATGTTGGTTTACTTGTAAATTTTAATACTTTTCTATCAAAAAGTATATTTAATATTTCGTAACTATTGTGGTGTGAAGATGTATGGTTAGTATGAATGTTTTATTAGAATGGAGAGACAGGTGAACTTTTATGTGGACGAAGTGAACGAAGTATGTTTGTACAGGAATGTGTGACGAAGGATGATTTTTGTGTAACTATTATTGTGGTCCGGATGCGACTCTATAAATACCCATAATAAATTAGGTTATTTTCAGAAGCGAATACTGCATATAATTAATAGTTGTAATCGCATTATTATCTACTATAACGAACTCCAACGACGAAGAATAGAAATATAAAGGCTCTTGTTATATTCGGAGTCTACTATAATAAAATTTCACTAACAACCTAAAATATGGCTGTCCTCGACGTCTTATATTTCAAAAGAAAATATACGTCCCTTGCGAATATAAAGTAAACTAGTATGTGAACTGAGAAGCAATATCAATTTTCAAGAAAATTTCAAACTTCATTCAAATAGAAAATTGTAGTAATATGCAGGAGGGTTTTTCTTCGATTTCAACTGCTGTTCATGGTAAAGCCTCATTTTCACAGAATGTTTTAATGCTTAATGCATAAGGATTATTGCATAAGGTTTAATACATTATGACAATTTACTAAGGTACCATTTTCAGCTATTTTGTTTAGTGACTAATCCAACAGAAATGTCATAATTTTTTCCTTACTATTGTTTAGCAAATTGCCATTGGAGCAGCAATTCTTCTTTTCAATCCAAAATTTCGTATTACAGACTTTTCTATTTATTGGACAACAAATTAGATTTTATTTACAAACGATTAACCGGAAATAATACTTTACTTAAAGCTCACTGCTATTTTAAACATGGAATTGCCGGAAGGTCATGTGCTGGCCACATCAGATTTTTTTAATATGTTATATACCCACACCGAAAAATGAAAAAAAACTGCTAGATTAAATTTATTTTACAAATTTAGCAGTGCAGACACTCAGATTTTATTTTTTTCTGTGTGAACCGTAACAGATATCACAAATTACACACAGAGAGAGAAAAGTTTACTATTGAATGTATCTTTCTGAAGAAAAATAATTTCACGTTTTCGGCATTGCCATTAAAAAGTTACGGCCTAATTAATGTTGGGACACCTAAGTTTCATACACTAGCGGTTCACTAATAATAACAAGTATCACCTTAAAAGATGACTTATAACCATATAAACTGTCATACCAAATTTCATCCGAATCAAATAAAGCGTCCGATTATTATAAGCAAAATTAATTTTTTTCCGAAGAACTTTGAAGCAGAATTCTGGCTAAATGGTACACTTTCCGGTAGAAGCAAGTTTGGTTAAATCGTCTTATTTTAGCCTCAGGAATCTGTGGTTAAGCCATGTTCCCCTATTTAAGAGACACCCTCTATATGATGTAGATAGGTCTCAGCCTCATATACTACCTAGTAGAATTTTATTTTATTTTTTATACTAAATAATTGATTTACAGGAACAAAAAAGTTCGCCTTCGGATGCGATGAAATCTTTGTTTTTGTTGGTAAATTGTTTTTGCCATGAGCATATGAGCAATTCGTGTATACTTATGCATATCACCGATTAAAATAATACTCTTTTAGCTTAACATTAACAATTTCGAAGTAGATAACTTCTTTTTTTTTTTTTTTTATTTAAAGAAGAGGCTTCGACTATACGTCATTAGCCTTTAAAAATGTTACATAGTTATGATTGTATGATATTGTTACATTGTACTTATGATATTTATTTTACATTACATTTGATGTTGGGGGTTGTATATGACTATATTTCATTTATTAGATCTATTTCCCTAAGAAAATTTAGTATATTTGTCATGTTTTCTGTGTTGTTGCTCAGTGCTTCTTTTATCGTGGTTGGTATGTTGTGTCTCTGTCTGTGGTTGATGTATTTGGTGCAGTCCTCTATTATGTGTTTGACTGTGGTGATGGTTGAGCAGACTTCGCAGATTTTTGGGTTGGTTTTGGTTATTATGTATTCATGGGTGTATTTTGTGTGACCCATTCGTAGTCTTGATATTATTACTTGTAGTTTTCTTTCTTTTGGTGATTGCCACATTTTCGTTTCGTCCTTTATAGTTCTTAATTTGTTCTCTGTTTTACCCTTCCAGTGGTTGGTCCATTCTTGGTTTATGGTATGTTTAATTATAGCTTTGAGATCGTCCCGTGGTATGTTTATTTTCTCAATATTTGTAATTTTGATTACTTCTTTTGCTGCTTCGTCTGCTGCCTCATTTCCTTTGATACCCACATGGGATGGTATCCATATGAGGTCGATGTTGATGTTTTTTCTTTTGTTAAATTGTATGTTTTCTTGTATTCTTTGTATTATAGAGCTTTTTGTTTTTCTGTTTGATATTGCTTGCACTAGACTTAGTGAGTCTGAATTAATTAGGATGTTATTATTGTCTTCTATGTTGTCTTTAATGTGTTCTGTGGCTTTTAAAACGCTGTATGCTTCTGCGGTGAAGATGGACGTTTCTTGAGGAAGGTGGAATTTGAAAATATGTTCTTGTATTACGAACGCAGCGCCTGTTTGGTTGTTAATCCGTGAACCATCGGTGTATACGTGTATCGTATCTTTGGTTTCTTCTTGTAGTTGTTTGTACAGATTACGGTAGAGCTTTTCGGGTGTATTGTTTTTATTATTATTATAACTTCTTTAATGTAGAAAGATGATCCCGAAGAAAGTATGCAGGCATGCTTTAGTTTTACTCCCGAACACGTTCTAGGTCTCTCGAGATGCTATTCTACTCCTGCTCACATAAAAGTGCATAAACAGAACTTTGCACGCGTGCTCTATAAAATCCGTATACACAATGTTTACCTACAATGTTTTTAACTACAAGACACACAATTACCAATAAATATGTAAATTTTGTATTTTGTACAATGTCAAAATGCAACAAAAGTAAGTGGTCACAAAATTTACAACTGATTTTGTCAAGATTAAACACTTACATATACGTATATAAAATAAAAATCTGTTGTGACCATCAAAATACCTCTCACCATTTCCATTTTGTTATATAAGAAATGTATTGCACTTCGCTATCGAAACTTCGTTTTATAATAAGAAAAAATTACATAAATTTACCCAAACATTGTTACCTTCCGTCACCTTTAGGTAAGAAAGGTATTGTCTTTGGTCAAAAAATTCGGTGGTGAGTTTTTAATGAATAAGCACGTTTTAGGGTCCCTACAATACGAATTTACTATTTTTAAGATGATGTCTGTATGTATGTGTGTGTGTGTGTCCGTGTGTGTGTATGTGTGTCCGTGTGTGACAAATTTTTCTCCGACGATAACTCCAATACTATAATTCTGAAAATTATAATTCTTTCGTATTCCTCTTCTGTACATCCATATGAAGAGTTGATTAGATTTTGGTTATAAATGATCCACCGGAAGTACCCTTATTTGAATTTTTTAACAGTTTTTCTTAAAAAAACGCAGTTAAATATTATTTTTTGACATTTTGTTATTATATTTATTAAAGAAAATACTCTTCTCTATATGGTTTGATTATTCATTTTCCTTCATATTCAATAGATGTAGAGTTAAAGCATTATAAAGAAATTAATTTTCAAAAATTAGTCAGCTTTGCTATTTATCATGGAAACAGCTAATACATTCAAAATTCTAATTGACAGATGTGTGTTGCAAGTGCAAAACCAAATATGGAAAGTATGGGATGAAAAATTAGTATTTCATAGTGGTCCTCTCAAGTGACATGCAGTGAAAGGCTAAAAAGAAGATGTATCGCAGAAGACTTGTGAAAGGAAGGACTGTGTAAGAAGATGCGTTGGACAGGAATCAGTGGAAGAGAAGAGGAAACAGCAACCCTTAATAAAATAGGAGAAAGCTGAAGCAGCAAGTAAAATGTGTCAAGTGCATTTTTCTTAGTGTATGTTTATGTCATAATTTTATTGGATTTATAGAACCTTTTCAAATGAACTTTTGGTATGAAATTTGTAAAAAATAGTATGTGTTCGTGTTCGATTTTACATGATATTATATAGAAACTATTCCACGGTCCTTTTGGTATGGGATTTGTGCAAAATACATCGAATTGACGGAAGGTCTTGTGCTGGCCACAACAGATTTTTTTTTATTGTATTTGATATGACATCTGCACACATATAATCTTAATTATATCTATTTTTTTTTTATTGTATGAGGAAGTTCATAAATGTCCGAGATTCTTCCAATTCATTAACAAAATTGGCGGAATTCCTGATGGATATATGCATTTTATCTATAATTTTAAATATTTAATTAATGAATCAATAAGAAAGATTAAATTTACTTACCATAAAAAGCTTTCGGAATGTCACTAAAACTGTTTATTTTTGACACTGAGATTTATCTGTCATTTACAAACTATGTTTTCCTTGTTGTAGTTGATTTATTACATCCAATTATTCTATATATTATAGTGCCTTCATCTCTAAATCTATAGAAGATATAATAAAAATATTAAGTGTATTAGATGGAGAATTTTATGTTCTTCAATATTTGTAATAACATAAATTTAAAAAAAGTAGTACTTAGAAGTTTTTTTTTAAGAAACTAATACTTCCGGTTGACCAATTGTTACCAAAACCTTTTTAGCTCTTTCGATTAATGTCAGATTAAGGAATACGTTGTTAAATTGGTCTTTAGTGATATAAAATTTGAAAAATCGTCCCACCAACATCCACACACACACACACACACACACACACACACACACATCTTTATAAATATACCTCTGGTGGCTCAATGGTTAGAGCAACGGCTCGTGTCATAAGTGTGCTCGGGGTTCTAGGTTCGAATCTCACTAAGGCAAGGATGTTTGTGTATGTGAACCTACTCTGTTATTTGGATTTAATCCTGTTAATAGGTTTTTTTTAAAAAAAAGAAAAAATCTGGATATGCGGTTCTTAAAATGAATCCAGTACCTCTTTTAGCGAGAGGTAACAATAGTTGCTGTGGGATGTAATCTGCTGCTAACATCAGATTATTTTCTATTTTAATTTTAATACTCGTTCTAGCATTCAATAAAGCATGTAATAGCTTGATTCGCGTTCGTGAATTATTTCAATTATTCCATATTTAATTACGGCAATAAACCGCAATCAGACCAAACAGAAAACAATAAACCATGTGGAACAAACTAATAGTCGAGGATAATAATAAGTCGCCGTATTAATTCCGCAATAACGGAGTAATCCTAGAACGAATCTACAAACAATATCTAGGAGACTTATTGATCACATCTGCCATGGAAGACAAAAGACAAGGTCCAGTGGAAGGAAAAAGGGAGCACAGTCACTTTGGGAACGCGTATGTGAGAATACCTTCGTTCCTTTACTTTTCACATTTTCATAAAATTTTATCTTCATCGTAAGGCTGAGTTCCGTTTTTATAACATAATTCTTGAACTTCTTTTATGTTGATAAACATATTGTGAGTGGGCCGGAATATAAAACAGTTGATGCCGCATACGAATCAATTGATTATCTTTGTCGTAATATTGTTTTATATCCGATATTTTAATTTTAGTACTTTACATTCTTGCGTGTCTTCTATCTTGTTATTGAGTTTGGCCACGTCAACAAATATGGAAATTTACTTGAGTTGCAACTTTTGTTTTTCTTTTAAATTTAATAGCCTTATAAAAATTGCAGGCTGCAGGCAGTTTTAGACAGAAATTCTGCTAGTTTGCTACGAAATTTTATAAAACTTTATAAAATTTATAACAAAATGAAAAGTTTATGTAAAATATTCTCAACTATTATAAAACATTGTAGACTGACACACTGGAAAATGTAGATTAACTTAATTATAAATTTGCTTTATTCATGAACCAAAAGTTTTTTTAATAAACTCGTGTTTTTGATTTTCTTACATTTCCAAATACCATAATTATTGACAACCAATAATTACTTGCGAAAGAATTATGATGTAGGAGGTATTAAATTAACATAGAAAACTCATATATAATAGAATCAAGGTAAAATTTAGACATAAATTGAAGATCCGTCAGATGATAAGATAATTATATTTAAAAACGAAGTGGTTTTTGGATGAATGCTTCAATTGCTTTTAACCATGTAGTCTTTCACTCATTGGTTTTTTAATAATTGTAACTTCATTTATAATTAAAATGTAAAACTTTTTAATTGTTTAAAATTTTAATAATTGCTTGAAAATGGTTCTAAACAGAACCGAAACGTCACAATTGTAAATTGTAAATCTTTGACTATGTTAAAATAAATTGAAGCATTCATCCAAAAACCACTACGTTTTTAAAAAAAATTATTTGCTTCCAAAAACTGAATCATAATTATATTTACTATCCTTTGAGAATCCTTTTTATCTCTTTCTTAGGCTGTGTCCAATGTTGCACTTTTATCACCCTATAATATCTAAATCCCAAATTTGTAAGCCCTAAATCTAGTGATTATTTAGGATTTTAAGAATTAATTTTAGGGTTTTGCAGGAGCACACTATGCCTTGAAGTTGACGCGCACTAATTAAACAAATCATGTTCGTTGCTACAATTTGTGCAAAACGTCAAATTTACTATCAAATAATATCTTCTTAGATTATATTTTATGAAATATAATATTAACATTTACTCTCAAGCATCAAATTGTGTCGAATTGTATAATTCATTTTTGTTATTCTCAAGTGTTGCCATACAAATCAATGGATGTCATTTATGTGCCATTCGGAGTGTATTTATGTGAAAAAGACCTAAATCCTAAAAACTAAATGAGGAAATGCGACATCGGACACAGCCTAAGAGAGGTATTGGAATCATGCCAAAAATTGCTTATCCAGATTTTAGTAAATAAACACGTTTTAAAGTCACTAGAATCCGATTTTATATTTGTGTGGGTGTATGTGTGTGTGTGTGTGTGTGTGTGTGTGTGTGTGTGTGTGTGTGTGTGTGTGTGTGTGTGTGGATGGGTGTGTCTGGATGTTGGAAGGACGGTTTCTCAAATTTTATAATCCTAAAGACCAATTTAACTACATATTCCTTAATTTGACTTTAATAGCAAGAGCTGCAAAGATTTTGGTAACAATTAGACAACCGGTTATAGTTTCTTCAAAAAAATCTTCTAAATATTATATTTTAGAAATTTATGTTATAGCAAATATTAACGAATATATAATTATCTATCTTCTACTGATTTAAAAATAGAGAATTATAAGCATATATAAATAATCTCACAGTCCAAATAACCCTATGGAAAGCAGTTGAAAAATTTAAATGTTTTGCAATTGACAGAAAAATGTCAGTGTCAATAATTCAGATACATTACTGAAGGTTTTTTTCTGGGAAATAATAGCTCTGTTCGATGAGAAGTGCTTGAAGTGCAGAGCAGAATAGTGCAGTGCAGTGTAGTGTACACTAGTTCAGTCTAATTCTTGTGGTTTCATAAAACACACTAGTGTATATTTGGGCAAGTTTGTTCAGTTGTGAGTAATCAAGCCAAGCGTAGCCACAGGTGTAAAAGGTTAGGTTGTTTATAAACACAGTCATATCATAAAGCTGCAAAGAAGTGACTGCAGAAATATCTGTTTTAAAAAGCATAATGATTGAAATAATAAACGATTCTGACGAAGATCAATCATCACTTGATTCTTCATCAGATTCAGAAACAGATACATTAATTAATTCTTTATATAACAAAACAAAGAGAATATACTATATCTGAATCCATTATTTTATTTTCTCAATGTGTAAAATTTTATGTTAATAAACAGATGTGTAGATAGGATAGAATTAAAATGTCTACCGAACAACATTAAGTTGTCCCCACTCCTACTCTGCACTTTCTACACCACTCGCGAGTCAGGTCAGAAACGTGAGCACTAGTTCTTAAAATTTTTGTCATCGAACAGCCTGCCAGAAGCTGCCCGTTTCTCATAAAACATGTTAGTGTAAGAAAGTTAACACTAGGGCGGCCTAGTACATGTCATCGAACAAAGCTATTATTATATTACAAACACGCATCAGAAATACCGCCAATCTCGTCAACGAATTTAAAAATTGTCGAAAATAGAAGAGTAGGAGGAAACTTATGTATAAAATGAATTAAAATATATAAAAATATATTAATAATAGATGTAATTAGAATTGTTGTGTGTGTACCAGAAATGTTAAATACAATATGTACTTACATAGCCTAATATGGAAATAACGAGAGGTCTTTTACTGGCCACAACAGAATTTTGTTATTAGTTCTTGGATACAAAATTGGAATGACCTCCCGTTGACTAAGCAATTTATTCCTATAAAGTAAACTATGTCTTTATCCTCAATCTTGTTTTTCATTTCATCTATTATTACTAACACGAAAGATATAAAGCAAATTGCTCCAAAAACCTTATATCCCACAACTTCTAAAAAACGTCGTGAGTTTTAACTACCAAGCAGGAATATAATAAAACCCTTAACATCCCTAACCCGGGCAGATAACAGGCTGTAACCGCTTAGCTTCTTTTTGTCCGGTCGGCGGGTCGGGATTCGGTTCGCAATCCGCACTAAGGTGACCGCTGGAGCTGTAGCTTGGGCATGCCCGGAGAAAGAGCAGGCAATTTTCCACATCTGCGGTGATTCGCAGCTCCTGAGTGCTATCGCCATTGCAGATACCGAGGGAAGCGGGTAAGCCGAGGGAATAGCAATGAGGTTAAGTGGAATTAAATAAGTTTGCCTACGAACAGAGATAAGTGTATATCAGATAGGTACTTCGTATTTATTTTTGGTTTGTACCTACATGCAAAATAGAAATGTAATTTATGCTCAATCTTATACTTGAGTATTACTTCGCCAAGCATTATTCTAGTTGTTCTCTACCTCAAGCACATCATATGTTTCCTTTTTCTATTGTTTATTAATGACATAAATTCTTGCTTTAAAAATTCCAAATTCATAATGTATGCAGAAGACCTCAAGTTATATAAAAAAATTGTTTCCATGAATGATTGTCTTAGTCTTCAAGAAGATCTAGATAGATTGAGCATTTATCTAAAGCAGAATGATTTATCTATAAACTACAGAAAATGTTCCATTATTTCATTTTCATGTTACAGAAGTATATTTGAATATAATTACAATATTAATGGAAATGACATCAGTCGTGTATCTCATGTCAAGGATCTTGGAATAATCTTAGATAATAAGCTAATTTATGATATTCATATTGATAGCGTTGTTAAAAAGGCTTATAAAATGTTAGGTTTTATACTGCGTGTGGGATCAAATTTTAAAAATCCCACAACCCTTGTACATTTATATAATACACTTGTCAGGTCTCAACTGGAATTTGCTGCTGTATGTTGGTCTCCACATTATCAGATATATGTGAATAGAGTTGAGGGTATTCAGCGTAAATTTATTTCTGTGCTTAAATTTAAATTTCCTAATTATACAAGTTCTTTCATATCCTTACAAAAGCGTAGAGAGATGTTAGACTTAATCTTTCTTTATAAAATTATAAATGGTCATATTGACTGTCCAACTCCCTTGAGTAAATTATCTTTACGTGTACCGTCTTATTCTACTCGCTCATCTGATATTTTTTCTGTAAAAATGTTTAGAACTAACTTTGCAATGTTTTCTCCGTTAAATCGCCTGTTGTGTTGTTTTAATAATTTATTATGTCTTACTGATGTACCTGATATTCACCATATTTGTTGTGTCTTAACAGATAAATAATATTTGTAATTGATTGTATTGTAATCGTGCTGTACTGTTATTGGGACCTTGTCCTGTTGTACGGCCATTTTTCATAAATAAATAAATAAATAAATAAATAAATAAATAAATAGTTGAAACTTCGTGAATTCTCGGTTTTCTAGGGAGAATTTTAGAGAATTTGTAATAACTATATTGGTATATTTGTAAATTTTAATATTTTTCTATCAAATAGTATATTTGATATTTACATAATGTCACAGGTGGCAGATATACAGGGAATTTATTTTAACATGCAACATATGGTCAATCACTTCCATGGTTACTCAGTTATTCCTCAGAGCTGTTTTGACCTCTGGCATGGTTTACATGCTGAGTAATCTTAACTTCTCTGTTTTTACTTTGTAGTTTCTACTGATGATGAGAACTTAGTTCTCGAAATACGTATATAGTTTTTAAATTTATTGTTAAGGTTAAGGGGTTTTTTCTTTAGTTATGAACTGTCAGTTCAGTTTGATATCTATCCTTAAATTTTGATTTCTCATATATCTACACTTATTTATATTATTTACAATTTCATTCGTCTCTTTACATATAAAATGTAAAGAATCTTTGTTTACAATCGAAGTTAATAAAATACACAACAAAACAAAAGCATGTACATGAATTATATTTGCATATTTGTGCACTGTACTGGTATAACATGCTGAAAAATTCCACAGAGAACACGTTGTCGAAATGTTTATTAAATTTAAATGAAATGATTAATGTTAATTCATTAGCCGAAAATAATTTAATTTTAGGCGATAATCCAATATTTACTGCAGAAATAAAGTGTAATTATTGTTCACAATTAAACGAAAAACAAATTCAATTCTATCGTGCACGGTAATTAATTGCAAAATTATTTGTTTTGAAATTCAACAAACTTTACCAAATATATAAACCAGTACAAAAAATAATTAGTTTTATATTGTTCGTGATTATTCATATGTGAAAACATATCATCAATGCCGTGCTAGTAGTGAAAAAAATAGTATATAAACCACGGTTGAGAAGATCACTATTGACCAGGCGCCTTATATTCCTCGGGCTTCGCTCTCGGGTTACAATAGGCACTGGGTCAATAATGATTATCTTCTTAACCTTGGCGTATAATATACTATTACTTACTTTATTCTTGAACTCAGTCATAGCTTCATAAAATGAAATTTAATTTTCTTGTTCTTTAAAACCAAATCGAAACTAATCTATCGCGACTAAACTGAGACATTAAGATAGATAATACGCGAATGTATAATTTAAAAAAAATGCTACCAATATTAAAAGTAATTGTATCTTGCACTTCGCCACCAAGGAGTTAAATACCTTTGAATGTAGATGGAGAAATTTGACGTGGAGAAGTTCCCCTACATAGTTACACAAATAGTAGGTAATGGCCTTATATACCGGTGCCACTTTGTGTAATTGGGGTGAAAATCGTATTAAGACCTACTCTCAATAATTTAACGAACGGAGAATGTAGGAACCCTTGATATGTAAGTGAATATGAGTAGTACTTCTACATTATGTTATTTATTTAGCTTGTCGTTCGACATGCAAACAAAGTAATTACAACAAGATTCAGGCCTATTTGGTTAGTTAATTTTTTTAACCATTTATTAAAAATTAACCACTGCGTTACAAAATAGGCCCTACTATATCAACATTATTGTCATATAGAAATATTTACAAATACAAGTAGTATCATATCACGTTCAGCAACTATACAAGATCTTGGTCTAAAGTTTGACAATAAATTTACGTTCCAAAATCTTTCAGCTATTAAAAGCCTATATTATTCATTTGTTCGGGCTAAACTTGAATACTGCCATATTATCTGGAACCCTATATAAGAAGTCCATCAAGATTTACTCGAGTCTGTTCAGAAGAAATTCCTAAAAAATCTTTATTACAAAGTTCATAACAGGTACCCAGTATATTCAATAACGTATCAACAGTTGTTGGTTATGCTTAATTTATAAGTCTTTTTGAACGACGTGAAAATGCTCTTGTACTACACTTGTCAAAAATAATTAATTATTGTGTTGATGATCCTAGCTCTCTCTCTTCCCTTCATTTTAATACTCCCATTGTCCGTACCAGAAGTAATCTTACATTTTACTTGCCCTTAGCTCGAACTAACTGTTTAATGTTGTCACCTATTCACATAATGTGCCACTTATTATTACCTATACGGTTTGATTATATATTTTCCTTCACATTCAATAGATATAGAGTTAAAGAATTATAAAGAGATAACATAAATTAGACAGCTTTGCTATAATCATGGAAACAGCTAATATATTCAAATAATTCTAATTGACAGATATCAGTAATTTAAAAAAGTGTTATTTACATAGTGTATGTTCATATTATAATTTTATTGGATTTATAGAATCTTTTCCAATGAACTTTACGAGCCTCATACCTTATGAAATATGTATGTAGTTTAATTTTAATAAAATTAATTGCATACATTTTTTAAAACACGTTTAATTTTGCAGAATATGGACTACAACTGTTATTGTTTTCATTTCATTTAAAGTTCTACAAAATTAGCAATTTTAAGACTAATATATCTGTATTTAAATGTTTACACAGGAAATATATTGCCTCCAGTTTCCGACTTCATTGAAAAAATTCTGTGAGTAATTGATTTTATAGTGGTGATCGTAAATTAGCATAGAAATGGTTTGTAGACGCATATTTAACACAAATTGCAACAAAACAATCACGCGAACTATCTCCAGTGGACCGTAAATAATCCATTCGCATTCGTCCAGTTGCTGCAAAAACGGAAAACTGTTCATTTAAATGCGGACGCGGTAGCCCGCGTTATATATAACGTAGAAGGGACCAAGTTTATAATATATGGGGAAATGGAACGGACAAGTGAACAATGATCAGCACTTTGCAGCAGGCCGATTAGTGCGAGCGAGGCGGGCTGCGAAGGAATCCCAGCCCCGGCTAATCCCTCGGGATCTTGTAGTGGAAGTAACACGCATCCATTGTTATAATTAGCTTTCAGCGCCATGCCGGATGGCCAATGAGTGTCAATCGTTCATCTGGAATTAACACTAATAATTAATATCCAATCCTATCCACCAATGCTTTTTCTCATCAATTTCGGCCAAATCATCAACTTATAATTGAAGGCACACTTTTGATAACAACTTATAAGTTCACTTGATTTGTTTTATATACCTCGTTTTATTTGAAGGAACACAAAATACAGAGAATTTATTTTAAAATGCAACATTATAGTTCATCACTTCCATGGTTACTCACTATTGTCAAAAAATGATAGCAATGTAATATTTGTCCATTTTAAAATGCAACATTATAAATAGTATTGCAGCACAGGAGATAGCTCCAGAACACATCACAAATGGTGTCAATTCTTATTACGACCGACTAGAATATTGTCTCAGTGTGATTGGGGGTATTTTTTAACATTTATTACATGAAAGTTATAAATTTTTGTAAGCTAAAGTTTGTTAAGATGTACAATATTCATGTTTTGATTATTTGTTAATCGTATGTAGGCTAATTTATTGGAAATTAGTTTTGATAATACAAAACTACAAATTTTGTATGTTGCATTTTAAAATGGACAAATATTACATTGCTGTCATTTTTTGACAATAGTGAGTAACCATGGAAGTGCTTCACCATATGTTGCATGTTAAAATAAATTCCCTGTAGATATATTTGTGTATTAAGAGCGCAAAATGCGACATTGTCGATTGAGAGGTTGTTGCCGCGGCATTCTCTCGAAATCGTCAATGTCCATTTGCGCTCGAAACACACACAAGATTTTTTCTCCAGTCGCCACCATAACAAAAAATAATAAAATGTACACTTTATACTTACAGTACTACTCAATAAATAACGATTGGCTAATACAAAAGATACGGTTTAAACTTAAAAAGGCTTTTAAATGTTTATATCGTTACATTAGCCATCTATTCCATAAAAAAAACCAAAATTAGAGCGTGGAAGCAAGGATTTGTGATGATTTGATGAGTTTTTGTAGCAAAATGTGTGGTTAGTTGTCACGCCTGTCACACTGAAAAAATTAACAAATATTTCAAGGAATTTGTGATTATATAGACATGTATGTGCATTGACTGACTTCTCGCAATTATTTAAGGAACGAAATAACTAATAACTTTATTGTAATCAAAATAAATAGTTAACTAGAGATCAGATGTCAGTACGACTCGCAACTATCCTACCGCCATCTGTGTACAATCATTCCTATTACTAAACATAAATGTTCACACAATTTATTTTATATTTAATTTTATTTTATTGTTATTTTCCATTCTTCTTGAGTTTTTATTCAATCTAATCTAAGCATTTTATACTTTTGTTTTTGTGAATGAATGCCCTATTTCATTTTCACAGCAGTGTGGCATTTTGTTAGGTTATGTTAAATACCGACAGAACATATGTCAAATTGACTTGTGAACGTGATAAATGTGTAATTACAGTGCCATTAGTTCCTAACTAAACATTTTCATTAAGAATGTAGACAAGTGACATTTCTCAACATTGTATACTTACAAATTTGGACAGCGAGCGTTTTTACTACTTTGTCGCGCATGAGCGGCAAAGTGACATTTTGCGTTGGCAAAAGAGAGCGCAAATGGCTACTTTCTATAGTGACTGTAGAAAAACATTTATTTTTTATTTTTCCCATATTTATTGAGGGATGAACTCCGAAGGCCCGGAGTATTTCGCTAACTACAAATTGATTGTTGAGAGATGGAAAGACCAACCGTTGAGTAGTTTATAGGTAAATCAAAAATTTTAAAATTCTTTATTATGGACGTTTCGGGCTTAAGACAAACCCATCTTCAGCTATTGTTACAAAAAAAATATAAAATGTTTCTTACATAACGGTGAATCAGAGCTGAGCAAGTTACTTTTAAAATGTAACTAGTTACAGTTACAGTTACCTCCAAAAAAAAGTAACTAAGTTACTTAAGTTCCAGTTACTTTGGTGAAAGAACTAAGTTATTTACTATTTACTCATTAAAAGTAACTTAGTTACCTTGAGTTACTTTCTAACTATTTTTAATGGCGTGAAGTGTAGACTTAGACTGTTGACTTAGTTATTGTGTAGTATAAGTATACATATCAGGGAGTTTTTGCACTAACTACGTTAACCTAAACTTTAACGTTATTGCTTGGCAACACCCAATCAGATTATTATTGTTAATGTTAACGGACCTACAGGGCCTTATTACCGCCTAGGCCCAAGAGGCCACGGCCTAGGGCCCGCTTTGACAAGGGGCCATCAGGGCCCGGTTGCTGTGATAAAAAATCTGATAAAAAGGCCCTGCGGACCTACATTATAATATAATATAAAAATTAAAAGTAACATTTTATCTTGTGAGAAGGGAATTTGCAAAAATAAGACGAATTCAAGTCTTGCAACCCTTGGAACAACGAACAAAATACACTATTTTTTGTATAACCTGAATATTGGAATAATTTTGATGATTTAGTGGCAGTTTAATTATAATTTATTAAAACGTATCATTTGTAAGCGAGGAAAACATTTGGAAATAATATATTTTATAAGTCAAATTTAACATTTAGTGACTTTTTAATTCTAGAATTAAAAGTGAAAATAATGTGTTATTTTTAATTTTTCTGTTTAGCGTACAAAAACTCTATTATTAATGAATATAATTACTTATATTTACACATTACAGAGGGTATGCGCGATGCTGCGCTCAACACTCCCACTCTGGACAGACATTTATTTAAAACAAAACAGTTTTAGTTAGTGTTTCTAAAAAAAGGCATCAGCCTCAACAAAATATTTCTTAAAAATTTTAATCCCCCACGTTACTTTTTATGACTAAGTTACATTCCACTTTTTAAGTTACTTTGACTAACTGAAGTTACATTCTAATTTCTGAGTTACTTTAAGTAACTTAAGTTACTCAAGTAACTAGTAACTAAAAACCGTAAAGTTACCAACTACTTTTCCGCAGCAAGTTAAGTTACAGTTACAGTTACCATATTTTAAAAAGTAACTAAGTTACGTTACAAGTTACGTAAAAGTAACTAATTAGTAAGTTCCTAAAGTAACTAGTTACTGCCCAGTTCTGCGGTGAATATACAAAAAACTGATGAAATTTGTTACAAAATCTTAAAATTGTATTAGACACAATGATTTATACAGGTAATAGTATAGTGACATTATATACATAGTGTGGCCAATAGGGGGATCGATTTTGATTGGTCGGCGTGACTAAGCTAAAATGTTGTTTACATGCATTAAGTTTAGAAAAGTGAAATTTAAGATATTGTTCGTGAATTATATCTAAATTTAAAGTAATTATACTATATTTATAATTCCAATAGTGTAAATAATTAAATTATATGTATTTTTGTAACTCAAAAGTGTTTGGTTAGGTTAAGTGCGTTAATACAAAGTTGTTATTATCACGATTTGTATTAATATGTTTCTCTATACTAAACAACACAACACAGTTAATATGTTGTAGTTATAAGTAAAAACGGATATATTTCTTAGTCTTATTAAATTGAAATAATAATTGTGAAGGTAAGATCTTTTTATTTTTCTGTTCTGTTGATAGTGAATTTCCCTTATTTACTATTAAAGTTTAGTAAAAAAAAGTAAAATAAATGTCCTGCCGAACGCATAATTTTCTGGCACTGTTATTTTGCAAATTAAAACTGTAAAATTGTTGATTACAACAAAGGATTTAGATTATTCAATTTTGTTTGTATAATGTCAATATCAATTTTGCTGTTGATGAGATGAAAACGAATCTTATTTTAATTATAATTTTCTGGAAAATGTTTAGCCTGGATCAAAATATGTTTCGGAGAAGGTACTTTAGATATTAATTAATAATTAACTAATTCATCTTGTAATTAATTATTCAAATTTTTAATGAAATTTTGTTAATATTTTTAACCTGGAAAATAACATGCTTAGTTATAATCAAAGAAAATTGAATTAGCAGCATGACGTCAGTTCCTTGAATCTTTCAATTAATTTGGTTGATATCTGGATCATTATCATCATCTAAAAAGCAGCACCCCTTATACGCCAGAATCTCAATATTATTGAACAGATTGTTTGCATGAGAGATACCATAATATTTCATGAAAAATGAATCATGGTCTTACCTACGGAAGGTATTGTCTGGTCAAAAAATTCGATGGTGAGTTTTGGCGTCCCTACAATATGATTTTACTATTTTTACGATGGTGTCTGTGTGTGTGCATGTGTATGTATGTATGACGATAATTCAATACTATACTTATCCCATATTTTGTACAAATCCCATACCATTATTTACAGTCATATATAAATACTCTAAAAATGCGTACACTTACGTAACATTCTCTTTAAAATCAAATAATATTACTACCAAGTTTATATCTCTACCCCTTTTTGAATTATTGCCCCGAAAGTCAATATACCCCACATTTAGATAAAAACTTCAAAATTTTTAAAAATCTAATTTTTATGTATCTATATACTTCTTAATGTTCTGATTCCAAATTTTGAAACCGCAGGTCAATATCTCTTTTCGTTCTCGAGATATTTAGATTCAAAGTTTTGCTCAAAACTGCCCATTTTTGGGTAGTAACCCAAAAATAGGTCGAGATATGAATTTGGAGACGCGACCATTCGACTCTACGGGCAAAATTACATAAGTGTACCAATTTTCATAATTTTTGTCAAACCCGTTCATTTTTTATGAATAAAAGTTTGAAAACCCCCGAAAATGGCCAAACTCTGAAAAAATCGTAAGGGGTACACCTTAGATTTTTGCGATTTTTGGCCATTTTCAGTTATTTTGTTGTAGAGATTGTATGCGGTGTTCAAAAATTATGAAAATTGGTGTACTTATGTAATTTTGCCCGTAGAATTGAATGGTGTTATCGCCAAATTCATATGTCGACCCATTTTTGGGTTATTACCCAAAACTGGGCAGTTTTGAGCAAAACTTTGAATCTAAATATCTCGAGAACGAACAGAGATATCGAACTGCGGTTTCAAAATCTGGAATCAGCGCATTGAGAAGTATCTAGATACATACAAATTAGATTTTTTAAAATTTTGAAGTTTTTATCTAAATATGGGGTATATTGACTTTTGGGGCAATAATTCAAAAATGGGTAGAGATATAAACTTGGTAGTAACATTATTTGATTGTAACTGATTATTTTATAAATTTATGAGTCTCTATCTCTAAATGTTAGAAGATATAATAAAAATGTTCAATGTATTGGATAGAGAATCCTATGGTCTTTAATATTTGTAATTATACAAATTTCAAAACAATAAAATTTAGAAGATTTTTTTTAATAAACTACTACTTTCGGTTGTTCAGTTGTTACTAAAACCTTTTAAGCTCTTCTCAGGAATATCAGAATGAGGAATTCATAGTTAAACAGGTCTTAAGTCTCTTTGTTTTTGAGGAATCGTTCTTCCAACAATTAGACATACACACACATCCGCACATACACACACACACACAGACATCATCGTAAAAATATTAATATCAGATTCTAGTGACCTTAAAATTAAGACGCCCAATAATAAATAAAAAGTCGTGACAATACAATTTTATTTCATTTATGTTATTTGTAAACTAACATTTATCAGTGATTTACTCCATTCAGTGTAAACACGTATTGAATCTCGTGCAATAACTCTTTTTATTTTATTTTCGAGTCAATGTGCGACAGTGCTCCTGTCTGTTCGGAATCCTAATTCGCGTCTTGGTCCAGCGGCAATAATAAACTTTACGCGGCGTAATGAACAGAATCGCCAATAACTCGCGGGAAATTTATAGCTTGATATCGGTTTAAGGTCCTCTTTTTGCACCAGTGATTTATGCGGAGTTGACTGCAAAAACTAAATTGAGCCAGGGTTTTTATTTGGTGATCTCTGGTGAAATATAATTGTCATTCCTTCACGCTGAGAACAGCGTTGGAGGATCACGTGATCACCAGGGACGTCATATGGAAAGGACGGCACGAGGAAGATCGGATTTTTCGTTCTTCCAATAGAAATACTCAAATTCATTTAACGATTATACGAGTATTTGTTATAATTAAATGAGAAAATCATTTTATCCAATTCCAACTCGTAACATGCTTGTTACTATGGTTTTTTGAAAGAGGTGTGTGTGTATGTGTGTGTATGTCTGGTTGTAGGAGGGACGGTTTCTCAAATTCTATAAGACTAAAGACCAATTTAACTACGTATTCCTTAATCTGACATTAATGGGAAGAGCTGAAAAGGTTTGATAACAATTAAACAACCGAAAGTAGTAGTTTCTGAAAAAAAATTCTAAATATTATTTTTCTACGACCACCATGAAAAGTTGACATTTGTGCTCTATTTTGTCATCGTAAAGTTGATGGTTACTAAGGAACGAGCAAAAAAATACTTTACCGCGCGTCTCACATAGCAACGCGCGGTAAAGTGCTCAATTTGCTCGCTTAGATAAATACATATTTTTGCTGAAATCTTAATTTATTAAAATAATACTTACAAAATCTAAAAATAGGTTAGGTTCATTTTTACACTAGAAACGTGCTACAAACAATATACCTGAAGTTAGCTACATTACCAATTTAGTTAGGTTAGGTATTTAATTATATATAATAACAACTCTACTGGTGAATGTACATTGTATTACAACTTTAAATATTTAATAACACACATTTCATAATTAACAAACTTATTGGATTTAATTATTGGCGGATAATGTTAAAATTGAATGTGCACTTTTGGCAGTTTTGTATATTCATTCCAGAACTTGAAAATAGCTGACGAACATAAATTAGACTCTGTGACTGTGACACTCACTAGAGTTTTCAGTTCTTAACTGCTAGTGTTGATTTTAGCTTGCAATAAATGGACCAAAGAGAAGACGATTTCATTAGATTTTTACAAAAAGTAAGCTAGTAAGACATTTTCACTGTAATTCTTGATTTTTTTAACTTACACCATTCAATGGAGAGGTTATAATTCTTTCGGTATAATGCTTTTGATTTTGCAGATAATAAATTCAAGGAAGTATTTTACGCTGTTTCAAATATATCTGGAGGAGTGCAGGAAAAATCACTATCTTTTACTGACAGAATTTTGTATTTATTTACTTGGATACTCACATCGTCATGGTTACACACAACACAAAACAGAAATTGGTTGAGATTGAATTGAACGTACTAAATAGGTATTATTATTTTTTTCTATTTTGGTTAGTAAAGTTGTAGAAAAAATTATGTGTGCATCTCTAGCGTAAAGTATCTTTATTGCTCGCGCTCGAAAATTGAAGCGCGAGCTCTTGATACACAAATAACTATTATATACTCTTCAGAAATACCGCCAATCTCGTCAACGAATTAGAAGAATCTCGATCATTTAGAAGAGTAGGAGGAAACTTGTTTATGGAATAAATTAAAAAATAAAGAATAGATGTATCGTAATATGAATTTGTTTTGTGTACCATAAATGTTAAATACAATACTTATATAGCCTAATATGAAAATGGCGAGAGGTATTGGGGTGGCCATAACAGATTTTTAAAATAAAATTGCAGAACAAGTTTTCAAAATTATTTTATTATCGAAACAATTTTTTTGTAATTTTGTTTAAATTCCATGGCAATCACTACAATTGAGCGATATTTATAAAATTCCAAAATGGTTTCTACAGCTTACTAAACACAAAAAATAAAGTCCGATTAGTGATTTAGGTGTAGATTATAATACTCTGCAACATTTATTTGAAACATTTTCTATTAAATTAAATGGGAAGTTTCGCGCAAAGAAAACTGTTTTCCCAAATTAAACACCTATGGCCTGCTATTTAAATAACACCTTGTATATGTTAGACTACAATTACTTCAAAATTAATAGCTTGTCGAATGGACGTGTTATAAAACATATGCAGCACACATAATAAATTCTCCCGATAATTCTTACCGATGATATCTGCAATTGGTCGTAAATTTGAATGAGTTATTTCCCGGGCCTCCCCCTATGTCGGCCCTGTACAAGGTGATGTATAGCTTGGGCCCGACGTGGTTTATGACTTGGTTGTTGCTGTACGGAGACTTGCTCGTCGTGGTGTGCGAAGTTCCCAAGTTTTGCACGAGGTTTTAGAGATGCGGTTGACCAACAACTGGACAAGAAATTCAGACGTTTTGTTGCCAAATATTGATCTTACTCGGATGCTATTTGCCACATGCTTAAACTTTTAATACCCGCGACTCAAGGAGCGAATACAAACAGCGAAAATGGGGAAACATTCAAGAAAATGGTCCATATGTTTCTGAAAAAGGTTATATACTCCTATGATGCAAGTCAATTCACAGTAGGAGCTATTTTCAATATCATTAACTATAAAAATATCATTTGGGCAATCTAAAACTTCTTAAGGTGTAAATACTTATTAGAGATATACAATGTCTTCCCGTAGGGGTGACGGCTTTTACCTTCCGTCTCCTTTAGGTAAGGAAGGTATCGTCTTTGGTCAAAAAATTCGGTAGTGAGTTTTTAATGAATAAGCACGCTTTAGGGTCCCTACAATACGAATTTACTATTTTTAAGATGATGTCTGTATGTGTGTGTGTGTGTGTGTGTGTGTGTGTGTGTGTCCGTGTGTGTGTGTATGTATGTCCGTGTGTGACAAATTTTTCTCCGACGATAACTCCAATACTACAATTCTAAAAATTATAATTCTTTCGTATTCCTCTTCTGTACATCCATATGAAGAGTTGATTAGATTGTGGTTATAATAGATCCACCGGAAGTACCCTTATTTGAAGTTTTTAACAGTTTTTCTTAAAAAAACACAGTTAAATATTATTTTTTGACTTTTTGTTATTATACATATTAAAGAAAATACTCCACTCTATACGGTTTGATTATACATTTTCCTTCATATTCAATAGATGTAGATTTATAGCGTTATAAAGGAATTAATTTTCAAAAATTAGTCAGCTTTGCTATTTACCATGTAAACAGCTGATAAGTATATTCAAAAAATTTTAATTGACAGATGTCAGTTGCAAGTGCAAAACCAAATATAGAAAGTATAGGATCTAAAATTGGTATGTCATAGTGTTCCTCGCAATTGACACGCAGAGAAAGACCAAAGAGAAGATGGAAAGACTGTATCGCAGAAGACTTGAGAACAAAAGGACTGTGTGAAAAGATGCGTTGGACAGGAATGAGTGGAAGAGAAAAGGAAACAGCGACCCCTAATAAAATAGGGGAAAGCTGAAGAAGAAATGAAGGAAGCGTCAAGTGCATTTTACTTAGTGTGTGTTTATGTTATAATTTTATTGGATTTGTAGAACCTTTTCAAATGAACTTTTGGTATGGAATTTGTAAAAAATAGTATGTGTTCGTGTTCGATTTTACATGATATTATATAGAATCTGTTCCAAAGACCTTTTGGTATGGGATATGTACAAAATACATCGAATTGACGGAAGGTTTTGTGCTGGCCACAACATATTTTGTATTATAATTTTGAATGAGGTGTTTTCAATTAATAAATATACAATTATAATTGTTTTCTATAAAGTTTTACTCTTGTAAACTATATAAGTTTCTGTAAATCATCTTTATTCTTCTTTATGTCGTTCTAGACCACTCGTACGAACTTGAACTGCAACCGACGTCTGATGACTGTTATTGAAAACAAACTATTGCCTGCATATACGAATTAGCAGCCCGAAATTTAAATGTTTGAAAACTATTAAAGCAAGTTTAACAATATTTTTCTAATTATATTTTATTGTTACGTAACGCACACGTTAATCCTACCCCACCCCTCATAACAATGCGTAACGTTACTACCCTCACCCCCTCGAAGCATTACGTAATTTAAGGACAGCCCCTTATACATATTTTCGATAACTAATTGCAGTTTAATACATTTGAAAATTTGCAAGAAGTTGCAGATATGTGCGTAGATGTGCTACCCTTTTTGACTTTCTGTTCTGTTACAGCCGCTATAACTCATAGGAAGATAAGTATTTGTTAGGCAGAGAAATTAGATATTAATTTACATAGAGAATTACAGGAATTATTCTAGACATTAATTAACATTAAATAATATCCATAATCCATAGCACAATGCCTTGTCGTAGTAATATTACACGCGTTATAAATGAAGGTGTAATGAAACAAAGGGAATAACACAAATTGTATTACGTATCAAAAGGAGCCTAAATTACAATAACCCTATGCTGATCCTAAGTACGGAGCTTTAAGTTAATAGTCCTATTTGAATTCATACTTAATGATATATTGAATGTAGATAGATGTTATGTTTGATCTGTACCTACATTATTCGCATACGCAAACAGCAAACATGGATACAATTACATGTGGATTTGGACCAAATCTAATGACAGATAATTGCTTATTATATTGATCGCTATAGCAACTGTACAAATACAGGGAATTTATTTTAACATGCAACATATGGTGAATCACTTCCATGGTTACTCACTATTGTCAAAAAATGACAGCAATGTAATATCTGTCCATTTTAAAATGCAACATACAAAATTTGTAGTTTTGTATTATTAAAACTAATTTCCAATAAATTAGCCTACAGACGATTAACAAATAATCAAAACATGAATGTTGTACATCTTAACAAACTTTAGCTTACAAAAATTCATAACTTTCATGTAATAAATGTTTAAAAAAATACCCCCAATCACTCTGAGGCAATATTCTAGTCGGTCGTAATAAGAATTGACACCATTTGTGATGTGTTTTGGAGGTATCTCCTGTGCTGCAGTACTATTTATAATGTTGCATTTTAAAATGGACAAATATTACATTGCTGTCATTTTTTGACAATAGTGAGTAACCATGGAAGTGATGAACTATAATGTTGCATTTTAAAATAAATTCTCTGTATATCTTTAATTATTTTGCTATATTGATATGATTATCGTAATACTTGTTTCATTTCGAACATAAACAATCATTATTTATAAACAATTTTGTTGGATTATCAACAGATTGCTATAGCTTTAGCGCCAAATTAAAAAATGTTGGTATATGGTAGCATATTCCATTGAGAGATACCGTTGTTCAATTACAAAAAAAAAAACCTTGAAATATCATGTTACCATATTGTAACATTTTCACACTAATTGGACAAAATTGTTATATATTTTTATTGTTTATTCAGATGCGTTCGATTTTTTTTTTTTGAGATATAACACAAATTTATATTTTAACCTTCCGTCACCTTTGGATAAAAAATCTGTTGAAAAAATTTGATGTATTTTGTACAAATCCCATACCAAAAGTTCATTGCAAAAGACTCTATATATCCAATAATAAATTTGTAACACGAACATAATACGTGTTTTTACAAATTCCATGCAGAAAGTTCCTTGGAAAATATTCTATAAATTCTATAAAATTATCACATGAATATACATTATGTAAACTCATATTATAAATACTATAAAAATGCGTACACTTACGTAACATTCTCTTTACAATCAAATAATATTACTACTAAGTTTATATATCTACCCATTTTTGAATTATTGCCCCAAAAGTCAATATACCCTACATTTAGATAAAAACTTCAAAAATTTCAAAAATCTAATTTTTATGTATCTATATACTTTTGAATGCGCTGATTCCAAATTTTGAAACCGCAGGTCGATATCTCGTTTTGTTCTCGAGATTTTTAGATTTAAAGTTTTGGTCAACACTGCCCATTTTTGGGTTAATACCCAAAAATGGGCCGAGATATGAATTTGGCGACAACACCATTCGATTCTACGGGCAAAATTACATAAGTATACCAATTTTCAGAATTTTTGAACACCGCATACGATCTCTAAAGCAAAATAACTGAAAATGGCCAAAAATCGCAAAAATCTAAGGTGTACCCCTTACGATTTTTTCAGATTTTGGCCATTTTCGAGGGTTTTCAAACTTTTATGCATAAAAAATGAACCGGTTGGACAAAAATTATGAAAATTGCTATACTTATGTAATTTTGTCCGTAGAATCGAATGGTGATGTCGCCAAATTCATATCTCGACCCATTTTTGGGTTAATACAGCAAAACTTTAAACCTAAATATTTCGAGAATGGAACGAGATATCGACCTGCGGTTTCAAAATTTGGAATCAGCGTATTGAGAAGTATCTAAATACATAAAAATTAGATTTTTAAAAATTTTGAAGTTTTTATCTAAATGTGGGGTTTATTGACTTTTGGAGTGTTTATATATGAGTTCACATAATGTATATTCATGTGACAATTTCATTGGATTGCTAATAAATATAGTGAATCCAGTCCATGTAGTATCTTATTATTTCTTCACAGCGAATAAGAAATAGCATTAATATGAAAATTATTTATTATACTCTTTAATTAATATATGTAGGAACATTATTTAATTCTAGGGCATTGTATGTAAATACTACTGTGGCATCTTCATGAAATCACAAACATAACTAAATATTCCCTTTAATGAAATTTAAACATTATTTTATTTGTAAAAACGTTTTCTAATTTATATACTGCCGCAAAACCGCAAATCCAATATTTGCATAAACCCACAGAAGGAAAAGACGAAATAAATATTTATTTATTTTACCGCGTACCGCAGAGAACAAATGAACGGTAAAACCTTTTAAATTTATATAGGTTATCTACTGTTTAATGTAAATACAATTGTACCTTCATGCCTTGCAGCTTGTATTTATATTAGATACCTATTTAAAAATAATAAAGCTAAATATTTATTCTCGAATTTATTATATAGCTTCTATGTAAATATCCGAGAAAATATTGCAAAAAAAGATGAAAAAAGCTTACGATTAAACAGATTACATTAACTCAGTATACTTACAAAGACTTTTTCAATTTCTGATTAGTTGCCAAACAATAAACAACAATGATAAAAATATTTAATAAGAAGTTAATTATATATTTATGCTACGGGAAACAAGAATTAAAGATTACGCGAATTATCGAGCGAGAAGTTCCGGGATGATTCTTCTACTTGAATCGCCGCATCACTCCGTTCGTCGTTCAAGATGTGACATATTTTTCACAAAACAACGACACTTGAGTGACAATACAGCCGTCAGATTGAATACAGATTTATAGAACCATCCATGTTTTTTCATAATGTTTGACTAAGGGCTGGTCTTTCCACCTTCAGATTTCCGTATAGCTATCCACCAGACAAACTTATCTGAGACTTTATCCGACGGATAACTTTTTTCTGTCTTTCGTTTCAAATTTATCTGACGGATAACTACCCGACAGATAAGTGCCGTATATGCAGTTCCGAAATCTCTGATAAAATTAAAAAGAGATAACAGCATTACATACAGAGAATTTATTTTAAAATGCAACATTATAGTTGATCACTTCCATGGTTACTCACTATTGTCAAAAAATGACAGCAATGTAATATTTGTCCATTTTAAAATGCAACATTATAAATAGTATTGCAGCACAGGAATACCTTCATAACACATCACAAATGGTGTCAATTTTTATTACGACCTACTAGAATATTGCCTCAGAGTGATTGGGGGTATTTTTTTTTATTAACATTTATTACATGAAAGTTATGAATTTTTGTAAGCTAAAGTTTGTTAAGATGTACAACATTCATATTTTGATTATTTGTTAATTGTATGTAGGCTAATTTATTGGAAATTAAATTTTATAATACAAAACTACAAATTTTGTATGTTGCATTTTAAAATGGACAAATATTATATTGCTGTCATTTTTTGACAATAGTGAGTAACCATGGAAGTGATTCGCCATATGTTGCATGTTAAAATAAATTCCCTGTATGTAATAAGGCAGAGCAAGAAAATACCATATAAGTTTTGTTTCGATCAAGTTGCTTAATATTTATGTTTTGACATTTGTGGTTATGATCTTTTTGAGGTAATTACAAATATTTACTGTGATCAAAAAGTTATAATTTAAAAGAAATTTAGATAAATAGCATGTGTGCAGGATATTTTGCTTTCTGTTCATATTTGTAAATGTTTAAGGATTATAAAAATTGAAACGTGACTAACGTGAGAACTCCAATAATTTAGAAATTGTTGAAATACGGAATATTTTTATATACTAAGGTGCAAGTATAAGTATATCATAGAGAATAAGAAGACATACACATCGGCGAAGGATCAAGAATGACCGACAAAAAAAAAATTGTATTGCCTCTAAAATTAATTTTAAAATAGTATAATAGGGCTGTTGTATATGACTTCTAAGTATTAAATTTGAAAAGATATTGTTCTTTAAAAAGCCTCAAATTTGAAAATATCGCGAAATATCCTTTAGATATTTTACAATTAATTTTTGAAATTTGGATAAAATTTTGAATAAGTCACGTGATCTGAAACAGAATGTGACGTCAGAGTACATACTTTTTCAGCGGTTCTAAGGTGTCAAGTGTATTGTCAAAGTTGTCAAACAAGTGTCAAATAAGAATCACGACCAGAAATTTAAAGTAAAATATATTATCAATTTATATAATAAATTCAGTTATTATATTTTATTTTACCTCAACTCTTTAACACCCCTTATTTCGGTAGCAGTAAAACAATCGTTCTGATGTAAATTCAGCCATCATCCAGCTATCGACCTTCGGTTAATTATCCGATTTAGCTTGAGTGTAATTTGAATTAGCCATTATTACTTTATTATTCATTTACAATGAGCAATGTCAGCGTCAAATGTCAAATTAAAAGATTTTGTTATTAACATGTGACAAACTTTAGTCTACGTTTATTTATATAAATAATATGAATAAACGTAGGTGATGGAAAAACTATTTTCCTATTGGCTATTAATGATGTAATGTATGTGCTTCTACGTCACAGGAGTGGGGGGTAGTTTTTCAGGACGCCAATCTTTTTATTTAATTATTTCCACAAATAATAACAAATTATTAAAATAAAAATTATTACTAAGAAAATCATTCCATAAACTTTCATTTAAAATAGTTTTTGAAAAATGTGAAACAGGCTCATTGAAAAAAATTTCATCATGGTAATGATTAAACTTGATGACAATAATGATAATACTTGATTATAACAATGATAAAATTTGATTACAACAATATTAACTACATTAACAGTGAGAATGAGTAACCAGGGATGGACAAACTACAGTGAAATGATGATGGAACAAGGTCTGAGAAGCAAGAACTCTTGTCTCTCAAGTTTAGATGTGTAATGTTTTATTTGTTTGTATTTATTTCTTTTCCTCCACATCCCTTGTGTGTATTTATTTAAAATTTAGGTATGATAAAAAATATGTACGGTTTGTAGGAATGAATATTATTTTTGCTCCATTGGAAAATTTTCTGGCGCCATATATAATAATAAATAATAATTAAATATGTGAAATTACATGTTTGTATTCTATCAAAATATTATGTATTTGACATTTTTTCCGATTTATTGCATCAATTAATATGTTTTTATCCGGTAGAAAAGTTACAAAATAAGATACAAATTGATTAATTAATGATGTATTACAAAAAGTCTTAAATTATACTTTCTTATAAAAAATTTTTTTTCGAATGACTGAATTAGTAATAGTCACCCTATATCCGTTTCTACTTTCTTTGTACAATGGGGCTACATTCGGCATCAAAACTTCACTTTCTATGTATGTGGTATAAAAGTAGGGCATTATCGTTGCGGTAATGTTTCCATCCGAATCAGAAATTCTCTAACATAACCACTAGAAGTGTTATTTGAAATGAAGTTTAGTCAGAGGGAACTACACAGAGTTTAATTCCCTGTAATTGAATATTTGATGAGAAGCTGGGTAGGTATAGTGTTGGCAGGAGAAAGATAAAGCCGTCGCTAGCTGGAAACTGAAGAGAAGAAGGAGAGAAAGAGGATCAGCGGGTCAAGTGACACAAGCAAATCAAGCCAGATTGATGTTTCTGTCTAAGTAAATACAAGTATTTACATTCGCAAGAGCCCCATTAGCTACAAGAGTATTTGGCGTTAGGCGTAAGGCATTGCGGGAATTATATCCATGCAAATATCACAAAGCTTGAAGCTCGTATCTTAAACCAGTGCACGACAAACTTCTCATCTAACAAATTTTAAGCCAGCGAGGCTGTGCTGATGTCACATTATGGCATTTGGTATTTAGGATTAATAGTATTTAGGTCTTCTTCACATAAATACAACTCCGAATAAATTAGGACAACAAAAATGAATTATACAATTCGATTTAAATACAATGGATTTATTAGTCAGGCTTATCCTGCTACTTCCGGGGTACCTCAAGGGTCAAATCTTGGTCCGCTTTTCTTCATACTTTTTATTAACGATGTTGCTCCTCTATAAACTGTGACATAATTTTGTACGCGGATGATATAAAAATATTTAGAGAAATTAATTCTTTACAAGATTGCATTGACTTGCAGAATAATATTAATACCATTCACGAGTGGTGTAAAATTAACAATTTACCTTTAAATATTAGTAAATGCAAAATTATGTCTTACACACGTAGAAGGAATCCATTGCATTTTACGTACTGTATTGAAAATGTGCCCTTACCCCGTACTTCTTCCGTGAAAGATTTAGGCATCGTATTTGATTCTGAATTAAAATTTCTTGAGCATATTTTTGAATTAGTTTGTTCACTTAACAGATTACTCGGTTTTATTGTCAGAAATAGCAGACAATTTTACAATGACAATACATTTAAAATATTATTCTTGACTTACATTCGCTCTAAACTTGAGTATGGATGTTTAATCTGGTACCCTCTTCAAATCAGTTACAAATATTTACTTGAAAGTATTCAACGTAAATTTCTTAAGTTCATGTGGTATAAAAAATTCCATGTTTACCCTGCTCAAGGAATTGGACATAACATTCTTTTACAAGAATTTAACTTTGAATCCGTTGAAGAGCGTCATAAGCTTATAGCACTTAATACCATTTCTAGCATTTTAAATAATAAAATTGATGCTCCAAGTTTATTATATAAACTGCCATTTCATGTACCTTCAACATCATCGCGGAATTACCGTTTATTTTATCTACCATCTTGCAAGACGAATACTTTGGTTAAATCTCTGATCGTTGTTATGTGCAACGCTTATAATGAATTTAATTAAATTTTGTTTTCCGTATAGTTTGTATTTTTTTGTAATACTTTATGTATATTTTCTTGTTTTAGGCTCGCTTGTTAAGAAATAAACATTATTATTATTAAAGTTCAGGTCAGGGCACCGAATCCGCGCCAAAAACTGGGTTCGGTTCAGTTTAAGGTTAATTTGTCTATTGAAAGATGGTTCGGGTTCGTTTCTAGTTCAAGCAATAATAAAATTTGCTATTTTGTTCGCAGTTCAGGTTCGGTTCATCTTAATGAAAATTGAGTTAATGCTTTTTACCTCTCGCTAAGAGAGGTTTTGGAATCATGCTAAAATTCGTATATCCAGATTTTAGTGGATAAGCACGTTTTAAGGTCCCTATAATCCGATTATAACATTTTTACGATGATGTCCGTATGTGTGTGGATGTGTGTGTGGATGTTGGAACCACGGTTTCTCAAATACTATAAGACTTGATAGTAATTTACGTAACAAGACCTGAAAGTGATACTTTACTGGGTGAGCAAGCATATTCCCAGAGCGAGCCGTAGGCGAGCTTTGGAAGCTTGTGAGCCCAGTATAGACACTTTTAGGTCAAGTTGGGTACAATATTTTTTTTGCGATCCTGAAAAAAGAATAAAAAAGTATTATTTTATTTTTTATTGCGAGCAAATAAGAAATAAATAAACAACTGATCTCAATGGAATCATTTAGCTTTACCGGTCCCGGGATCGGTAAAGTACTTTCCGATCCCTTATAGACAATTTTCCGAGCTAGCTCAGCAAAGAAGGACTTTCCGGTCTAAATAGTGATCAGAAAGAGCTCATTTTCTGGGTGATCGCGAAAAAAAAAATTTAACTGCAATCTCTTCAATCTGAATTCATGTCTTCATCATTAATTATTATTATTATTATTTTTTTTGTTCACTGTTTTGCATAATATTAATCTTCTTAGTGGTAAATGCCAGAAAAAATGGGATATTTATTAAAATTTATTATTTCCATTTACATATCTGATTTTCAATAAATTTAAAATTAAATTAATCGAGAAATGTGAACTGGATTTATTGGTGTAATAAATTTCTGAAGTATTCTAAAATTTCGGTGATAAAACTCATAAAATTTAATATTTTAATCAGAAGAAATATCCATAGAAATAAAATATTCTGTCCGATAAATTCCAAAAATATATGATTTTAATTGTATTTTTACGTAATTTTAGTTTCCTATTGAAAATTTACTGTGTCTGCTGGGACGAGCTGTTTAATATTAGGAGTAAATTATGCAAATAGAGAGTAATGAAAGATAAACAAGTGAATGTGATTGTTATTTACATTGACGGATGATACTTTAATAACTTTTGGCTGTTGCGGAAACTGTTATTGTTAACTTTCAGTTTCAAATTTAGTATGAACTCCGTTGCTGAATAAATAAAGAAGTATTTGAAAGTTTCCTCGAAGTTTAATATGTTTGCGGATTATTGATTGGTTATACTAATTATAGTTTGAACAAGGTTCAGTAGTGGTAGCACGCACTTTAGAATTCTTTCATAGAAAGCAGGCGAATATGATTTTACTTTTACGAATCTTGGTAGCATGCACTTTAGAATTCTATATTCATTTTTTGATTCGGAAATTATTGGATTTTATACTATTAAAATAAAAAATATTATGACAGTTATATACAATAAATGTATAAATTATATGTAAATTGGCTTTGAATAGAATTGTGGCAAAATAATGACATTACTTTGACATTTTTGCCTCGAGTCGTACGCTTGCAGGCGAATATTTTGATACACGCATGCTACCAAATTTTCGCTTCGTGGCGAAAAGCGAAAACAAATGCCTCTTTTGATAGAATTCTAAAGTGCGTGCTACCACTACAGGTATGCTTTATTCGCAGTGGGATTATTTTAAACATTAAGGGCAATATATTTGAGACATTGAGTACCTATTTATCTAAAATCTAAAATTTCCTAATGCCCAGTTGCACCGCTAAAACTTAAAATTTAAGCTTGGTTTTATTATATTAGACCTAGTATTAGATACATACGAAATATTTACTTTTTCGGTAATGAGCCTGTTTCACATTTTTCAAAAACTATTTTAAATGAAAGTTTAAGGAATGATTTTCTTAGCAATAATTTTTATTTTAATAATTTGTTGTTATTTGTGGAAATAATTAAATAAAAAGATTGGCATCCTGAAAAACTACCCCCCGCTCCTGTGACGTAGAAGCACATACATTACATCATTAATATCCAATAGGAAAATAGTTTTTCCATCACCTACGTTTATTCATATTATTTATGTAAATAAACGTAGTCTAAGGTTTGTCACATGTTAATAACAAAATCTTTTAATTTGACATTTGACGCTGACATTGCTCATTGTAAATGAATAATAAAGTAATAATGGCTAATTCAAATTACACTCAAGCTAAATCGGACAATTAACAGAAGGTCGATAGCTGGATGATGGCTGAATTTATATCAGAACGATTGTTTTACTGCTACCGAAATAAGGGGTGTTAAAGAGTTGAGGTAAAATAAAATATAAAAACTGAATTTACTATATAAATTGATAATATATTTCACTTTAAAGTTCTGGTCGTGATTCTTATTTGACACTTGTTTGACAACTTTGACAATACACTTGACACCTTAGAACCGCTGAAGATGTATGTACTCTGACGTCATATTCTGTTTCAGATCACGTGACTTATTCAAAATATTATCCAAATTTCAAAAATTAATTGGAAAATATCTAAAGGACATTTCGTAATATTTTCAAATTTGAGGCTCTTTAAAGAACAATATCGTTTAAAATTTAATACTTAGAACTCATATAAAAATTCTTGCAACAGCCCTATTCAGTTTTCTTTCTAAATGTAAGTGCTGAGCAATTCTTTATTCTTCTGGAGAAATAGACTATAGGTCCACTGTAAAGTGAAATATAGTTTCCTCGTAAGTTTATTTTTATACATCATTCCCAAAGCTTTGGGGCAAAGCAAGAACAAGCAGCTCCCTTGATAAATAAAACTTTAAGAATGTTTTCCGTCATAATTTTCTCAAAAATGTGTTTCCCCTGATATTTACGCGCGAAGATGACCTATTTATAACAATTCATTTATGTAGGGCGCATTTTTCTGCATTATAACATTATTAATAGGCCTTGCTTAATCTAATTTTTTATACGGGACGTTAGAAGTGCCGTACTTTCTCCATTTAAATTTTAGTTTATAACTCGCTATTACATAAGGGTCACGGCAAGAGTCATTATAGCTAGTTGTGTACTATACTTTATCCACGACTAACGCATTACGTACAGGATTTGTTTTATAATTTCGTTTCATAACCCCAAATCAAATAATCCGAATGAAGTGTTTTTTCAATAAAATTATCCTCAAAGAAAAAAATCTGATGTGACCAGCACATGACCTCCCGCCAATTCCATGTTTAAAATAGCAATGAGCTTTAAGTAAAGTTACACTTCCGATTGATCGTTTGTAAACAAAATCTACTTTGTTGTTCCAACAAATAGAAAAGTTTGTAATACGAAATTTTGGATTATATTTTATTATGTTTTTCCTGAAAAATCTGTTAGAGCTTCAAATTAAGTACTACATCTGGTTTATCATATATAGTCAAAATCTAATATGTTGTTTCAAATTATATAAGAGTATTAAATACCAACTTTGCGAACTTTTGGATCATTAATATATTTTAAAGAAAAATCGTCACACACACATTGTCAAAATCATCAACTTCCTTATGCTTTAAAACGCAATCTGTGTAAATTCTTCGCCGTACATTATCCATTTCGTAAATGTGTAGTTGCAAACTATTATTTGTCACTTTGAAATCACGTTCTTATTGAGAGCTGTTTGATATATAATGCTGCAAACATCAAACTTAAATCGAATTATCCTGTATATCTAATATTTATGTACGATGGAAAATATATTATTTTTACAAACCTTAATTTCATTAGAATCATAATTTAAACTACTAAATTCTTCTTAACAAGGTTTCATTATTATTTTTAATGAAAATTGCTTCGTGACAGTGACATTTGTTTAAATATGTCAAATTTGTTGTTAAAGTATTCTTTTTGTTTGACGCAGAGGCAAAGTGATGTACAAAAATAAATTATTTTATAATATAATATAAAGTTATTTCAAGTTATTTACTAAATGCTATTATCGTAGAATTGAAGATTATGCCATTATATTCAATTTGCATTGGTAAAAGTTGCTAAAAATGATATTCAATGATTTTTTTACAAGGAAAACTGTTATCTTCCGGTTATCCGATATACACTAAAAACTAATGAGCTCTTCCCACATTAGTATAGAATGGATATACAAAATTTCAAATTTTTCTGATTGATAGTATTTGAGTAATCGTGTCCACAAGATCCACACATACAGAGACACACACACACACACACACACACACACAGAGAGAGAGAGAGAGAGAGAGAGAGAGAGAGACACACACACACACATACCTACAGACATCATTGTAAAAATATTAAAATCGGATTCTGGGTACATCAAAACGTGCTTATTCACTAAAATCTCTATATCCGATTTTTAGCACGATCCCTATACCTCTCTTACCTAGTGTAGCGGGAGGTAAAAAACAAATATGAAACATAAAATCTAAAATAATCTTGTTACCTTCCCTTTAATAAATTCCTGCTCATTACCACGTGCTGCTTGATCCCGATTAATCCGTGCATCTTTTCATCCCTAGTTTCAGTACGGTGAACTACGTGATGTAATGATGATCGTGGCAAGGGTTGTCTGAAGTCTGCAGCAAGTCGGGCTAAAGTTTATCAGCTTGGACGGACCAGCGTGAAATTGAAACGCGTTAAGCCCTGCAAAGCGAAACGTGTAGGGGATGTAACAGCCTAAAGTGGTGTAAGGTGCAGAAGGTGACGTTGTGGTCAAACCTCGAGATGATGACGAACAGGGGAGGACTAGATATAAGATATTATGATAGGTCAGAATTTTTTGAACTTAAAAACTATAATCTTTTAATGAATAATGGAATTTTATGACAAATATTGCAATTTGAAATGAACCGGTTTTACATTCTCAAAAAAGTATATTAAATGATAGTTTATGCAATATTTAGCACTGTATTAACAAAAAGAAGTATGATTTATTGTTATGACGCCCAATATAGTCATGATAAACAACAATTTATGATGTAGTACCACAATTTATTGTAAAATATGTATAATATGTAGATTCTAAGCCGGTTAGGCAAGAATAAATATAATAATAATAAATAAATAAGTATAGTAATAATAGTTTGTAGTTTTTTAAAATACCTCGTAGTACAATTAAGTTGAAATAATATGAAAAGTTACCGCCTTCTCGAGGTGGGGAAAATAAAGAACATTTGTATTTTTATAAACACATGTTCAATGTATTGGAACGTTTCGGAAGCTGGAAAACTTCTATCATCAGCCAATCTTGACAACTTTTTTAAAAAAAATTACATCAGAGCATTCATAAACCAAAAATACGACGTCGGAGAAATTATAATATATATGAAAACGCCATTGCGTTTAGCCATGTGTTTCGTTAATGTTTTGTAATCAAAATTCATCGTGTTTTTAATGTGTTATTTTTGATTGTCCCTATATCTCTTTCTGGATACTGGTGGGATTCCCTCAGGAATATGTCTGGAGGGAGGACTATTTGCATCCGTTTTATGTTTCCAAAATTTCAATGTTGGGAGGTTTTGGGGCTGGAACCAGCCCTGCCAATTTAACTTTTAATAACGTTTTCATATATATTATAATTTCTCCGACATCGTATTTTTGACCTACCTGTCGTGTGGATTGTTTATGAATGCTTTGATGTAAAAATTTTTAAAAAAGTTGTCAAGATTAAACATTGGCTGATGGAAGTTTTCTAGCTTCCGAAACGTTCCAATACATTGAATATGTGTATACAAATGTTCTTCATTTTCCCCACCTCAAGAAGGCGGTAACTTTTCATATTATTTCAACTTATATAGTAATAATAAATTAATCCAATTTGACAGATAAAATTTAAACATTTGTAATATTGTGTGTTTCAATTCGATGGCTATCGCTGTTTTTGGGGTGATTTTTTTTTGTTAAAGTCCTAAGTTTCCTCGTGTTCATCATGTATCAGAGATTTCTAGTAAACAACTAGAATACCGCATTTAAATATACCTATTCCTAATTAAAGAAATAATACAATATAAAAGAGTTCTCATCTTTTGCCTAAAAAATTATTAGTGTTATTTCTTAGAATATATATTAAATTATTCATTTCTCATATTCTCATGCACCTCTCATACACGATTAAAGATAGAATAACGGACGATTAAAGTCTGAATTCAGCATGAAATTCTCTTTCTTCTCAAGTCACGCATGATTTTACATCATCGGATCTCAAGTTACAGCCGTTTGAAATTATAACTTGAGATCCCATTTAGTAATCATGTGTGACATGAAAAGAAAGAGAATTTTATGCTGAATTCAGACTTTAATCGTCCGTTATTCTATCTTAAGTCAAGTTGTCAAAATTGATTTTGAAAAGTTATTTCCAGAAATTCATTGTAACTGGCATCAAATTTATTTCCATTTCTAAAATAAAATTCAAGAAGAAAACTTCAGATACCATTTTTGACAATATCTCCCGTCAAATTGACATTTAATTAAATACTTTTAAATTGACATACGTTTCTTTGTTCATAGTCTATTCGGATTTAGGTTTTTTTTCTGAACACACTGTATAATTAATATTACGTACTTGACTTTCTAATTATGTTGTAACTTTAGTAACTACAGAACTTAATTACCGTGATTCAACTAACTAATCTATTTTAGTTGCATCTGGTGACCTATTTACTTAATTGTAATTAATTTATATTAATTAGCAGGATTAACACGTTATCGCTGTGAAATTGCTAAAACTGCCAATAACTTATAATAAATTCATCCAATTATCACCGATTTTCCTGTTATGCAACGTTCACAAGTATTACACTTTTGTTCTAATAATAATGTTCTACGGCGAATTCTGAAGAGTACTTATAAGACTTAATTGGTAAGAGGGGTACAACGCTTGGAAATTTCGGAAGCTGAAAATCGGATGTGCATGACTTAGACTTAGAGTTAGGCTACACTTGAATCCTTATTGTTCAATGCACTTTGTACCCGGTTAATCATATTGAACTATTCCCAAATTGTTGATAGTATTCCATGCTTAAGAGCTCTTACAATATTGGTTAGCAACAAACATAAATCTATACATTAAAGCTTCATTGTCATAATGGCGTGGCTAGCGCTAAGTGCGTGAGTGGTGAGTTAAGTATATTTCAAATAATTTTCATGCAGCTGTGTGTGACGTGCTGCTCTGGTGTAGATAGTTAGGTTATTTATTATTTAAACCCAACGTTTCGGCACCAGAATTCCATGTGTCTGCGGGAGAGTTTACATCGGCCAGACTGGTAGAACTACCTCTACAAGATTGAGCGAACATCATCGATCGATCATATTGAACCAGCCTGAGAAATCGTCCGTTGCAGAACATGCCTTGGAAGAATTCCACCAAATTAAATTTGAAGATACGAAAATAATTGCAAGACCTACTCGACTTAACAACAGATTAATAATTAGAGAAGCTATTGAGATTTATAAAACAAGAAATATCAATCTCAATCATTGTGACGGATTAGAACTTAGTCGCGCATGGCTTCCAATATTAAATATGTTGTAATTTGTAATATGTATGCAAAACTTTTTCTAACATGTGTTAATAAAGAGTACGGCTGCGGTATTTCGCTACCGATAAAGCGTTTCTGAGTTATACAGATCACTTCTCGCCAGTTTTTGGGACGGTTTTTCCTCTGGCAAAAGGAGATTTTTCCTTAGAAGATGCATGTTCGCCGTCCATGTTATTGCCGGGCGTGCATATATTGTCTAGAAAATTGTATACATAAAAAAGGTAACATTTATGAACATTTCTTGTTACCTTGGTTACTTGTTGTTTTTGTTATTTCACATATTTATGTCAATGTATCCCCTGAAGAAGGCACCAGTTTATGGTGCCGAAACGTTGGGTTTAAATAATAAATACAGAACTTAAACTAAAAAAAAGGTAGTATTATTAAAATTAATAATATGAGTTCTGAAAGATATTTTAATAATTTTGTATTGAACTTCGCTATCGAACCGTCGTTTTATAACAAAAAAAAATTACAGAACTTGCCCATACATTGGTTTTTATTGTATTTAACATGGCTTCTGCACACATATAATTCTTCCAATTCATTAACAAGATTGGCGGTATTTCTGATGGATATGCATTTTGGCTTAATAATAAAACAATAAGAAAGATTAAATATACTTATCAGAAAAAGCTATCAAAATGTCACTAAAACTATTGATTTTTGACACTGACATCTATCATTTCAAACTATGTTATAACCATTACTATATTATAAACTTTTCAATTAGTCAACTGGTTTCCTTAGTGTAGTTTAGCGCCATGTATTACATCCGATTATAATGTCTTTATCCGTAAATCTATAGAAGATTTAATAAAAAATTTAAGTGTATTAGGTGGAGAATATTATGTTCTTCAATATTTGTAATAACAAAAATTTCCAAAAAATTATATTTAGAAGAATTTTTCTAAGAATCTACTACTTTCAGTTGTCCAATTGTTACCAAAACCTTTTCAGCTCTTTCCAGGAATGTCAGATTGAGGAATTCATAGTTACACAGGTCTTAAGTCTTATAGTTTTTGAGGAATCGTACTTCCAACATTCACATATATACGCACACACACACACACACACACACACACACACACACACACACTCACAGACATCATTGTAAAAATGTTAAAATCGTATTGTAGGGAGCTTAAAAGTGCTTATTTACTAAAATCTGAATATGCGATCTTTAGCATAAATCCAATACCTCTTTTAGCGAGAGGAAAAAAGTTGTGAAATTCTTCACCTAAACAATTCAAATGACAGTAATAGATATTTGACAAGTTCTCAAAATATTTATCATTTTCTATCCTCTTCCTCCTTAGTGTTGTCCTGTTTCTTGGCGGCCTGTCATTTGATATAGGTTAGGTTATAATCTCAGCAATGCGTCTTCTCCTGGAACTCCTGTCCTGGAACTCTGGAACGTGCCCAAGATAGTGATCCAGGTCCGGAGCGTGAGACGAGAAAGCAAGACCACTAGAGATGTTAGAAAATTATTAACCGCGATGATTGACACGACATTGATAGTGATTGTGCGGTTGATAACCTAAAGACGTAAGTGGATAGGATGAATGAATAATGTGTACAGCAAATAGAGCAGTGGTTTCCAAATTTTCTCGGACACTGAACCCTTAGAAAAAGTGGTGTTTCGGCGAAACCCTCACCCTACTTTTTTCTTGGCCATTGTAAACCCAAAAAAAAATCTGTTGTGGCCAGCCCAATACCTCTCGCCATTTTCATATTAGGCTCTATAATTGTATTGTATTTATTCTATGAACAAGTTTCCTCCTACTCTTCTAAATGATCGAGATTCTTCCAATTCATTAACGGGATTGGCGGTATTTCTGAAGGGTATATGATGAATTATATGTATAGTAAGCGCGTGTTTAGTTGACACTGACACTGTACATACTTTGGCTTATAAATGAATCCCCTTTCTTTTTATACCAATTTTAGATCTTGACCGAATCTTTTTCTCGTTATAACAACAGCATATTTTATTACTATTACATTTCATCTTGTCCATGTACGAATTCTTTATCTGTCTCTAATTTTAAATATTTAATTAATGATAAAATAAGAAATATTAAATGTACTTCCCAGAAAAAGTATTCAGTAATGTCTGGATTTTTGACATTGACATTTATGTCAATTACAAACATTTTAATTTTTCAACTGGTTTCCATAGATTGATTGATTCATTATACAATGGATTATTTTATATATTTATAATACATTCTTTCCCTAAATCTATGGAAGATAAAATGTTCAATGTATTGGATAGAGAATTTTATATTCTTTAAATTTGTAAAATAAATTTCTAAAATATAATATTTAAAAGACTTTTTTTAAGAAACTACGAACTCTGGTTTTCCAATTGCTACCCAAAACCTTTTCAGCTCTTCCCATTATTGTCAGATTAAAGAATACTTAGGTAGTTAAATTGGTATTTAGTCTTTTAGAATTTGAGAAACCGTCCCTACACATTAAGCTATACATACACACACGTACACACATCCACACACACACAAACACACACACACACACAGACATCATTGAAAAAATGTTAAATCGGATTCTAGGGACCTTAAATCGTGCTTATTCAATAAAATCTGGATATACGATTTTTCGCATAATTCCAATATCTCTCTTAGCGAGAGGTAAAAAATGGAAGCTTCTACTACAGTTAGTTCTTTTCATAGCATGTTTGGGTTAAATGTATTTTGTACAAATCCCATACCAAAAGGTCCTTGGAACAGATTCTATATAATATCATGTAAAATCAAATACGGACACATACTATTTCTATTCTATAAATCCAATAAAATTATAACATAAACATACACTAAGTAAAATGCACTTGACACTTCTTCTTATTCTTCAGCTTCCCCTATTTTATTAGATGTAGCTGTTTCCTCTTTTCTTCCACTCATTCCTGTCCAACACATCTTTTCCATTCCTTTCAGTCTTCTGCGATACAGTCCCTCCATCTTCTTTTTAGCCTTTCACTGCATGTCACTTGAGAGGACCACTATGAAATACTAATTTTTTATCCCATTCTTTCCATATTTGGTTTTGCACTTGCAACACACATCTGTCAATTAGAATTTTGAATGTATCAGCTGTTTCCATGATAAATAGCAAAGCTGACTAATTTTTGAAAATTAATTTCTTTATAATGCTTTAACTCTACATCTATTGAATATGAAGGAAAATGAATAATCAAACCATATAGAGAAGAGTATTTTCTTTAATAAATATAATAACAAAATGTCAAAAAATAATATTTAACTGTGTTTTTTTAAGAAAATCTGTTAAAAACTACAAATAAGGGTACTTCCGGTGGATCAATTATAACCAAAATCTAATCAACTCTTCATATGGATGTACAGAAGAGGAATACGAAAGAATTATAATTTTTAGAATTATAATATTGGAGTTATCGTCGGAGAAAAATATGTCACACACACACACACACACAGACACACACACACGGACACACACACACATACATACATACAGACATCATCTTAAAAATAGTAAATTCGTATTGTAGGGAGCCTAAAACGTGCTTATTCATTAAAAATTTACCACCGAATTTTTTGATCAAAGACAATCAGCCCAATTCTGTAAAAAGTATCTAACATTGTTACTTGTTAGCAACGTCACTATGAAGTTACTCTGATAGCAACTATCCTAGTAACTGAATACATATTTTGTATTTTGTAATTATATGTTTAGGAACGTTACTACCAGAGTAACTAAACAAACTTAGTTACTGAGATAGCAGTGAAATGAGGAACACGAATTGTGGTGCGCATGCGTATTTCTTCTTCTGCGTGTGTTCTAATCTGACAAGTGACATTTCTTAGTGTTTACAAGTAAAAAAGTGTCATATTTGTTTGCATCATGGTTTATAACAAGTCTAGGGCTTCAAGAACAACCAACGAACTGTTGGAAATATTAATAGCTTATTTTGAAAACCACAAAATAATGCTCGAAATGGAAACACATCCTCTGAAAACTAATGAGGTTAAATTGTCATAGGAAGAACTTACAAATATTTTGAATAATACAAAAAAAGGAGCCAAGAAAAATGTACAACTTACTTTTAAATGAATAGGTACGCCTGATGATCTTATTGAAGGTTCCGCTAACGGAGTTAGTTCTTCAATTAGATCTTGTACAATTGGTTTTGGTAATCGGAACAATTTTTTTAATTTTACATCCGAAATTAAGAAAGGATTACTCTCGTCTCTTACCAATCTATTTTCTAACCTATTTCTTCTTCTGTGAAATAATAATATAAATTTATCAAATAAATTTTCCAATTTCATAAATAAACGTTACCGAAAATTATTTACAGTTACTTATTTATACATACCGATTTTCCAAATCTGCCAATGCTCTATGAATTCATCGAAATTCCAGCCCTTCTGAAAGGTTACTACACCTTAAATACTACGTTTGGCTAGTCTCTAGTGTAATAACTTGTTAAACAACTAAGTATCTAAAACTGTAATGACTCTGTGCTTAGAGAATACAAAAAATAAGAAGTTACTGTCGTAGTAACTGACCTTCATTTTAAAGACTATTTTAGTAACTTTATTCTAGTAACTCTTCTTACAGAATCGGGCCGATTACCTTCCTTGCCTAAAGGTAACGGAAGGTAAAAAGCGAACGTAGAATTCTGAAGTGTATGCTACCAAGATGCGTAAAAGTACAATCGCATTCGTTTGTTTTCTTTGATAGAATTCTAAAGTGCGTGCTACCACTACTTGTTTCAAAAACATATTCACTATCCTGGCTGGTTTGTCATTTTCTCTTCATCATCATGAACTTAATGATATTAATATAAAATTTGACAACCATATGAGGAGTACTTATCCATGAATTATTGATATTGATGATAATGTAAATGAAGTTAGCTGGTTTTAAATTACAAACATTAAATTAATTATTATATAGGTACGCATCGCAAGTGTTGTATTAATTTTATTATTATAATTACCTCTCAAACAGAATTCCTACAATTATATTATTTTATAAATTATAAAATCTAAAAACGTTCCAATTATAATAGGTAATTAAAATTGTGCTCTCTTTATATCACAAAATAAAGTATTAAGAGCGAAAGGTTTTTGTGTAGATAATGAATTAAAATTTTAATTGAAATTAAATGAAACTAAATAACAACATTGTTGTTTGTGGTACGTGATGAAAAGGGTTGAAACGCTGGTGGCGTGTTCTACCAAGCGCAATCCGGGCAAATGATGCCATTCGCTTGATAGGCGCTAGAGAGTTCATGGTTTATTTTATCGTGTTGACTTAGATAAAACACCGTCTCCAGAGAAAAGAAAAATAGAGTTTCATCTTTGTGCGTAATTTCTTATTTTACGCCAAACGGAAAGAGAAACAGACCAACTCGAGTCGCGAAGTCGCATTCGAATTTTTTGCCTCCTCAATGCCTTTCAATTTTCGAATTATAAGTTGAAGTTTACTCAGGCAACATTTCCAGCGGAGACAATCTTCGGTGCACCTTTCTCGCACCAGTTTGTTTTTATTTTTCAATTTATAAGCAAATTTCTCTCCAAGTCTTGTATGAATTTGAAATATTCTGCAAACGAAATAAAACAAAACCCACAAGATAATTATTACTAACTGCGAACTTCAATTCATCTGGGCAAATTTCAATTATAATATAACAAATATTTGCCGAATGTAGACGGGGACGCCATTCTCTTTCCATTACCAGCAAACTACGAGTGCGGATCAAACAACTCAGATTCGAAGCTAGTTAAAATTACGGCGTTTTACTTTTTAATATTAGCACAGTATGATGAATTTCAAAATACTTGTGCCTAAAAATCTGATGTGGCCAGCACATGACCTCCCGTATCTTTTTCCGTTCCGGTTGATCATTTGTAAACAAAACCTAATTTGTTGTTTTAATAAATAGAAGTCTGTAATACGAAACTAATTCGTGCCAAAAATAATCGATTATCATGGGCCTATAGCGCTCACCATCAACTATAACAGTTCGACCTTCATCGTTTTCGAAAAAGTATGTTCCAATGACGCCACCTGACTATAGTGTGCACCAAACACTCATTTGGCCATGTAATGGTACCAACGCCAAATATTTAGAATTTTAAATGGTACAAAAGTGATCTCTGTGGTGCACTCTCCACGCCAGCAATAAGTGTCCGTGAGGTGACGCCTGGTAAGCGCCCGCGCGGTACAAATATGTCATCATCATTACCGATATTTGCGATAAAGCAGATTATGGCACACTCAGAAATGGGTAATATGCCGTAATGATATATTTATTTACTTTAAATAAAGAACATTATAAATTAAAGTTCCAACTGTGGAAATAAAATCATCTCCGCACACAATACAAACATTCTGCTACAATCCGCATGTCCAGCTCTAAATCATTTACAAAACCTCTGTCTTATTCCCACAAAAACTCTGCTTTCTGCCGGTTTAACAGGAAGCGGAAGTGAGTATCCCCATAACAGCCACCGCGACTGTATCTCCATCTCGCCGTAGTGATATTAAAACCCTGGCCTGGTTTGTAGTTTTGTTTTCTTTGCTCGATATAACAACCTGCTGTGTTGTGAAATTGGATTACTGAGATGGAACGTACCTTACCTGAAAGAAGGAAGTGTTTTCGAAGACTAGTGACTTCTCAAAACAAAAGTTCACTGAATTTAAGTTCGACGCGGAATCTTATTAGCAAATTGGAAAAATAATTCCAGGACTTTCTCGCCTGTGGGAACTTTGTTTGCGTTTTAATAATACTTTGAGTTAGAAATTTGTGAATTACAGTAAAATTTACAAGAAAATATGTCTAAGATTTATATTCAAATAAATCGGTATCATTGAGTAAAAAGTTGAGCTATGATATTTAAAATCCCCGTTGAAATTAATGAATAATATTATAAATAGACTATTTCATTCACAAAAGAACCGTTTGTAGTTTTATATACGAATATTTAAGTTGATGGTAATAAAATATAACATATCCAAAAAAGAATTTTTAACGAAAAATGTACATATATCTTTTTACAAAAAATGTGTAACTTTTGTAAAATTCAGAGGGTTATATCCGCATCTGGCAAAAAATCCCAACGTTTGTATTAATAACAGTGTTTTTGTAGTAATTCAAATGTTCGTGTTCTGTTGTTCTAATTTTGTTCTGTTTGGAATACCTACGTTTATACAAAGCATATTTAATTATACATAATGAAATGTCAAATGTGTGATGACTTTTTAACATGTTGTTGTTTTTGTTGGGTATAGTGAAGCCACAAGTATTTCTGCCTTCCATGTAATGTAATATGCATTACTGGTACGAGGAATAATTAAAATAAAAACTCATACAAATACATGTCAGCTAACCTATGAATGATGTAATCAACGTAATTTCTTGAAAAATTTGAAGGTATGCATCAATTACTGATAAATCTATATAATTTAAGTTACTATTGTGTCATATGTTATTATTTATATAATATTTGTTACATGTATATAGATTATAATTATAAATAAATAAAATTAATAAATACGCATGTATTTAATTTTAACCTTACTACTTCATTAATGCATTTGTATATCTAACAAAATTAATTCGTTTCTAAAATAAATTTACAGTTATTAATGATAACGTATTTTATTTGTTCGCATAACAAATTTATATTTTTTAATGGTAACTTAATTTATTTGTTCGCATAACTTATTTATACTTCTTAATGGTAACTTATTTTATTTGTTCGCATAACAAATGTCTTTTGTTATATATAACAAGACTGTATATGTTGCCACAACAATTTTTTACCAGCAAATTTACCTTGGTAACTGTAACAAATATATATGCTGGTCCTATATTGACAAAAAAAAAATTGCTACTGGAACTTATTTTTGGTAATCACAACAAAGTTTTCATTTATATATATATATATATATATATATATATATATATATATATATATATATATTTAATATGTAGATTCTAAGCCGTTTAGGCAAGAATAAATATAATAATAAGAATAATACTAATAATAATAATAATGAATATCTTCAAGGGACAATAAAAAATCCATTATAAAAATTTATAAAAGAGTTTAAAACAATAATTTAGTTTCAAAACATTAAACAAGACAAACTATTGAATTCAGTCTAGAAAAACTTTAACTAATACAAGAAAAAAGTTCACTACAGTGAATTATTAATGGGGCATGAACTGAAGCTCTACAGTTTGGAAAGTTAGTGAGTATAGTCTTCCATAAACGAATGCCACGGTGGCGTATTACCTCCTTGGCTGTAGTGTTTATTAGCGTACGTTTAGTTTGCACGTACGAAACGTGAGCCGTAAAACACTCGAATTGCGACCTGATTCTGCACTCAACTCACTGTTTTATTCTCAGGAATTTCAACTACATTTTAAACAGGAATATATTGAAATTTTTTACAGGAATCGATAAGCGATATTCGGAGCGAGATTACGAAAAGGAAGGATATTATTGTCAGTTTGTTGCCTGAGCGAGTAATTCCCGGCAAATTTGATTCCAATCGCGAAATACGGAATGAAGAACTATTTATAAAAAGATATAGACATCATCAGGAGTTTCTTTCAAGGCAGAATAAGATACTTGTTGCGAGAATTGGTATCGGAAATTCTTTAATGAAAATTTATTCCATAGATTTTTTTTTTTGAGTTGCAACGGGATATTAAAATAGTTATAGAGAAGTAACAATAAAAATATGTAGATAATAGTTACATTATTACCTTCTGTCATCTATACGTTGCCTTTAGATCATGAATTTTTAATTAAAAATCAGATTTTCTAATATATATATATATATATATATATATATATATATATATATATATATATATATATATATATAGAATTTTTTCCAATGAACTTTTTTATAGCATTCAGATAGTTGTTCAAATACTCTAAAAATGCGTACATTCTCTTTACAATCAAATAATATTACTACTAAGTTTATATATCTACCCATTTTTGAATTATTGCCCCAAAAGTCAATAAACCCCACAATTAGATAAAAACTTTTTTTAAAAATCTAATTTTGAAATTTGTATAATTACAAATATTAAAGATCATAAGATTCTCTATCCAATACATTGAACAATTTTATTATATCTTCTATACATTTAGAGATAGAGACTCATACATATACAAAATAATCCATAACAATCAATAATGTTACTAGCAAGTTTATATCTCCACCTACTTTCGAATTATTGCCCCAAAAGTCAATATACCCCATATTTAGATAAAAACTTCAAAATTTTCAAAAATCTAATTTATATGTATCTAGATACTTTTCACTGCGCTAATTCCAAATTTTGAAACCACAGATCGATATCTCGTTTCATTCTCGAGATATTTAGATTTAAAGTTTTGCTCAAAACTGCCCATTTTTGGGTATTAACTCAAAAATGGTTCGAGATATGAATCTGGCGATAACACCATTCGATTCTACGCAAAAATCTAAGGTGTACCCCTTACGATTTTTTCAGATTTTGGCCATTTTCAGTTATTTTACTTTAGTGATTGTATGCGGTGTTCAAAAATTATGAAAATTGGTGTACTTATGTAGTTTTGTCCGTAGAATCGAATGGTGTTGTCGCCAAATTCATATCTCGACCCATTTTTGGGTTATTACCCAAAAATGGGTAGTTTTGAGCAAAAATTTGAATCCAAGTATCTCAAGAACGGAAAGAGATATCGACCTGCGGTTTCAAAATCTGGAATCAGCGCATTGAGGAGTATCTAGATACATAAAAATTAGATTTTTTAAAAGTTTAAAGTTTTTATCTAAATGTCGGGTATATTGTGTTATATATTATTTGATTGTAAAGTACATAATGTATATTCAAGTGATAATTTTATTGGATTTATAGAATATTTTCCAAGGAACTTTCTGTATGGATGTTGTAAAAATTTGTATTATGTTCGTGTTACAATTTTACTGGATATATAGAATCTTTTCCAATCAACTTTTCGTATAGGATTTGTACAAAATACATCAAATTAACGGAAGGTCTTGTACTGGCCACAGCAGATATTTTTTATTTTGCTGTAGTTTCTGACGGATGATAAACACTAATGAGGTCCAATAAGAGCGAAACACCTTTGTGGTTAAGCATGATTTTGTAAATATTATATTAGAACAGTTTCACAAAATGTCGCAATTATTTTTTGTATATTTACCGTTAGCTTTGTTTCAGACGGCAATTGTACTTTACATTTATTTCGTTTGTTAAATTCGTACATTTTACTCTGCGTAGAATAGCTTGTGTAATAGATTAATGTACGTGGACATACAACAATCAATTCAAAATTAAATGAATAAAGTAAATGGAAAATACTTGTAATTGATTTGTACAAAGGGATTAAGAGTAAAATAAAACTTGATTTAGTACATGAAATGTATTAGTTAAAATTATGTTTATTACTCAATAAATACGGGATTTAAATCTGGTTAAATCATTTTAATTAAAAAAGGATTTAAAATTCGTTTTCCATCAGTGAGGTTGATCCACTTTAACAACTAGTCCAGTTTTTCCCAAATGCATCACAATATTTTTCCAACAGCCAATTTCAAATTCCGCATAAATGAAATTCGCAATTATTCCCTTGTCATTATTCAAATCATCCGGAGATTATTCTTGATATTAAATTTTAATTTTCATCAGAGCGGAAACGAAACACTTAACTTAAAAATCCCTCCAGATTTAGAATAATCCTGAAGCAGAAAAACATTTCCAACCTCAATTTACGATATTCTTTTCCATAATTAATTAGAACACCAGTGGCGTGCACAAAGCAGGGCGTGGGCGTAATGAGATGCGGATGATGTAGAAGTAATATCGCGAGATAATTCACGCCATGAAGCCAGCCAAGATACGATAAGTCTTTATTCATACCGTGACAAAACGCTTCTAACGCAAAACGATCTACATTATATCGTCGCGTTCAAGGCAAAATGGCCTAAGCGCCAAAAAATCGTAATTTGCGATTTTGGTACCGTTCGATAGATTGGCGCAACCTCCATCTATTAAACACAGTGGCATAAGTACGAAAAAATTATTTAAGTAGATATTTCACTTTGAAGTTGCGCAAGCGACAATCACAATTTTAATACGCAGGCGTAAAATGGCATAAGCTCCATTTCTACGTAGTTTCTTATGGGTGAATGCAGAGTGAAATGGCTCGAGTTATTGATGTCAAAGTAAGTGTTTTAAAAATTATTGTTATCATTGTTTGCTATAATTCGTTTTAGTAAAGATCAAAGTTTTCTCATAGTTTTTATATTAATACAGATTCAGTATTTGTTACAAAACTTGTTTAAACATTCTGTCGCTTGTGCCATCGACCTGCAAAAAATCTGTTCGGGTACAACCGACAATCTACATGTTAAATTCATATCTCAAACTATCGGCAACAATAGGTCATTCATTATTGGTTGCTTTCACATTTGATTTTTTTTTCAATATTTTATACTTTAATGCTGGTAATTAATTAAAGTTCATGTAATGATAATCACAGATTATTATGTTTTTCCACGTTCAAAATATTAGCGCTTAAGTCATTGTCCCGAGGCCAGAAAATCATTGAATTAGCTCTTTCTCTTCCATCAGCACTTGAAAATAATGATTTGATGGAAGCACTGAACAATGATGTGTTATTTTCCGATGCTCTTATAGTAGAATACTTAAAAAGTTTATGTGAATTAAATGTTATACCATCAAGATATCATCAAGAATACTTGTGTTTGAAGTATGTGTCTTCTGTTTCTGATGAACTAGATAAGACGTGGAAGATTATTAGATATAGTCATTTTATTTCATATCCAGTCCTGCCGGTAAAGTAACTAAAGTACAAAACATCAGAGTGATAGTTTTTTTTTTATTTTTGTTAATTTTGTCTGAGTTTTGATGTTTGTATAATTATATAAGCGCAATATTTTTATACTGATATGTTTAAAAAAAGTTTATTAAATAAAATATATTCTAATATGTATTTCAAATAAATCCTTTAACAGTTCTTTAATAATTACAATTATTACAGATCATGTCACAAACGCCGTTGTCCGTCTAAATTATCAAAAATTAAAATGGCATATCTTCGCGCAAGCAACATTTGCGATCAAAACTTACGTTAATGTAATTATCTTAACCGACATATAAATTTGGCATAAACACCACATAAACGAAACATTTGGCATAAGTGCCAATCAGACAACATACTTCTAATTATCATGCAGTTCTTTAATATATATTTACATTTAAATACAGACAAAAATTCAGAAAAAAATCTGCTTACTTTTAATGCAGTTAAGACATTAAAAATATATTTGTATAAAAGCGCAGACAGTTTTTTGTGTCGCCTGGCTTATTATGAAAATAGCGCTTGTGTCGTTTTGCCTTGAACGCGACGAATATATAGTGACCGAAAATTCATAAATGTATTTCAATAAGTCGTTTTTAGACCAAGGACTGGTTTTTCAATCTCTGGTTAAAATTTTAACTTCTAGTTCAGTAAACAATATTGCATATGAATTTAAAAGTAATTGCATCTGCTGCTCGATTTCGGAAACATGATGATATAGACTTACTCGTAGATCAAAAACAAAATTGACACAATTTTATACCTGCAACTTGTTCATAATGCTAACTTTAGAATTAAAATCGCTTTCACCGTTTTACTCCAACAAATTCTCTCTAAATATCTTGCAAACTGTGAATTCTATTTAAAGCCATCGTAACAACTTCGCAGGGGACTATTTCCCTCCACTACTCGTCTTTAGACAAGCCATGGAGTTCCCGCTGCAGTGAATCGGGAAGAATTGGTGGATTTATCGCCATGCATTGTCACTGTGAACTTACACTGGGAATTTATGCACGTTCGACTGCTCCTCTGCTACAGACGCGATTTTAAATTACGATGCGCCATTTTATTTACATTAGCGCATAACGAACAAAGACTTTTCTACAAGATTTCCCGCATCAGCGCTGTCAATGACTCAAAACGGTCTGATTATTTTAAAATTATTCCACCCAGAAGAATTTTTTGGAAGGAAAAAGAATTTTTTCTAGGTTGTAGAAAAAGAATTTACTTAAATCAAATATTCATAAGATGCATCAATTTGAAGATAAAGGTATGAAAATGGCAGGGAATTATGAAAATTTCAAGTTATAGAAATTTCTAACTATAAAAATTATTTATGACTATTCTGAGGACGTCTATAAATTTCATTATACTTATAAACTTTTAATTTAAGAATACATTTTTCGAAATGGTAGCGATAAATTTCAAAACTTTCATAGTTTTCGTAAACATTAATAGAACTAATAACGTTATTTATACAATTTAATTTGAACACTTATGGTGCTATTCTGTAACTTTGCTCTATAACACTGTAACTCTATGCGCTCTGTAAGCTATAGAGCTCTATAAGATCACACCTTATAGAATAGTAAAATTACCTATTCTATAACTCTCTCTGTATCAAGTCTGGCTACAGAGTTGTTTTGGTTGTTATTCATGTCAAACTGTCAAATATTCTATAACCATATATTTGACAAGACGTTAAGGAATCATGTATAACTCTAATAATATGTAAGTATATATTTAATTATATTATTGATTTAATGTTTATTGTCATATATTATTGTAATTGTAATTCTTGTTGCTGTTGTGATATAAATAAATAAAATAAATATACCATCACGGCGTATTGCTGGGTGGGCCAAACTGCTTTATATGCAGATATCGGTAATGATGATGACATATTCGTACCGTGCGGACGTTTAAGTTATATGGGAAGAAATAGTTATGTATATAATTTATATAAAAATTTGATATAAGTGGAATCCCCTATTATTGTATATTTATTTTTTATTTAAATTCAGTTTTATCGTGAAAAAGGAATATACAAATTAAATTTTTATTTCTACGGGTTCTATTACTTTATAATTTTGTTTTCTGCCTTTTCCCTTCGTTCCGTATATTCTTTTTCATATTCTCGACCCTCATGTCTATATCTTCTCATTACCTGTTTCCTTTATTGATTTTTTAAATAAAAGCGAGTTCTACTGAGTGCATTTTCAGGCAATATTAATTTGTAGCAAGATGGGTCATTCAAAATATCTGTAGTGGGAAGCTACTTATCTTGAAGAGGGTACTTGATGTTAAATTGCACACAACTCCAGGATGATGTAACCTTAAAGTTGCGTCGTCGCCATCTTACTGCGGGAAAGGGAAGATAAGGGTGCGTAATGTATGTACTTCAGCTTAAAACAGGGCCGGCGTCAAAGACCCGGAAATTATTTCTTCCTAAGACATCAAGGAGATACAAAGTATAAAACAAACTTGTTATTTTAGATGTATTTTATGCAGAAAATAAATGAAGAGCTATATAGAAATAGAGTAGTATTAATATAAACAAAACCAAATCGTTCTTCCCTTAAATATTTTTTTCTAAATGCGTTTTGAAAATATAAGCTTTAAAATGTTTTATGCACGAACGTATCATAATTTGACAATTATACACGAATTTCTTTGACATAAACGTCATTTTATAGCCCGCGGGCCTCATTATAGACCGTCGGGCTATAATGAAACGTCAAACCAAATTATAACCTACAATATAAACAATTTAAATCGGCAACATGAAAAGTTTTTATTATAAATCGAAAAATTTTATATTCTTTAATGAAAAATGAAAATTAATTTTGTGATATTTATATATAAAGCACGGAAATACACAAAATAAAACTCAAATGACATAACTAATAAACAAACAATAAACTGTTGTTCTCCGCTTTCATAGCAACACTAGATACTTAATGTACGAGGACAAATTCTTTTCGATACAATTTTTCTAACACTCATAATTTGAAAATTTTCGTCCGTGCATAAAGCTTTGTATGTAGGACGAGCGTAACTTGCTTTTGTGAACTTTGACGTGCTTTTATCCCTCGGCTTACGCCTCGGGCTCAAAATCCCGCCGCAGGCCATAAAATCCTCCTTTCACTCTTAATACATAAATAACTATTAAATATGTGCCTACTTAAACAGGATTACAAAATCAGTACGCATGTTTCCAAAAGTATAGGTCATCGAAATATAGTTTATCGAAGAAATACTGACAATTATCCTTAACTTTAATGTCTCTTAACTGTAGAATGTTATTCCTTATCTATTACGTCATTTCTTATCTATGACGTTATATCTTATCTTTAAAATCGCGTATCTCTGACGACAATCTTAGATCATTATCTGACCTAGAACCGCCCTACTCTATCTACTAACTGCTAAAAAATGGTATTATATATGTAATCACGGCCTATTATCCATTGCTGGGTATGCCAGTCTGCATTGTACGCAGATATCGGTAATAATGATGACACCACCTTACAGGAACTCATTGTTGGCGTGGAGAGTGCACCACAGAAGTCACTTGTATGCCAATTAAAATTCGAAATAAAGTTCGGCGCCGGTCGAGATCAAACTTGGGTCCTCAAATTCACGACCAGATCCCCATTAAATAGCAGAAAGAAACAAATTCAGGCATTAAATTTAATAATTTTATACGACAAATTATAATAGATAGATGTAGGCACTTTTGGCTCAGGGCTTGTATATGCATATATTTCAAGTTATGAAACACGAAAATAGGTTTCACTTACTCGTTGAAGAAATATACGCATTAGTTAATTTGAAAAATGGAAACTGTTCGAGGGGAGAAATACCCGAAAAACCGGCGTGAAGAAATATATTGTGCGTACAAACGTTACGTATCAAAGATTTGTGGAAAAGGAAAGGGGAAGTTACATTTACGTTAACGATCAGAAGGCCTCGAATTACAGCGCCACAAGAAGACTTTATGTCCAAACGTGGAGCCGAGTTCTCAATAGGGATAGGCCTGAAGCTAGGCGGGTAAATCTAGACGGACAAGTTTGACCTGACGGTTGTTAGACTTGTTAAGTTAACAAATGAACATAAAATTCACTTGTTTTATATTGTAATCGTACATAAAATTCACGATGCGTTTTACATTTACTCATATCAACATGGTATAGAAGAGTATATGATATGTAGCGAATCTAAATGGCAGGATTTAAAATGTCATTTTTTCAAGACATATCTTTAAGGTTTTTGTGATTAAAATAAAAGCAACATTTGTGATTGACATTTGATATTTATAGTCATTTTTGTGGTTAACAACAGAAATATTTTTGGTAGCCATGGGCACGTGTTTAGTTTAAATCACAAATGAGGGTAATTAGTAAATTAACTAACAAGTGTGTTAATAAAGGAGCTTAATTTGCATTATATTTTAACGGGTGAACGCAGCAGCGTCCATCCTATTATCATTACCCATTCAAATAATTAAAGTGACGCTTCAGTAATGAAATTTCAATAGATAAAGTGACACTTTAAACAGGGGTCGCCAAAATGGTCGATACGACTTTTAGATTGCCGATGAGCGTTATAAAACATATATATTATTTTGCAGAAATGAAATAATTAATGCCTGAGTGTCTGGTCGCGAACCTGGGGAACCGGGTTCTATCCCGACCGATGCCAAATATTTCTAATTTTAAATGGCACAAAAGTGATCCCTGTGGTGCACTCTCCACGCCAGCAATGAGTGCCCGTGAGGTGACACCTAGTAAGCGCCCAAATGGTACAAATATGTCATCATCATTACCGATATCTGCAATAAAGCAGATTGTGGCACACTCAGTAATGGGTAATATGCCATGATGATATATTTATTTATTTATTTAGATATTACAAAATTTGTGCAACAGTACTAGCCACTTCATATATGCTTGAAGCTGTGCTATGTCTTACTAACTCAGTTAGTATCGAAATATGTTAATCTTGAATAAAAGAGGAGATTTATATTAAAAGCTTACAAAACATGGACCCAATATAAAAGACCTAATAAAAGAAAAGAAAAACGCCAAGACCACCTTTCATGTTAAAAAATAAATACAAAAATGTCATGTTGCTCACGTAGGTAATTGTAAATGTTTTTTTTTTTTAATACAGTTTTATACTATTAAATCATGTGGGTTATTTAAAAGAACGTACAATATTAACTTTGCTTTATTTTTATAGAAGACAGAACACAAAAACAGAACTCAAAAACGTAACTGTTAAAAGTACAATATAACCAACTGAACCAAATTTTAATAGATAATACTACCCGTATTGTACCTATTTTTCTAACCTTTCATAAATTAGATTTTATAGTTATTTATGTATCAAGGCACCGAAATTCTACTTTTAATCATAAATATGAAATTTATTTGCAGAGGCCCGTACAGCACAGTAAAGTACCACTTTCAGTTATCCAATTTTATCAAAACATGGGCATGTTACTCAGAAATATTACAGCTTTCTATGTTTCTAAAAGTGAAAAAGTTTTCAGAATCAGATCAGTTGAAGAGATTACCTATTCTACAAACACAAAATTTACCTCTTTATAATATTAGTATAGATGTATAGGTGCACAATAATTTTTATAAGGTTGGCAACGCTACATTTGCATGAAATCATCATATAATGGATTACTTAGTACCGATTTCTGAACTTTCAAATGACAATTTTTGTGCTTTTTAGTGCCAATTTCTAATAAAAAGTATTTAACATCAAAACTTTCACTGAAATCTCCAACTTTGATGGCGTTGTCAAATGTATCGTTGATATAAAAAGTTTAGCAATTCCTGCTTTAGATTGATGGTGGAAAAACATTATTTTTTAAATTATGAAGCATAAATTTTACCGGAATTTTAATGAGATACATATATTATATTTATATTTTACAAATTAGTAGCAATTTATTTCTGTCAAATAACTTTACAGTCGGCAGTAAATAGTAGTACATCAATCTCAATTTTATTTTTATACGAATAATTCATCTACCAAAAGTCCCATCTATTAATCAGAATTAATTTCAAATATTTACAGCCAGAAATGTAAAAGAATTGTAATACTAATTATTTACTTTGCTTTTTTATTTGAAATTTCTTGTATCCAACCCTGTATATGCTCTTAGACTCCTAAGAGTCCTTACAGTTTAGTTATTTTCTACTGCTGTGGCATTTATACAGCGCCAATTATACATCATCTTACCCGGGCATTGTATGTTGTTAATTGTAAGAGAATTACAAATTTTACGATGGAGTGAACAACAACAATCTCAGATTGTCTTGTAAATGTAAAGTAAAATGAGTTGCTGGTATACTACACGAAATATTTTTCTTATAATTAACTCCAAACAATAGATATATTGTTAGGGTCAATCAGATTAGATATTTTTACAAATAAAATCAGAATTTAATAAAAAACTATTTAATTTTCAAGTACAATATATGATTTGGTTATCCAGAATACATTTGTTTAAAAAAAGTATTTTATTACGTACTTCCAAATGCATACGTTCATTGTTTTTATGCCATAAATCCAAGGAATTATATATGTAGATTGATTGATTTCAGCCCCAACAAATAAAATAAATTATTAACAAACTGACAAAAGAGTTATGGAGGTAACATTAAATTTATTGTGTACAGCACGTAACCTACTATAATAATAATTTTAAAAGTGATTCATTTAGAAAATATTTATTGCAAAATATTCAAACATGTTTATTTATGAATTTTACAGTAATATATACTTTAAAACTGTAGCACAATATTATGAAAGAACATGTGAAACAATTCCCAAGTATATAAATATCAAACGATTTAATTTTAAATTCCACGGAGCACTTACATCGATTAACATAATTACATAATAATAGTACAAGTTTACACTATAATTACATAAAATTACTAGTTTTAACGATTGATATAAAATTATACTTCTGCAGCCTGATTTTCAAAGTTTAAGCTAATCCTTATTTTTTGATTGGTGAATTATATTCTATTCCAGTATTTAAAATTTAATATTCAAAATATTATCAAAAAATCTGTTGTGGCCAGCACAAGACCTCTCGCTATTTCCATATTAGGCTATATAAGTATTGTATTGCACTTCGCTTTCGAACCGTCGTTTTATAACAAAAAATTACAGAACTTTACCCAAATATTGTTTTTTTTATTGTATTTAACATATCTTCAGCACACATATAATTGTATGAGGAAGTTCTTAAATGTGAGAGATTCTTCCAATTCATTAACAAAATTGGTGGTATTTCTGATGGATATATGCATTTTACCTATGATTTCAAATATTTAATTAATAAAACAATAAGAAAGATTAAATATACTTCCCAGAAAAAGCTATCAGAATGTCACTAAAACTGTTGATTTTTGACACTGACATGTCATTAACAAACTATGTTATAAACATTGGAATTTGTCAACTGGTTTCCTTAGTGCCTTAGCCTTTGCGATTAGATTACTCTATATATTATAGTGTCTTTATCTCTAAATCTATACAAGATATAATAAAAAATGTAAGTGTATTATATGGATAATTTTATGTTCTTCAATATTTAATAACAAAAATTTCCAAAAAAATATATTTTTCCAAGAAACTACTACTTCCGGTAGTTCAATTGTTACCAAAACCTTTTCAGCTCTTTCCAGGAATGTCAGATTGAGGAATCCATAGTTAAACAGTTCTTAAGTCTTATAGTTTTTTAGGAATCGTGTCTACAACATCCAGACATACACACATACACACATCCACACACACACACACACACACACACACACATACATTATTTAAAATGCTATAATCGGATTATAGGGACCTTAATTCTGGATATGCGAATTTTAGAATGAATCCAATACCTCTCTTAGCGAGAGGTAAAAAGGTAGGTACTAGAAGTAGATTAGACTATATTTTGAGATATAAACTGTCAAAATTAGTGTAGAATTCGCTAATCTAAAAATGAGGATTAACTTAAACTTTTTCTAGAATCAAGCTGGTGTTGTTTAAAATATACTTGTATGAATTTTAGGAAGCTCCTTCATTACGTAGCCTTCGCCCACCTGAAACAAAACAGAATCGGTTAAAAATTTGCCGAGCAATTAAAATGTAATTTCAATGTTACTACCTAAAAATCAATTCGAAAACAAAACAATCAGGGCAATAAATTCGCATTACAGCTAAATTACCCCTGTCATTTGCATCTTTCCCTTTTCTGGCAGTTGATAAGCAATCACTTAGCAACGGGGCTGACAGAGTTGTCGGCAAACAACGACCAGCAAACAAGTGAAGATCACATGGCCCATAGCATAGCCAACGTGATGGACGATAGCGGTATCAATGTAGATATGATTTATTCAACTAGTATTGATTCGGATGAACTATGATTATTTAATGTTTTCGAGTGACCTGGATTGAACAATGTTACTAGATGAGTAGGCTCTGCGTTTTAAATTCAATTATTCAGGTTTTAAAACAAGTGACGAGGATTTTGTGAAGGGTTCTACAAATGTTTGATGTTTGCAATGTAAAGTTTTTTGTTGACAAGCACAGTTTTATTTTTACATCATATATCGAAATAATAATTTTGAAAACCATAATGTTGCATTTTAAAATAAATTCTCTGTATTGTATTTAACATTTCTTGTACACACGAATAATTCTAAATATATCTATTCTTTCATTCTATAAGAAATCTTGTCCTACTCTTTTAGTGTAAATACATCGAAACAAATAAACAATAATAACGATATGTATAGTGTAAGATAAAAAATAACGCGAAAACAATTTTCTTCTTTCAAAATTTTATTTCTAAAAATTCACGCAGTTCTTCAAATACTCTAAAAATTGTTTTTACAATCAAATAATATTACCTACGTTTGAATTATTGCCCGAAAAGTCAATATACCCCATATTTAGATAAAAACTTCAAAATTTTTAAAAATCTAATTTTTTATGTATCTAGATACTTCTCAATGCGTTGATTCCAAATTTTGAAACCGCAGGTCGATATCTCTTTTCGTTCTCAAGATATTTAGATTCAAAGTTTTGCACAAAACTGCCCATTTTTGGGTAATAACCCAAAAATAGGTCGAGATATGAATTTGTCGACAACACCATTCGATTCTACGGGCAAAATAATATAAGTACACCAATTTTCAGAATTTTTGAACACCGCATACGATCTCTAAAGCAAAATAACTGAAAATGGCCAAAAATCGCAAAAATCTAAGGTGTACCCCTTAAGATTTTTTCAAAATTTGGCTATTTTCAGGGGTTTTCAAACTTTTATTCATAAAAAATGAATCGGTTAGTCAAAAATTATGAAAATTGGTATACTTATGTATTTTTGCCCGTAGAATCGAATGGTGTTGTCGCCAAATTCATGTCTCGACCCATTTTTGGGTTATTACCCAAAAATGGGCAAGTGGAGCAAAACTTTGAATCTAAATATCTCGAGAACGAAAAGAGATATCGATCTGCGGTTTCAAAATTTGGAATCAGCACATTGAGAAGTATCTAGATACATAATAAATTAGATTTTTAAAAATTTTGAAGTTTTTACCTGAAAATGGAGTTTATTGATTTTTCGGGCAATAATTCAAAATATTTAATTACAATTGTTATAAATTTAGTATTTTCAAGAAATTTCCAAAATACCGTGAGTATTTTTAGACGTGAAATTTTAAATCCACATTTTCTTGTTTTATAATGTACTGTTGCTAATAGAGATTTTATTTTGTTATCAACATGTAAGATAAATCTTTTTTTTTCAATCTTCCTGTTAATGGCACTTCAATCCTTCATGCCAGCCTATGATTAATACTTTGTAAATTGATCCTTCACACGGTAGAGCCCAAGTTAAATAAGCCGCATGTGCGCCCTCTCTGTTCGCCCTGGCCACGTTGTGATTTTCCACCGCACGCGAATATATCACGTGAATAGCTCACAGCCAAGATGAAAGTGGAATTTAGACGTTCTTTTCACGGCAAATGTAGAGCTACAGCTAGGCAAATGTCAACGCCAGGGCTTTGACCAGAATCGCGTCGTCCGGAAACCGGAGAAGTAAAGGATAGACATGTACTATACGAGTAGTTGTGCTTTGTATATATGCGTTCTTTCAAAGTACAGTAGTTGTAAACCATAGAAGGAAAGGATTGCGTATTTATAAAGATTTACATTCGAATGGATATATTTGAGTAACATTTCCAGGATGTACATATTTTTGTACTTTATCTGAAAATACTCTTAACTCTTTTATAATAAGTAAATTTAGGTAGTAATTTATCTCGAAACTCCAATATTGTCTGCTCCGGTGGCTCAATGGTTGGAGCAACGCCTCTTAGTCATAAGTGCGATCAAGGTTCTGGGTTCGAATCCCACTAAGGCATGGATGTTTGTGTATGTGAACTTACTAAGTAATTGGGATTTAATCCTGTTGAGAGGTTTTTAAAAAAATCTGATGTGGTCAGCCCATAACCTCCCGCTGGGTATTTAACCAGCAAGCAGCAAGCTATCATTATGTACAAATATTTTTATTAAGGATGAAGGAAGGTTTTTTTTAAAAAAAGAAAAACCCCGAAGTCTTGTTTACACTGTTCTTTAATTAAAACGTGGACCGGTTTTGGTTACTTAGTAACCATTCTCAGCACCGGTTTTTGACTACAATCAAATCAAAGCAATATTATAGCCACACGACACAATTTACAAATAAAAAAAATTCAAAAACACAAAAATATTATTAAAAAAAGTTACATTAATTCATTGTTGAATTATAAAAAAGTGTAACATTCTATTAGTACAAACTGTAAAATATAAAATTCAAAAACATTAAATGTAATTATAAAAAAATTAATAATTAAATAAATAAGAATATATAAAATAATAAACCATAATTAATACTTAGACTTGAAAACTACAAAAGTTGTAACACTACTACTGCACGAGGGAAACTATACAATGAACCCCAAAAAACATTCAAAATTATTTTTTACAAATTTTTTAAAAAATGTAGTTTTCAAGTGTAAGTATTAATTATGGTTTATTATTTTATATATTCTTATTTATTTAATTATTTATTTTTTTATAATTACATTTAATGTTTTTGAATTTTATATTTTACAATTTGTACTAATAGAATGTTACACTTTTTTATAATTCAACAATTTAATTTAACAATGAATTAATGTAACTTTTTTTTAATAATATGTTTGTGTTTTTAAATATTATTTTATTTGTAAATTGTGTCGTGTGGCTATAATATTGCTTTGATTTGATTGTAGTCAAAAACCGGTGCTGAGGATGGTTAATAAGTAACCGAAACCGGTCCACGTTTTAATTAAAGACCAGTGTGAACAAGACTTCGGGGTTTTTCTTTTTTAAAAAAACCTTCCTTCATACTTAATAATTCAACGTCACACTTGGGTGTATCTTCATTCATTATAAATATTTTTATATTCACACATAATAATCTTTATTTTACATTTAACAAATATATCATACACAAAATAAACTTAGCAAATATTTACAAAATTAATAGGAAAACTTAAAAAAAAATATATAATAGTACTCGCATCTTTACACAAAGTCTTTTCAGAGCCGAAGACAATAAAGCAAATCAATAGTACTTCTAATATTTATGTATGATTGAAAATATATTATTTTTACGAACCTTAATTTTATTAGATTCAAATACATATATTATTACTACATTCTCTTAAACACTGTTTCATTATGAATTTTAATGTAATAGCTTTATGACAGTGACATTTGTTTAAATATATCAAAACTGTTATTAAAATATTATGTTTTTGTTTGACGCATAGACAAGATGATATATAAAAATAAATTATTTTATTATTTAACATTTAAAGTTATTTCGAGTTATTTACTAAGTGCTATTATCGTGGAATTGAAGATTGTACCATTATATTCAATTTTTATTAGTAAAAGTTGTTAAAAAATTATATTCAATGAATTTTTTACAAGAAAAACTGTTAAAAACTTGTATAAATGATACTTCCGTTTATCCGATACACATTAAAAACTCTTTTCACATTAATATATTTGTATATATAGTATATGAGTAATCGAATCCGCACGATCCACACACACAGGCACACACATCATTGTAAAAATGTTAAAATCGGATTCTGGGAACATCAAAACATGCTTTTTCACTAAAATCTCTATATGCGATTTTCAGCACGATCCCTATACCTCCCTTACCCAGGGTAGCGGGAGGTAAAAATGCAACTCATATATTTCATATTGTCATAATCGCTTTAGAGGTGAAATTCAAGCTCTTGCAATATTTCTTCAAAAGCAGCACAGGTGTTGTGTTGAGAAAACTCATGGATCTCTTTAAATTTGTTAAATATGTTTGTCGATTTTTTCTTTCCGGGGGAATTCCTGCGTGTTGAACCTATCGGTGTGACAGGGAAATTGTGTGGGCCGGCGATCGGGTTCCGTGAGATTTCTCTTTCCTGGCTCGGTTACGCGTTTTTCATCCTGTTTGTGAGATGAGTTTTTGGATTGTGAATACACACCACACATGAAAGCGAAAACATGGGAATTTTTTTTGCAATTTGTTTGGGAATAAATAAATATGTATTTCGTGATCTGTAACATTTTCATATCGATCTCGTTCGATTCACTGAACTGGCAGATAAGATGTGGGGAACTATGTTTGTATATTTTTGAATAATTCGGGAATATATAGCAACATTGAAGAAGTAATTCAGTTTAAATATAAATATAAAATATACACAAAGTATATAATATCCCTACAGATATATCCAATATATTTGTACGAATAAATAAATAAAACAAATTTTATGGCAAAATTTCAAAGGAAAATATATTCATATAAGGTTTTTTTTTTTGATAATACAATTTATATTTAATTCTCTCAATTTTTATTGCAGATCATAAAGAAAAAATTTCCATACGTAGAATAACAAGTGATATGATTATCATGGATGATATTTTCGAGTGGAACCGAGTTAAAGATATGCTGCTTCGGTTTCACGAGCAATATCTTCGATTATCATTCATATCACGAACTTATATTTAATGAGAGAAAATAACTGTCAATGTTGTAAAAATCCCTAAAATAAATATATCATCACGGCATATTACCCATTTCTGGGTGTGCCATTATCTACACATATGTAGACATCGGTAATGATGACAATATATTTTACCGTGTGGGCGCTTACCAGGCGTCACCTCACGGGCACTCATAGCTGGTGTGGAGAGTGCACCACAGGGGTCACTTTTGTGCCATTTAAAATTGGAAATATTTGGCGCCGGTCGGGATCGAACCCGGTTTCCCCAGGTTAGCGACCAGACACTCAAGCACGCGGCCACGAATATGAATAAGGTGATAATTTCTTAGTTTCTTTTTCTTTTTCATCACTGAGATAGACATGTAACTAGTTCTGAATGCTGATTTGCGGAAAATGTGTCACGTGACTAATGAATTATATTGTCTATATCATATCTATTTTTCCTTTAATTATAATGATGAAAAATTATTTCTACAGGTACACTACTGTCATTAACTTTTAGCTTTATATTATATTCTGGAACATCGAATTTTTTTTTTAGCATTAATAATGACCAAAATTATTACAATACTTATCAAAATGATTTTTTGAAGTATTTTTTTATTATTCTATGGTATTTTAAAAGTTCTGTTTATAGTTCTTTTATGGACCACTTAAAATAATACTTATTAATTCTGTAACAAATATGATAGAACGTTTTTATTTATTTATTTATTTATTTATTTCGTGTTTAAAAATAACTATGACTTATGGAGTTAGTGAAAATTCAAAATATATACTATAGAAAATAGAAGTTAAGCATCTTCAGTAAAAAAATTCATTTTGAGTAGAAAACTATTATGCGCGAAGTAAAACTATTTTTTTAATGTAAAATTAAAATTATAAAATAACAAACCAACAATTTTTCTGTGAGTAATTGAAATATTTAATTTTAAATTTGAGATTGTTTTGCTGTCATTTATCATAAGGGCTTCTAACAATATTAAATGGTGGAGATATATTCACTGTCAATTACACATCACACATCAATATTTTTATAGTTTTTAATAATTTCTTGTTTTTGAAATTCTATATTTTCAAAGATACTGATTACTAAATAAAACTGTTACTAAATTAGGTATAAGTAAAAAAACAGATTAATTTCAAAATATACTTGTAATTCGTGTAGTTTTATTCAGTTAGGTATTTTTATTTTAAATTTTGTAAGAATACTCTCTTTAAATCTATTTCAAATCTGGGCAATCAATTGTCGAAACAAGAATAAAATTACGGAAGAACGATTCCACTCGATTTAATAAAATTACATTACTAGTCCCTAAGGAAACTGGAGTCGCAGCGGTTCAAATAATTTGAATAAATCAAATGAAAATACAATACTCTTGTGTCTGATACTCTTAGTTCAACGATTCTAGGAAACTGAAACATTCATGTCATTATTTCAATTAAATTGGTACTCTGTTTAAAAAGGTATTCAAAAATTATTGAAAATACTAGTTATAGTATTTATAATTTAAAATAACAATAGAAAATATAAAATAATGATGGAATAGTTCATTACTGAAATAATTGAAACAACAGATAATAATGAACATTTATCTACCGAAATATATATTATGCATTAATTTTAAATACGAATAAAAATTGCATAGGTAATAACAAATAAACATTGAAGCCATATCGCTTTTGTCATATAATGAATTGTGCTAAATGAAACACGAAATTGCAGTGAATAATAAATGCTATTATGGTTCAAAGTAATGAACTAAAATAATTTCAATAAATAAACAATTTAGATTCCAAATAAAGACCTCATCAAATTGTTTCATGTGAAATGTAATTAAAAATGAAACCAATTTAAATAGCATTCCATTCAGTCCAATTCACGGTTTCGCATTTCGCGAAAAGTCATTTAAAAATCTCCATTCTAATATTTCTTTTTCCATTTGTTCCAGAGTCAACAAAATGCGGTGGAAGTCAATGGAGGAATTAAAAGAAAGAAGGTTACGTGAGGAAATTAATTTCTGAAGAGACACAAGTTCGCAAGCGACTTTTAAAATGTAAAGAAACTTCACTAACTATCGATCCCAAAAACAATGAAAGTCGTCAAGAGAATATCAAACATGTGTAAAACAAAAGAAAGGATGTGACGAAGAAGAAAGGAGCATCGCTCTCTAGTTGACGTTTCCGACAGGGTTGCCAATTGTAAAAAGTCATTTATTTTCATACACAGGGTCCGCACCAATCATATCAACTATTCTTTATCCCGATGTTCATTTTAAACTAAATCTACTACAAGACCAAACTAAGCAATGACATTTAATAAGTGTGAAAAATAGTGTTTTGCGAGGTAATTAAAAAGAAAATCTTGAATACAATTTCTAATATGACCACGTCAACGAGAAATTGTCTCTGAAATTTAATACAAAAGGAAAAGTTAATGAACATTATATTTAGTCTGCTGAAATTGAATGAAGAATTAACTTTTCAAACAACTACAATGTAAAAAGGTAATAGCTACGACCAGTCTGGCAACAACAAAATTACTTAATATTATAAAAAATTGAGCTGTAGATATTCAAATTGAAATAAGATTGACACTCCAATAAATTGTTTAAAATACTAACTGTATTAAGACGTTGATTACAGAAGTTTAAGAATATGCTGAATTAAAATGAAACCGTTCTAAAATTTGATTGAAACGTGAAAAAAAATTTTTCGAAAAGGAAAAGCAGTGAATCTTAATTTATTGTGGATGAAGTTATAAAAGGACATCAATAACTGCAGTTCGTAAATGTACTTATTCTGATTATCTTGTTACAAGAAACTGTTTCAACACTAAATACAATCAATAATCTACGAGAAGGAAAAGTCGTAGATCTAATTTCTCGTTGCAGAATTAAAATGAATCTGTCGTTAAATTTTATTGAAACGTGAAAACAAGTTGATGTTGTTTTTCGAAAAGAAAAAGCGGTGAATCTTAATTTATTATGGAAGAAGCTGCGAAGGACAGCTTTAACATAATCTACGACAACAAAAAGTAGTAGATCTAATTTGTCGTTGTAATCAAGAATTTGAAGAACAATAATATGATTTGGTGAATCAATGAATTCGTTCTAAATTTTATTACAAACGTAAAAACAAGTTGTTGTTTTTCGAAAAGAAAAAGCAGTGAATCTTAATTTGTTATGGAAGAAGTTACGAAAGGACATCATTAACATAATCTACTAGAAGAAAAAGTGGTAATTCTCGCTGTAATCAAGAATTGGAAGAACAGTAATATGGTTTGGTGAATCAACCACAGAAACTTCAGAAATCTAGCAGTGAAAAAAGATAGTGGTGATTCTATTTTGTGCGGTGTGTTGGGGGCTGGAGTGATGTTAGTGCGGGAGTGATGCTGGATAATGTCTTGTTGGTGGTGGGTGGCGGCGGCGTTGTGGCTGTTTGTCCTGGGCGTGGGCGGGGGGCCCCGCTACAGCTCTCGCATCGTGGACACAGCCGCAGGCGCCGTACGAGGCGTCATCGCCGAGCCGGCTTCTCGCCACCTGGAGCCCGTCGAGGTGTTTCGCGGAGTGCCCTACGCCGCCCCACCCGTGGGCCCCAAACGCCTCATGCCCGCTCAGCCCCCTTCGCGGTGGTCCGGCACTCGCTTGGCCGATACCTTCGGGCCAGTTTGTCCGCAAAACTATCCCGATATCTCCAACAGGACTGCCGCGTTGCACGTCATGCCCAAAGGACGGTTAAGTTTCCTTAAAAAGTTTGTGCCGTTCCTGGTGAACCAGAGCGAGGATTGCCTCACCTTGAATCTCTACGTGCCTGGAAACGGTGAGTCGGCACTTTCTCCCCTTACAGCTACTTGGTGACTCCCGAACACGCACTTACAATACCCTTTCCCACGGAATCGAACAAGGCTTACATAGAAAATAGAGTTTATCACAAAACCAAACGTGAAACTAATAGGGAGTTATTGCAACTTCTAATATGAAAGAACGTAAACGTTAACCTTATGTAGAAAACACTTTATTTTAAAAATAAAGGACTTTCATTTTCAATGTTTACCGCATTTAATTAGTGTATTCACGATAACGTTAACGCTAAAAGCAATACAAACGAGGTTACATCCACACTTTTCACCGAAACATAACCTCAAAAGATAAAGAACGTGTGACGCTAAACGCTCGCTATTCCATTGCACATAACGTGTCTCCTTATTCATATAACGTGAACCTTATTAGTACGCAAGCGCACTCGGGCTGTCACGTGACTTTAAAGTGCACGTTATTTTTGCGTTGAAGCTGCAATAACTCTCTAATCTATCGAATGTTTACTTAATATCTGTTATAGGTATAATAATAATAATAATAATAATAATATATCATCACGGCATATTACCCATTTCTGGGTGTGCCAATCTGCTTTATCGCAGATATCGGTAATGATGATGACATATTTGTACCGTGCGGGCGCTTACCAGGCGTCACCTCACGGGCACTCATTGCTGGCGTGGAGAGTGCACCACAGGGGTCACTTTGTGTCATTTAAAATTCGAAATATTTGGCGTCGGTCGGGATCGAACCCGGTACCCCCAGGTTCGCGACGAGACACTCAGGCACGAGGCCACGGGACCCCATGTGTTATAGGTATATGGGAAACAATGTTAATTTTTACCTCACACTAAGAGAGATATTTGGATTCATGATAAAAATTGAATATCCACGTTTTAAGGTCCCTATCATCAGATTTTAACATTTTTACGAAGATGTCTGTGTGTGTATGTGTGTGTGCAGATGTTGAAAGGACGATTCCTCAAAAACTATAAGACTTAAGACATTCATGGGAAGAACTGAAAAGGAAGTAGTAGTTTCTTTAAAAAAATCTTCTAAATATTATTTCTTGCAATATTTGTTTTATTAGTAGTATTGAAGAACATAAAATTCTACATCTGAGACATATAAAATTTTTATTATACCTTCTATAGATTTACAGATAAAGACACTGTAATATATACAATAATCGGATGTAATAAATTGCACACGCTAAACTACTCCAAAGAAACTAATTTACAAACTCATATATTTGTAACATACTTTATAATGTTAGTGTCAAAAATCAACAGTTTTAGAAACATTCTGAAAGCTTTTTCTGGGAAGTACATTTAATCTTTCTTATTGTTTTATTAATTAAATATTTAAAATTATATATAAAATGCATATATCCATAAGAAATACAACCAATCTTTTTAATGAATTGGAAGAATCTCTGACATCTGACTTCCTCATACAGTGAAAAAATATATATAATTAAAATTTTATGTCTGCACAAGACATGTTAAATACAATAAAATAAGAAAACAATATTTGGGTAAAGTTCTGTAAAAAAATTATTATAAAACGATGTTTTGTTTAAAAGAATATGAGTCTAAAATCTATCGTAATTTTTATTTATTTTACGCAAAATGGTAAATAGAAATCGTAATATACAGTAGATATATTATAAATTTTATTTAGCAAATTCTAAACAAGTTTTATACTTACAACTTACAACTATCCTCTAAAATTAATAACTAAGCAAATGTAGAAAATGCAAGCCCTATGTAACAAATTTCAAGTGAACGTGCGATATATTAGTTTAGATTTAACACTAATATTACCGATATAAATTACTTTTTAAATGCACTTGTGATCGAAATCGAAATGAAATGCCGTATAAGATTTTGTTAGCATTTTTAATCCCGTTACGCAAATTTTTCATTCATCTGAATAAAACGAACCACGGAAAACTTTACATCAAAAATTAACATGAAAATCCCATTATGGTTTAATAACTTTTGATTCAGGCATTTATGAAAAATTAGCTTTTAAAAAAAATCTAATGCGGCCACCACAATATCTTCCCACCAGCTCCAATTTTAATTTTAAGTATTATAATAATTCTTTCAAACCAGTCCAACAATATCCTTCATAAACATATTTCCAGTACACTAAATCTTTGTTGAAATTTTTGCTAATACGATGATTTGATTTATTACTGCTGAACTGCTATTCGATTTAAATTTAGAATACGGTAAATTATAAATCCCTAATTAAAGTTTGGCATGCGAAGCAAGCAGAATAATTTAAAATTAACAGTGACCATGAGATACCCTGTAAATTATTAAATATCCCAATAGCTGTTCCTAATAATCTTATAAATATTTACCCGCCTAACAAACCCTTTGTTCATTAAGTATTAAATTTATATCGCGTCGGTCTTGGTCTTCCTTTCATCCCTTCTTAATAAATATAAAGCCGCTGACTTGTTGAAACCAGACATAATGTACATACATCAAGCGAATAGCGAATTTAATTGTACGACGTCTTACTTGGAACCCTTCACTGCGGCATGTCAAAGTTTAGACCTAGAGGCGAAGTTATAGTGCCCTTTATAGTGCGGGACACCAATCTTGACCTGAGGGGTAGGGGAAAGAAATGCTCATATCGTCATATTCCAGACTCCGTCAAATAATATGGATTACAGTAACTTTGTGTTTCTAACTCGTTTGTGTACGGTTATGATCCGAGTGTAAACAAGACGGGAACTGATACGAACAGCAATTGCACAGATTAACTGAGAATATAAGAAAGGCGAAACGCGTCTGTGGTTACTAGCTGGGTACGGCCAGCATCTGATGATATTTAACTACATTATTTCAATAAAAACTGTTAAGAACTTCGAAAAAAGGTACTTCAGGTTGTTCAATTATAACTAAATTCTAATTAGCTCTTCTTCATATTGATGTAAAGAAAAGAAATATGAAAGAATTATAATTTTTAGTATTGTAGTGTTGTAGTTATCGAGAAATTATTGTCACACACACACACACACACACACACACACATTCAAGCATCATCGTAAAAATTCGTAAAATCGTATTCTAGGAACCGTTAAACGTGCTTCTTCATTAAAAACTCAGCACTGATTTTTTTGACCAAAGACAATACCTTCCTTACTTAAAGATGGCGGAAGGTAAAACATTGTAAATCTACATTAAATCAATTTAATAAATACATAAATTACATACCACATTATTTCAAATTCAGAGTACATCAAAACCAAATATCTGGTATTTCCAAAATGAAAATAAACGTTTCTTGCTAAAATTAATAGGATATATAAATAAATAAATATATCATCACGGCATATCACCCATTTCTGGGTGTGCCAGTATCTACAACACATGTAGACATCGGTAATGATGACGATATATTTTACCGTGTGGGCGCTTATCAGGTGTCACCTCACGGGCACTCATAGTTGGTGTGGAGAATGCACCACAGGGGTCACTTTTGTGCCATTTTAAAATTGGAAATATTTGGCGTCTGTCGGGATCGAATTCGGTTCCCCCGGGTTCGCGACCAGACACTCAATAACTTCAGTCATATATTAGAATTGTTTTATTTTCTATTTTATTAATAGGATATTTTACATAAATCAAAATTTTATAATTTTGGTTATATTAAATGAAACTTTAATGCACTAGTGACAAAAAATTTGACATTACTGTGACAAAGAACCATTTCCGGGGTTCGATTTTAAAGTAGGTAGTCGATATACCGGTGTTTTACAGGGCGTGTCGTATACATAGTTGTTTAGAAAATAGACAAAAGTAGACTGAATGTAAATTTAGATTTTCGTTTTTATATCTGCACTAGAAAATAATTCTCGCTGTGTTTGATATGATATTCATACGAGAATACCCATATAAAGTTATTAATTTTAGTCAGAGAAAATGAAAATAAAATGCTATTCCCTGTTGTAATGAAAAGAAAATTCCCCTAATGGCTGGCAAAGCATTTGAACGTAGTTCGGGGAATTAGAAATTTTAATTTAGATTAATTAGTTTTTTGCCTCACGGCTTCAATGAAAAATTACACTTTGCTAAAGTGGTTCGTTATTTTGAAATATTGTCCCATGGATATTTTTAATTATCTTTGAAAGTAAAGTCATACCATATTTCAGCGCTTATTCCCAGGATATTGAAGTGGTAGTTAGAGTTTCGTTACTTTGAATTAATTGCAAAATAAAACTGTTAAATATTTTTCAAAGGAAAAGTTCGAAATTCAAAGAAAACTTTACTACACTCTTAGATAAATTGTTTCAATTATACTGTATTCATTACTCTCCAGTATAAATTTATTAAGAAACATATTCTCAAATACTACATTTCTTTATATTAACTTTGTTCATAAACTTTTACCCATAATTTAAAATACCACTAATTCTTGGAAACTTTTTCAACTTTAAAAATGTAGTTACATAAAAAAGTAATTCATTATTTTAGAAAATTGAAACTTTCTTTACAACCCGATTCTTAAAAAAGTTTAAGCTAATTAAATTATTGAATTCTATTTTATTCTGGTATTTTAATATTACACGGTAAATAAAAACTTTGTTGTGATTACCAAATATGAGTTCCAGCAGCAAATTTTTTTTGTCAATATAGGACTAGCAAATATATTTGTTACAGTTACCTAGGTAAATTTGCTGGTAAAAAATTGTTGTGGCAACAAATACAGTTTTGTTATATATAACAAAAGATATTTGTTATGCGAACAAATAAAATAAGTTACCATTAAGAGGTATAAATTTGTTATACGAACAAATAAATTAAGTTACTATTAAGAAATATAAATTTGTTTTGCGAACAAATAAAATAAGTTACCATTAATAACTATGAATTTGTTTTGGAAACTAATAAATTTTGATAGATATACAAATGCATTAATGAGTTAGTAAGGTAAAAATTAAATACATGCGTATTATAATAATTTTATTTATTTATAATTATAATCTATATACATGTAACAAATATTATATAAAAAAATAACATATGAAACAATAGTCACTTAAATTATATAGATTTATCAGTAATCGATACATACCTTCAATTTCTCAATAAGACACTAATTGCCATTGTTTTAAAATAACTTTTACAAAATCATCCATTTTTATTGACGGGCACAAGAAACAAGCACTTTTAAAACTCAATTTTCGACAGACTAAAACTTAACAGCGCAAGCAAATGCGACACGACGTAGTATTGTATAACACAAACAGTGAATTATACTGTATACCAGGGAATACCTTGTCTACAGAAAAGTTTTAGTTACCTGTACAAAGTATATGGCGGGAAGAAGAATTTGTAATCTTTACAAAATATAATGTCACAGGATACAAAAAAATAAAATTTGTCCCAGTAACAGATTAAATATTTTTAATTGTTGCAAAGTGATTTTGTAATCTGAACAAAGTAACAAAATGACTGCTTAGTACTACTAATAATAATTGCTACCATGACTAATATTTTACAGCAAATAATACTTTTTATACACAACAAAAATGGTTTAGTTTTGGAAACTTAAAATACAAAGTTCTTCGTATACACGGCAAAAACATATTGTTGAAATAACAAAAAAAAATACAGCTAACTAAATTTTGTCCGGAATATCAATGTAATTTTTTACCGTGTAGGCTATATATTGTATATTGTAAGTTTCCGGACATTAATTTCCGGAAACTCTTGACATGTTAATCAGAACAAACCTTTAATTGCAATTTTTTAAAAGTATTTTTCAGTAAATTTCCGGAACAAAGTATATTTGTTATTTTTTGTACTTTTTTTGGTGACATTTCGTTATTGGGGATTGGTATAAATGCATTAAATACACAAAATATCTTGGCAACACAGTTGGACAGAATAAAAACACAAATCACAATTACCAACTTGACAATTCCGTCGAAAATATCCGTTAACGGAAATAAAAAATTAAAATACAGTCATTTATGTCGACAAAATTTCAATATCATGTCCTATCCTATTATGCTCTGGGCAAAAATAAAATGTGCAGCCATGGCTTCAAAATTGGGGGCGAACAGATCAAAGACTTACTCGATTGAATTTTTAGCACCAATGCACGCGATATTTAATTTTTGCAACGAAGTTATGAATCGCGATGTGATACAAAATATTTTCAACAGTTTCAATAGCGCTGTCGACATTTGTGGTCAATAAATGCCGTTATTAATTCAAGTTTTCATTTTGTTTGGTGTTGTTCATATTTTCATTTGTGTGGTTAGTTTTTTGCTGCGATTGTTTTAACACAAATATGCAGCAAATAATATCAAAAATAGGCATGAGTGTTGTTTTGAGGATGGTCTTCTTATTATTATGTGTCTTTAGAAATCATACCGTCTTTTATACCTCTTAAATTTTTATGTTCAAAATATGACTGTAAACAAATGATAAACAACGCAACACATGGCTGGTTTACAAGTAGTATTATTTAATTATTCTATATAATTCAAGTTTAACATTTAACAAATCTATAAAACACTTCTAAAGCTAATTTAACTTAAAAGCATTAATTAAACTCTACTTGTCCGTATAACTATAACGCTTTCGAACATCTTTGCGTTGCATTAGATATTAAAATCATTAATCAACATGATAAATTAATATTTGTGCTTATGCTGTCAAACATTCAATTTGCTATTAATTAATGTGTTCATGCTTTATTCATCAAATTTACCTATCATTATAAATAAATAAATATTTCAACAAACATCATCACTAATTTTGAGTAAATTGTTTCATTATTGTGAAATAAATAAATAAATAAATAAGAGAGAGTTGGAGTGAGTCAGTTGAGATGGTTTGGTCATGTGGAGAGGATGATGAGTGAACGACTTGTAAAACGCATATATGTTGGTAAAGTTGAGGGTGTTCGATTGCGTGACCGTCCAGTGTGTAAGTGGATGGATGTGAGTGTTTTGAAGGAGCGTAAATTTCCGAGTGGAAAGAGAAGAAGAGCATGAATGAATACGATTATGAATGTGGCTGAGGCGAAAGAAGTGTGCCTGGATAGGAATGTGTGGCGAAGAATGATTGTTTCGTAACTATTGTGGTGAATGTTTTATGAGAATGGAAAGACAGCTGAACTTTTATGTGGACGAGGTGAACGAAGTATGTTTGTACAGGAATGTGTGGCGGAGGATGATTTTTGTGTAACTATTATTGTGGTCCGGATGCGGTTATTCGCTACCGAAAATCGGTCACTTTAATATGTTCTTATGTATGAATGCTATGATGATTGTGGACAAGGCGAAAGAAGAGTGTTGTTAGGAGTGAAGTGAGTCAGCTAAGCTCTTACTCTTATCCCTTTTCTTATTTTTACTATTGTTTTCGGGTTTTTGCTAACCCACTAAGTGGGACACGAATATTTTATGTATGTATGTAATAAATAAATAAATAAATATATCTTCACGGCATATTACCCATTTCTCAGTGTGCCACAATTGTAATTATATATATATATATATATATATATATATATATATAAATAATATTTCAACAAACCAACGCCAAATATTTAGAATTTTAAATGGCACAAAAGTGACACCTGTGGTGCACTATCCACTCCAGCAATGAGTGCCCGTGAGGTGACGCCTGGTAAGCGCCCGCACGGTACAAATATGTCATCAACATATATATGCGATAAAGCAGAGTGTGGCACACTCAGAAATGGGTAATATGCCGTGATGATATATTTATTATGAACCACAGTTTTAAGCGGATATTTTTTTTGCGCTTGCAACATATGTGTAATATACATATAAGTAACTTTATTTTATACTACACTCCAAGAACTCATATATTTTAATGTTGGTATAATATACAAAGAATTTACATATTCTTTTCGCATGGAAACTTTGTAAACTTATAAAACACAAATTTAAATATAATATTTTTGAGGTAAATTCGAGTGTAAATTTTATTTTTCAAGTCAGTACAATGACCCACAACGTTTGTAAGTAATCACACAGATATTGGTAATGATGATGTAGTAAAAATTACCACAATAAAGTGAATAAAAAGTAACAATAATTTAGACGAATCTGTTTAATCGTAAATCGTCTATACCTTAATAAATTAGAAGTATTGAATTGGTGTCTGTTCTTAAAAAACATAAAACAATTAGAAATATTTTCTAATTCTATTCAAGAAGTTTTAACAATAACAGCTGAATGCTTGTCTGTTCTACTTAACCGATCTGCTGATGTTTGGTGACCCAAAAGTCACACAATCTCTTTTTAGATTTGAAAACAAAAAATAGTCTCAGGGGGCTAGATCTGAACTATAAGGCGGATGATCAATTTCTATCAATTTTTTTCAGCAACGACAGTTTTTGGTGCATTGTCATGGAACAACAAAGCACCTTGCATGACAACACAAACTGATAGATATTAAGACTAATATTGCTGCAATTGTTTGGAAAACTGTCATAGAAAACAATTTGCGAAAAACGGTTAGAGACGTCGACTTGAATTCTAAAGCATCGAATTCAAACAGATACATACATACATAAAATCAGGCGTATCCCACTTAGTGGGTTAGCAAAAACCCGAAAACAATATTAACAATAGGAAAAGGGATAAGAGCAAGAGCTCAGCTGATTCACTTCACTCTTTAACAACATTCTTCCTTCGCCTTATCCACAATCATCATAACATTCCTACATAAGAACATATTAAAGTGGCCGATTTTCAGTAGCGGATAACCGCATCCGGACCCCAATAATAGTTACACAAAAAATCATCTTTCGCCACACATCCTGTACAAACATACTTCGTTCACATCGTCCACATAAAAGTTCAGCTGTCTCTTCACTCTCATAAAACATTCTTACTAACCATACATCTTCACACCACATTATTTACAAAACAATCATCCTTCGCCACACATTCCTATCCAGGCACACTTCTTTCGCCTCAGCCTCATTCATAATCGTATTCATACATGCTCTTCTTCTCTTTCCACTCGGAAACTTACGCTCCTTCAAAACACTACCAATCACATCCATCCACTTACACACTGGACGGCCACGCAATCGAATACCCTCAACTTTACCAACATATATGCGTTTTACAAGTCGCTCACTCATCATTCTCTCCACATGACCAAACCATCTCAACTGACTCACTCCAACTTTCTTAACAATATTCTTCCTAACCATACATTTTTCATAAACCAAATTATTCCTCACGCGATCCCTTCAAACAGGTTTAGCTTAATAAAAGTGGAGGGATATTTTTTGAAACATCCGACCATTGGGGTACTTCAAATTACTATACCTAGTATATCTCAACTAACTGAAAAGCCCAAGGACACCTAGGTATGAATTTCCATTAAATTTCCTTTTGTTTGGTAGGTAGTCAAATTTCATTGCAATATAGCGCACAAAGGAACCCGTTATAGGGTTATTGTCAGACTCCCAATATTTGTTGATCAAACCTATGACCTAGTGCTGATATATTACACAATTACAGTACAGGATCCCTTTGCTCACAATGTTAATCAAAGATTGTATTATTATCTGAAATGCACCAGTACGAAACGAACAGTCATCAAACAATTACCTAATAGACTTGGGGTATAATTTTAGTGTGATTTGTACTCAAAATATTGGATCTGTTACCAAAACGAAGTCGCCAAATAATACCAAAACGATTCCTTAAAAATAATGTAATATTATCAGGAAATATTGTCAATTATCAAATAATGAGGCTAGTATTTCAAATTATAGGTTCGCCCTCAAAACTGTATGACTAAATTATTTGGAAATAACTATTTAAAAATCTGTTGTGGCCAGCACAAGACCTCTCGCTATTTCCATATTATGCTATATAAGTATTGTATTGCACTTCGCTTTCGAACCGTCGTTTTATAACAAAAAATTACAGAACTTTACCCAAATATTGTTTTTTATTGTATTTAACATGTCTTCTGCACACATATAATTCTAATTACATCTATTTTTATTGTATGAGGAAGTTTCTAAATGTCAGAGATTCTTCCAATTCATTAACCAGATTAGCGGTATTTCTGATGGATATATGCATTTTACCACAATTTTACCTATAATTTCAAATATTTAATTAATAAAACAATAAGAAAGATTAAATATACTTCCCAGAAAAAGTTATCAGAATGTCACTAAAACTAGTGATTTTTTACACTGAGATGTGTCATTTACAAACTGGAATTTGTCAACTGGTTTCCTTAGTGCCTTCGCCTCTGCGATTAGTTTACTCTATAAATTATAGTGATTTTATCTCTAAATCTATACAAGATATAATAAAAATTTTAAGTGTATTAGATGGAGAATTTTATGTTCTTCAATATTTAATAAAAAAAAACTCCCAAAAAATTATATTTAGAAGAATTTTTCTAAAAACCTACTACTTCCGGTTGTTCAAAACCTTTTCAGCTCTTCCCAGGAATGTCAGATTGAGGAACCTGCAGTTAAATATTTTTTAAGTTTTATACTTTAGAGTAATCGTCCCTCCCCCGTAACATCCATACATACACACACACATACACACATCCTCACACACACATAGACATCATTTTAAAAATGTTATAATCGGATTCTAGGGACCTTAAATTGTGCTTATTCAATTAAATCTGGATATGCGAATTTTAGCTTGAATCCAATAACTCTCTTAGCGCGAGGTAAAAATGGTAAATATGTCACCCAAAAATGAATAGATTCTATATAAATTTAAAATAGTAATACCGTGAAATCTAGCATTTTCGAGAGAATAAGGTTAATCTCGTTTCAAAAATTCGAAATGAGGGTCAGACTCTCGAGATTTGCTCGAGGCGAGAGTAGAAATTCAAAATCTCGTTTGTACGATTTTTTACACGGTTTCTCTAAAGACTTAAGACATATTTAACTGCGATTTCCTCAATCTGACATTACTAGGAAGAACTCATTAGTTCTTGGTAACAAGTGGACAACCGGAAGTATTAGTTTCTTAAAAATATTATTTTTGAAAATTTATCTTATTACAAATATTAAAGAATATAAAACTCTCTATCCGATACATTTAAAATGTTTATTATATCTTCTATAGAATTAGAGATAGAGAAATGCTGGCCACAACAGACTTTTTACCTATCATTCACACACTAGCCTTAGTAACATACAGCCCGATTCACAAAAAGGTTTAAGCTAATCCTCATTTTTGGATTAGCAAATTCTACTCTAATTTTGACAGTTTATAACTTAAAATATAGTCTAATCTATTCCTAGTATCTACCTTTATTGATATCATGAAAATTAAATTTTAAATACTAATCCAAGAATGAGGATTAGCTTAAACTTTTTTGTGAATCGGGCTGATAATGTTTTAATCAGTGGTACTCGTTCCTTATATCCATATTTCTTGTAATGGTAATTCATTTACTGTTTATAATTACAAATTCGAGAAATTTGAGACTCTCGATTCGAGATTGAGAGGAGGCAAAGAAAAATATGACGAGACGAGGTGCAGAAATATCTCGAGACGAGAGTGAATTATTTCTCTCTCTAATTAAAAATTAAAGTTCTGTCTAACAACTATGTTCATTTGATTTAAAGAAAACAAAATAATCACCAAAAAGTTTTCTCTCTCAAAGGTTGCTCCAAGGAGACTGGAAATAATATTTCTTTGTTTTCTCACAACATTACACCTAGCAACGGTGAGAGTCAACAAGCTTTGTGATGAAACTAAGGCGATGTCTTGTCGTAGATCAGAGTAGACAGACATTTATATTTTTTCACAGATCACTTTGATGTGAAATACAAAGCCAGATATATCATATGTAATGCATGTGTTCCGGACTTTGACGTCCACTATTGATCTGATCAGAATGTTGTATATGTGTGTTTAATGAATTGAAAAAAACCTGTTAAAATAATGAGACTTTTTTAAGCCACTGTAGCATAGAAATAATATGTTTTTTGAGTGTCTTCTTGAAATCTGTTATAATGAGACATAGATTGTTAATTTTTCTATTTTGCTGTAGCTACTTACCTACCAATTCTTCTACATACGAAACTAAAACTAAAATCACCGTAAAGTAAAATATGGTGGTGATGTTTATTATTATATCTATCACACAAACAGTAAATAACATAGTTAATTCCATGGCACTCTGAAATACCCTGTAAATTACGAATTTAATTTTGTGATGTTTTTTTTTTTTTAGTGCAAAAATATATCATCACTAGATAAAATGTATTAACGGATTTCTCGGCGGTGATTGTTAGGAAATATATTGTTGTTATTCCATGAAGTAGTTAATTTTATTTAAATTCCAATATTTCGTTACATATTTTGTAACTTCATCAGGGAAATTTGGCAAGTGATTACACCAGTTATAACTATTTGTAAGTACAACTTAATTTATTCTGTATAACTTACCTTCACAAAAGAAATTATGTACATTTTAGTTTCCCTGATGAAGTTACAAAATATGTAACGAAATATTGGAATTTAAATAAAATTAACTACTTCATGGAATAACAACAATATATTTCCTAACAATCACCGCCGAGAAATCCGTTAATACATTTTATCTATCAACAATTACGGCGTTACTTCCTCCTAACACAAAATATATCATCACTGTGTGTGTGTACCTACTTTGTACCCAGATATCAGTTATGATAACATATTTATACCGCATGGGAGTTTACCATGCGTCACTACACGGGCACTCATTGCTGGCGTGAAGAGTACACCACAAGGCTCACCTTTGTGCCTTCTAAATTTCGAAATAACTTTTTTAAATAAAACAAAATTAGATTGATTTTAGTCTCATATTGTGTAGTGTTTAATTCTGAACAAGTTTTTTATTTAAAACTCTTATGCCCGGTTTCATATACGATTGTTAAATCTTGTGTTTGTTAACAACTTGTTTTAAACTGTTGTTAGTCAACATGCATGTTAAAATTTGTTTAGGGAATTATTGTATTTTTTAGTAATATAAAAACCAATTTCATAGTTATTAATAATAAATGTCATTATTAACAGACTGGAAAGTACCAGTTGCGTAGAACTTTAATGTTAATAACAACTGATTGATTGGATCAATTGGATGATTTTTTTCAGTGTATGACGTCAAATTTTCATATATATGATCCAAAATTAACAGAGCGGTGTCCTTAGATAGCCGATATCTCATTTTAAATTGTATATCATCAAAAAAATCAACAGGATTTCCTCGATCTCTGAATACTCTTTCTCTTCGCAAAAATCGAATATCAATTTCAAAACATTCTTCTTCAGACTCATCATATTCCGAAAACATAGTTGAATAATATTTCCTATGACATTAATATAATGAATATATTTTTATTTTAAATTACACAGCTAATGAAACTTGTACTTACTAATTTTCTTGTTGCAAATTAATTTATTACGGAAAGGGCAAAATAAATATTTTGTTCTGATTACACATATGTGACAGATGTCATAAATACGAGTAGCAACTGGTTAGAAATTTAACAAGACCTGAGACTGTTGTTAAAATAGCAAACCATTTAACCATAGTTTAAATCTAGCATTTGTTGATGAAACAATAGTTCCTACTTAATCAGTTGATAAATTATTTAACAAATTGTTAAGATTTAACAAGCGCATATGAAACTGGGCATTAATATATTTAATAGATAACTGCAGCAAAATAAAAAAATAACATCATATTCTCTACACAGATGTCAAGTAGAAAACCCGGTATTTACTACGACTTATAAAATATTTACTTCTTGCTCTGAAAACTATATGAAAATGCCTTAGAATTCATAATAAAATTCTTGGTATGAAAATAATTTCAAAACTCTGTTTTCTTGTTATTCATATTAAATGAAATGAATTGTTTAGTTCTGCGTTTCTGTGTTTGTTTGTTAAAAACAAATGTTTTAGAGCACAATACAACATAAATGAAATAAACAACGTTACAAAAGAAATAAGAAGAAGTTACTCGAAAGGGCAAAGAAAAGAGGTTTTTGTTTTCATTAATATTTCGTGCATGACATTGTTACTTTTAACTACAACATACAAATAATATTTTTTCTACAACTAAATTATAATATTTAAAATATTTGATGACCTCCCGCCAATTCCATGTTTAAAATAGCAATGAGCTTTAAGTAAAGTTTCACTTCCGATTGATCATTTGTAAACAAAATCTACTTTGTTGTTCCAATAAATAGAAAAAATTATAATACGAAATTTTGGATTATATTTTATTATGTTTTTCCTGAAAAATCTGTTAGAGCTTCAAATTAAGTATTACATCCGGTTTATCATATATAGTCAAAATCTAATATGTTGTTTCAAATTATATAAGAGTATTAAATACCAACTTTGCGAAGTTTTGGATCATTAATATATTTTAAGGAAAAATCGTCACACACACATTATTGTCAAAATTATCACCAACTTCCTTATGCTCTAAAACGCAATAAATTCTTCGCCGTACATTATCCATTTCGTAAATGTGTGGTTGCTAACTATTATTTGACACTTTGAAATCACGTTCTTATTGAGAGCTGTTTGATATATAATACTGTAAACATCAAACTTAAATCGAATTATCCTGTATATCTAATATTTATGTATGATGGAAAATATATTATTTTTACAAACCTTAATTTCATTAGAATCATATTTAAACTACTAAATTCTTCTTAACACGGTTTCATTATTAATTGTAATGAAAATTGCTTCGTGACAGTGATATTTGTTTAAATGTGTCAAATTTGTTATTAAAGTATTGTTATTGTTTGACGCAGAGGCAAAGTGATGTACAAAAATAAATTATTTTATAATATAATATAAAGTTATTTCAAGTTATTTACTAAATGCTACTATCGTAGAATTGAAGATTGTGCCATTATATTCAATTTGTATTGGTAAAAGTTGCTAAAAAATTATATTCAATGAATTTTTTTACAAGAAAAACTGTTAAAAGCCGATATACACTAAAAACTAATGAGCTCTTCCCACATTAGTATAGAATGGATACAAAATTTCAAATTTTTCTGAACGATAGTATTTGAGTAATCGTGTCCACAAGATCCACACACACGCACATAGACACACACACATACATACCTACAGACATCATTGTAAAAATGTTAAAATCGGATTCTGGGGACATCAAAACGTGCTTATTCACTAAAATCTCTATATCCGATTTTTAGCACGATCCCTATACCTCCCTTACCTAGGGTAGCGGGAGGTAAAACATCGAGTGCGTGTAAGTTAATGACGATAATGAAAATCACTTTTTTTAATGAGATAGGTTATACTTCTGAAATAGTTTAAAATACTGGGGTTAAGTCAATTTCCAAATTTGATTTTACTTACCTTCATTAGAGTATTTCTTCTAGCGAAAATTTATCTGTAATAATAGACTGATAATATATTTATTTGCTCATGTTTTCATCGTAATAAATAATAGGTAGGTGTCGATATTTGACATTTCAGCAATGCTCGCCTCGCGTATTTGACAGTTATATCGATCGGTGACTATATCGGTAACGGCGGATTTTTACAATAATGACAGATGTCGCTACCGTGAGTTTGGTTTATATAAATTAATTTTAAATATAGGAAATGTTAAAGTAAAAAAATAACTTAAGTAGGTAGTACTTTTTACATGAACTTTATTATAGTAAATATGATTTCTTTTCTAAATGCCCATAAACGTCCAGTGTATTTTGATTATTTTACCGCATAGTAAGTAAGTTACAACACAGCAAGCGTAAAATGTAGGTTACACTTGCTGTGTATACAATTGTAAAGTTCCCATTACACTTCAGGAGGGCAAAAAAAACATTTACAAAAAGATACTGGGTATTTTCTATTAATATTTAGATGTTAACTAATGAATTTCGTTATTTTAAAATTAAACACAAAATTACTTTGAGATTAATTCCCCGCATTATTAAACAATTTGCAATAGCAATACTTGCGTACGCGCTTTTGTTTTTATACTTTCGAATGCTTTTATTAAAAACACAGTATGTCAACATTTCAGTACCAAAAATAAAATTCACTTGTTTGTTTTCGTGCGTGCGGAATAAAAGAACAACGCAGCTAGTACCCTGTAAATAAATGGTTTGTATAAATAATGTTTAGTATACTAATTTGCAATTACACGCCACGTTAGTCCGTGTTGCATCTGACAAACACATGTCCTCTGTTTGGGCAATTTGTACAACATTCTAGAGTTCCACCCACGCACCGAACGGAATTTTAAACGAGGAATATTTATAGCAACAAGCACACATTGACTGACAACTCGAAACGCTTGTTTTTAGATGAATTATGTATACGACCAACTACTGAATGGGAATATCATTTATAATCGCTTTTACCTGTTGAATAGAATAATCGGTTTAAAAAATTTTAAGTACTCTCAAGCTGAAATGAAAACAAAGGAGAATTCATATGGAATGCTTTTATCTTCTTTTACAAGATGAATTTGAATTTTTTTGTGTGGAGTGAATGTTGAACAAGAGAATTACAAATACCTACTATTAAAAATCACTGTTACGTAGGTACTTAAATAAATCCTTTTCATATTTCAATAAAATTCAAAAGAGTAATTACTTTTTTAGAAATCTGGCTTAATATTAATTTATATCTAAAAAATATGTTGTGCAAGCACAAGACCTCTCAACATTTCCATATTAGGCTATACAACATATTTAACATTTCTGGTACACACAAAAACACACATCTTCTATTTTTTAATTCATTCTACGAACAAATTTTCTAGTATTCTTCAAATGATAGAGATTCTTCCAATTTATTGATGAGATTGGTGGTATTTCTAAAGCGTATATACGTAATATACAGGGAATTTATTTTAAAATGCAACATATGGCGAATCACTTCCATGATTACTCACTATTGGCAAAAAATGACAGCAATGTAAAATTTGTCCATTTTAAAATGCAACATACAAAATTTATAGTTTTGTATTATCAAAACTAATTTCCTATAAATTAGCCTACATACGATTAACAAATAATCAAAACATGAATGTTGTACATCTTAAAAAACTTTAGCTTACAAAAATTCACAACTTTCATGTAATAATTTTTAAAAAATACCCCCAATCACTCTGAGGCAATATTCTAGTCGGTCATAATAAGAATTGACATCATTTGTGATGTGTTTTGGAGGTATCTCCTGTGTTGCAATACTATTTATAATGTTGCATTTTAAAATGGACAAATATTACATTGCTGTCGTTTTTTGACAATAGTGAGTAACCATGGAAGTGATGAACTATAATGTTGCATTTTAAAATAAATTCTCTGTATGTATCTATAATAGGGCTGTTGCAAGAATTTTTATATGACTTCTAAGTATTAAATTTGAAAAGATATTGTTCTTTAAAGAGCCTCAAATTTGAAAATATCGCGAAATATCCTTTAGATATTTTACAATTAATTTTTGAAATTTGGATAAAATTTTGAATAAATCACGTGATCTGAAACAGAATGTGACGTCAGAGTACATACATCTTCAGCGGTCTAAGGTGTCAAGTGTATTGTTAAAGTTGTCAAACAAGTGTCAAATTTTTAAATTGGTTCAAGTTGTATAATATGTAGGTAATAAAAAGTTCGAAATAAAATGAGTAATTTACGACATTGTATTGTGCCTTCTTACAAAAATACTGTTAGGAATAAAGCTACTATAGAGTTTATAAATTTGCCGAAAGATGCGAAGAAAAGAAAATTGAAGCTAGAAGCAATAGGTCGAAGAGCTGATAATTTGTCATAAAAATCGTGTCTTCATGTTTGTGAAGATCATATTTTTTCATTATTTACTGTGATATAAAAATAATTTGTTTCAATGATCCAATATGTGTCTGCATATTTTTAAATATCTAACCAAAAAATATTCGTTTACATTCTATTTAATTAAATTAAATATATGTGAAATTCACCAAAAATATTGCAAATATTTTTATATCAAAAATAATTTAATTTTATTAATAGTGAATGTATTGAAATTATTTCCAGGCATGGTTCATAATTTTTGAAAAATCTGTTTTTCACTTTAGAACAATATAATAAATATTTTTGTATCAAATTAAACAGCTTACGCAAGCGAGCAGTAAGGCTTCAAATTTATACTTAGTAGAATAGTACAGGTAACAGCAGTTTCAAACTTTTGCCTAAAGTTTGGTTCCAAATCTAAATTAATATTACAATATATATTATTCTGACGTTACTAAATCATACCCAGTTACAATTAAACATATCATCCTATGAATCAAATATCACGATTTCTAACTTTCTGTCTTCTATTTTGTTACTTTTGTTCATAGGAGCCCGGGCGTCCGATGCACCGTACCCCGTGATGCTGTTCATTCATGGAGAGTCGTTCGAATGGGGTGCCGGTAACCCCTACGACGGCAGCGTCGTAGCGTCCTACGGACACGTCATCTTCCTCACAGTCAACTATCGCCTCGGATTACTGGGTATAGTACTTCTTCTTTATTAGATAATAAAATAATGCTAGTAAAAGGTCTATGGATTGTGTTCCATGTTCCAACTGTACATTATGGTTTATACTTGGCTACTTGCGTAAGACGATCTTATAGACAGTACTCAAAATGATGCAAAACATTAGATTAGAACACTATTGAAGTATTCATTACAAACTATACTTATTATGAAAGAAGAAAGAATGATCTACAAATTAATCGTACATTTTTAGACATTTTTTAGGGGCCAAGTTATGACTACTTGAAGAATAGCTAGTTTTGATAGCTGATATCTTTAGTCCCATACAAAAATTCATAATTTCGTCTGCACCATATTGTTCAATGGTTTTATATTAATAACATGCTAAAAATTTATGCTCAAACTCCTAGAAATAGAGGCTTAAGAGTTTCGTGAGATAAACACTATTTCTAGATTTTTTTTATAAATTTGTTCTCGTATTTCAGTAGTACAATCTCTTCGTTACGCTTCTCTTTCTCTACCTTAATTATACATAGGGGGACGTATAAATACTATGTCTTCTGAATTTTAGTTGAATCATCTGCATATAAAGAATAACAATGATTCTGCCAGAGTTTTAGGAATGATAGTTAAAGATAGCTTAAGTTGGAAACCTCATTGTGGTGAGGTCGTAGGCAAACTTAAATCTATTTGCTATCAAATAAAATATCTAAAAGAATACTTAAATATTAATCAATTTTTATGCCCGGTTTCACCATTGACGAATAAATAGTTTATTCATCAGTTAAGCTATTCGTCGAATAAAATAGCATATTTTTGTTCCACCAACGTAAGTTAAAATATCTGGAGATTTTTGCCCAGTTAAATATTTATTCAACGAATAGTTTGACATTTGACATTTTTATTGTGCGTGTTATAATATAGATAATTGTTCAGTGGCGATCAGAAGAATATTTACAAAAGGTACCAATCTAAAACAGATAATAGATAAATATGAAAAATGAAGTTATCTTTAGAATCTCATCTTCATCATTGTTGACATCTTCTGATGAAGAAATTGTTATTCAGGCGAAAAAGGAATTATCCCTACAATAACATGATTATAATTTATAATCAATTTGACGAAGTAGATTTTCGCATGCGATTCTGATTATCAAAACAATGCGTTTAAGAAATTCTAAATATGATTCAGCATCATCTGGAGCCAATAAATGAAAGAAATCTGCCAGTTCTTTTATGAAGGATATTTTTTTTGTTCAAAAATATTCCATTCTTCAATTTTTTCTTGTAACACATCGTCAGTTTTCTCATTTTCTATAATATACAAATATTCTTCCACTACAATTTTTAAACATTTTTTTTTCTTCATGAAAATTTTTTTTTACTTCTTTCCCTCTTCTTATTTATATTTTCACTCATTTTCATTTCATTTCAATGACACAAATCAAAAAATTATTTTCGTTGGCAGCGAACATGACAGTTTTGTCAGAGAGATGAACTTGTTAGCTGTATACTCAATGCAAAATAATGGAAAGAAAAATAATATTCCGTGAATAACTATCTATTCAACTATTTTGGTTAGTGAAACGAAACTTTGACTAACCGATGAATAAAATTTATTCGTCAGATAATTATTTGTAAATTTATTCGGCAATGGTGAAACCGGGCATTAATGTTTTACTTCGCTTGTATTGTCACGGTTAAGGTACGGTGGGGCTCTTCGAATGTTTCTCACAATGTCTTTGTCTGCCAGAAAAGAATTATTAGATGTATGGTGGGTGTTAAATACAACGAATCCTGCAGGGATTTCTTTAAAAAACTAAATATTCTTACTTTAACTGGCATTTACATTTATGAAGTATGTCTTCTGATTTATAAAAATAATTATCTTTCCCTTCAATCTCACATCTTCCAACACTAGAAATAAAAACAATTTTTATGAACCAATATCTAAATTAAAAGTCGTTAAAAACTTTCCCGGCAGAGTTGCTTTACAAATATTTAATAAATTACCGGAGTCACTTAAATCATTATAGTAAAAATAAAAATTACTTTTATTTAAGTAAACGAATAGTAATAATAACAACATGACAATAGCATTATTATGTTTTAATGAATAACCTTGAATTTTTGAAGTAAAATAACATTTTTATTATTAAGATGTGAAGTATGTTGTTATTAAATCATTTTGACCCTTTTCACTTCATCCATTTTCGTTAAAATATTAAGGAAACTGTGCATTTAATTGAATTATAAGATTTTTCGGGTCGGCCCGAAAAGCTCGAATTTTCGGGTCGGGCCAAAACCAAAAGTCCGACTCGCCTCAACTTTTGCAAATGACTAGCCTAGTATTTTAAACTTCAATGCGAACTTATAATGTGTGGTACTTATTATTTGGTCACATAGTTATTAAAACGTTTTATAATTCAGTTTCATGTAAATTAGTTGAATATAATCCCCACCCGCCTGACATAAACGTCGCATAAACGTCAGAATTAATAAATTATCTTTGCGTAACAGGTATAATGCAAGTAAAAAAGTTTTAAGAAAAGTTTTTTAAAGTAAATAGAACTAACAACAAACTGATTAGTGCTCCTTGAGAAGAGTAAAGCTATTTGTGGGAACCATGTTAAGAAGTTTATTTTTAATTCAATATGATATAAAATAGAGTACCTACAGGAAGGAGTATTTAAGTGATTTATTTCAAAATGTACTATATATTATTTTGGCTTTATCAAAGTGTCTTAGAGTTTCTCGCCGGTAGTTCCATCCATAATCCACAATGAAATTATCATTGCACTCCCAGAAATAATTCCAAAGTCCAGCAACGTATATAAATTCCTCACACATAATCCTTGAGGCTTCATTCACGGCTTGGTCGGACAGTGTTTCCGCTTCCGTGCAAAAAGAAAAGCAAGCATCGGCGACGGAAGTCCTGCGGGATATCATCTCGCTCCCGTTCCCATTACACTAACAAGTCTAGTTGGGAATTTCCAATGGAACAGTTAAATTAGTGTCCGCGTGGCTTAACCGCCCTCCTAGCTCTAGCTCTAACATAGTTATAGACTTGTAATCCTCGAATCTGAATACAGTTTATTGCTATTGATTCTCGCCACTACAAGGAGCCTAAATCTGGATAAAGGAAGTTTATGGCAAGATAAAAATTAAACATTTATATGGCATGGGATAGAAGTGATATATAGAAGAGTTAAAGATATCAAATGGGTTAGGAAACGATGTTATGTTTTAACCAAAGAAACTTTTATGCCTTAGGGTGCCATTTTGTGGTGACAAACGTACTGAAATATATAGTGTTTAAAATAAGTGAATCAATGTGATTTTTTTGTCAAATTAATGGCCGATTGAATCAATAAACAATTTTTGCTTGACTGCGTGGCCGATTATTTTCCATTCTTCCACTTTTAATTTAATTATTTCTCAATTTTCAATTAAATATTGGTTCAACCGTACACTGGTCATTCAAATTTCTTTTTCATTTTTAAAGAAATAATATTTTATGGTTTTAAGTTTAAGTGTACACTGTAAAAAATAATAGCGATTTTGTCGAAAAGTTATAGTAATTTTTTACTATAATATGTATGCAATAACAAATTATACATAAACTATGTAGACTTACATTTACATAGCAAATAATTCTATAAATTTGCTAATTCACTCTTACAAATATAAAAAAATTACTAGAACTGCTATGTAATATTCATATTACAACAAATTTATGAAATTTTACAGTGACATGTTAATATTTCTATAACAATTTTGTAAGAACTATGTAAAAACTCAATTCTTTTTATTTTAGTTTCTATTTTTACAGGAGCTATGGACAAATTCTAAATTTATTATAGTAAATTTAAAATACTATATGTATTTATTACAAGTTTAGAGGTAATTACTACAAATATTTGTGTTTTTACAATGATATATTTATATTTTTATGACAATTTTGTCAAATTTTATAAGTACTATGTAAAAACTCAATGTTTTTGTTCTAGTATGTATTTTTACATGAAATAGGAGTAAATTCTAAATTTATTACAGTAAATTTAAAATACCGTATGTTATTTTTTACAAGTTTAGAGTTAATTACTAATATTATAGATTTACATGATTTTAGGTAGGCTTAGCGGGATTGGACTTGGGCAGAGTAGAAAATTAGGCTCTAGGCCCGGGGAAAATAAAACATACACATGATCTATTACTACGTGAAATTTATTTAAAATATAACTAATGAAAAATATGTACTTTTACTAAATTATGTTTTAAAAAAAATATGTATATTACTAATACGTAAATTTACTTAAAGCGTGTATCAAATTTTTTATGAAATTTACGTTTATATAATTTTAAAAATAGTAGACAAAATTACATTTAACTGTAAATTTACTATAATTCACTTAGGCAATTTGAACGCCAATAACAATTATAGTAATTTTAAAGAGAATTTTTTTACAGTGTATATTAGATTTATAATTTTTATTTTTCGTGGACCAAGTCCTAATTATTGAAACATTCACTAGTTTCTGTTTAAATATAAATGTATATTTATAATACAGACAACTTGGGAAATGTGGACAAAAAACGAAATGCATAAGAAAATTGTCAAGTGTACAATTTTATTCGTTCAAAAGAAAATGCGTAATTTTCGCACATCAGACATTTAATATTCACTCTTTCTCCCATAAAAAAAAATATAAACGTAATATATTGCCCGCACTTGAGGCTTATGACGGTTATCAAAAAGCATTGATAAAAAAGAAAATAACTACAGTAACACTGCGGAAATATAGGTGGAATATATTATCACTTTATGCTCGTCCTCTTGACATTTCTTTATACTTTCCTCTCTCATCATTCTTATCATCTCAAGTCGTACGTTTTCATTTTCTTCTATAAAAGAAAAAAGTATTACTCATAATATATTTTAATAACTTTCGCAGCATTACTTCGGATACTTGAGAAATAATTTATTTCTTTTTCGTCGTCGAAAAGAATGAGGAGTAATCATTTTAATATGATTTGCTAAAACCTATAAATCGTTGAAATAAACTATTTTTGATCCTACCAGAAGGTCCGGGGTTCAAATCCCTGCAGAGTCATTGAATTTTTCATAATTTCTTTCGTCGTTTATTTAATATTCTCCGTGATCCTTAAGGCCTATTTCTTTCATTTATAAAACCTATAAACAAAGAGAGTTATGATCCATAATTCCAGAAAGACTTTTATTTATTATCAAAAGACTAAAATATTTTCACATTATAATAGGTATCTACACAAAAGTATCTATTATTTTATGATACATTTTATCACCAAAACTTACGAGCAAATTTGATGCGCAAAAAGGAATAACAAAAACCAATTTCAATTTGTAATATACAAGATAATAATATCTACTTAGTTCTCTTATCTCATGTACGTATTACTAACGATTGTCTTACTTACATTTATGCGAGTGTGTGTGTGTGTGTAAGTCTGGCTGTTGGAGGGACGGTTTCTCAAAATCTATTAAACTAAAAACCAATTTAACTACGTATTCCTTAATCTGACATTAATGGAAAGAGCTGAAAAGGTTTTAGTAACATCTGAACAACCGGAAGTAGTAGTTTCTTAAAAAGAAATCTTCAAAATTTTATTTTTTTGAAATATGTATAATTACAAATATTAAAAACAATAGGATTCTCTATCCAATACATTGAACATTTTTATTATATCTTCTATACATTTAGAAATAGAGACTCATAAATATATAAAATAATCCGTTACAATCAAATAATGTTACTACCAAGTTTTTATCTCTACCTACTTTTGAATTATTGCCCCAAAAGTCAATATACCCCATATATAGATAAAAACTTCAAAATTTTCAAAAATGTAACTTTTATGTATCTGGATACTTCTCAACGCGCTGATTCCAGATTTTGAAACCGCAGATCGATATCTCTTTTCGTTCTCGAGATATTTAGATTCAAAGTTTTGCTCCAAACTGCCCATTTTTTGGTAGTAACCCAAAAATGGGTCGAGATATGAATTCGACGACATGAGCATTCGATTCTACGGGCAAAATTACATAAGTGTACCAATTTTCATAATTTTTCTCCAATATGCTCATCTTTTATGAATAAAAGTTTGAAAATCCCCGAAAATGGCAAAAATCTGAAAAAATCGTAAGGGGTACACCTTAGATTTTTACGATTTTTTGCCATTTTCAGTTATTTTGCTTTAGAGATTGTATGCGGTGTTCAAAATTTATGAAAATTGGTGTACTTATGTAATTTTATCCGTAGAATCGAATGGTGTTGTCGCCAAACTCATATTTCGACCCATTTTTGGGTTAGTACCCAAAAATGGGCAGTTTTGAGCAAAACTTTGAATCTAAATATCTCGAGAACGAAAAGAGATATCGACCTGCGGTTTCAAAATCTGGAATCAGCGCATTGAGAAGTATCTAGGTACATAAAAATTCGATTTTTGAAAATTTTGAAGTTTTTACCTAATATGGGGTATATTGACTTTTGGGGCAATAATTCAAAAGTAGGTAGAGATATAAACTTGGCAGTAACATTATTTGATTGTAACGGATTGTTTTATATATTTATGAGTGTCTATCTCTAAATGTATATAAGATATAATAAAAATGACGAACTATTGCTTTGCAATTAGCAAACTATTAAGCTGTCAGTCGCCTAGCCCGTTCTTTATAGATTTCGTCGTATTTTAAATATTCAAACTACTTTTACTTTCAGTTTTCGTAGCAAAAAATAAAAGTGTTGTAATAGTGACAATATCTAGGATTAAAATTGGACTTAACAAGGTGTTAAAAATGTAACGAGAGATTACCACATTGCACATGTGGATTTAAAACAACTAAGCCTCCAAAAATTCTGCCCAACTTCATGACTAGTCGAGCAAAAAATTGACAAAATTTAAAACCAACGTTGAAATTTCCTTTTAAAACAAAAGCAAACCGTGTTGAAGGATGGAGCAAAATGCTTAAAAAATGTTGGTTCCATTTGTGAAACATCAATTACTGTACTTTTTCCTTTAGGAAACATAATTCACAGTTTTGAGAGTGAAATTTTGCTTTTAGAGCTGAAATATCTTCAAGTTCCAATAAAACGGAGCAGCGGATCTCGCTTTTACACATTACACACAGATTAAATTACTTATCTTTCTGACGGCACTCAAAAGTAATGTAGGGTAAACCAATATCATGAAAGCTACAACTTTTGGATATGCGTACGCGGTCGTACACATTTGAGCAAGTGGTCCTTCTTCCGTTTTTATGATAATCGTCCCTTTTATTCGCACTAGATTACTTTTTATTTTTACTGCCATCGCTCCATACATATTCTAATATAGATATGACTTACTTCTCTTAAAATGAAAAGGTAGCCATATAAGCTAAAGTTCTGCAACCCGCGTATTCTGTAAATATGTGAGGTAGAACTCTCGACTCTATCCTACTGACCGGCTTAGTCCGGGACACGACGAAAATTTGTGAACATTAAGAGCTAATACATAATTTAGTTCCCGTGTGACATATTACCTGTATAGAATGGTCATTTCAAACTTCATAACGTGAGAATGCCGATCGCGTTTTCATACGACGGTTCGGAAGCGTTCGGTTCTTATCGCCTACAAAATTGAAGTGGAATAGCAGTGTATATATCGTGAGTTTCAGCTAAAATTCAATATTTACTATTCTGTCATTAATATATTGCTATGGAGACTAATTTTACATACTGTACCATTCTAAAATGCAACACCGGTTGTCAATGTCAAATCGAATGGTTACTGTTACAATGCTGGTTATAGTTTAAGAAATGTTTATGATATGTTTGCTTATTTATCTCTTGAACATCTTAGACCAAATCCTTCTACAGTTTCGAGAATATTTACAAAATTTAAAAGTGATGGTTGTTTACGAGTAGATAAGAATCATTCGAAAAGAGCAAGAACAAAAACTGTGCGAACTGAAGAAAATAAAAATAATTTATAACGTGTAATAAAAGAAAAAAAATCAGCTGTCTACAAAAGTTTTGGCAAATGAATTAAATATAATTAATATATTTATATATTGAAAATTAATTGAGTTTTCCAATTAATATCATGTACAATTAAATCGAACTTAATTTACTGAAAATTATAAAATAATATACAAATTAATTGTACATCAAATTTTGTGGTATTTTAATTACGAGTGATCCATTTATTAATGAGATCATATATCAATTATTTATGTTAATAAATACCACATAATTATAATATTTAAAAAAAAGTCCAGAATCGCAACCAATATATCAAGTTTTTATTTATTAGCATTTTATGAAAATAACACCTAAAATGTAAGTAAAATTATAATGCAACAATTACATACAAATATATATTACATAGTCTTTCTGGCTTTGTTATATTAGCAAATAATAGTTATAATATGCTTATATTGATTACAATAAAGGATGATTATAGTGCAAGAACATTGATTACAATAAAGGATGATTATAGTGCAAGAACATTGATTACAACAATGAATCCAGCAAAAGAAATTTCATCAATATTTCAATACTAGTATTTAGCGTAGAATAAAAAAAGCTTACGCCTTATTATTTATTATTATTTATTCCTTTATCAGAACACTATAATAAAAATATAAAATACAATAATCAATTAAAGATAATTAAAATACTTACAAAAATAAGGTCATAAAGGAAAGGGAAATAGAAATATTTTTATGACCTTATTTTTTCGAATTTTTGTATTTTAATTATCTTTTATGTAATTGATTATTGTATTTTATATTTTTATTGTAGTGTTCTGATGACTGAAGTCCTATTTATTTTAATATTTATATAGTTTTTACAGTCGTTTATAAGAATCATATTACAGTATGTAATGTTTTTCTTTATTGAGATCGTATAATTTGTTTTAAGAATAATTTTATAGTTTTTAGAGGAAATTAAAATGTATGAAATGACTATTGAAACAAAAAGTTGTTTAAAAAAACATATTTATCATTTCATATGAAGCTTTCGAAATTCATTGAAAGTTGACATGTATTTATTAAAATTATTACATTTATATTACTGTGTAACAAAGTATTTGTATTTTACAGTTTTATTTAATATTATACCCCTATTATTATTCTACATGTGTAAAATGACAGCTATTGCTATTATTAATAGATAAAAGAAATTTATAATGGTAAAAAAATGTGGGCTTCGGAGTATGGAAGACTTGAAATGAAGATTAATTAATTTTGTTTACATGTACCTGAAATACAGTTCATTAATTTCTGTTATAAACTGTTCGTATGTTGCGTATTGCGTATACCTTATAAATTATTTGAACCAAACAATATCTTAGTTACCCATGAGAACAATTGCCTCACCCTTGCGCTGTCTGGGAAATAAATGATGGTATATGGTTAAACAACATAATAAATATAAACAGAAACACATAGTGGCACTTTATTAGACGGTGACTGAGTATTTATGCCATACGCCATATGCATATGCCTCCCGTTTTATGAAAATATCATGTATAGAAGCTTACTCGAGCAATAATTAATCATGTTTGATATAGGTACGTAATTAAAACTTGGCATTGCGTAAATTTCCACTGTCAATTTATCATAGGCAGGTTTTGAATTTGCCAAAATTCTACGAGGTTAAGATATCAAGACGCTTTAAAGTAAAGGATTTGCAATTAAATATATGAAAGGAAGATTCCTCAAGGAATTTATATAATTAATCGGATCATCTTTCCGGGAAATTTACCATTAGAATTGGGTAATTATTTCTATTTATAGAGAACAATAACAGTTTAATAGAAGTACCTAACGTTTTACAATAGCTTTGTTCGATGGCATGTACTAGGCCGCCCTAGTGTTAACTTTCTTACACTAACATGTTTTATGAGAAACGGGCAACTTCTGGCAGGCTGTTCGATGACAAAAATTTTAAGAACTAGTGCTCACGTTTCTGACCTGACTCGCGAGGTGGTGTAGATAGTGCAGAGTAGGAGTGGGGGTAACTAAATGTTGTTTGGTAGACATTTTAATTCTATCCTATCTACACATCTGTTTATTAACCTAAAATTTTACACATTGAAAAAGTAAAATAATGGATTCAGATATAGTATATTCTCTTTGTTTTGTTATATAAAGAATTAATTAATATATCTGTCTCTGAATCTGATGAAGAATCAAATGATGATTGATCTTCGTCAGAATCGTTTATTATTTCAATCATTATGCTCTTTAAAACAGACATTTCTGCAGTCACTTCTTTGCAGCTTTATGATATGACTGTGTTTATAAACAACCTAACCTTATACACCTTTGGCTACGCTTGGCTTGATTACTCACAGCTGAGCAAACTTGCCCAAATATACACTAGTGTGTTTTATGAAACCACAATAATTAGACTGAACTAGTGTACACTACACTCCACTGCACTATTCTGCTCTGCACTTCAAGCACTTCTCATCGAACAGAGCTATTATTTAATGATATGAGATAAAGATAAAGATAAAGATAAATATCAAGTCGAAACTTATAGGAAAATTCAACGGTTATCTGTCATATTGACAAGATATCAATAGAAATTAATATTGTTTAAATAGTACACCTGTATTCTAAAAATTAAATTATTATGAGCACCTTGTGCACGAAATATGTTTAGTGCCTCTAGTGTTTTCTGAATTTCTTATAATATTTAGATAAAATACTTCTGTCAAATTCTTTCCCTATGTTTCATTTGTTTATGTGGTCGGGTGGCCGTGTTAATATAGTGTCTGTTTGCCAACCTGGTGACCCTGGTTCGATCTCGACCAATGCAAACTTTTAATAGAACAAAAGTGTTCATTGTGGTGCACTCTCCACACCAGCTATGAGTGCCCGTGAGGTGCGCCTTGTAATCGCCCACACGGTAAAAATATATCGTCATCATTACCGATGTCTACATTTATTGTAGATAATGGCACGCCTATTAATGGGTAATATGCCGTGATGATATATTTATTTTATTTTATTTATGTTTCATTTTAAATGGGACAGACAAATACATTGCTGTCAATCAAATATCGAGTCGTAATCATGGATACAACAAACCCAATGTTTCACGTTAAAAAATATTACGGTATATTTGTGTTTTTCTAATGACGTTAGTTTTAATTTCTATTTGCGATACATTCTCACCACGTTGGCAACGACAAACTATGTTTGAAGTAGTCATAAAGAAAAATGAAAAACAGAGTAAGTTTTTAGTTTTTTTTCTGTGAGCATCAACAAACTTTGAGGCGTCGACAATTAATAACACTTAATTTCCCGTTTCTGTCCTCACGCCGGAAGCAAACACGAACAAACGTACAAACAACTGCGTGGACTGCCATTTTTCATCCGGGAGGCAAGAGGGCACCACCGCAGAGATACATGGCGACACTATCCATCAAAAAGCGCTTTCATCTACACAAACCCGAAGATTTCTCATTGATTTTCTATTTGTTTGATTGAACAATATCAAAGAAAGATACGACACATTTTGTCCCGTGCTGCTTTTACTAGAAAAGGAAATGGATCTAGCTAAAGATATCTAGTAAACTGAATTTTTAATTGCATTATATTACACGTTAATAAGTACATCGTTCATCATCATTAGTAGTACAGAAGCCCGCAAGTATCGGAGGTACTTGTATTATAATCGATTGTTATTAGTTTAGCTTCGGTTTGTTGCACCGATCTCGCTAAATTTGACCCTTAACTATATCAGGTTTATATTAACATGAGCTTACAGTTCAGTTTATACTAAGTATGTCCATCTTCTTCTTTAACCTAACCAAAAATTCCTCACAATATTTTTCTTTCCCACACGTCTAGTTTTGTTTCTATTAAGCACTCACAATTTACATTCATACAAGACTATGAGTCGCTTTACTGCCCTATATATATCTGTACCCCAGGATAAAACAGTATTAAGTCCATATTTTCGGAAAATTAATTTTCTCTAGGAATAAACATAACCTTAACTCCTCTTTCGAACGGGATACTGTGGTAAGTCCTATTTGAAGCAGTAATTTCATTATAAATGAAAACAGTATTTAGCAAATTTAAGAAATTTGTTACATCTCGAGCACACAATTTGGAATAATATTTTACAAAAGAAATTAGGTTTGAAAGATTATAAATTATTATAATTAAAAAGTTTATAATAACATTCATTGATAGAATAATTCGAAATTAAAAACATAAATCTCTTTCAAAAATTATTTAAATGCTTTCCTGTAAAATATTAATTTTGTGATTTATATATATATATATATATATATATATATATATATATATATATATATAAATATATATATATGTTCTTATTTTAGTAGATCTTGATCCTTTTTGGAGTATATTGTTCTCAAAAGCGTTCCATAAGCTTTACTTCCTCTAGCTATTCTCTTCATCTTTATTTTTATTACTGTTACATAAAGTAAATTAAACATTTTTTTCGCGCTACTTGTATTTTAAGTATGTATTGCAACCCTAGTTACAACGTATGTAATTTACCTTTTATATTTGTTTATAATTTTTCCTTGACGACGGAACTTAATAAATTTACTTACATTCCTAGGAAAATAATCACAGGTAACTTGAATTGAAAATTGTAGTAAAAAAAAAATAATGTTGATGACTATATTTTTGAATTTTTAAGCATAATCTTTTAGTAGCGCGAAAAATATAATAAGTAACACGGAATGTACATACATCTTAACATCCTCGCAAGTTACTAGGACCTCGGCGTATGCCTCGGTCTAGTACAACTTCCTAGGATATAAAGATGTACTTACATCCCTTGTTACTTAAATAACTATTAAATTTGATGACCACATTTGCTTCTGATATCGAAAAAAGACAAGAGTTAACTTTTTAAAAGAATTTATTTTTTGAAAACTATTTTTACCTCTTCTAAGAGAGGTAATGGATTCATGCTGAAATTCGCATATCCAAATGTTAGTGAATGAGCACGATTTAAGGTCCCTAGAATCGATTATAACATTTTTACAATGATGTCTGTGTGTGTGTGTGTGTGTTTGTGTGTGTGTGTGTGTGTATGTATGTCTGAATGTTGGAGGGACGATTCCTCAAAAACTATAAGACTTAAGACCTGTTTAACTATGAATTCCTCAATCTGACATTCCTGGGAAGAGCTGAATTGGTTTTAGTAACAATTGGACAACCGTAAGTAGTAGTTTCCTAGAAAAAAGAACATAAAATTCTCCATATAATACACTTTTTATTATATCTTGTATAGATTTAGAGATAAAGACACAATAATATATAGAATAATCTGATATAATACATTGCAGAGGCTAAACTACAATAAGAAAACCAGTTAACAAATTTAAATGTTTATAACATAGTTTGTAAATGACAGATGTACTTGTCAAAAATCAACAGTTTTAGTGCCATTCTGAAAGCTTTTTTGGGAAGTACATTTAAACTTTCTTATTGTTTTATTGATTAAATATTTAAAATTATAGGTAAAATGCATATATCCATCAGAAATACCGCCAATCCAGTTAATGAATTGGAAGAATATCTGACATTTAGGAACTTCCTCATGCAATGAAAAATATAATTAGAATTGTATGTGTGCAGAAGACATGTTAAATACAATAAAAAAAACAATATTTGGGTAAAGTTCTGTAATGTTTTTGTTATAAAACGATGGTTCGATAGCGAAGTTTAATACAATACTTATATAACATAAAATGGAAATGGCGAGAGGTATTGTGCTGGCCAACAACAGATTTTTATTTTACATTTTACTCATAAAAAAAATGTATGTATGTAACTTTGTGAGCCTATGTATGTATTGGTACAATTGAGAGTATTTAACGGGCTCTCAAAGCTGCAATGAAGAGAATCATTTTCGTGCCGTTTAAAATCATAAGCGAACGCATCCAATCACGTGTAACATGTAATAGCGTGATTGCAGTAAATGATAGATTATGCTTTTGACAGTTACAAAGTTCAAATCCGACAGAAATCAAATATTGCACAAACGTAACCTTGGCGTTTTACTCAATTCAACAGTTATGATTATCCAAATTCCTCTGTGTCTGAGCGTTTACAACTTGTACTGTCAGAACCAAATTCTGTTTGCCCGAGCGTTGATTACAAGCTGTGATTGGTTTATTTATGTTTAATTTATTCATTTTAAATCTGAGAGAACAGTTACGATTTAAAAAACATGCAATATTAGCTTTTTAGAAATTTAAAAAAACAGTTATTTTCTACATTAATTCAGAAACAGCATTCATAATTTCCTTGGAGAATAGCGGAAGTAGTTTATAATTACACTACTACCTACACAAAACAAGAACAATAATATTATACTCCTTAATTATTCCTATGTAGCTTGCTTTAACTAATAATTTTTTTATTTTAGAGTGAAAATGAATTCCAGATATACACAGTTTTTAAAACACAATTTTTTGAAATTATTAACTAAATTCAAATTTCTCCTAAGTTGTCAGTTGTCACTTGATGACATATGCTCAATTATTTGTTGGCTAAATTCGACACTATATGAAATATTTTATAATTATGTTTTTCCTAAAAATAAATCTACATTGTATTATTATCACTTTTTTAGTTTACTTCTTCTTCAGCTTTTCCCTATTTTATTAGGGGTCGTTTTACTCCTGTCCAAAGCATCTTCTTCACACAGTTCTTCCTCTCTCAAGTATTCTGCAACACAGTCCTTCCATCTTCTCCTTGGCTTTCCTCGTACTCCCGGCAGTGAAAGTTCCAACCCTGAGGCGAGGCTGCAACTGCATGTCACTTACGAGGAACACTTTATCTTTTATACCACTTCCTGGTCCTATATTTTCCATCTTTGGTTTACCTGTTTCATATTAAGTCGAAGAACACAGACGATAACAAAATTTATGCTGTTGATATACATATACACATAGGAATACTGAATTGCAATGCAAAATTTTTATATTTGAGAAACATTGACAGACTAATATAGTTAAACTTTCATTATTAACAAAAAAAAAATATTGAAGAAAAATTATATGGAGTTTAAAATATATTTATATATTTTTTATAAAAAAAAACACTGTTTTCCCAAAATGGTTTCTTCAGCCTAAAAAGTTACTTTCAATTAAAAAATATCCAGGATAATATATATTTTCTAATCAGTTGCAAATAAAGATCCTTATCGAATTAGCAAGAGTTGAATTAGACAGACACATTTTAGCAAAATGTTGCTTTGTAACTAAAGTCAATACAAATATCCCGGCTTTTAATCTTTGATACTATATCAGAGATTGAATTGAAACTGTGTGTGTGCTTGTGTGTGTGTTTTTACATGAGATAATATTTATTTTTTAAATTGTTTGCTGTGGAAATTGTATTTTTCTGAGATGGATTTTGCTATAAGATTAAAATGAAATTTCGTTTATCTTCAAATTTATATAAAAACGTTTTGAGTAAATTTTTGTTTGTCTTTTTACATGCTTTCTAGATAATATTAAATACCTGGTTATTAATTCAAAAGGGACGAAAAATAGAAACACAAAAAGAAACATTAAAATTTCCATCGAATTATTAACAACACGCAGTGTGATTGATTTTGACCGAAACAAATAAAAATTTTAATTAAACTTTGTTAAATATTTTATGAATTTTTATTTTGTGAAAACTGATAACCATAATATTAATTTTGTCTCTACCACATACGCAATAATGATTGTTTTCAAAAATAAATACAAAAAATTAAATTCCATAACACAATGTTTATAAATTAAAAATGAAATCAAATCAGATTTACGAAAGTCATCAATTATTTTCATTTTTATATTTTTTTTACTCCTGCTCCAAAAATACAATTTTCTGGTTTCATGCTGAAAGCGATTCTTTGCAGCACTCGTCATATCCTAGCGACGAATTTTATTTATGGATGTTGTATGGAATGTTTGTCGTTATCATAGTTACGTATCACAAATACAAAAATTGACAAAAAAATCAAATTATTTTTAAAAAAATAATTCTTTGTTTCCTTTTATCTTGCAGGAGCAGAAAAGTTGTGAATAACACGTGTTGAAAGTTCTTTGTGGAATACAAATGATGGCATCCTTTTTCGTTCGACAAAGAGACATTTTCAGCACTTGGTACACAAACAACTATTGCTGAATTTCTAGTAAAAGTAGATTGTATTCCAAAAATTAATTAAAAAAAATTGAAGAATATTATAAAATATATTTTTTGATGCGATAAAAAGTTGAACAATATTGAATTTGCTGTTACGTGCTGCAACACATTGTCTACATATTTTAATCTACAATAACAATGATGTATGATACTTTACATAATTGCAATTTTATGTCATAAATATTCATCTATGAGTGTTATTTTAATGAGTAAAATAACTCTTTGTCCCGTTAGCTACGCCGCTGGATGTTTTACAATTTGTTGAATGCTCATATAAATGAGAAACATAATATATAATCCATTACAATTATAACTTTATCTAAAATATGTGGAAATATCGTGATTCTAACTAATATCGTTCAAGTATTATCTACTCTATGATTACATATAAGTAAAATAATGAAGTAGGTACCTAAGCTCGCGAACGTGGGAACACATTAAAGTGCATGCAACTTTCTAACAGAAAGAGGTAGTGAGTTTCATGTGAGCTGAATAAAATATGAATGTGTGAGGCAGTGTATGTTTTCGTTTCATTACTTAATATTATGCGCATACTTCAAACTGTTAGTTCTAGCAAAATAATCAAAGAATATTTTATAAAAATCTAGCAAATATTTGCATAAATTTGCTTATACGAGAAATATTAAAAAGTTACAAGTAAATTGAGAATTTATAAATCAATATATGATGTAGGTACCTTCGTTTTGGCTATAAGAGATTTATAAAAATATGTTATTTTTATGTTTCTTAATATACATACTACTGCTTATTAATATAAGTAAATATAAATCCAACAAAAGTTGTTTCAAAATATTTTTTTCTATTACCTTGGTTACTTGTTGACTATTGTTCTCTAGCTTTTTATTTGTTATTTATGTTGATTTCTCTGAACAATATATACAGAACTTAAACTAAAAGGTACTATTATTCTAATTGTTATTATGAGTTCTGAAAGATTTTTTAATAATTTAATTAACTTTTGTTTAATCATGCTTTTCAAATATGTTGTTTCTTACTTGGATACAGAACTTCAAACATTCTTTTGTGTCAACTCAAGTTGTCTAGTTATTTCTATGGCAACGGGTGGGCGAAAGCGGTGAAGGAAAGTACTTTCGCCCACTCCTTTACTCATTGCCGGAATTAGGAATAAACATAAACTTCAATAAAATTTCATACATATCAAAACTCGAATAATTTTTTTTATGAAAGAATTTAAATAATGTTTTATTATTTAACATTAAAGCTATTTCATTCCATCCTCTGGTATTAAAAATATACACAATTTGTTTTTCTTATTTTAATCTGTCATATCTACAAGTGAACCAAACAATATTTAGTGACACCAGTGACTACATCAAAACGTAACTAATTTTACCACGTGAACATATGTATCGCTCTGGGTTTCTATTAATATCCTATATTTTTAACAAAAAATTGGGCATAAAAAATTTATTGGTAAAACACAAATTTTAAAACTTTATGAATTTTTTATAAAAGCACTGGATACATAAAAAAAACATTTTATCAAATTATTAGCTGCCATTTTCATAACTTGCTTGTTGAATGCCATTGATTGACGTTTACAAAAAAAACATACTTTTAAAACATGAATATTTTAGAAAACACATTTTGGAAAAATAATTACACTTTATGCATTTGACTCCTATAGTTCACCATTTTTGTTCCTTTTTATAAATTGATGTATGCAACAGGAATTTTTAACGATGAAAATAAACACAAAATCATGCTTATAACTTGAAATTAATGCATATGAAGTTGGGTACATGATAGTTATTTGTGAAACAAGTACGTAAAGCTAGACTTTAGTCAGGAATAGTTGAGAAAATATTTTATCTACGATAGAATTTAAATATCCAAGAAATATAAAAAAATATTTTTAATTAAGATAACAATATTAAATGACAAGTTTGCCATGATAACAAAATATTCATCTGTTTTTGGAAATTTAGCACGTTTACAAATTTTAATTGGCAACCCGTGACTAATGAAAGTATGTTACTAAATAATCGTTTTACAAACTTAAAACTAACAACTAATCCTCAATTTTATGCACTATCGTAGAGAAAATGAATTTATAAGACAGTCTAGAAAAAAAGAAATGTATGAATAGAAACCATAGAGAAATTTATTAAATCTAATACGAAATGGATGATTTGAATTAAGTTTTTGAATCAATAATTCATTTTCTATTAAAAAATAATTAGGTAGTGTGTAGCGACCACAACTTATTTAATTGTTAATTTTCCTTTTCGTTTTGCAATTATTTATTCACCTGTATATTTTTGTTTATGTTTATTATATGGCTTACCAAGTAAATTTTTCGTAATTTCCTCTTACATTTTTGTAATTTATTTCTTCAATAAAAATTCCCTTCAAGCATATAGGCGAATTCGTAATTTTACTTAGATTCTGGATATATAAAAATTTATAGTGTCCTATGTGAATTTTGCCTACACCAGAAGCGCTAAACCCCTAAGCCTAGTTTACAAATATATCAAGAAAACTAAAAAATAATTATATATAAAAAAGTTATTTCGAGTGCCCCATTTTTCAGGGTCACTGTCTACTACATCATGGATATGGATAAGTATAATATTGTTGCGAAATTTATAAAGAAATTAAGTTTTCATTTTGATAAAACCCGATATTTGATCTGCAATGATTGGCAAAGTTGAAAACAAGTGCAATGTAATGAAGAAACTAATGAGTTTGGAGTTTTTGACCAGAGCAGTAAACCAGAGTCATTTGTGTGTAATTTCCCATAGTGTATTTTTTTGCACCGGAAACATAATTTATCCCAGGCATGCATACAACGCTGATATTCGCTTGGATCCCTATAAAAACAAATCAATATCGTTTCCATAAATCACGCGCCACAACAAATCACAAGTATCCGTCAACGCGAATAAAATATGAATAATGCGGAAATGGAAAATGCTGTTTCATTCGCCCAACAGTGCACATACCGCAGAAAGTGCAACTCTAATATACCGAGAATTATTTGCTTCCATATCAACATCAACAACTACTTAAGATCATCAAAAAGTCGTTTATTTCCTCATATCTCACAGGTCACGTCAAAATAAGCGCACTCTAAACGTATTTTTATTTTTACCTTTCGCTAGGAGAGGTATTGGATTTATGTTAAAAATCATATCCATATCCAGATTTTAATAAATAAATACTTTTTAAGCTAACTAGAATCCGATTGTGACATTGTGTATGTGTGTGTGTGTCTGGATGTTGGAAGGACAATTCTTGAAAACCTATAATGCTTATTTATTTATTTATTTAATGATCAACCCAACAGGCTAAGCCTAGATAAAGGGTTGTAAAAATAGATAATACACTCAACAATACATAAAAATAAACAAAATGCTTATGACATATTACATAACATATTAATGAAATTTTTAAATTCCAAATGAAATATATCAATCCTCGAAAATTTACAATTATAAAGATTGCACATACGATATATAGGCGACAGCATTAAATAATTAGTTCTAGCACCCGGTAAATAAAAAGTAAAGCTACTTCTGGTACGAAAAAAGGGAATATGAAATTGGAGAGAGGAAAGAGTACAAGGATCGTCAACGCAGCTGTTTACAACTTTAAATAGATGTATTATTAGGGCATTTTCACGGCGTTCAAAGAGATTCTTGAAATTAAACATATGTAACAACTGTTTATAATTTACAGAATAATCAGGGTAGTTATTATGTGCCTTGTAATAAAGGTATTTGAGAAATTTTTTTGAACAGATTCAATCAGATCTTGATGAACTTCGTAAATAGGGTTCCAAATGATGTGACAGTACTCCAGCTTAGAGCGGACGAAAGAAAAGTATAGGTTCGTAATTGCTGATAAATTTAGGAACGTTCGAATATTTCTTATTATGAAGCCTAGCATTCTCATGGCACTGTTATATATATCTTGTATATGATGTAAATGTAAATTTGGTGTCATATTTGACTTCAAGATCTCCTACAGTAGTAGATCGCGACAAGGTAACATTTTCGATCGTATAATTATAAATAATTGGCAATAGTTTCCTAGTAAAAGACATTACTGTACATTTATTTAGATTAAGATGTAATTTGTTAATTGAGCACCATTTAGAGAGTCTATCCAAGTCTTCTTGGAGAAGTTGGCAATCTTGTACTGAGAGAATTGGGTAAAATATTTTTAGGTCGTCAGCGAAAAGAAGTTTATCAGTGTGAATTACATCTGTCACGTCATTAATATGATCTGTTTAACTACGTATACCCCAATCTGACATTAATGAGAACTGAAAAGCTATTGATAACAATTGGACAACCAGATGTAGTAGTTTCTTTAAAAAAATCTTCTAAATATTATTTTTTTTTTAAAGTTGTGTTATTACAAATATTGAAGAATATAAAATTATTCATCTAATGCACTTTATTAGACACTAAGCTTGTCTAATGATGACTGAAAATATTGAAACTAGTCACAAAAATTGTGTTAAATAGAAGTGATATAAACAAATTACTACGTTTTCATTTAATGTTAATCTTTAAAATGTATCAAAAAGTGAAGGCTGAAAAAATAAATAATTTGAAACAGGCGTGTATTTCTGTTTCCACAAAAAAGAAGAGAACTCATTCCCGTCAAAATATTTTTTAAAAACTAAGATGAATATTATGTCGACGGGGTTCCTCGCAAAAACAACCCTAAAACTCATTTAACAACACAACCATCAACCATCAAGTTTGCAAGATTACTCGCAACAAGACATAATCCATTAGCAGCAACGTTCATTTGTCGAAAACCACAACCACGAACATAGGAACAAGTAGAGAAAATTCCAGCTATGGAAGAGCCTGTCAGACTGCGGCTAGCGAATATCGAATATAAACTTTCCAACAAAAAACCGCACGGGGTTCAGTTATGCGATCAGCCTATCTCTGATTTCAGCAAACGAATACGACGACGAATGAAAGTTTTCAATTGAAATACAGAGAGTTCCTCTGCAGATCTGAAGAGGAAAACGTTAAGCTTTGTATTTTTAAATTTAAACTGGTTTAACAGGATTGATAAAGGGTTGTAAATTGTCATTCACCGTTAGGCGGTATTTGACTGGCATAACATAATATTTATGCGTAAATAGTAGAGAGAATTCACCGGTTTTACGCCATCTACAATTTTGGATGGCGCAGAACCGGCGAATTCTCTCTACTGTAATATATAATATAATAATAAACCGGGAGTTTATTTTATCAGTAAACATAGGGTATATCATTGCCATAGTTACGGTATAAATGTTTGACAGCAATGTATTGAAGCGTTTATTTTATGAGTAAACATAGGCATTTAACATGGGAAGTAGTTTTTGGTAAATACAAAGATCTGGCAATAAATCAAGCCATGCTATTGGACATAATAATAGTACATTACATCTTGTACATTATTTAATATTAATTACTTTAATAATATTGTAAATATTGCAATGAATTACAAAAATTGTCAAATAAATAATTGTTTTAGTTTTTTATTATGCAATATGAAAAGATTTCTGAATGTCTCCGTGGCGCAGTGGTCATGATACTAGCGTCTGGAATTTTTTGTTGGGGTTCGATTCCCCATTGGGGTAATTATTTTATTTTTTTTTACATAAAAATTGTTGAACTTTTAAAAATCAGTTTATATTTCCATATTACAATCATTTGAAAATAATAATAACATTGTAATAAATAAAGAGAAAATGATTGAGAATAATTGATTACAATAATCAACATATTGATGTAATAACAATGCATTGTATTTTATTTGATAAATACAGTAAAGACATAATATTTGCACAAATTTATTATATTTCAGTTATTTTTATTTATATCAAAGGAAATACAATGCTTTGTTATTGCATCAATATTTTGATTATTGTAATCAATTATTCTCAATTATTTTTTCTTTATTTATTACAATGTTATTATTATTTTTAAATGATTGTAATATAGAAATATAAACTGATTTTTAAAAGTTCAACAATTTTTATGTAAAAAAAAATAAAATATTTACCCCAATGGGGAATCGAACCCCAACCAAAAATTTCAGACGCTAGTGTTATGACCACTGCGCCACGGAGACATTTGGAAATCATTTCATATTGCATAATAAAAAATTGAAACAATTATTTATTTCACAATTTTTGTAATTTATTACAATATTATTAAAGTAATTAATATTAAATAATGTACAAGATGCAATGTATTATTATCATGTTCAATAGCATGGCTTGATTTATTGCCAGACCTTTGTATTTACCAAAAACTGGTTCCCATGTTAAACGCCTATGTTTACTCATAAAATAAACGCTTCAATACATTGCTGTCAAACATTCATACCGTAACTATGGCAATGATATACCCTATGTTTACTGATAAAATAAACTCCCGGTATATAATTTATTGTCCAACAGAAATCCAGTTACAGGACACGTAATATTCACAAAAAAATATTAGATAAGTTACATAAAAAAATAAAAAATATCGAAATTGTTAAAAAATTACAAAAATATATCATCATACATTTTGTCTGCTATATTACACATTATATGAATAGGTGAGCGATGCATAATATTCGTGTGGGAGATTGGTAGGTGAAATAATAAGTTACAGTATATGGACTTAAAGGTGTATTGTTAACAAACAGATAACAATTTCCATATAATACAACCCTGGATCTATGTATAATTTTTGCAGACTTTTCATTGTTGATGCTAAGAGATTTCTTTGTTGTATCATTGTCCAGAGGCATTTAGTCGTATTATGTTAATCCTTCGAGTTTTAAAATATAATGTATTTAGGGCCAATCTTACCATCTCTCGTAAAAATTTTAACTACTAGTTAAATAAACAAAACAGAAACGAAATGAACGGTCAAATGACAAATTTATAATTGCTGTCAATAATCCGATTTAATATTGTTTATTTAACTGGTAGTTAAAATTTTAGTTAGAGATGGTAATATTGGGCCTTAGTGTAGTAAAATAAAGTAAATAAATAATTCTGACACTAATACGTAAAATAATTTATGACGCTATTTATAACATATTCAGTTTGTAGCTAGCAAACATTTAATTTTTTTTAATCGAAAAAAATAATAGCAAAAACAGCAGTAATGTATTTTAACTGCAGTCATTATGTATGTGTGGAAAACAACAATAATATATATTTGCACAAAACATGTAACGTCCTTAAGTAATCAATACAGTTATGAATTAAATTTTATTTAATATAACATAAACATTTAATGAAAAACGCTTTATAATCCAACTCAATGTTTTAGAATCGCATAAATATCTTATGCCCGATTTCTCCAGAGCAACTTAAGACTTAAGTCGTTGCTTATTCCTAAGTTCCCCTTTAAACCGTTGCACCAAGCAAAAATGTCAAAATGTGAGACGTAAGTAGCACTTAAATGTAAGTCGACAAAAACGGCGACTTATGTGGTTATGTGTCATATGTCAGTTGACATATCGGCAAATCGTGGTAAATTTGTTCCATTTTGGGCTGTTACGGCGTGAAAATTAAATTATACGAAAAAGAAACGAATAAATTATAGCAAAAAAGAAGAAAATTGCTCTGTGAAATTGTAGAAACAAATATTTAAAAAGAATATTGAAAATATAAAAATCATTGCGGTGTCTATGTCCAATATTCAAAAAGATAACACCTGGAAATTAATTGTCGCAGCATTGGCAATAAAATGTGTGCAAATATGAAGACTGATGCAAGGAGGACGACGTCGAAGAAAAAGGCTTCCCCTTATAGAACTGACGGTGGTCAACATAAAAATATTAAAAATAAATAATTGGAACAAATCAATTCTGTTACTTATTTGTCGCGGAGTTCTACCATTTTCGACAATATTGACTTTCTTCACAGTATCCACGACGTTAACGTCGTAAAAATTATTGAAATCCTGAAATCCATCTCGAATATTATTGAATGAATACAAACATAAACCCTGATAAACACAATGACAGCTTTGACGTTTGACAGATAGCATTTTATTTTGAATCGCTAAATTTCAAATTGACTAATCATAGAGCAGTATTACACTGTTGCCAATGTAATTTGTGACATAAGTTAAGTTCGCATTCAAATTTGCTGGTGCAACGCATTTGGGATATGAGGCCTACTTACAATTAAGTAGCACTTTAATAATCAACAACTTAAGTCGCTGTTGAGAAACCGGGCATTAAAGTTCCAGATATTACTATAGCATTAGATTTATGATTAAAGGGTTTTATTTGTATACACGTAAACAACTGCTACACCACAATATTTTGACTCATACGTCATCATTACCGATGTCTACATGTGTTGTAGATACTGGCACACCCAGAAATGGGTAATATGCCGTGATGATATATTTATTTATACGTTGAGAGGTTGTAAATGTTTAGCAATATTAAGTATGCTTCTTCTTCAGCTTTTCCCCATTCGTTAGAGGTCGCTATTTTTGATTTTCTTCTTCCACTCATTTGTATTTTGCTTGTCGTCCTCGTTAAGTTTCTTTTTAAACCTTCCGCAATATAGTCCTTCTTATTCTTCTTCTTCTTCTTCTTCTTCTTCTTATTCTTCTTATTCTTCTTTCTTCTTCTCTTTGGTCCTCTTTTTCTTGTACCCTCTACTACTAAGCTGTTTAATATTAGACAAGATATATTATAATACAAAACAGTAACAATTAAAGCATGTTATGTAGATTAGACTGTTGGCTACACCAAGCTAAATCGATCTCCGAACAAGTACGTTAATCCTCGAGTTTCTATCCCATAAGCACATAAGAGCAGCTGAACGGATACTCCTCTAATGTCAATGTCCACTTAGAATAAGGATTTAAACTTAGATTGAATCAAAATGTATCTTATCTACCATGAAATTGAAGATTTGGATTATTCAACTACCTTATTTATACGTTTTTTGTTGTTGCAGGTTTTTTAAAAACAGTATCAAACGCCCAATTAAGTGCTGGAGCACGAGACGACGGCTGCTTAGCTCTTCAGGACCTGGTGGCAGCTCTACGTTGGGTACGAACAAATATAGCAGCTTTTGGAGGCGACGCTTCAAGAGTTACCATTCTCGGACACGGAGCTGGTGGTGCTCTAGCTAACCTTCTACTCACTAACACCAACGCAAAGGGTAGGCATGATGTCGTTCCTTAACCATACTAAAAAATTACTAATTGCATCGCTTCACTTTTTTATTAGAAATACTTATATAAATTCCAGAAAAAATGGCCTCGATAATCGTGTAAAAATTAATGTTTTCAGAGAAAGACAAAAAATTGTAACAAATAGCAAGGTTGTAGAGTCAATAAAAAGTGAATACGATTAGTAACTGGTAACAACCTGAAACACGTATACGGATCGTCCTCATTTATGATTTTCTTAATAGTCACGCAGTCGTAATTCACGACTCGTAAAAAGAAAAAGACTATTAAATCCTGCAGACAACAGTCACATGCAACAATTTTATAGTGTGACAGACGACTTCAAACACTTTGAGTTGATAATAGCAACATGTTGCACAAACTAGAACATGTAATTTTTCTTGTAAGCAGTAGAGTAGCTACGCGTGGGCGAATTGGGCCCTCGCCCACGGCCTCGCACTCAAAGGGGCCTCGCGAGGCCTCTTTAAATGCGATGCCATCAGACTATTTTTAAATTAAATAAAAACCTAAAAAATATTGGCCACACTCGTCACAGACTTGCAACACAGCTTAGCTTTGCAAAACGTTTCTTTACAAGCATACTTCATACAAAACAGTGAAGGTGGTAATCATTTTGGAAAAAAGGGAGGATTTCAAAAATTCTAGAAGTAGGTAGTTCAGAATAAGATAGTTTATTCGTCTGTATCAATGAAACTTGTAGTATTTTTTTGGATTAAAGTACCATAAAATTCTGTCTGGTTTAGCAATACTCCCAATCGAAGCAGATTTAGCTGCAAAAATTAATTACAAATCCTTATTAGAGGACTTCAGTAAAGCAAAAAGCCGAAGAACATTATTTAAAAAAAAAATTATATCACGCAAGTTACAAAATAAAACCTTTGTTCAAATCTATATGCTTTTAAATATTCTCCCACCACGCATTTATATTTTTTCACTATCATGAGTAGATATGTCGTATCAAAGCATGTTTGGTAAGATAGATTTATTGGGTAGGTCTTGGGAACAAAAGAAAAGGGGCCTCGCTGATGAGACTTCGCTCACGTCTATATTAGTCCACGCTACGCCAGTGCTTGCTCGATTTGATAATGACTAATTATTATTTGTTTATGCCAACAAAGAATTATATATAAACAATATTATTGTGACAAAGACAAATGCCAACAACAACAATTAACATAAGATAAAAACATTCCTGTTCACTCACAATAGCGAACTTTAGATGAAACAATGTTTAATAAAGAATTAGAAAATACTCGCCATGTTTCACAAGATTTCAGCATCTGAATCAACCTTTCGGTCATCATCAGATGCCGGCCGTGCCCAGCTAGTAACCACATACGCGTTTCGCTGTTTTTGCAGCTCATTAGTGTGGTGTACCTGCCGTTTCTTTACAGAGACAATTCACCAACCGGACCTCTTAAGCCATTTATCTTATAAGCGATTTACCTATATCCCTCGCTGTGCCCAGTTAGTGGATTGTCTCTGCAAAGAGACGGCAGTTACAGTACACTGATGAGCTACAATAACAGCGAGACGTGTCTGTGGTTACTAACTTTCGGTCATCATCTGATGCCGACCGAAAGGATGCTGAAATCTTGTGGAACATGGCGAGTATTTTTATTTTTCAAAAAGAAAATTCATTATAAACTCAAACTGGATTCTTACTTTATTCTATGAATAGAGAGTAATGAAACTAATTACTAAAACATATGTTTTTATTCCTGTAGGTCTTTTTCACCGGGTGGTCCTGTTGAGCGGTTCAGTCCTGAGCCCCTGGGCATCAATCCACGACCCAGAAAACCTTCGAAAGATCGTATCCGAACAAACCGGGTGCATTACTTCCCCCGAATTTCTCAACTGCCTTCGAGATCTTCCTCTATCTAATCTTCTCAACGTGCAGGTACCTCGTCCTCGCTTCATGTCCGCCTGGGCACCCTGGCTGACTCTTAGCTCAGCCCGAGCTATGGAGAGGGGCACCGACAGCTTCACCAGCTGTCCATTGCTTCTCATGGCGGCGTCGAGTGAGAGTTACGCGGACTTTAGTGCTACGGACATCCAGTATGGGTTTGAAGAAGAGCAGAGGAATCGAGTGCTGAGGACGTATATACGCAATGCATATGTGTATCACCTCAATGAGATTTTCAGTGCTGTGAGGAATGAGTATACGGATTGGGACAAGCCTATACAGCATCCTATCAATATAAGGGATTCGACGTTGGAAGCTCTTAGCGATGGTGCTACAGTTGCTCCAATGTTGAGGGTTGCGTATCTTCATTCAAGGAGAGGGGCTACAACATACCTTGCACATTTCGCCTACCAGACCAAAGATAGCGACTATCCACAAGTAAGAAACTATTTCCATTCTATAACACTTTTTACTTCTCGCTAAGAGAGGTATTGGATTCATGCTAAAATTCGCATATCCAGATTTTATTGAATAAGCACGATTTAAGGTTCCTAGAATCCGATTATAACATTTTTAAAATGATGTCTGTGTGTGTGTGTGTGTGTGTGTGTGTGTGTGTGTGGATGTGTGGATGTGTGTATGTGTGTATGTATGTCTGGATGTTGTAGACACGATTCCTCAAAAACTATAAGACTTAAAAAATATTTAACTGCAGTTTCCTCAATCTGACATTCCTCGGAAGAGCTGACAAGGTTTTGGTAACAATTGAACAACCGGCAGTAGTAGTTTCTTAGAAAAAATCTTCTAAATATAATTTTTTGGGAGTCTTTTATTAAATATTGAAGAACATAAAATTCTCCATCTAATACACTTAATTTTTTTATTATATCTTGCATAGATTTAGAGATAAATACATTATAATTTATAGAATACACTAATCGCAGAGGCTAAGGCATTAAGGGAACCAGTTGACAAATTCCAATGTTTATAACATGACACATGTCATTGTCAAATATCAACAGTTTTAGTGACATTCTGATAGCTTTTTCTGGGAAGTATATTTAATTTTTCTGATTGTTTTATTAGTTAAATATTTGAAATTATAGGTAAAATTGTGGTAAAATGCATATATCTATCAGAAATACCGCCAATCTGGTTAATGAATTGGAACAATCTCTGACATTTAGAAACTAGAAATTAGAATTATATGTGTGCAGAAGACATGTTAAATACAATAAAAAACAATATTTGGGTAAAGTTCTGTAATATTTTGTTATAAAACGATGGTTCGAAAGCGAAGTGCAGTACAATACTTATATAGCCTAATATGGAAATGGCGAGAGTCTTTCTTTATGAGATATATTTGCAAATCCTTGTAGAATACCACAAGGTCAAACTTTGAAAGGAAAACTCTAAAACTATTCTAATCTCCACGTAAATCTTAAATCTCATTTAAATATCCCTTCTTTTCTTTATCCCCAGAAACTTGGAAAGTACTTTATTTTCTTTTGTGCACTTCGTGAAATTACGGACAGTGGAGGCTTATTCTAATGCATTAGTTATGTAAGTGAGGAGTCCAAGCTTCAAGTCACACAAAAAATGATTATTTACAAAAATACAACTACTTAACATACTAAAATAATCAATCAAGTAATAAACCAAATGTAAATAGAGGTAAAATTTATAATATAACTTAAAACAATATTTCATAGTAGGTAAATAACATTGGACTTTAAAATAAGATATATTTCTATTTTATTTCTGATAGTATATTTTTATTAAAAAAGATATAATTAGAATTATATGTGTGCAGAAGACATGTTAAATACAATAAAATAATATTTGGGTAAAGTTCTGTAATATTTTGTTATAAAACGACAGTTCGAAAGCGAAGTGCAATACAATACTTATATAGCCTAATATGAAAATGGCGAGAGGTCTTGTGCTGGCCACATCAGATTTTTTATAATTCCTTAGCGGTAAAATATATATTTATATTCGTCTAACAATTTAAAAGTAGATGCGTCATTGTTTTGTGTCACCTGGAAAATTTACTGGGAAAAAACACATTTCTTTCAAATGTCTGCTAAAATACAAACAAATCCTTCATTTTGACATTTTTATGCTTTGTTTTGCGCTCTTACCGTTCAATACTAATGCTGGTGTTAATAGCTTTTTTTGAGTACCTATTTTTAGAGAAAACAAAACAATTCTTGAAAGAAATAAATGCATATTTTCTACATAACGATGGTTGTTTTTCGGGTTGCTGGGTTTTAATCCAAAAGGCGAAGTGACTAAATGAAAACTAAAATCATTAATACTCAAATCTCATTATATTAGAATAAGGATGTTCAACAATCAATGAAAAGCTGAAATGATACATTTATTCAAATTTTAATAAAATCTCCAGTTAGAATTTTAATGCCCGGTTTGTCCAGAGCATATTACCCATTTCTGGGTGTGCCAGTATCTACAACACATGTAGACATCGGGCACTCATAGCTGGTGTGGAGAGTGCACCACAGGGGTCACTTTTGTGCCATTTAAAATTGGAAATATTTGGCGTCTGTCAGGATCGAACCCGGTCACAGGACCGGGCATAAGTATAGTTAAATAAACAATATTGAATCGGATTATTGACAGCAATGATCAATTTGTCATTTGACAGTTCTTTCCGTTTTGTTTATTTAACTGACAGTTAAAATTTTAACTAGAGATTGTAGAACTGGGCCTAAATAATTTAACTGTTTGTAAAATGTTTACAAAACGTAAGAGCTACTCGTAAACTGAGCAATTTCAAGAGGAATAAGTTTTAGATTGCTCGGTTTCAAACAGCGTAGAAGCAACCCTTCCGTAGATGTTTCAACATCGATGCGCTATTGTCTCTCCTGGCGACAATTCACGCTCGTAGTTAGACGTTTTCACTCCACAGAATTGTAATGTTGCACATTTTAATTTAGTCGTCAGGGAACTGCACGATTCTCGTTTGAATACTTGAACATACTCCAGAATGGCAAGCAGAGATTTCAACACAAGTTATTGAAATGTTTATTGTCGCAGGTTCTTCGAATTTCTAAATGGCTCTTAAACTGAATGTCTCATTTATGAAGCCAGATTGCATTATATTTCAAATAAGAATGTTCAAGTTGATACTTTGATATCTTGCAGATAAGTTCACATGCATGAAAATGAATAAGCGAGGCTTGCTAGCAAAATAAGTTACTGTGATTTATTGCAGTACCATTAGGTACTCCTAGTCTGACTAACAGAATGCATCGGGATATGAATCATTTCTGTTCTATTAACTGCATTAAGAAATCATTATTTATGCGACACTATTGTTTTATTTTATCAGTGATAGAGTGTGTGACAAAAATTTCTCTGCCAGTAACTCCAGCACTTCTAAAAGTTATAATTCTTTCGTATTCCTTTTTTTATTCCTTTTTACCTTCCGTCAAAAGGAAGGTATTGTCTTTGGTCAAAAAATTCGATGGTGCGTTTTTAATGAATAAGCACGTTTTAAGATCCCTAGAATACAATTTTATTAATTTTACATTGATGTCTGTATGTGTGTGTGTGTGTGTCTGTGTGTGTGTGTGTGTGTATCCGTGTGTATGTGTGTGACAAATTTTTCTCCGACGATAACTCCAAAACTACAATTCTAAAAATTATGATTCTTTCGTATTCCTCTTCTTTACAACCATTTAAGAAAACGGTTCAAGATACATAAAGGTTTTTATTGCTCAAAAGTACATATAATGCCGTTTTATTTTTACGATGTTTGGCAAATGATATCGTCCAAATGGCGGCCTTGGCGAGTAATGCACATATTGAGCCTTTCGACGAAGCGCATTTTCATCTTTGTGGCACAGTAAATAAACAAAATTTTTGTTACTGGGCATCTGAGAACCCTCGTATACTGCATCAAAGACCTCTTCACAGCCCCAAAGTAACAGTTTGGTGCGCTGTGTCCTCTATACGCATTATTGGGCCTTATTTTTTGAATCCGAATCTGTTACCGTCAATTCGGCTCGCTATTGTGACATGGAGAACTTTTTGCACCCAAAATGGAAGAGTATGGCGAGGAATACGACACAGAAGCCTTCTGTTTCAGCCACGGCCCAAACTGCCCGTCGAACACGCGAAATTCTGCAAGAGCTCTTTCCCGGTCGCCTGATCTCTCACCGGGAGGATGTTCCATGGCCTCTTTGCTCCTCCGATTTGAGCCCGTGTGACTTTTTCTGTGGGGATATATCAAAGCTGTAGCTTGAAGCTCTGAAGGAGGCGATTGAGGACGTCATCTCTGGAATTTCGCAAGATATATTGGGAAGAGTAGCTGAAAACTTCTTTGAAAGGCTTAATATGTGCGTTGCTCGCAAAGGCCGCCACTTGGACGACATCATTTTCCAAACATCGTGAAAATAAAACGGCATTATATGTACTTTTGAGCAATAAAACCTTTTATATATATTTTGAACCGTTTTCTTACAATTAACCCTTCAAATTAGGGAGATCATTCTGCCCCACTCTGTATTTACTTCAAAAAAACTTTTCTTTAAACTTTTTAACTTACATTATACTTATTATGCAACGATATTCAATCTGACGTTTATGCCAAGTGGGCGGGGTATCTATTCAACTAATTTACATGAAACTGAATTATAAAACGTTTTAATAACAGTTATGTGACCAAATAGTTAGTACCACACATTATAACTTTGCATTGTAGTTTAAAGGACTAGAATAAAGTTGTACAAGGCAAAATAACTTGAAAGTGTTATAATTATAAAAGTTACAGTAACTACATTAGTTATAATGTCTTAATAAAAACTCTGTGTTCCTTGGGTTCGGTATGGGATTTGTGCAAAATACATAGAATTGAATCTGCTGGATTCAGCCTAAAGGTGAGGAAAGGTAAAAAAAAAACGTATTTACTGAGTAACTAAAGAAAAAACCCCTTAACCTTAACAATAAATTTAAAAACTATAAAATTAGAATTTGACATATGTAGGAAACCTACGAATACTAATCGATTTATAACAGCTGACTCGAATCATTTTTGGCAACATAAATTAGCAGTGTTTAACTTTTTAATTAATAGACTGACCAAATTTCCGTTAAACAAAACACGTTTTGAAAATGAATTGAAATATATTAAAGAAATTGCTAAATATAATGGATTTCCGGTTAAAATTATAGATAAACTAGTCCATAAATTTAAAAATCGTCAATCCGTATTAGATTTCACAACTTTAACGCCAACTAATAATAAAAATAATAAATATATAACATTACTATTTGATAATGCTACCAAAGGTTTAAACAAAATTTTTAAAAATCAAAATTTAACGGTAACTTATAAATCAAATAACACCATTAAATCATTATTAGGCAACCCTAAAGATAAAATAGATAATAATAAAAAATCCGGTGTTTATAAAATTGACTGTATAGATTGTAATAAAGTTTATATCGGGCAAACAAAAAGACAAATTGATACTCGGTTTAAAGAACATTTCTATCATTTAAAAAGCGGTAATCCTGATAAATCTAGCGTAGCACAACATATGTTCATTAATAATCATAAAATTGACAATTCTAATATAAAATTATTGAAACAAGTTGATAATAATAGATATTTAGACGCACATGAGAGTTTGATAATACATAAATTTAAAGATAAATTGATGAACGCGGACCTAGGTCTAAATTCTAAATTATATGAGTTAATATAAGACAGTTACTTTGTTTAATCTTAGTTACCCAATTAGGTATCCACTCACCTTTGACTGCTGTGTTCTCTCCCTTATTCCTCAGAGCTGTTTTGACCTCTGGCATGGTTTACATGCTGAGTAATCTTAACTTCTCTGTTTTTACTTTGTAGTTTCTACTGATGATGAGAACTTAGTTCTCGAAATACGTATATAGTTTTTAAATTTATTGTTAAGGTTAAGGGGTTTTTTCTTTAGTTATAACTTTACCTTAAGACTCCATTTTAGTTTTGTATTTACTGAGGAAAAATAAAAACAAACTACCTGCAGATTAATGAAATAGCGGTGTTAAAATCTATCTATTTTATTGTTTCTAGATCACTTAGTTCGTGCGGTCTACAAAAGAACAATAGTATATTCTAGGTTCTATTCCAAGCGGCGGTATTGCGGTCCGAGTTAAGCAAATTCATTCATTTGTTTAGTATCTACACAAGTCAGCACTCTGCGATCTTAACGGCTCTTTGTTTTCGTTGTTCGCACATGCATATTTCATGTGCCTGTTCCACGTCCTAGCTACTAGCTACAGTTCCACGTCACATCCGCTTCCGTTTACGTTTACTTCGCCTCCTTTGTTTTCATTTCGTATATTGGTTATTTTAGGATTTAAATACTTTAATACGTTATACATTTTTCAAAAAATTCCTTCGAAGACTTGACTCTTGAGAAATGTATCAGTAACAGAAAGAAAATGAAAAGAGATATCGAATTCTACAATGTAATCTTGTTATTGAAAGAGTAATTCCTTCGTGGTAGGGTCTTTTTCTTCGTAATGGGTTTATGTTCCTAACAAACTAGGACACATTTTTCTGCAATGAGCTCTGTAAGTATTATTTGTCTTCTGATGCATTTAACCGGGAGAATTTCATAATTTTATTTCTCGAAACGCTCTTTATACTTTTTATAACTTTTCATAAGTACGTACATACTTCTTTAAGTAGTATATAAACTTCTCAACATTTATTTTCTTCTAAATAAAATTTTATTGTAAAGAATATAAAAGAAAATTATTTTTAAAAAGGTTAGAAATACAAGTATTAACACAATAGTCAGATCATACAGTGAAAAAAATTTTAAAACACGATTCCTCGTGATATTGGCGGGCACTAAATTGAAGCAACAATGGGCTACTTGCATGGTACTGAAAATCCTATTTCTATCACTATATACGTAATGTTATGTTGAAAACATATATGTATAAAAATATAAATTTTATTTTAAAAAAGTTATTTGTTTTTTAGGAAATTAAGAAAGAAAATTTTCTGTGACGTCATTATATTGAATCGAGGAAGAGAACCATGTTTAAGAATGTAACTTATAGATGGCATTGCGGGCGAGAAAGTTTTAATTTTAATTTGACATTTTGCTCTCTCTGGGCTCTCAAATATATTAATTACTTCACAAATAAACACATAGGTACTTATATGTACTTTAAAATATCGATACGAAAAAAACAAACTAAAATACTAACCTTCAAACTATTGTTGAAACGTCAAACAGGAAATCTACATTACCCGTACAAACAAACGCTATGGCTTTACGATCACTCATTGGTGCGGCGTAATTCTACGTCATACATGACGGTAATTCAAATAATCAAATTTCATTATTTATTTTCTGGCTAATTAATAAAAATTTTGTCAAACGAAAAAATAAGGGTAGCAAGATTTTACCTGCTCTTCAAAAATATTAAATAAAAAAAGGTACGCAAGTAGCCCATTTTTATTCAGCTGACGTGGTGAGTGATTTTTACCACTCGCTAAGAGAGGTATTGGAATCATGCTAAAATTCACATATCCAGATTTTAGTGGATAAGCACGTTTTAAGGTCCCTATAATCCGATTATAACATTTTTGCGATGATGTCCGTGTGTGTGTGTGTGTGTGTGTGTGTGTGTGTGTATATATATGTGTGGATGTTTCTCAAATACTATAAGACTTAAAAAATATTTAACTGCCGTTTCCTCAATCTGACATTCTTAGAAAGAGCTGATTAGATTTTGGTAACAATTGGACAACCGGAAAGAATAGTTTTTTTTTAAAAATCTTCTAAATATTATCTTTTGAAAATTCTGTTACAACTATTATTAAAGAACATAAAATTCTACATCTGATACATTTAAATTTTTATGTTTTACTAGTATGTTATTGTTTTATAACAACCTCAGCATTAGGTCCGTTATTGAGTAAATAATACCCTAGGGCGTATTAAATTGTTATGTTAATGTTGACAACAAACTGAGGTTAATAATACTGATACTAACATAAAGTGCAGTTAAGGTTAAGAAGCATTGTGAATTGTAGTCGTTTATAATCATATTTGTTTCAACACAAATACAAACCAGCATACTTCTTATTCTTAGCAATAATATTGCTCGTCCATATTTACAGAAAAATACCACAAGAAATATATTTTTTGTTTGAAAAAATGCTTTGTTTACAGAAACAAAATATTACCTAGAAATCGCATTCACATTAAAATTTTGTGATTTATTATTTTTGTTTGATAAATTCTAGTCAGACAAAATGTTTATAAAGAATTTCTAGTAAGACATAAAACGTTGAAGGCACCACGGGTGTCAACGTACTCGCCTCGGGCCAGAGGCCCTCAACAGTACACTGTTGACCTCAGGCATTATTGTCCTTATAACAACTCTTGGTACCTTAATTACTATTATCATATCTTGTATAGATTTAGAGATAAAGGCACTGTAATATATAGAATAATCTAATCGCAGAGGCTAAGGCACTAAGGAAACCAGTTGACAAATTCAAATATCTATAACATAGTTTGTATATGACAGATGTCAGTGTCAAAAATCAACAGTTTTAGTAACATTCTGAAAGCTTTTTCTGGGTAGCACATTTAATCTTTCTTATTTTTTTATTAATTAAATATTTAAAATTGTAGGTAAAATGCATATATCCGTAAGAAATACCGCCAATCTTGCTAATGAATTGGAAGAATCTTTGACATTTAGAAACTTCCTCATACAATGAAAAACAGATATAATTAGAATGTATGTTTGACTGTTTGTCTTTGGTAATATTTATTCCATCTAATATAGGGATCCCATCTATGCCGATTTAGGCGGGACAGTCCTGTTTTTAAGAATCCTGTCCCGCTGTCCTCAAAAATAAATAATGAATTAAATAAATTCATAAAATCTCACAGTCGATACAATGAAATCAATTCTAGTTGAATGAAGTTTATATGATTATGAAAAAAAGAAAAATTGGAAAAAATTCATTTCAATGCAAAATATGTTTCAAGTAAAAATGACGACATGGAATTGTTAACATACTGCTGGACCTTCTGGTTTATAGATATATTAATTCATATTAAAGACAAAATTGTCATATTTTTGTTCTATCTACCAAAAATTTATACCACTATTTTCTTCTTCCTAGCGCGTGGGTTCGGTTCGAGGCGAAGACACCTCCTACATCACCGGCCTACCTCTAGTGAACGGTCAACCGTTCTTCCCACACAACTACTCAAGACAAGACGTTTCCGTAGCGGAAACAGTCCTCAACTTCTTCACAAACTTCGCGAAAAGCGGGGATCCCAATGAACCAAGAGGGCACAGTAATAGTGCAGGAATCACGCCGGCGGATAAACGGTATAGAAGTCTCACTTGGGAGAAATATGAGCCTAGCAGTCAAGTCTACTTGAGTATCAGTAAGTATGAGTTGTATTATATCAATATAGTGTAATGTACGAGGTCTGTCCGAAAAGTATCCGACCTCCCTTTATATTTCCCCGCTGCTGTTATTCTGCGTCATCGAGCTGGTGGCATCCTTCGAACTAGTCCCCATTTGATTGAAGAATACGCTTCCATCGGCCTTTCTACTTTTGGAAGCAGTTTTGCAACTCGTTTTTTGGTATTGCCTTTAGAGCATTCGTCGTATTAGTTTCTTTGTCGTCGAATCGGTGTCCTTTGAGCGCCATTTTTAATCTTGGGAACAGCCAAAAGTCGATGGGAGATTTTCATCATTATTGACCATTTCCAAATTGTCCTGAGCGATTTCAAGCTGAATGTTTTTCTGCTCCACCGTTAGCAGTTTCGGAATGAATTTCGCACACACACGAACCATTTACAAATTTTCAATTAAAATCTAGTTTCCGGTATTTCCAGATCATATTCTAGTTCTCACACAGTCAATCGATGATCTTCATTGATCACAAGTTGCACACGTTCGATATTATCCGGTGTTTTTGTCGTTGAAGGCCGCCCAGAATGTGGGTTACTATCAACAGATATGCGGCCATCTTTGAACCGTTTATACCAGTCTTTTATTTGTGTTTTGCTCATACACTCGTCCCCAAATGCCGTCTTCATCATTTCGATGGTCTCCACACAACTCTTTTCGAGTTTTAAGCAAAATTTAATGCAAATTCGTTGTTCCGATCTTTCCGTCATTTTTTACAATAGCAAAACGACAAACGTAAAAAACACTTTGTAAACAAACGCATGCTGCACGTAAACTAAGGCGATCCGACCAAAACTGCGGCATCTAGGGAATTCGTGAAGCTTTACAGTTGACACTCGTACCCGGCAGAGGGCGCTAAAATTGTCAGGCGCGAAGATATGAAGGAAGGTCGGATACTTTTCGGACAGACCTCGTACTAAGCCTGTGGTCGACCGAGCACAGCTGGGGTAACACTACCTGTCCTTTAGGGTCGGACTACAAAAAATTAAAATTTTCAATCTGTTTAAATTAGTAAAACATACTGTAATTAAATTAAATAAACCGCTACATCTTAGCAATGCGGAAATTACTCTAAGGGTATGTTCAGAGAAAAAGCAGGTTACCTGTTACCGATTTACCCGCTTTACCTGCTTTAACCTGCTTTAAAAATGTTCACATGTTATTAGGAGTAGGAGTTCAGAGTAAAAGCAGACAACTGCTCAACAAGCGCTTGTCAGGCAGGTACTACCCGCTTTCCGATTTTGCCGGAACGAAACCAATATTTTTATTGAGCAGGTTAAAATAAACAAGCCCAAAATGTGTTCAGAAAATAACTTTGATATGGATATTCTAATATCCGAAGATCAAAAAAGGGAAGCAACTTGGAACAAATTTCACAAATGTCATTGAAAAATTATGGGGAGATATTTCTATCAATATGAAATGTGAAAGTATGAGACATAAATATCACCTGAAAATACGATTTCTGTTATATTAATTACATAAATACAGTTAACTTATTTAAAAAATGAGAGACCAGTTTTCGGTTTCTTATTAAACAGCCCTTCCCTTTATGTAAAATATAGTCGAAAGTGTCTTTCGTCATCCTCATATACGCGAAAAAACTATCTTCGTACAATTTTAATTCTTGGAATATGTGATGATACTCTCCGTATTTTACTCTATTCTTATTAATTGCGTGGATCCCTATTTTCTTTCTACGTCGTTTCAAATTATTATCACAACAGAGAACAAAATCTTCATCCGTGGAGCTTGAGCACTAAGACATTTTTTTTGTATTCATCAGTGACACTGACACTAAGTTTGACACTTGACAGTACGAGCAGTATGGCCTGTTTTCTGTGTGAACACAACCTGTGCCAGCCTGCTTCGGCTTAACCGGTTTTTCACGCGCTTGTTGAAGCGAGAAACCTGCTTTCTCTCTGAACGTGGCTTAGCTTTTCTACATAGATGTAACCAATGTTAAGAAGCGGTTGACAGAAAATTAAATTTCCTTTATCAGAATTTTACAAATTAAATATTAGAATTGTCAATTTATTTCCTTTTATATTTCCGCTCTTTATTCAACGTAAAAGGAATATTTCAACTTTTAATATAGGTGCTTCAAATTGCTTCGAAGAAAGATAAACAATTTTCTTTAAATAAACATAAATATTTTATTCACGAAATTGATTTCAATATGGAAATAACTTCAAAGACACGCGTAATGCTATTTTCCATAAATTGTCATTTCGAAACAAATTTCATGAAATTCTATCGAACTTACATTTTCTATATATCCACAATATTTAGATTCTAAGAACAGCATGTATGCGTTCTCGTTACACGTAAAACATTCAATACTTTATCCTTTGTTATTTATTTCCAAAACAAAAACAACCACCTCCTTATCTTGTTTTTGTATTGATCGTTGTGACAAATGACAAATATTATGTCACGTGGTGCAATTCAGCTCCGTAAACGTCTTTCAATAAAACTAGCCTGACTTATGAACGCTAGTTTTTCCGAAACAACAGCAAAACAGAATGCGAGAACCAACAATGCGACTGCATGGCAACACAAACAAGAAAAGAAAAAATGATAACTCGTGTGCTCATATTTGCCAGATGACAAACTTCGTATCTCCCGCAGAGCGAAAGGAAAGAAAGAAAAGAAAATGTTTATCCAATTAAATTGTATCTTATTGGATATTGAAGTTTTGCGTTTAATTCCATAAAGACTACTAAATAAATAATGAAATTAATAACCTAGAATGTTAGACGAGAATTTGAATGTATTTAGGTCAGCAAATTAAATCGAGTAGAAATTATCCCTTACTGTAATTTCTATTAAATATACTTACAATTCAATTTCCAAGAAATTAACAATCGTAATGTCTAACTTATTGAATCATTAACGTATTGATCCATTTTTGTATTATCCATTTAATTGTGCAATCGAAAGCATTAAATACCACTTTATAAATAGGTGTTCGAAAAATAATAGTAATCCAAAAGGAAGTCATTTTCTGTTATTGTTGAAATCACCGTATGATTGAAGATGCTTTTAACTTCTTGAAATTAAATTTTAATATCTGAAATGATTACCAAACCTTCTTCAAACAGCACTTGTTTAATGAGAAAGCCCCAAGATCTATAAAATTACGAGTAAAAGCAATCTAAATCAAAATCATTTGAACTTTTATTATCCCAGCCCAAAAGGAAGCAATAAAGGTTTAAGGTTTTAAGTAATAAATAAAGAACTAAAACTAAAAGGTATATTAAAGAAAAAAAAGAACCACAACGATAACTTTTGAAGAAAATATGATGTACACAAAATTCGTAAGAGATTCTGGTATCAATGAACAAATTTAAAAATTATTTGAAATCTTAAAATAAATAAGTACCTATCGGGTCACGTGGCCTTGTGCGTATAGTGCCTGGTTCGATCCCAGCCAGTGCACACTTTTAATCGCACAAAAGTGATCCCTGTGGTGCACTCTCTACACCAGGTATGAGTGCCCGTAAGGTGACGCCTGGTAAGCACCCGCACAGTAAAAATATATCGATGTCTACATGTGTTGTAGATATATATATATATATAATTAATATTCATTTTAGGAAATTATGTTCAATACAAAAGTTTTTTAAGAAATTTTGATCTACATTTGAGAATACTTGAATTTTTTTTTCTTCAATTGTTTTTGAGTTACGCTTGTCCGCGTAATTTTTTTAAATGGGAACCTATTAATTTTACTCTACCATTCGATAGAGCGTTTTTTTCTCTTTACAACAATATTTTTGTTTTTGTTTTTTTCAATTTATTTTAATAACATTTTTACAAGGAAAACACCTGTTCAAGTATAGTAGGTACATCTAAGATAGACAAAATTATTTCCAATAAAGTTGTCGGTCACAATCTTATATCATTAAAAACAAATTAATAACTAAGTAAATGACATCGCTCGAGTTTATTTATCGCTTCACTTTTGTCTATCTTAGATGTACTTACTATTTGTATATACTTGAACCGTGTTTTTCCTTGTAAAAATGTTATTAAAATAAATTGGAAAAAAAAACAAAAACAAAAATACTGTTGCAAAGAGAAAAAACGCTCTATCGAATGGTAGAGTAAAATTAATAGGTTCCCATTTAAAAAAATTACGCGGAGAAGCGTAACTCAAAAACAATTGAAGAAAAAAAATTAAGTATTCTCAAATGTAAATTTCTTAAAAAACTTTTGTATTGAACATAATTTCCTCAAATGAATAGTAACGACAATAAATCGCCGTCTCCATACTTTTAACTAACCCTGTATATATATATATAAGTACCACAACTTAAGTCGTTAAGAATTATTGGTTCCAAGACTTGTAACATAAATTGACAAAATTTTAAATTTCTCATTTTTTCTGAATTTTGCAAAAAAATATATTATCGCAAAATGTTGAATAATT